>LR738711.1:138792847-138866121 GCA_902687465.1 Secale cereale | reverse complement strand
GCCGGCGTGCCGCGGGCACACGCCGTGCGTCCGACTGGCGGGAGGAAGAAGACCCCCCTGCCCCTCATGGGCTGGGCCGGCCAGATGGGCCACACAGGTAAAGGCCAGGTAAGCCTAACTCTGTGTTATTTTCTGTGTTGTTTTCTTTTGTTTATTCATTTTGCCACTGATTCAAATTTAAAGTAAATCAAGGCAGGGCAAAAACCTTCTGAAAATTTGTATGTTGCCATTCTGGACTTTTCCAAAGGCACATAATAATTTCAGAGCCTTTTGAAATATATTCTATATAAATGAATATTATTCAAAGGTCAAATACTTATTGATTTAAATCCAAATGCCCAAAATATATATCCCTGAGACTCCAAAAATATTGGTTTGAATTTTAACTCTTTCCAATATTTTTATAACTTAACAGGAACATTTTCTTCGGTTTATTTGAAGTAATTTTTAATGTTGATCATTTTTAGAAAAGATCTCTGAGGCTTTCCACTTTCCCCACTTCAAATTTAAATGGAAATTAAACATGATGCATGGTGCCACTCACTAAAGCAACTAGTTACAAGGCAGAATTCTAGGGCTGTGACAACTCACCCCCACTAAAACAAAAATCTCGTCCCGAGATTCAAGCGTAGGGTAAGAAATCAGAGGGGACACAAGCTAGCACAATCTTCAGGATCCAAATTTCCTTCTCGGAGATATTGATCTATTGCATCATATTGATCTTGTCATCCTTGCTTTGAGATCTTCATCCAACCAGATGATAACGGAGACAAACTCTGAAGAAATCGATCTTCCCTAAGATCGAGGAACTCAAGATCATCTTATGGAGTGAGACATTGAAGCATCTCTTGAGCTGAGACACAGAACACACATCCAGGGGGATGGGGTGAAACAAATGATGAAGGTTCACTCGGTAGGCAATAATTCCACACCTAAGAAAATGGCGGCCGAGGTCACCAGACCGGGCACCTTAGAGAAGGTGACTCGTAGAGTTATCCTCTTAAATGGCAAAAAGAATTACTTTTGATATAGAGGTCATTGAAACTCTCTATACCAGCCGGAGGCAAATCACAATCGATCGTTTGACGGTGGTCCGAAAGAATGACATACTCGGCCAGGATGGATGATGTGGACTACCTTGTTAAAGACAACACAAGGGATGATTTTGGTTATCATCGGAAATGGATGGGACCCATGGTAAGTCCACTTTTGAGGATGATCCTGAACAACAGTGATTGAGAATGGTAACCCATGGAGAATTGGCACATTGGCGGTGCAAGCTGGGAACAAAATGCAAATGCTGGGAATGATTCTGGTAACTGGGAAGAAACCCAACAGTAGAGAGTAAATCTACTCTTTGAGAGTGTATAATATAATCAAGAACACTGGAAGCAATCCCGGTTAGTGTCGAGGATAACACCTAGTGCTTGTGCGTGCTCCCAAGAACTTGAGCATTTCCATAATCATCAAGGTTTTACCAATATCCGTGTCAAGGATCCTGGCAACACAACATACGACCATGATGTATAGCGATGGACGATGCAGATGCAAAGGAAGATAACACTTTCTCAGATTTCACCTTAGCGGTGTCAAGGGGCAAAATCTGGATGATCGACCGAGAGACATTTAGCACTCCGCTTCTAATGTTCTCCTTGACGTGCTAGTGTAAACCATTCATAGATATGTTTGGTATCGTGAACATCAAGTAAAGGTCGGACTTCGGAAGCACAAGAATTCATAAGGAACAACTAGGGAGTAAATTCTACGAAATCCTTATGGGGAGGTGGCCAATTTCCTCAATCGAGATACTACAACAATAGGTCTTCCGGCTAGGTGTGTTGGCCACGACATCCACTTTACTGGTAATCGAGAGACCAATATTATAGCTCTTGGGAAATGCACCAACCATCATATCTGCTTGAGATTCAGTTCTGGTTGGTTTCAGGATATTCCAGACTTATCGAGTCTAGAAAGAATGAATGTTTGCAACACAATTCGACGAGACGGCGTTGCGAGATTCTCGGGAATGAACTACGATAGCAGCTCCAAAACATGAGCTAGTTCTGCTACAAACTTGTGAACACGTTGTCCAAGACAAGCATGACCACGTAGTAGTCTTATGATAAAACACTACCGAGTTCAGGTGGGAACCATCATCAAGGATATCGAAGTCCTTGCATAAGTCTAGCTCTTAAGAAGAAACTTCTTCTCCTTGAACAAATCAATCAGTGGCTTGGTGTGCTAGGGATACGTATAGAGTGAAGGTTGCAAGTCTCCAAACCACAGAATACTTCGCACGTATGCATGACTGACTTGAGATGATTCCAGAGGGAGCAAAACTAACTTTCTCGAACTCATGGCGGCAACTTACACCTAATGCACGTGAACTGGGGGAAAGTCACTTCTTGCACCGACATATACCTCATGAACGGGACACGAAGGCAATGCTTACAAAGTTTCCATCACTAGCTTAATGTCCTACAAAATCTTGGAGAAGATAGCAGTGTTGCTGATGGGCTCAACAACAATTCATCCAGGTTTCCATGGAGATGGAATTCCATAATTATGTGAACAAGTGATAGTATTGGTCAGACCAAGGGGATATAATGGTGTATGCTCGAGGGATCAACCACGAGTAAGACAACATTATGAACATCGTTGGTTCTGATTTGATTTGATGATAGCCCATACTCAAATCAAAGTTTTGGACAAGACAATAGATCCAACAATTGATCACAAGGATCAACCGATCAAGATATCATGTTTCTTCAACACGCACACACAAAATATATCCCTTAGAAGGAACTAAGTCAGGCAATCTCTTATCTTCCAACTCTCCAAGTTGTTGTTTAGCTTAACCAACTAGTTCAGGGTATCCAACACAGATTCTCGGGAAAAGGGTGATTTAGAGAGAAACCAGCTTGATCACGGACTCAACATAGCGGTCAGGTGACAACCTGGTAATACTTCCAAGAATATATTCGGAAAATCACGAACCACCGATATGTTACTAAGCTCGAGAACAATCTTTCTTTTCAGGGCAAGACGATATGATCAAATGAGCAAGGACCTAACACAATCCTAACTCATCAATCAAGGAGTGCACCAGGGAAGTGGACTAGGTAGCACGATCAATCTTAGAATGGTGATTCAGTAATCAACACGCTAAGAATGAGTTTGTTGTCCTTTAACTACCAAGCAACGAAGTTGCTAGGAGTATTGATTTCACACATCGCAATTCACTTGTCGGTATTCCGGTTACCATAACACGGAGACCGAGGAATGAACGATGATGGTGAGAAGTAATACTGTATCAAGAGTTCATAGGATGATGTGCAATTCCCATGACATTCTGGACATAAAGATGGTAATATTCCAAGTTTGAACAGATTAGAAGCTGGATTAACATTCTTCATCTGCGGGGTACAACTTCTTTGACCCAATCCTGGACATGGATAAGGTACTGGAGTTTGGTTCTCCTAGTCATTCCAGAATAGAATGGCTTGACAGACCACAAGAGTAAAAGGCATCGATGAACACGAGTGCACAACTACTCCTGGCTATCAACTGATAGACGGGGGTCATGATACAACTAAAAGGGGCAACTCAAAGGAACATATATCTTTCTGAGTTGTGGATGCATAGATTAGTATGTCGAACTAGTTCAACATATTTCTTCCGGATAACCCATGCAGAAAGTAGAATTGGCAGAGTCACATATGAATGGAGTACTACTCAGGAGCACTCTGGTTGTGATCTTTTGGTTCAGAAGAACTTCTGCCATGATGGTTCATGGTATTTGGAAGAACAATAACCACAGACCTCGAGGACTAACACAAGGTTACTAATATCCTAAAGGGACGAGCAAATACTACCAACATGAGGTAGGTAGAGAGAATCTTGGGTTCAAGAACCCAGGAGTAGAATGCCTACTAACTAAATGGCATCACGGGATGCTTTTGAGAATAGTGGCCAGAATCACCACACTGGGAATATAAAGCATTGCTAGATTACTGGGTGATCTTCTAAGACACCTAGGGTCATAATAATAAGTCCAACATACATGTCGAGGTAACAGAGTACCACAACTCACCGTCTAGTGTGGTTAATCTGGCCCAAAGGAGCATCGGGACAGGAAGAAGGGATTTGCAAATGCATCAGACTATTAGAAACCTGGGATGACTCGGACAGCATAACGGCTGTAATTGCTCGAAAATACGTTTGAGATCCAAGCAGAAGGGTAGCATAACCACTTAACATTATCTTGTCAAGGTTCTGAGACCAACAATTGAACACACAGTAGTAGAGTAAACTGAACTGAGAGTTGAATCCACAATAACGTGATCCTGATAAATAGAGTGAGAATCCTAGTTCTTAATCCCCGTAGAAAGAAGAAGGTGACTCAGATCAGAAGGTCATAGGACAAAGGAGTAAAAAGAGCCTTATGTTCCCTTCCACAAACAATTCCCTTACATAACTAAAGAGTTTCTAGACACGACTTCGACCAGTTTGGCTTGCTAATCCTACAGGCAGTCAGGCTGTGATACCAAAGCAGTCAGGACCCCGATCCTAAGTCACATAGGTCTAGCCTGTAACACACCATATCACTTTGCGGCCTCACGCACGGTATTCCCACGGGTGCCACCTTACCTGGCCCGGGACCGTTTGTGCATTTTGGCACACGTATATGATAGTGTCGCTAGCATCCATATGACAAAGAACCCGGGCCGACATGACCAGTTATAAACCAAAAGTGGCACTAAATTACAGAGACAGGCATACATGACCCAGCAACGAACGTGTCGGTCATCAACGTATGAACCCAAGTCGTAGCAAGCTACAAGGACTTAAAGGAACAACGCGTGACATTTCCCCTAAGGGACAGACACAGGAACGAAGAAGGACACATGCCGGCCAGCCTAAGTGTTCCGGAGCAGTAGCAAGCTACCAAGGCTCAGTGGAAGCACTAGGAGACATTTCCCTGTAAGGTAGGCTACCAAAGGTAAACAACTAGGTGTCGGATCCCACACATAGCAATACACATTACACGTACGCATAACATGCAAGTATGTGCTGTACAACAAGGCATCACAACATAACTCAACAACTCATATAGATAAAGGCCCAGAAGAGCCATCATAGCATTCATTACAAACAGAGGTCACATGACCCAACATACAGAGCATACATGCAACGGAGGCATAACTTGTCTGAGTACAGACAACTACAAATGAAAAAGGCTGAGAAGCCTGACTATCTACCAGATCCTACAAGGGTACAAGATCGTAGCTGAGGTAACAAGCTAAACATCGAAGTCCACGCGGAACCACTAGCGAGACTGAGGTCTCTCTGCAAAACATAAATTAAGCAAACGTGAGTACAAAGGTACTCAGCAAGACTTACATCAGAACTAGCTACATATGCATCAGTATCAACAAAGGGGGTGGTGGAGTTTGACTGCAGCAAGCCAGCTTTGACTCGGTGGCTATCCTAAACTACGACTGCAAGCAACTCTTTTGAGGTGGCGCACACGAGTCCACATATTCACCAATCAATACACCACTATGGATCCGCTCCCGTCTCCCTACGAGAAGGCCATCCATAGCACTCACGCTTATCTTGCGTGTTTAGAGTATCCAATTTCACTTGTCTATGAACTGTAGAGGTAACCCAGAA
Organism: Secale cereale; assembly: GCA_902687465.1. Classification (NCBI taxonomy): domain Eukaryota; kingdom Viridiplantae; phylum Streptophyta; class Magnoliopsida; order Poales; family Poaceae; genus Secale; species Secale cereale. Next base: position 138,860,445 of record LR738711.1, on the reverse strand, counting down.
GTCCATTACCGCGGACACGACTATTCGAATAGATCATATATAACCTTGCAGGGGTGTACTTCTTCACACACGCTCTCACCACTTACCGCCGTTTACACGACATGTACTCGGCAACCTTCAAGCGGAGGCCCAGCGAGGGTGTCGGCCACGACCTGACTAACCACACAAGTCTCTCGTCCAGGTTTATCGCCTATTTGGGTTCTATCCGTGGGGAGATCCGGCCGGGGTGTCGCTCACGGCCCCAAACGATGTGTACAGGGTTCCCGCATCACCAAACGGGCAATCGGTACACCGTGCCACGTACCTGCCGCGTCACAGCCCACCCCGAGGGTCAGCGCTGCGCATGACCTCCAGTAAACTACAAACACCAGAAACTAGTTGCAACTCCTGGACAGAGAACAAGGGCAGTTAATAAGTCGAGAGGGTCCATTGGTTTCGGGCCCAATGCATGGTAGTAACTGGTCATGGATCAACCAACACAGAACTCAGTTCCTGAGGACGGCTGCAATGAGACAACCCACCATGTACTCCTACATGGCCTCTCATCGCTACCTTTACCAAATCGTGTTCACACACTTAGCTCACACACATTAGGACATGTTCATCACCATTCCAATTCATCCCCGATGAATCAGACCTGACACAACTCTAAGCAATAGCAGGCATAACCAGAAAGCATGAATGAGTAGGCACAACATGGCTCAAACAACTTCTACTCATACTAGTGGGTTTCAACTATTTACTGTGGCAATGACAGGTCATGCAGTGGAAAGGGGTTCAACTACCGCAGCAGGTAACAGTTAAAGCGTTGTTGTCCTAATGCATTAAAAGAGAGCAAGAGCGAGAGAGTGGGATTGTATCGGAATGCTCAATGGGGTTTTGCTTGCCTGGCACTTCTGAAGATAACATTGGGTCTTCATCGGTGTCATCGATCACATCGTCGGAACCACGTCTACTGAGAGGGGACAAACACCGGCAACAGAGAAAGAAACACAATCAATGCAATGCGACAATATGATGCATGATCATGACATGGCAATATGCTGTTGATTGAGCTAATGCAACTAGCAACACAATTAAATGAAGTTGGTTTGAACCCAAGATTCAAATTCAAACTCCATATGTGATTATTTAAATGCCATTTAATTGATTTGACCTGATCAGCAGGTTTAACTTGTTCAAACATGCATGAAAATGCCATAAACTGATTCCTTGAATTTTTCTGATCATTTTTCATATATAAATTATTTTCATCTGAGCTACGGTTGATTTTATATGATTTTTAGAAGTTTGGGCTATTTTCTAAAATAAATAAATCAAATAGATTTATTTAAAATCCAGAAAAGCATTACTGCATCAGCCTGACGTCAGAATGACGTCATCGGGTCAACAGCGTCAGCCCAGGTCAAACCTGACACTGGGACCCACTGGTCAGTGACTAGGCTAGTTAACAAAGGGTGTAAGTGCTGATTTAATACTAACTAAAAGTGTGAGTGGGGCATGGGCCCACTGTCAGTGGCTAGCTAATCTAATTAAACGTAGTTATCATTAACCAAGGTTTAAGCTAATTAGGTTTAAGTCTAAACTAGGTTAATTAGTCGTGCGGGGCCCGCATGTCATAGACCCAGGGGGGGTCAAATCTCGGGTCAAAGACCCAAACAAGCCGGCGGCTCACCACCGGCGACAGCGGGCACGGCGGAGGGGCTTGGAATCTGTCCTCCGTCGACCAAATGGCCGGCGAGGACCACCTACGTGACGCTGGCGCTCGTGCGCATCCAGCGGTGCCATCGGCTTGAGTCGTCGTGGACCCAAAAGACGGCGGCGACGACTGGTGCGGTCGCCGGAGCTCGGGCGACGACGGGAACGGTGTTGCAACGCACAGCAGGAGCAACCGGTGTGAGTTTTGGGCTTCTGGCGTTGTGTGGGGTGCGGTTGTGTGCTCGGTTGCGCTATAGGTGACGGTGGCCACGGCGGCGACATGGCCGGCGGGAAGGAGCTATCGGCTCCGGTGGGCAGCGGGGCTAGAGGAGGAAAACGACTGTGGGGAGAGCGGGATTGGGTAGAGGAGCTCACGGTAGGGTCGAAGAGCAGCTGAGTGGGCTCGGGGAGGCATCGGAGTCGGTGAATCGACGGCGAGGATCGCCGGCAGTCGAAGAGGGGAACGGCGGCGACGACTGCGTCCAGGGGTGTCTGGTGCCTCGTAGCTCGGCGGAGAGGTCTGGGGCGTCGAGGCAGAGCTTTAGAGCTAGTCAGGGGGAAAAGGGGGAGGCGGTGGTCATGGCTACGGCGAGCGGCGCTCTCAGGCGCGTTCGGTGGCGAGAGAGAGAGATCCAGGGGACGGGGTGAGAGCGAGGGAGTGTGAGAGGGTGAGGCAGAGAGGTGCGTGGCGTCGTCTAGGGTCGTCCAGGCATCGGGGGGGAGAGCGGCAAGCAGGAGGTGGCCGGGGCGTGCCGCGGGCACACGCCGTGCGTCCGACTGGCGGGAGGAAGAAGACCCCCTACCGCTCATGGGCTGGGCCGGCCAGATGGGCCACACAGGTAAAGGCCAGGTAAGCCTAACTCTGTTTTATTTTCTGTGTTGTTTTCTTTTGTTTATTCATTTTGCCACTGATTCAAATTTAAAGTAAATCAAGGCAGGGCAAAAACCTTCTGAAAATTTGTATGTTGCCATTCTGGACTTTTCCAAAGGCACATAATAATTTCAGAGCCTTTTGAAATATATTCTATATAAATGAATATTATTCAAAGGTCAAATACTTATTGATTTAAATCCAAATGCCCAAAATATATATCCCTGAGACTCCAAAAATATTGGTTTGAATTTTAACTCTTTCCAATATTTTTATAACTTAACAGGAACATTTTCTTGGGTTTTGTTTGAAGCAATTTTTAATGTTGATCATTTTTAGAAAAGATCTCTGAGGCTTTCCACTTTCCCCACTTCAAATTTAAATGGAAATTAAACATGATGCATGGTGCCACTCACTAAAGCAACTAGTTACAATGCAGAATTCTAGGGCTGTGACACATACGACCTTCTTTGCTGCGTATGTACTGTCGGGCAATTCGTTATCCTTCAGAAGCTTCTTCATCAATATTTTCAGTAGCTTCTCAAATCCTTTGTCAGCCACAGCATTCTCTGCCTTCCACTGCAGCAATTCCAGTACGGTACCGAGCTTTGTGTTGCCATCTTCGCAATTGGGGTACAATCCTTTTTTGTGATCCTCTAACATGCGATCGAACTTCAGTTTCTCCTTTTGACTTTCGCATTGTGTCCTTGCATCGACAATGACCCGGCGCAGATCATCATTTGGTTCCTCTTGATCTTCAGCAGCTTCACCCATTGCAGCATCATTGGGCACATCATCTGGTTCCTCTTGATCTTCACCAGCTCCCCCCATTGCAGCATCACCGTATTCAGGGGGCACATAGTTGTCATCGTACTCTTCTTCTTCGCCGTCTTCCATCATAACCCCTATTTCTCCGTGCCTCGTCCAAACATTATAGTGTGGCATGAAACCCTTGTAAAGCAGGTGGGAGTGAAGGATTTTCCGGTTAGAGTAAGATATCGTATTCCCACATTTAGTGCATGGACAACACATAAAACCATTCTGCTTGTTTGCCTCAACCGCATTTAGAAACTCATGCACGCCCTTAATGTACTCGGAGGTGTGTCTGTCACCGTACATCCATTGCCGGTTCATCTGCGAGCATTATATATAATTAAGTGTGTCAAAAACCATTACAGAACATCATAAATAGATAATTAAGTGACCAAATTAATAGAATTTCATCATCACATTAAAACCAAAGTACATACATATATAGTTCTCATCTAACAACATATAGCTCTCCATACACATCAAAACTATGTAAAACATTTCAATGCGAAAACAAATGCGATCATAATCGCAACCAAGGTAACAATTGATCCAACGGCATAATGATACCAAGCCTCGGTATGAATGGCATATTTTCTAATCTTTCTAATCTTCAACCACATTGCATCCATCTTGATCTTGTGATCATCGACGACATCCGCAACATGCAACTCCAATATCATCTTCTCGTCCTCAATTTTTTTATTTTTTCCTTCAAGAATTTGTTTTCTTCTTCAACTAAATTTAACCTCTCGACAATAGGGTCCATCTTGATCTTGTGATCATCGATGACTTCCGCAACATGCAACTCCAATTCCATCTTCTCCTCCTCCATTTTTTCCAATTTTTTCTTTAAGGAAATGTTTTCCTCTTCAACTAAATTTAACCTCTCCACAAGAGGGTCGGTTGGAATTTCCGGTTCAACTACCTCCTAGACATAATAAAACATCTATGCATGTCAGGTTGGTCGGCATAACTATCATAAACACTAAAACAAATAGTTATAAATTAAAGATAATATACCACATCCGAATCGTAGACAGGACGAGGGCCCACATGGGCGGATATCAAAACCATCGCACTATATAATAACAAGCAATAATAAACGTAAGAAAATTAGACAAATATCTATCTAAAGCAATAATAACAAGCAATAATAAAAGTAAGAAAAGCATGGACATAACAAGAGGCTCACCATGGTGGTGCCGGTGACGAGATCAGCGGGGGTGATCAACGGCGGCGAAGACGGGGACGGGACGTGACGGACCGCTAAACCTAGACAAATCTCGGAGAAAATAGAGCTTCGAGAGGAGAAAATCTTAACTAGTGTGGCTCAGGCATTCCATCGAACACGTTGTGTGCATATGAGGTGAGCTAGAGCACCACTAACCCCTCACCCCCTCGGCCAAAAAAAAACAGAGCAGTGTGCTCTGCTCTTGAGCGAGGGGGTATATATAGGCACCTCATTGGTCCCGGTTGGTGCTACAAACCGGGGCTAAAGGGGTGCCTTTGGTCCCAGTTCATGCAACCAACCGGGACCAATGGTGGTGGGCGAGGAGCAAGACCCATTGGTCCCGGTTCGTCGCACCAACCGGGACCAAAAGGTCCAGACGAACCGGGACCAATGGGCCACGTGGCCCGGCCAGCCCCCTGGGCTCACGAACCGGGTCCAGTGCCCCCATTGGACCCGGTTCTAGATTGAACCGGGGCTAATGGGCTGGACAGGCCTGGACCAAAGCCATGTTTTCTACTAGTGATTGCAAATGTCAAAGAGCTGTGGGTATTGTTCCTTAAATGGAGGCATGATACGTCTCAAACGTATCTACTTTTCCAAACACTTTTGATATTGTTTTGACCTCATTCTTGCATGATTTGAACTAAACTAACCCGGACTGACGCTGTTTGCAGCAGAGCTGCCTGTATGGTTTTATTGTGTGCAGGAAAACAGATTTTTAGGCATCTCAGAAAAATCCATGAAAAATCACAGAAAATCCACGCACCCGAAGGAACCAGGGGCCAGAAGAGGGGCCAGAGGGGGGCCAAGGGGTGCCCAGGCGCCCTGTGGGCGCGCCCCCCTGGGCCGCGCCGGGGGGTCGCCTGGGTGGGGCCCACACCCCCTGGTGCCCTACTTTGCCTCGTATTTTTACTCACAACGCGAAAACCCCAGATCAGAAGTTCTTTTCGCAGTTTTCCATCGCGGAGCCGCCGCCACCCTCTGTTCTTCCTCGGGAGGGCTAATCTGGAGGCTGAATTGGCCTCCGGAGAGGGGAGATCGTCGCCATCGTCATCATCATCACCACTCCATCATCCCTCCATGACTTCTCCCTCCATGTGTGAGTAATTCCCCTGCTGTAGGCGAAGGGGATGGTAGGGATTGGATGAGTTAGATCATGTAATAATTTGTCAGATCGTTGGGGGCATGTTGCCTATCATCTACTATGGTGTTTATCATCTTTGCTTCAACTTGTTATTCTTAATGCTTGACACTTAGGGCCCGAGTGCCATGATCACAGATCTGAACCATATGTGTTTGCAGGAATATATTTGTGTTCGTGATCCTATCTATGAGTTGTTTGCACCTATTACGGTTTGGAACCGGCGATCCCAAAAGTGACAGCTTGGGACACCAAAGGGGACGGTCCGTAGTTTGAGGATTACATGTATCCATTGAGTTCATTGCTTTGTTCCGGTGCTCTTTGACAGGAGCACCTTAATCTCCATAAGTTCCTTTTGGCCCCGTTCGTAGCGGGATGGTAGGACAAAAGATGTTGTGCAAGTTCTTATTGCAAGCACGTACAACTACCTACAGGATACATGCCTAATGTTTGATATTTGCCTAGATGATCATTACTTTTCCGTGTGCCGTGCCCCAAGTTAGAATCTATCTCATCCATGCAGCGCCCAACCATCCATCTCCCTAGCCTACAGTGTTTTAAACCCTGCTTGTCACTAGTTGCTACTTTTGCCATTTACCTTCACTATTTACTTTTTGCTATTTACTTTTACTATCACTATTATCACTATCATATCACTGTTACCTCTTATCTTTTGTTGCAAGTAAGTATATTTCAGGTGCGGTTGAATTGACAACTCAACTGTCAAAGCTTATAAATACTCTTTGGCTCCCCGTGTGTCGAATCAATAAATTGGGTTATTCTTACCCGCGAAGACTATCTCGATCCCTTACGGTTGAGGGTTATCAATTACCGTTTTCTGGCGCCGTTGCCGGGGAAGCATAGCAATATTTACAAGTCTACTTGAGGTATCCTACCTGCTGCACTTCATCCACTATGGGTAAGAAAGGAGACCCCAAGGTTCCGATCTTACTATCTACTACAAGAAGAGGTACTGCTCTGAGCACTAGTGCTACACTTGATTCACCTTCTGTTATGAGTAAGTTTGCCTCACCACCACCACATGATGCTCCTACTGAATCTGTTACTATGTCCGATACTCTTGATGATGCCTCTACTACTTTTGATGATATTATTTCGCTTGGTTATGCTCTTGAGAAACAAATTGCTGCTGCTGCTAAAAAGTCTGGAATTGAACTTCCTGTTACTCGCTACCCTATTGGTGAAACTTATGATTATCCTGATTTGAGTAAACTCAAAGAGAGGCTCCTTGATGATGATTACTATATGCTTGATGAAGATTTATGCAGGGAACTGACAGAGTTTTCTGGTTCCGACCCTGAAGTTATTAAGAAACTATTTGAAAAACACTCTTTGAAGAACAAAACCGTTCCTGATCCTGAATTTGCTACATCTCCTATATGCATTGATGATCCTGATTATGATTTCTCTATTGATCTTTCACTTATACCTATGGTCGAAGCTGACCCCTTTTATGGCTGAGAAAATGATGATGCTATTGCACACCTGACTAAACTCGGTGAGTTAGGTGGCCTGTTTACCACAGATGAGAAGATACGATACTTTTATATCACCAAGCTTCTTCCTTTCTCCTTGAAGGAAGGTGCTAAAGCATGGTATGATTCACTCCCATGCGGTTCCATTAAGAGTCCTCAAGACTTAGCTCACTCTTTTGTTGATAAGTACTTTCTTGCTCACATGCAACATGCTGCTTTACAAATAATTTATAACTTTAAACAGTTGCAGGATGAGTCCCTCCCTAAAGCTTGGGGGAGGTACTGCGGTCTGATTCGGGCTAGACCAGGACATGAAATTCCTAAGAATGAATTAATCGATATATTCTATGCTGGTCGAACGGATGAATCCAGGTCCTATTTGGACGGTTGTGCTGGTTGTGTTTTCAGGAAAAGAACACCGGACGATGCGGAGGATTTGATGGGCAGGATTGCCAAAAACCATGAAGATTGGTCCGTCCCTGAACCACCTCCACCACCAAAGAAGAGGGGCATATTTATTCTAAGCCCCGAAGATATGCAAGAAGCAAAGAAGTCTATTAAAGAGAAAGGTATTAAAGCTGAAGACGTGAAGAATCTACCCCCTATTGAGAAGCTGTGTGAGCCTACGACTCACCCTCCTATGGTAGAGGTACACTCTCTTTTAGATTTCAACGCAAGTGACATCCCTCATGGTAAGCTTCCTGATCAATGTTTAGATGAGTTTGATAATTTTATTATGAAACAAAACCATTTTAATGAGAGGATACAAAGTCAATTGCATGATAATTCTCTTGCTATCAAAAAACTGCTTGATGTTTTAGATAGAACAACTAATGATGTTCAATGTCTTGTGAAGCATTTTCATATGGTTCAAACTCAGCTTGACCAAATTTCTAATGTGCAAAGAGATCTGCTTGCTAACAATGCCAAACAAGATAATTTGCAGGCTTTCGGGATTAAGACCCGTGGAGGAACTAGCACTCAAGATCCTCTCTATCCAGAGGGACATCCGAAGAGAATCGAGCAGGATTCTCAAATGCAAGAAGAAGAAATTGTTGGCTCTCCAAAGAAAAAGAAGAAACATAAGGAGACTGACAATTCTAATGATCCTATTGCAGATGAAGAGCCAGCTGTTGATCCCAACAGTGTATCTATATCCGATGCTGAGACTGAAGACGGTGCTGAACCTGAAGGTAAGGATAGTGAGAAGAATGATCCGCCTGAAGTTCGAGAGGAAGAAGCACCTGACAAACGTAAGAGGTACACTAAAGAAGACTTCATCGCAAAAAAACATGTGAAAGAAAGAGAACGATGGGTATAGAAACCCATGCCCTTTCCAGGTAAGTCCATCAAATCTAAAGAAGAAGAGCATTACAATAAGTTTTGTGAGTGGATTAAACCTCTTTTTCTTCAAATCCCTTTGACTGATGCTATTAAGTTACTTCCTTATTCAAAATATATGAAAGATATTGTCACTAATAAAAGAAAATTTCCTAATGATGCAATATCTACTATGCTTGCTAACTACTCTTTCAGTGGCAGGATTCCTGAGAAGCTCGGTGATCCAGGTATACCCACCATTCCTTGCTCCATAATGAATAATTATGTCAAAACTGCTTTATGTGATCTTGGAGCAGGAGTGAGTGTTATGCCTCTCTCTCTTTACGAGAGGCTTTATTTAGAGAAACTAATTCCTACAGATATCTCCCTTCAGATGGTTGACAAGTCAACCGCTGTTCCAATAGGTATTTGTGAGGATGTTCCCGTAGAGGTTGCTAATTGTTTAATTCTTACTGATTTTGTTGTGCTTGACATGCCCGAGGATGGGAGCATGTCCATTATTCTTGGTAGACCTTTCCTTAACACCGCAGGTGCTATTATTGATTGCAATAAAGGGAAGGTTACCTTCCATGTGAATGATAAAGAACACACGGTATATTTTCCGAAGAAGATCGACAGGAGGCATGCCCTCAACTCTATAGAGAATATCGAGACCGTGAAAATTGGAGAATGGGACTATCCACTACATGTGCCTCACAAATATAAAACTATCATGGTGGGGACAATGTCCATCAAATTAAAGGTTTAGTAACTACTTCGTAGGAGGTGAGACTTTTTGCTATATATATCGCCTGTTTGTTGGTAAGACTTGATCAACCTTACTAGTAAACATGTTTTATATAGATAAAAAGTTGAGCTTGTTATGTTTTTATTTTTTTTAGTTTTTGTCCTACTTGCTGTACCAAGTATTTATGTTTTGAAGCTTCACAATACTACTCACTACTTCAAGTTTTCAGAGAGTTCCGCAGCTTTTTGAACTTCGAAATTTTTTCAACTGTGAAGTTTTCAGAAAAATTCCGGAAAAATTTAAATAAAAATTTCCACGACGGGAGAGAGCCAGAGGGACCTGGGGCCAGCCAGGGGGACCCACCAGTGGCCCAGGCGGCCAGCTGGCACGACCCAGCCCCTGGCCGCGCCCACAGGGCGCCTGGGGCCCACAGGACCCCCCTCCAGGTATGTCTTCTTCCTCTCTCTCTCTCTTTCTCCAAAAAAACGCGAGTTCTGCACTTGTTCTTGTGTTCTTGCTGTTCTTGGAGGCGATTCTTCGATCTCTCTCTACAGCCCCTCATTTGAGCTGAAATGTTGAGCAAATACTCCCTCGTATGTGACTCCTCCACCCCTCCAATTAGATTTTTGATTGGCGGCCTCATTTGTGAGTATTTAGTAGTTCTTGGTGCTGTAGAGATGAGCTTGCATGCATGTGTAGAAAGTTATTTTCCAAGTTTTGATGCAAGTTTATGCCTTGGGCAAGTGAGTTGAGTAGTCTGCCTTAACTCATCTTGTTTTAATCCTCATTTTTGTAAATTGCAAAAAAAATTCAGAAAATAGTTTGTTAGGAAGGGCAAAAGGGTGGCTTGAGAAGAGGAGGCCCGCACACTCCGATCGAGTTACTAGAACCGCAGCTTCACCATCGACTGCTAGGGTGAGCTATAATGAAGATCATGTGCCCCTGGAGTTGTTGGAAGACACAAGTCCAGCACGTGCGAAGACATTTCCGTGTGATGAATTCCTCGAAGCTGCGGGAATCAAGGATGAGTTTTATAATCTTTGTGCTAATGCAGGTTTGACACGACTCGTCACGAGCCGTGTTACCCAGTATCAAAAACTCACCTCCAGTTTCATTAACAGTTTTAGATATAATCCTGATTCAGGTGCTATTGAGTTTAAAATTTACAATGATCTTATCACCATGACTTTGGGAAATTTTTGTGAAATAATAGGTGTGCCGAACGTTGGGAGGACGGCTAGGATGGCCACTCAGCCCTCCGAGCTGAAAACCGTCATCAACTCTCTCTACAGCATGGGTACGAGGGATATTCATCGGTCGAAGATCTCCAGCATCTTATTTCCTCACCTCAGGTATTTTGCATATTATATTGCCAGAGGGGTGTTAGCTCGTGACAACACGAGCAGCATTTCTGCTCCGGATATTGCTATCCTGGCAGCAGCCCTCTCAGGGAGGTCTGATTATAATCTGGGTGCCTTAATTGCTCGACGCCTTGCTATGAACGGTAACAAGGGGGACTTATATGGTGGCGTTTATGCCACACTTATCTTAGAACATCTTGGAGGCACCCCACACCCTGATGATAATCCTTTTACTTATTTAAGCTTTGATCTTGCTGCTATGAAAAGGCATAAGTTTGTCACCATGGGTTCTGAGCTTGATAATCTTGTTTATATCTTGCGTTTCAGAATTACCGCGGAACGCGAGATCCATCTACTTGCACCTCTTTTGTTTGATTTTTCTCGCAGGAACGGATGGTCCTTTGATGTTGTCCAATTCGATGAGTTCATGGTCCAGCATGAGTTTCATAACCCCATGGAGGGGGTTGTGCCCGACGAGGAGAAGCACGGTGAGTTACCACATTTTTAGGAAGAGACCGCCACCGAGTTTGGTGAAGGTTCTTCCTCTGTTTGGCGCTCGGAACCTTCCTCGTGGGAGACTCCGAGGAGTTCGTTGTACGCGCCAGCATCCTTCTACGACCCTTGGATTCACCACCATACCCCCGGAGCAGGAGGCTCCTGGGGGCAGTAGCTGCTACCAACTTAGGCCAAAAGCCTAAGCTTGGGGGAGTACGTGCCCCTCTTACTTTTCCATTGTATTATCCGTTTTATTCACTTTGATCTTTTCGAAGTTTTTGCCCATTCTTCTTTATTTCTCTCTTTGCAAAAACAACAAAAAGATTTTCTCTTTCTTTCGCTTTTATTCAACCTTTGAAAAATCCAAAAAGATTTCCTTTCTCTCTTTAGTTTGCTTTGTTTTCAGAGTTCAGCTCGAGTCCGTGATGGCATTTAATTATATTTCCTACGTTCGATCGTGCAAGTGACAAGCAGTAATGACGAAGATCGACTGAAGGGAAGCAACAAGGAAGACCGGTATGAACTCTTTTTGTTTTTACTTTTGTACATATGCCTGTACTTATGATCTAGAGACCAGCTCGTAGCGACATAGTGCTATGTTTACAATGCTCTTTCAGTGGTTCATGCTTTACTTGTGGCTAGTCTCGAATAACTAGAGTATATAATGTGTTATTGAAATGATCTACATGCATTGCACTGTTCATAGTCTGGTATACTAAGGTGGTATTTCCCTTTAGAGAATTTTTGGATTGACTTGGCACATGCTTACACATGTTAAGACTAAAAAGTCTACTCTGCCTTGATGATCTTTGAGTTTCAGAATAGTTATATCACTTTCATGCCCGATTCAATGTTGCTTTGTCGCTCTGCATGATTATGACCGTTATTGCTCTCTAGTTGGTCGCTTCCCAGTCTTTTGCTAAACTTCCACCTGTACTAAGCGGACTGACTGCTTGTGCATCCAAAATCCTTAAAATCAGTTATGCCATATGAGTCCACTATACCTTCCTATACATGGTATTTACCTGCCATTCCTAACGAAGACTTTCGTGTACCATCTCGAAATTAATCAAAATCATTTCTCTTTTTGTGCCTATGTTTTAGCTCATGAGGAAGTAGTAGTTAATTCATGATCTTTTTAAGTTGGACAAGTTTCACCCCTGGATTGCATGTCTAATGTGCAAACCCTTAATACGAGAAGGAACTGGCATCGAGTGCGCCCGGCTCAAAAAGATAATATAACAAACAAACCCTCCTTCACGCTTTGTTCATGAGAAATCAGAAAACTTTGGCAGTGATAAACAAAGGAGATTAAGAGGATGTGATCGTCCTCATGCGGGAGCCGTTCCTCGAGACTTGTCCACTCAAAGAGTGATTGAGTTATCTACTAGCATTCGTTGACGAAATATGCACCTCTCAAAAACGTTTTTACCTCTGTTTCTAAAAACCAAGAGCTCTGGTACATGTTTAGTTTCTGTTTCCGATCACGGGTTTTCAACTTTGCCAACAAAAGCCACGGTTCGAGAGTCTTCACCTTCTTTCTTCAAAACACTAACTAGAGAGCATAATTGTCATTCTGAGTGTAATGTGCATTGTCCCAAAGTATTACATTGTCTTCTGCATACTTGTGATATGATTTATTCTGAAATTCTTAGTTCTAGTCTCCTTTAAAACTCTGGAAGAGTTTCTGCATTTAGGTTTTGCTTCACTCATGGAGACTAGCGAGATACCACCCTAGTATGCTCAAGCTATGTGCAATGTAATCTTGTCTTGATTTTCAGTAGTATATTATTTACTTTTAAGTATTTGTGACTAGTCACTTGAAAGAAGGATTGCTCCTTGCATTGTCCTCATAGTACTGTTTTAATGCTTGCTAGACTCTTTTCGTAGTACATGCTTATATACATCTAATGAAGCAAAAGAGTTTGTCAAAGTTTTCTTTGTCGCGTTCAGTTCGTTGAACTGAATTGCTTGAGGACAAGCAATATGCTAAGCTTGGGGGAGTTGATACGTCTCAAACGTATCTACTTTTCCAAACACTTTTGATATTGTTTTGACCTCATTCTTGCATGATTTGAACTAAACTAACCCAGACTAACGCTGTTTTCAGCAGAGCTGCCTGTATGGTTTTATTGTGTGCAGGAAAACGGATTTTTAGGTATCTCAGAAAAATCCACGAAAAATCACAGAAAATCCACGCACCCGAAGGAACCAGGGGCCAAAAGAGGGGCCAGAGGAGGGCCAGGGGGTGCCCAGGCGCCCTGTGGGCGCGCCCCCCTGGGCCGTGCCGGGGGGTCGGATGGGGCCCACACCCCCTGGTGCCCAACTTTGCCTCGTATTTTTACTCACGACGCGGAAACCCCAGATCAGAAGTTCTTTTCGCAGTTTTCCGTCGCGGAGCCACCGCCACCCTCTGTTTTTCCTCGGGAGGGCTAATCTGGAGGCTAAATTGGCCTCCGGAGAGGGGAGATCGTCGCCATCGTCATCATCATCACCACTCCATCATCCCTCCATGACTTCTCCCTCCATGTGTGAGTAATTCCCCTGCTGTAGGCGAAGGGGATGGTAGGGATTGGATGAGTTAGATCATGTAATAGTTTGTCAGATCGTTGGGGGCATGTTGCCTATCATCTACTATGGTGTTTATCATCTTTGCTTCAACTTGTTATTCTTAATGTTTGACACTTAGGGCCCGAGTGCCATGATCTCAGATCTGAACCATATGTGTTTGCATGGATATATTTGTGTTCGTGATCCTATCTATGAGTTGTTTGCACCTATTACGGTTCGGAACCGGCGATCCCAAAAGTGACAGCTTGGGACACCAAAGGGGACGGTCCGTAGTTTGAGGATTACATGTATCCATTGAGTTCATTGCTTTGTTCCGGTGCTCTTTGACAGGAGCACCTTAATCTCCATAAGTTCCTTTTGGCCCCGTTCATAGCGGGATGGTAGGACAAAAGATGTTGTGCAAGTTCTTATTGCAAGCACGTACAACTACCTATGGGATACATGCCTAATGTTTGATATTTGCCTAGATGATCATTACTTTTCTGTGTGCCGTGCCCCAAGTTAGAATCTATCTCATCCATGCAGTGCCCAACCATCCATCTCCCTAGCCTACAGTGTTTTAAACCCTGCTTGTCACTAGTTGCTACTTTTGCCATTTACCTTCACTATTTACTTTTTGCTGTTTACTTTTACTATCACTATTATCACTATCATATCACTGTTACCTCTTATCTTTTGTTGCAAGTAAGTATATTTCAGGTGCGGTTGAATTGACAACTCAACTGTCAAAGCTTATAAATACTCTTTGGCTCCCCGTGTGTCGAATCAATAAATTGGGTTATTCTTACCCGCGAAGACTATCTCGACCCCTTACGGTTGAGGGTTATCAAGGCAGTCCGTTAATTGAGTCTCCCCACACCCTAGCAATGTTTCCAGATTCAGTACTGATTCTCCTACCAGCCATGTAAATTTCCTTGACTTTCAGCAATGCCTTCCAGCAGGGAGAATCAGAGAATCTGGGTCTAACTTCAGCCACCATCCTATTCCGCAAGTAACGAGCGCGAACAATATCTTGCCATACCCCATTTTTTGTTTCTAGTTTCCACCACCACTTCACCATAAGACTGATGTTCTGTTTGCGGAGGTCCTTAATCCCTAGCCCCCCTTTCTCTTTTAATCTACAGATTCTACTCCATTTGACAAGGTAGTATCTTCTCTTTTTGTTACACCCTTGCCAGAAAAATCTTCTTCTATGTTTATCTAACTTTTCAAGAAAAGTTTCGTTCATCAGCCACATGGACATGTAATATAAAGATAATTGTGTAACAACAGAGTCTAACAATGTGTGTCTCCCCCCATGGAGGTAGCATTAGCCACCCAGGCTTCAAATCTCCTTAGGTATTTGCACACAATGAATTCCCAATCAGAATTTCTTAAGTTGGTGTAGCTAACTGGCATACCCACATATTTAATGGGGAAGCTACCAATATCACAGTTAAACATATCAGCACATTCTCTTATCACAACTTCATTCCCACCCACAGTAAGAATCTCGCTTTTTTGAAAGTTAACTTTTAACCCCGACATCATTTCAAACATGTATAACAGCAACTTCAGGTTAACTGCTTTGTCAATATCATGTTCAAGACATATGATAGTGTCATCTGCATATTGGAGACTAGCAACCCCATCAGGAATAAGATCCGCAGCTAAGCCAACCAGAAGCTTATTGCGCTGGGCGTTCTTGATCATCTTCGTAAGGCATCCAACAACTAAGTTAAACAGAAATGGTAAGTGGGGATCCCCCTAACGCACCACTTTCGCACTTTGGAAGTATGGCCCCACACATTTATTCAGTTTAATACTCACTGTGGCATTACGAAGGATCTGGTTAATCCACCCACACCAAGTTTCATTGAACACCCGAAGCTTATAGCACTCTAACAGGAAATCCCAGTTAACCTTATCATAAGCTTTCTCGAAGTCCAGCTTCAACAACACACCAACCCTTTTCTTCACATAAGTATAGTTCAGTATCTCATGAAGCGAGAGAACACCATCCATAATGTTCCTCCCCTTGAAAAAAGCATTTTGAATGGGGCTAATCAGCTTATCAGCATAAACCGAGACCCTCCGATCTAGCACTTTAGTGATAATCTTATAAGGGCATCTAAGCAAGCATATGGGTCTAAATTGTTGAATTTTGTTGGCCCCCGCAAGCTTGGGTAGCAATGTGATAACCCCGTAATTCAAGCACTGAACATCAAGTGTCCCCTGGTGGAAATGTCTAAACAAGGACATAATATCCTCTTTGACAATACCCCAACACACTTGGTAGAATTCTACCAGAATATTATCAGGGCCCGGAGCCCTATTGGAAGCCATATCAAATAGGGCCTCTTTAACTTCCTCCTCCGAGAACTCTCGGCATAAGTCAATGTTATATCCTTGGTGCTAAGATTCTCCTTCGGTGCCCCTGTGTTAGGATCTAGGTGGAATTGGTTCCCATGTGCAGGGCCAAACAATTCTTTATAGAACTCTGTGGCATGCGCAATCAACTTATCAGTGCCTTCTATCTCCACATCACCAACTTGAAGGGAATGAATTTTATTCTTCCGTTTACGTCCATTAGCAATGCGATGGAAGTAGTCTGTGTTTAAGTCCCCTTTGAGTAGCCATCATTCGTGCGATTGCTATAACCAGAGTATTTCTTCATTCACTAATAATTCATGAAGCTCAAAATAGACATCGATTTTTCTACTATAAAGTTGAGGGGAAAGAGGGATTCTTCTTTCAATTCTTCCAGCATCTCCAGTTCTATACAGAGATCTTCCTTACGTTTCTTCTCATGGACAAATCTATCCGAGCCCCAGCATTTGAAATAAGACTTAAACCTCTTAAGCTTAATGTTAAAAATATCAATGGGATCGTAAGAAAAGACCCTACGCGAATGGTGCTGAGATTGTCCACACGTGAAACAATGAGCTTGATTACCTATGTTGGGAGCAAATTCCAGCCACACTTTCGGCGGACGCTGCTCAGTTCTGCCATTGTTAGTGATTGGGTTTTGGAAGAGGGGGGAGGCGCCTAGTGGGGATGGAAGATTTGGACGATTATGTGCGGACGAGGATGGAGAAGCGAATATGTGCTGTGGGAAGTGGACAGGTGATGATGACAACAGCACGACGCTTGACTTACGAGACATATCCCAGCAGCATAGGGTCATATCGGTGCCAGAAAACTTGCTTGAGTGATCACAGTACTAGTACAATAAACTACAATACCTACTAATATGCCCTAGTAGTGGAGTAGGACTCTGCTCTACTACTAGCACCGGAGGAGTAATATATTCTAAAATAGTTATTACAAGCTTCAATGCCCGAGTGTAGAATGACTACGAACCACATCAGTGCTAACTCCAATCCCCAGAAAACATTCGCTGGGAGACCCGGCAGTTGCAAATGCCCGCGATGCAGTTACAGTACATGTGTAAGGGTGGCAGTTTTGTCAAATACCATGGCTTAAAAACAGGCCACCGTCGGATGGAAATCTGATGGTTATGTGGGATTCGCCAGGATTGGGCTCGTGGCGAACAATCGCCAGCTATCTTTACTAAAAAAAGGTTAAAACACTCGGGGTTATAACTTGGGGGGTGGCGGTCGGACTGGGCGGAGGCATGGGGATGGACGACGCCTTGCCAGCTAAGCTATGCTCAGTTCTTCTCTACTCCCTACTCTCCACTCTTATAAAAAACAGAGTTGGTGATGATGGTTTGCCTGCCATCCTGCAATATAGGCCGTCCGATCTATATCTGATGCATAGGAAGGAAACTATGAAAAAATTGCAAAAAGATACCCGCACTTCTCTCTACATTTGCAGATATGGCCTTCCCTCGTTCATCCTTATCTCCCACAGGATAAAGTACTCATATAAATGCATCTTGCTAGTAAGTAGAGAAAGTAGAGAGTAGAGAAACAGAGGGAGTACTAGTAAGGACACCATCTAATGCTTCATGTGCTTCTTGTGCGCTCCATTCGACAGGCGCAACGTCCTACAACCACTCCCTCCTACGCTCCGTTTGGCGGGCGCAACTCCCCCTACAGCCACTCCCGTTTCATGGATGGCCTGGTCGATGCTTACAAGGTGCCCTGCGTCTACAAGAGTTTCGGCTGCGAGAGATACGTCGACCATCAATCGCTGACGGAGCATAGTTCCAGATGCGCGCACGCGCCCTGCTACTTCTATGAGTGCACGCTGCCGTTTGAGGGCCCGCCGGCGAGCCTCGTGCATCACCTCATGGCACCGTCCGTCACTCACTACTGGCCCGCGACAGTCAACATGAAGTATGAGCCATGCTACCCGTTCGCCGTGCCGGAGTCGCCGGAGGATCACTGCCGCCTGCTAGTTGCGGAGGAGGACGATAGCGTCTTCCTCTTGGCCGTGGGCACCGGTAAGGACCGCGCAGGCCACCGCCCCGCCTCTGTAGTGTGCGTTAGGGGAAACGCCGCTGATGCTGACACGAGGCTGGTGTACGGGTGCGTGCTCACTGCTACTGCTCCTCCGAGGTACGAGGGTGGCCAATCCTGCTCCATCACGCTGACTCGGACTATGCCGAGCTGCTCCGTTCCTGACAATGTGGACATGGAAGATGCCTGGTATGATTTTCCGCCCAAGATGGTGCACGAGGACTCCAAGGAGGTTCACCTTGTCATATGCATTTTTCGCCCAAGTCTTTGCTCAATGTAATCCGCTGTCTAAGCATGTGGTGACTTCTTATTTATATAGTATAGAACTTTCCATGCATGATCTTGCTCTATAAGAGTATCGCGCTTGAATAAAAGTGTAGCCATTTATGGTTTAGTCTAGAATCTTCCATGTATTCTTTTGCTCCATTAGAGTTCTCGCTTGCCATTTATGAGATTAATTGAGAATTTTTACTTCAGTAATGGTGAAAGACTTATGATGAACCATTTCTTACATCTCCTCTGCCCCCTTCCAAGTCGTACAGAATAAATTCCTCCCTCTAGGTGTATAAGAGCATGGTTAATACTTAATAGTATAGCCAACTGTTGACTATAAGAAAGTGCCATGTCATCTATAGCCAACTTATAGCCCACATGTATAACAATTACTCGTTACACATGAGATGACCCCCACATACTTTGTCAAAATAAATAACTCCCCGATCAATGCATTTCATTGTTCCGTGCAACGCATGGGCACCTTACTATATATAGTACGACCATAAATTTAACTAACACCTATACCTATAATAATTACAGACTCCCTAGAAATTCCCACGTTAATCAGAAATTACCGGCCGTTAATCTGGTGGGACCGAGTTATAACGGTGTGGATCGAATCATATAATCCTTGCAATCTAAGAAAAAAAAACTTAACGCAGCTGTAAAATACCAATCTAGGGTACGTGTAATATAAAGAAAACCAATCAATCATACTTCCCCTACACGATCAATCCTTCCCCAAAGAGTCTTCACGCAAAGTAATCCTTGGGCAACATTTTTTCCCCTGTGGATCCTTTGTTGCGGGTGAACATGAAACTCGATTTGATATATAGAGGAGGTAGAGAAGGACATCGGCATGAAGATCCTGACAAAGACCATGGCGTTGCGAAGGCAAGAGGCGGCCGCTGGTTGGCTGCTCCTGGCGTGACTGAAATCGTCGAGTCATAGATCGTATAATAGTGTGTGCGTTCCTGCTTCTCCTCGCTTTAGGAGTGTCAACGGGGAAGATCTGGCGGAGAGGATATCAGAGGATGGCGAGATTGCAGAAGAACTTTGTGATTGCAGAGCGGATTGAGTAGAAGATGCTGTTCGTATTGCTCTTGGTCTTCGCTGCAGGATGGTAGGAGGATCCACAGAGGAGGTCGAGGAGGTTTGAAGGATCGAGGAAGAAATTGCCTTGGACATATGTTGCTGCAGGTCTCTGTGGTAAGGGAAATCGATTACGTTGGGAAATTGATTAAGTTGATGGTGATGATCCTAATGGTGCTCTTCACAATCAATGGAGTCTGGACAATTTTCAGTTCATACCGGAGTTCAACATCCATAAGGATGTCTACGTATCCTCTTAGACAAAACCGGTAGCAGCAACTTCACGGAGAGCAGGTGATGTAACGAGGACTTGACTCTTCTCACAGGTAAAGTAATTGATTTTATCAAGCAGGTTTGGTCTACACAACATTGGCAGCGTCAGCGGCACAAAGAAACTCTTCTATTACGTGTACTTACGTACGATCCTAGCGTACCTACCTGGAATCGATCAACCTCTTCGTAAAAGTCAGCTTTCTTTTTCTCTGTATAACTCCAATCCGGATCCTTTATCTCTTTACTACTGCTGGTAGCTAACTCCGGTGATTTTCTCGAGCTTTTTCTGAGGGATTATGACATGGCCCTCAAACTAGCTATGAGCTGGTTGGTGTTACGGCGCAGGTGTAGGCGGGATGGTGAGATGCTTCAACATATGTGTCCAAGTTAAGTCAGGTGATATTTTAATTCTCTATCATGCAAATTAAAACCGATATGATCATCTTGTGCTTTTCTTTGCTTTATTTTCTGATGGCCGAGTAGGAAGTAGTGCAGACTGTTATTAATTAGGAAAGAGGTCCAGCGTATTAGCATAGCCGGATAAAGATTTCAGAATACACTAGCGTCTTCCTTAAGGAGCTCGGGAAGAATAACCAAAGTACTCAGCTTTGCGTTGCGGCTTCAAGTTTCTTTGTTCGACACACTGGAGAATTGTTTAATTATTTTGTAGTTAACTGTACATAATTTGCCATGCATGGACTAACGTACATGAAAAGAAATTGTTAGCTTCAGAAACTCTATTGATTATTTATTGCCCCTAATCATCTATCTCTTATTGTATGGGGAATGATGTACGTTGCTTTGCGTAGATGATGACCTGCGGTCATTATGTGCTATCGTACTGCAAGATGCATAGTTAAACTTTGACACGACTGCATGAGCTAGGTTCCATCAGTTCCTCATCCTGACCCTTCCGTGTTACCTAGGTTGCTTTCCCTTCAATAACAAAACAGATGCAAAGCACGCAGGGCCGTCAGAGACAAGCCTTACTTTCTGGAGTCCTGCTGGCTGCTGCTAGGGTTGATATCCTATTGCTGGAGAAAGAATAGTAGAAAAAACATCCTTTTGTCCAGAGATAATCTCATATGCATGGTTCATACTCAAGAAAGGTACTCGCTGCTTTATAAAAGATCAACATTTTTATCTTTGTAGCTGTTTATAGATGAAACTCATTACGTATTACATGCATGACTCAGTTCTATGTATTTTACACATAGTGTCTTGGACTGCTATTTCTTACACTATGGTAACATTGTCTGTCATACCTTTCTCTGAGTTAGCTTCTTTCCAAGATAATTGTGTGGTTGATCTCAAGCTTCAAATAGGCAAAAAAATCGAAAAAAATCAAATCCCTCTAAAATTTCGGTAAATCCTGATTTGTTTCCCACATGTAAACGCCCATTATGTATATGTGCAGGAACAAAAATATATTTTATTAGTCTTTTAGTGTAGCATACAAAATAAATTCTAATAGACATAAATTAGAGGGTACACATCTCAATTTATAGTTTTGATGGAACCTAAAAAAATATGTAATTTTTAGCTGAGCGGAAAGGAGCCATTCAGGGTTTCTGCCCAATATCATCATATATTAATGTGATTGAGTAGTAGACAGTGGATTGGCAAGCAAACAACGTTTCACTCGCATTATTAATTAAAGGAGAAAGATAATACTTTGTGATGAAAATGCATTTAAGCGTTTTAGAGAAACCCATGGTACCAAATAAATTAGGGCCAGAGGAGATCCAAATCGCACATATACAGATGAAAATTTTGATGAATATCATACTATTGTTGAAGCATGTGTGCGATTTCATGTTTTAACTTAAATACATTATGTCAAGCGTGTATCACTTGGAGTATAAAGATATCTTTCAACATGCACGCACCAAACTCTTAAGCTAGACATTGTCGTCATTGATCCGTGGAGGCTAGGCAGTAGCACCGTCAACTTAACAATAACCTAAAATTAGCTCCGTGTGCAGTAGGTCTTTTATATGTAGTCTCCATACAAACACATCAAGGAATGTACTACGTACCATCCATTGATGCATGGAGATCCGTTTACAATGGCAACATTGAAACCAACGTTTGTATCCATAGATTGATCTATAATTTCCCTTTTGTGTTGAGGGTTGATATATAATTTCAATTTTCTTCTGTAAGTGCTTGTGGCAAAATTGAAGTTCTTCATGTGCTGACTTCACATTTGTTGTGTTTTGCTGCAGCACGTGCATGGCAAGGACAAATGGCTCATTGATGCTTAGGGGTCAAATTAGTATGTAGTGATATCACCCTCATGTATATTTCTACAAGTAGTTGATACAAGCCTCAAATTGACCAAATTAGTAAATAGTGATATCACCCTCATATATTTTCTACAAGTAGTTGATACAAACCTCAAATCACTAATTCCCAATAAATCTTATCTCCTTCCGGTCCCTATAATCAGTTGCTTCAAATTTCTATAGTATGCAATGACTTTGACACTGCAAATAAATAAACACGGCAACAATAAATTATAATTATTTTGATGAGCACATATCGAATATACAAATAAGCATGGTTACTGAAAACAAAACAAAAATAAACCCCAAAGAGGTAGAAGAAATTATTTGAATCATATTCTGTCATTTCAAATTGAATTAATAAAAACCAAAATAATGGAGACAACCTACGTGTGCTTGAGTTTGACTTGGATGGATTGGTGTTTCACTTTTTTTGTTTCATGAAAGATATTAATTATGCCAAAATAAAAGCATAAAACTTATTGACTAGCCCATGCGAATGCACGGGTTGACGACTAGTTATATTTAATTTGATAAATGCTCATGCATGTCACCAAAAATTATATCATTCAAAACTATGTTCAAATACGAATCCAATGATATAGTTTTTGTTGACGTGCACTAACATTTTGTGAGTTAAGTCTTCAGTCAAATGACATGGGGGACTAAGGCCTTCCACTATGTAGGCCAAAAGAGGTGCCAAATCCACTTTTACATTATTTGGCACCGATGCCCTTCATAGCTAATGCGGTGCCATAAAAAGATTTCTAAAAACCGGAGCAAGTTCCGGCTCCGATGCCCCATTTGAGCATTGCAATAAAATATACTACCATATGTACTTGCTACTCTGAGGCCCCATTTTTCCGAAGGTAGACGAGAGGAACTTGCGTGAAGGATTGACCATAGGTTGGCTTTCTTTGATTTTTCTATGTACGTGTGGGTCCCATCTTTATACGGGCTGCACTCGCACAGTGTGAGGCCGGTGCCAAATAAATTTACCAGGGCATTGATGCCCAGTCTACTAGTCCCTCCATTCCCAAATATTTGCCTTTTCTAGATATTTGAACAAGTGGCTAAATACGAAGCAAAATGAGTGAATCTACACTATAAAATATGTCTACATAAATCCATATGTTGTATTCCATTTGAAATGTCTAGAAAGACAAATATTTAGGAACAGAGGGAGTATATTTTAACATGCCGGGCACCGGCTACGTAGTGGAATTCCTAATAAACCACGACGGAGGTAGTACTAGTGT
The DNA here is from genome assembly GCA_902687465.1 of Secale cereale. Classification (NCBI taxonomy): domain Eukaryota; kingdom Viridiplantae; phylum Streptophyta; class Magnoliopsida; order Poales; family Poaceae; genus Secale; species Secale cereale. The sequence goes on along the minus strand of LR738711.1, from coordinate 138,837,106 downwards.
AGAGGGCGGCCCTGCACGGGAGTCTCACTCCGCTCGTGGCGTGACAGTAAAGCCGTCATATCACAAAATCCCACCACTCCCAGTAATAAGTGGCCTGGTAAAATAAACGGACAAGCAACCATCACATCCCTTTGTCTTTTTTGCATTTCAATTCTCTGCATTTACTTTGTCTGGTTCATCTCGCACACTCGATCCCTAGCTACTACTCCTAGGGCCTGTTCTGATGTCCTCCAGCTTCCAACTCTGCAAACTCTAAGTCAAGCCGAACGTTTTTGCACCAAGAAGCTGGATATGAGAAGTTGCAGCTGACAGTAGTGGAAAAACGTGAAGCTGGGAAAGCCCAGCTACTATTTCTAAGGCCAGTTCTTTTGGTGGCTTAAAAAATAAGCCATCTCTTCCCCAGCTTTTCCCATAAGACTAGTCACAGTGGAGAGTAACATAAGGCGCCTCACTCATTCATTTGGGCTTCTAAACTAGTACTCCCTCCGTCATGGTTTAGAAGGCATAGTTAGATTTACGCGAGTTTCCAAAATAGACAAGATTTAAGGTGCCAATGCAATTACTCCTAGCTAATTAATACTCCTCTCTACGAGTACTGTATGCATGCGACCATGTGAATCCACCCGCTGGAATCGGTCTCCACCAATGCATGTGTGAGGGCTACTCGTTTAGTGGCCATGGGGGTTATTGCGCATAGATTCTTTCAAGAAATTAGGCGTTGTGCTATTAACTATGCAACTATTTTTCAGTCACATGCAAAGGAAACTAGAGTCAATCGTGATACACCTTGGTCCTAGAGATTTCTGATGTACGCCTTCTAAACTATGACGGAGGGAGTACTACATCCGTCATGGTTTATTAGTCACCATTGTAATTTGTGTTAAAATTTTACCAAAGATTTAACTGATAACTGATATAATTTTTGGTGACATGCATAAACATTTCATTAGTTAAATTTAACACAGATTACAATGGGGGCCAATAAACCAGGGCGGAGGTGGTAGTTATGGGATTACTAATCTAGAAGCCTAAAAGAACTGGCCCATAGTACTCCTAGTAGTAGTACTCAAGTTGGAATTCCAATTGCACGGCACAACTTGTTAGGCCAAAAATTCGATACATGGTATACGAAGCGGTTTGGGAATTTGCATGCGTTCCCGACCTGTGAGATACTGTACAAAGTACGATAGAGAAATAACCACAGAGAAGGAAGCTAATGAGATTGCCTTAAAAAACTAAATTATTCCTAATAAAAGCCATGATGCTCGTAGAAGCGCTTGCAGCGCGCCACGAGGGTCTTGGTGCGTGACCGTTTCCCAGCGCACCGAAACGATGCCTCTTACTCTGCCTCGCAACTCGTGAGGTGCTGACTGGCGGCTTGCCGGCTGATGAACCACAAGTATAGGGGATAAATTGTAGCTCTTTTTGATAAGTAAGAGTGTCTTACCCAACGAGGAGCAGAAGGAAATAACAAGTAGTTTTCAGTAAGGTAGTGTCTGCAAGTGCTGAAATTTTAAGTAGCGAGTAGTTTGATAGCAAGGTAATTTGTAACGGGCAAGTAACGATAATTGTAACAAGTATGCAGCAAGGTATCCCAATCCTTTTGAGGAAAAGGACAGGCCAAAACGGTCTCTTATAATAAGCAAAGCGTTCTTGAGGGTACACGGGAATTTCATCTAGTCACTTTCATCATGTTGGTTTGATTTGTGTTCGCTACTTTGATAATTTGATATGTGGGTGGACCGGTGCTTAGGTGATACTATTACTTGAACAAACCTCCTACTTATGATTAGCCCTCCCGCAAGCATCTGCAACTACGAGAAAAGTATTAAGAATAAATTCTAACCATAACATTAAACTCCAGGATCCAATCGGTCCCTTACGGAATAGTGTATAAACTGGGGTTTAAGTTTCTGTCACTCTCGCAACCCACCATCTATTTACTACTCCACAATGCATTCCCTTAGGCCCAAATATGGTGAAGTATCATGTAGTCGATGTTCACATGACACCACTAAGGGAATCACAACATACATACTATCAAAATATCGAACACATATCAAATTCACATGATTACTTGCAACATGATTTCTCCCGTGACCTCAAGAACAAAGGTAACTACTCACAAGTGATGAAAATTCTCAAGATCAGAGGGGTATTAATATGCATAATGGATCTGAACATATAATCTTCCACCAAATAAACCATATAGTAATCAACTACAAGATGTAATCAACACTACTAGTCACCCCCTAGCAACAATCTATAGTTGCGGTAATAAGATTGAATACAAGAGATGAACTAAGGTTTGAGATGAGATGGTGTTGTTGAAGATGTTGATGGAGATTGCCCTCCCCAAGATGTGAGAGTAGTTGGTGATGATGATGATGATTTCCCCCTCCAGGAGGGAGGTTCCCCCGGCGGAATCGCTCCACCGGATGGCAAAAGTGCTCCTGCCCAAGTTCCGCCTCGAGACGGCGGTGTTCCATCCTGAAAGTATTTTTTTGATTTTTTCTAGGTCAACACCACTTATCACTACAAAAAAAGACACATCCGTGACATTTTTGGGCCGAATGAATTTTTTTCTGTCATACTTATGACACTTCTATGACAATAATTGTGACAAAACACGATATCAGCATAGATGTGGTGGGGTCCTACTTCTATGACAAAAAATCATGACAGAAAATGGGCTTTTCGTCCTGGGCGGGCCGGAGACGTAGCTGCATGACATTCTTTGGGCCGTCCATGATGGAAAAAACTATGGTAGAAGCGAGGGCGAGGAAAATATCGGGGTGTTCCCGGTTACGGTGGGTGGTCGAGGCCGAGCGATGCACGTTTCTCTCATACACGCACGCTCGTGGGTGCGAGGCATTGGGCTCTAACTGAACCCGAGTGAGGCGTTGGGCTCTAACTGAACCCGAGCGATTGCACTGCAGGCTACGCGTTACTGAACCCAAGCGATCGATTGATGGCTGTTAACTGAACCCGATCGAGCGATTCCTTCACTACTGCTGCTAACTGAAGCCGATCGATGCTGCCTCTGCATGAACAGTGAGCGTTGTTGGGGGGTTTGGATGAACAGTTCCTGGTGGGGGTGGCTGCACAGGACCCCGTGGTGTTGCCTCTGGATGAACAGGACCCTGATCGATCGAGCCGGTTGGGGCTGCATGAACATGACCCCGTGGAGGGCTGGATGAACAGGACCACCCCATGGAGGGTAGGATGAACAGTAGATAGTGGAGGGCTGGATGAACAGTAGCCCGTGGAGGGGTGGTTGAACAGGAGCCCGTGGAGAGGGCTGGTTGAACAGTAGCCGATGGAGTAGCGCGCGGTGGAAGCTGAACAGTCGCAGGTGGAGGCAGGAGGAGGTCGACGGTGGATGAACAGTAGCCCGTTGAGGCTGGAGGGGGTCGACGGTGGAGATGAACAGTATCCCGTGGAGTCCCTTTTTGTGGTACGCCACACCCCTCCCGATGAACAGGACCCCCGTTTCGACCGTAGCACTCCAACACAAGTCTGTTTCCTTTGATTTGCGGTACGCCACACCCCTCCCAATGAACAGACCCCCGTTTCGACCGTAGGAGATCCGTTTCCTCCGTTTTGCGGTACGCCAGACCCCTCCCGATGAATAGGATCCCGTTTCGAACGTGGCCGGTCGAACACAAGGCCGTTTCCTCCGTTCTACGGTATGCCAGGCCTCGTTTCCATCGGCTGTTCCGTCCAAGCCCTCCCGATGACCACGACGACGCATTCCATTTCGGCCCAGCCGGTTGGCTCCCCATGAACACAACGACGACGATGTTTCTCCATTTCGATCCAGCCATGTACACGAGCCCTGGCCGTACGTACGCGTGAGTAGGCGTTCAAGACCCCGCCCGTATGTACGTACGTGGCCGTATTTACTTTCTTGCACCCTGGCCGCTGTACGTACGTGTACATGCTACCTGCGCGCCTCTGCTACGACACGTGCGTGCCTCTACATCAACCAGTATGTACGTACACGTGCGCGACCAAAATGACAATGCTACGTACGCTTCGACCAGGTGGGTCCCGACTGTCAGGAACTTCCTTGCGTGCAAAGATGTAGCTGGTAGGTCCCAGCAGTCAGGGGGGCGAATCGTTTTTTTTACCCGGACGCACTTCCTTGCATGCGAAGATGTAGCTGGTGGGTCCCAGCAGTCAGGGGGAAATGTTTTTTTCGCGAAATATGGTGGCTTGTCCGTTGGGTCTCCGATGTCAGGTAGAGGAATAATTATTTTGCGCCTAATAAGAAGGCACTTCCTTGCTACAGCCGTGGACCCAGCTGTCAGCCTCTCCACGCACAGTACTCTTCCGATGGAAGTTGTTTCTTGACCACGTTGACCATGCCGCACCGAGAGCACAAGGGCGGTGAACGACGACGAGGCCTAGGAAGCGGATGACGCGGAGCCGTGGAAGACGCTGTAGTGGAAGCCCGCGCGGAGAGGAGTACGAGGGTTCACTGGTTTGGCTGTGGTGTGAGGCTGCCGTCGCCGCAGGGCCTGGCCAGCGGTGGGAATAGTAGGGGGTGGTGAGGCCTCTGCTGCAGCACAGCCGGCCACGAGAGGCAGGAGCATGCAGCACGACCGGCGCTGCTTTGGGCGGCTGGAGCAAGAAGACCAGAGGTTGAAGAAGCACTACGGCCGTTGGATGGACGTCACTGGAGCTAGAATCGTTCATATTGACTAAGTTGACAAAGCACTCCATCCCCGTCAACTTAGTAGGCCCACAAGTCAGCCACCCACCAAGGTGGGTCCCAACTAGTAGGGGGAGTATTCATTTTTGTGTGTGTAATAAGGCGGCACTTCCGGTGGGTCCGAGCTGACAGCGGGGGAACGTTTTTTTCGCGAAATACGGTGGCCCGTCAGGTGGGTCCTAGCAGTCAGGGGGGAAACATTTTTTTTGCCAATACGGTGGCCCGTCCGGTGGGTCCCTGCTGTTAGGTGGAGGAATAATTATTTTCCGCGTAATAAGGAGGCACTTGCTTGCGGCTATCGTGGACCCAACTGTCAGCCTCTCCACGTACAGTACTCTTCCGATGGAAGTCGTTCCTTGACGATGTTGACCACGCTGCGCTGAGAGCACCAGAGCGGTGGACGACGATGAGGCCTAGGAAGGGGACGACGTAGAGCCGGGGAAGACGCGACAGAGGATGCCCATGCGTAGAGGAGTATAAGGGTTTCGCTGCGGTGTGAGGCTGCCGTCGCCGCAGAATAACAGGGGGTGTGGGTGAGTAGAGGGATGGCCTGGCCAGCGGTGGGAGTAGTAGGGGGCGGTGAGGCCTTCGCCGCATCGCAGCTGGCCATGGGAGGCAGGAGCACGACGCACGACTGGCACTGGTTTGGGCGGCTGGAGCAAGAAGACCAGAGGTTGAAGAAGCACCACGGCCATTGGATGGACATCGTACGGTCACTTGAGCTAGAATCGTGCATATTTACTAAGTTGAAAAAGCCCTCTGTCCCCGTCAACTTAGTAGGCCCACAAGTCAGCCTGCCACTATACTGGGTCCCAGCTAGCAGGGGGAGTATTCATTTTTTGTGCGTAATAAGGAGGCACTTCCTTGCGTGCGAAGATATAGCTGGTGGGTCCAAGCTGTCAGCGGCGGTAACATTTTTTTCACGAAATACAGAGGCCCTTTCGGTGGGTCCCAGATGTCACGTGGAGGAATCATTATTTTGCGCGTAATAAGGAGGCATTTCCTTGCGTGAGGCCGTGGACCCAGCTGTCAGCCTCTCCATGTATAGTCCACTTCAGATGCTTGTCGATCGTTGACCATGTTGACCAGGCCGCGCCGAGAGCACCAGGGTGGTGGACGACAGCGAGGCCTAGGAAGGGAACAACATGGAGGCAGGGAAGACTCGATAGTTGTTGCCCACTGATACTCTCAAACGTATCTACTTTTCCAAACACTTTTGCTATTGTTTTGACCTCATTCTTGCATGATTTGAACTAAACTAACCCAGACTGACGCTGTTTTCAGCAGAGCTGCCTGTATGGTTTTATTGTGTGCAGGAAAACGAATTCTTAGGTGTCTCAGAAAATTCCAAGAAAAATCACAGAAAATCCACGCACTCGAAGGGCCATTGTGCCAGAAGTGGGGCCAGAGGGCAGCCAGGGGGCCCCAGGCGGCCTGATGGCGTGGCCCCACCCCTGGCCGTGCCAGGAGGCCGCCTGGGAGGGTCCTCCCCCCTCTGGTGCCCTACTTTGACTCCTATTTATCCCCGTGACGAGAAAACCCCAGAACAGAAGTCGTTTTTCCAGTTTCCGTCGCGGAGCCGCCGCCACCCTCTGTTCTTCTTCGGGAGGGCTAATCTGGAGGCTGATTTGGCCTCCGGAGAGGGGAGATCGTCGCCATCGTCATCATCATCACCACTCCATCCTCCCTCCATGACTTCTCCTTCCATGTGTGAGTAATTCCCTGCTGTAGGCAAAGGGGATGGTAGGGATTGGATGAGTTAGATCATGTAATAGTTTATCAGATTGTTGGGGGCATGTTGCCTATCATCTACTTTGGTGTTTATCATCTTTGCTTCAACTTGTTGCTCTTAATGCTTGTCACTTAGGGCCCAAGTGCCATGATTTCAGATCTGAACCCTATGTGTTTGCATGAATATATTTGTGTTCCTGATCCTATATATGAGTTGTTTGCACCTATTATGGTCCGGAACCGGCGATCCCAAAGGTGACAGCTTGGGACACCAAAGGGGATGGTCCATAATTTGAGGATTCCATGTATCCATTGAGTTTATTGCTTTGTTCCGGTGCTCTTTGACAGGAGCACCTTAATCTCCATAAGTTCCTTTTGGCCCCGTTCGTAGCGGGATGGTAGGACAAAAGATGTTGTGCAAGTTCTTATTGCAAGCACGTACAACTACCTGTGGGATACATGCCTAATGTTTGATATTTTCCTAGATGATCATTACTTTTCTGTGTGCCTTGCCCCAAGTTAGATTCATGATGTATCTCATCCATGCAGCGCCCAACCATCCATCTCCCTAGCCTACAGTGTTTCAATCCTGCTGGTTATTAGTTGTTACTTTTGCTGTTTACTTTTGCTGTCACCACCATTGCTATCATATCACCATTACCACTTATCTTTTGTTGCAAGTAAGTATATTTCAGGTGCGGTTGAATTGACAACTCAATTGTCAAAGCTTATAAATACTCTTTGGCTCCCCGTGTGTCGAATATATAAATTGGGTTATTCTTACCCGCGAAGACTATCTCGATCCCTTACGGTTGAGGGTTATCAAGTACCATTTTCTGGCGCCGTTGCCGGGGAGCATAGCAAGATTTACAAGTCTACTTGAAGTATCCTACCTGCTGCACTTCATCCGCTATGGGTAAGAAAGGAGACCCCAAGGTTCCGATCTTACTATCCAGTACAAGAAGAGGTACTGTTCTGAACACTAGTGCTACACTTGATTCACCTTTTGTTATGAGTATGTTTGCCTCACCACCACCACATGATGCTTCTACTGAATCTGTTACTATGTCCGATACTTTTGATGATGCTTCTACTACTCTTGATGATATTGGTTCGCTTGGTTATGCTCTTGAGAAACAGATTGCTGCTGCTGCAAAAAAATCTGGAATTGAAATTCCTGTTACTCGCTACCCTATTGGTGGAACTTATGATTATCCTGATTTGAGTAAACTCAAGGAGAGACTCCTTGATGATGATTACATTATGCTTGACGATGATTTATGCAGGGAACTGACAGAGCTTGCCGACTCTGACCTTGAAGCTATTAAGAAGCTGCTTGAAAAACACTCCTTGAAGAACAAGACTGTTCCTGATCCTGAATTTGCTACATCTCCTATATGCATCAATGATCCTGATTATGATTTCTCTGTTGATCTTTCACTTATATCTATGGTTGAAGCTGACCCCTTTTATGGCAGAGAAAATGATGATGCTATTGCACACCTGACCAAACTCACTGAGTTGGGTGGCTTGTTTACCACGAATGAAAAGATACGAAACTTTTATGTGACTAAGCTTCTTCCTTTCTCTTTGAAGGAAGGTGCTAAAACATGGTATGATGCACTACCATGTGGTTCCATTAAGAGTCCTCAAGACTTAGCTCACTCTTTTGTTGATAAGTACTTTCCTGCTCATATGCAACATGCTGCTTTACAAAGAATTTATAACTTTAAACAGTTGCAGGATGAGCAGCTCCCTAAAGCATGGGGGAGGTACTGTAGTCTGATCCAGGCTAGACCAGGACATGGAGTCCCTAAGAATGAATTAATCGATATATTTTATGATGGTCTAACTGATGAATCCAGGTCCTATTTGGATAGTTGTGCAGGTTGTGTTTTCAGGAAAAGAACACCGGACGATGCAGAAGAATTGATGGGCAGGATTGCCAAAAACCATGAAGATTGGTCCGTCCCTGAACCACCTCCACCACCAAAGAAGAGGGGCATGTTTGTTCTAAGCCCCGAAGATATGCGAGAAGCAAAGAAGTCTATTAAAGAGAAGGGTATTAAAACTGAAGACGTGAAGAATCTACCCCCTATTGAGAAGTTGTGTGAGCCTACCACTCACCCTCCTATGGTAGAGGTACACTCTCTTTTAGATTTCAACGCAAGTGACATCCCTCATGGTAAGCCTCCTGATCAATGTTTAGATGAGCTTGATAATTTTATTATGAAGCAAAGTCATTTTAATGAGAGGATACAAAGTCAATTGCATGATAATTCCCTTGCTATCAAAAGTTCTTGATGTTCTAGGTAGAACAGTTAATGATGTTAAATGTCTTGTGAAGCATTTTCATATGGTTCAAACTCAGGTTGAACAAATTTCTAATGTGCAAAAAGATTTGCTTGCTAACAATACCAAACAAGATGATTTACAGGCCTTCGGGATTAAGACCCGAGGAGGAACTAGCACTCAAGATCCTCTCTGTCCAGAGGGGCATCCGAGGAGAATCGAGCAAGATTCTCAAATGCAGGAAGAAGAAATTGTTGGCTCTCCAAAGAACAAGAAGAAGAAACACAAGGAGGCTGACAATTCCAATGATCCTATTACAAGTGAAGAGCCAGCTATTGATCCCAACAATATATCTACCTCTGATGCTGAGACTGAAGACGGTGCCGAACCTGAAGATAAGGATAAGGAGAATGATCCGCCTGAGGTTCGAGGAGAAGAAGCACCTGACAAACGCAAGAAGTACACTAGAGAAGACTTCGTCGCAAGAATACATGGGAAGGAAAGAGAACCATGGATACAAAAACCCATGCCCTTTCCAGGTAAGTCTCTCAAATCTAAAGAAGAAGAGCATTACAATAAGTTTTGTGAGTGGATGAAACCTCTTTTTCTTCAAATCCCTTTGACTGATGCTATTAAGTTACCTCCCTATTCAAAATATATGAAATATATTGTTACTAATAAAAGAAAAGTTCCTAATGAAGCAATATCTACTATGCTTGCTAACTACTCTTTCAGTGGCAAGATTCCTGAGAAGCTTGGTGATCCAGGTATACCCACCATTCCTTGCTCCATAAAGAATAATTATGTCAAAACTGCTTTATGTGATCTTGGAGCAGGAGTGAGTGTTATGCCTTTCTCTCTTTACAAGAGGCTTTGTTTAGAGAAGCTAATCCCTACAGATATCTCTCTTCAGATGGCTGACAAGTCAACCGCTGTCCTGATAGGTATTTGTGAGGATGTTCCCGTAGAAGTTGCTAATTGTTTGATCCTTACTGATTTTGTCGTGCTTGACATGCCCTAGGATGGGAGCATGTCCATTATTCTTGGTAGACCTTTTCTTAACACCGCAGGTGCTATTATTGATTGCAATAAAGGAAAGGTTACCTTCAATGTGAATGATAAAGAACACACGGTGTATTTTCCAAATAAGACCGACACGAGGCATGCCCTCAACTCTATAGAAAATATCGAGCCCGTGAAGATTGGAGAATGGGACTGTCCACTACATGTGCACCACAAATACAAAACTATTATGGTGGGGACAATGTCCATTAAAGTAAAGGTGCAATGATCACTTCGTAAGAGGTGGGACTTTTTGCTCTATATCGCCGGTTTGTTGGTAAGACTTGATCAACCTTACTAGTGAGCATGTTTTATATAGGTAAAAAGTTGAGCTTGTTATGTTTTCATTTGTTTTATCTTTTGTTCTCCTTGCTGTACCAAGTGTTTGTGTTTTTGAAGCTTCACAATACTAATCACTGCTTTAAGTTTTCAGAAAGTTTTGCAGCTTTTTGAACTTCGAAAAATTTTCAACACTGAAGTTTTCAGAAAAATAAAAATAAAAATTTCCATGCCGGGAGTGACCCAGAGGCACCTGGGGCTGACCAGGGGGGGCCACCAGTGGCCCAGGAGGCCAGCTGGCGCGGCCTGCCCCCTGGCCGCGCCCATAGGGCGCCTGGGGCCCACAGGTCCCGCCTCCAGGTGTGCGAAACGTTGGGCAGACGGCGAAGATGACCTCTCAGCCCTCCGAGCTGAGAACCGTCTTCAACTCTCTCTGCGGCATGGATACGAGGGATATTCATCGGTCAAAAATCTCCAGCATCTTATTCCCTCACCTCAGGTATTTTGCGTATTATGTTGCTAGAGGGGTGTTAGCTCGTGACAACATGAGCAACATTTCTGCACCGGATATTGCTATCCTGGCAACCGCCCTCTCATGGAGGTTTGATTATAATGTGGGTGCCTTAATTACTCGAGGCCTTGCTATGAACGGTAACAAGGGAGATTTATTAGGTGGAGTTTATGCCACACTTATCTTAGAGTATCTTAAAGGCACCCCACACCCTGATGATAAGCCTTTTACTTATTTAAGTTTTGATCTTGCTGCTATGAAAAGGCATAAGTTTGTTACCACGACTTCTGAGTTTGGTAACCTTGTTTATATTTTGCGTTTCGGAACTACCGCGGAACGCAAGATCCGCCTACCTGCACCTCTTTTGTTTGATTTTTCTCGCAGGAACAGATGGTCCTTTGATGTTATCCAGTTCGATGAGTTCAATGGTCCAGCATCAGTTTCATAACCCCATGGAGGGGGTTGTGCCCGACGAGGAGGAGCACGGTGAGTTACCACCTCTTCAGGGGGAGACCGTCACCCAGTTTGGTGAAGGGTCTTCCTCTGCTTGGAGTGCAGACCCTTCTTCATGGGAGGATCTGAGGACTTCAGTGTACGCGCCGGAATCCTTATACGACCCTTGGACTCACTAGTACCACCCCGGAGCAGGAGGCTCCTTGGGGCAGTAGCTACTACCAACTTAGGCCAAAAGCCTAAGCTTGGGGGAGTACGTGCCCTTCTCACTTTTCCATTGTATTATCCGTTTTATTTTTGTTCGCTTTGATCTTTTCGAAGTTTTTGCCCGTTCTTCTTTGTTTCTTTCTTTGCAAAAACAACAAAAAGATTTCCCTTTTTCTTTTGCTTTTGTTTAACCTTTGAAAAAACCCAAAAAGATTTCCTTTCTCTCTTTAGTTTGCTTTGTTTTCAGAGTTCAGCTCGAGTCCGTGATGGCATTTAATTATATTTCCTATGTTCGATCGTGCAAGTGACAAGGCAGTAATGACGAAGATCGACGGAAGAGAAGCAACAAGGAAAACCGGTATGAACTCTTCTTGTTTCTACTTTTGTACATATGCCTGTACTTATGATCCAGAGACCAGCTTGTAGCGACATAGTGCTATGTTTACAATGGTTTCCCAGTGGTTCATGCTTTCCTTGTGGCTAATCTCAAATAGCTAGAGTATATAATGTGTTATTGAAATGATTTACATGCATTGCATTGTTCATAGTTTGGTATACTAAGGTGGTATTTCCCTTTGGAGAATTCTTGGATTGACTTGGCACATGTCTACACTTCTTTAAGACTAAAAAGTCTGCTTTGCCTTGGTGATCTTTGAGTTTCAGAATAGTAATATCACTTTCATGCCCAATTCAATGTTGCTTTGTCGCTCTACATGATTATGACCGTTATTGCTCTCTAGTTGGTCGCTTCCCAGTCTCTTGCTAGCCTTCGCTCGCACTAAGCGGAATTCTGCTTATGCATCCAAATCCTTTCAAACCATTTATTCCATATGAGTCCACCATACCTTCCTATGTGGTATTTACCTGCCATCCTAACGAAGACTTTCTTGGACCATCTCGAAATTGATCAAAATCTTCTATTTTGTGCCCCTGTTTTAGCTCATGAGGAAGTAGTAGTTAATTCATGATCTTTTTAAGTTGGACAAGTTTTATCCTGGGATTGCATGTCTAATATGCAAACCCCTAATACGAGGAGGAACTGGCATGAGTGCGCCCGGCTCATAAAAGATAATACAACAAACAAACCCTCCTTCACGCTTTGTTCATGATAAATCAGAAAACTTTTGGTAGTGATAAACAAAGGAGATTAAGGGGATGTGATCGTCCCCGTGCGGGAGCCGTTCCTTGAAACTTGTCCAGTTCGGGAAGTGATTGGGTTGTCTACTAACATTCGTTGACGAAATATGCACCTCCCAAAATCATTTTTACCTCTGTTTTCAAAACCAAGAGCTCTGGTACATGTTTAGTCTTTGCTTCCAACCATGGGTTTTCAACCTCGCCATCAAATTCCACGGTTCGAGAGTCTCCACCTTCTTTCTTCAAAGCACCAACTAGGAGAGCATAATTGTCATTCTGAGTGTAATGTGCATTGTCCCAAAGTATTACATTGTCTTCTGCATGCTTGTGGTATTATTTGTTCTGAAATTCTTAGTTTTAGTCTCCTTTAAAACTCTGGAGGAGTTTCTGCATTTATGTTTTGCTTCACTCATGGAGGCTAGCGAGATACCACTCTAGTATGTTCAAGCTATGTGCAATGTAATCTTATCTTGATTTTCAGTAGCATATTATTTACTTTTAGGTATTTGTGATTGGTCACTTGAAAGAAGGATTGCTCCGTGCATTGTCCTCATAGCATTGTTTCAATACTTGCTAGACTCTTTTCGTAGTACATGCTTATATACATCTAATGAAGCAAAAGAGTTTGTCAAAGTTTTCTTTGTCGCGTCCAGTTCGTTGAACTGAATTGCTTGAGGACAAGCAATATGCTAAGCTTGGGGGAGTTGATACGTCTCAAACGTATCTACTTTTCCAAACACTTTTGCTATTGTTTTGACCTCATTCTTGCATGATTTGAACTAAACTAACCCGGACTGACGCTGTTTTCAGCAGAGCTGCCTGTATGGTTTTATTGTGTGCAGGAAAACGGATTTTTAGGTGTCTCAGAAAATTCCAAGAAAAATCACAGAAAATCCACGCACCCGAAGGGCCATTGTGCCAGAAGTGGGGCCAGAGGGCAGCCAGGGGGGCCCCAGGCGCCCTGCTGGCGCGGCCCCACCCCTGGCCGCGCCGGAAGGCCGCCTGGGAGGGTCCTCCCCCCTCTGGTGCCCTACTTTGACTCCTATTTATCCCCGTGACGAGAAAACCCCAGAACAGAAGTCGTTTTTCCAGTTTCCGTCGCGGAGCCGCCGCCACCCTTTGTTCTTCTTCGGGAGGGCTAATCTGGAGGCTGATTTGGCCTTCGGAGAGGGGAGATCGTCGCCATCGTCATCATCATCACCACTCCATCCTCCCTCCATGACTTCTCCTTCCATGTGTGAGTAATTCCATGCTGTAGGCAAAGGGGATGGTAGGGATTGGATGAGTTAGATCATGTAATAGTTTATCAGATTGTTGGGGGCATGTTGCCTATCATCTACTTTGGTGTTTATCATCTTTGCTTCAACTTGTTGCTCTTAATGCTTGTCACTTAGGGCCTGAGTGCCATGATTTCAGATCTGAACCCTATGTGTTTGCATGAATATATTTGTGTTCCTGATCCTATCTATGAGTTGTTTGCACCTATTATGGTCCGGAACCGGCGATCCCAAAGGTGACAGCTTGGGACACCAAAGGGGATGGTCCATAATTTGAGGATTCCATGTATCCATTGAGTTTATTGCTTTGTTCCGGTGCTCTTTGACAGGAGCACCTTAATCTCCATAAGTTCCCGTTGGCCCCGTTCGTAGCGGGATGGTAGGACAAAAGATGTTGTGCAAGTTCTTATTGCAAGCACGTACAACTACCTGTGGGATACATGCCTAATGTTTGATATTTGCCTAGATGATCATTACTTTTCTGTGTGCCTTGCCCCAAGTTAGATTCATGATGTATCTCATCCATGCAGCGCCCAACCATCCATCTCCCTAGCCTACAGTGTTTCAATCCTGCTGGTTATTAGTTGTTACTTTTGCTGTTTACTTTTGCTGTCACCACCATCGCTATCATATCACCATTACCACTTATATTTTGTTGCAAGTAAGTATATTTCAGGTGCGGTTGAATTGACAACTCAACTGTCAAAGCTTATAAATACTCTTTGGCTCCCCGTGTGTCGAATCTATAAATTGGGTTATTCTTACCTGCGAAGACTATCTCGATCCCTTACGGTTGAGGGTTATCACCCACGCGGAGGGGAGTACGACTGTACGAGGGTTCACTGGTTGGACTGCCGTCGCCGGAGAATAACAGTAGGTGTAGGTGAGTAGAGGGATGGCTAGGCCAGCGATGGGAGTACAGTGGGGCGGTGAGGCCTGCGCGAGAGCACGGCCGGCCGCGGGGAGGAGGGAGTAGGCAGTCCTGCCGGCGCTTGTTTGAGCGGCTGGAGCAGGAAGAGCAGAGATTGAAGAAGCACGACGGCCATTGGATGGACATCCAACAGTCACTGGTTGTGCGTCAACCTTTTTTTAGGAAAGCCTCAAATCTGTGGAAAACATCATACAGCCCATCTGCCATTATTTCTAATAATTTACAGCCCATTTGCTAATTCTTAAGGTATTTTTTTGAAGCCATATTTTTTGTTAGCATTACAGCCCATATTGTGGCCATGGTTAAAATATTATACGAAATTTTGCATATTTCGATGCGGTCCAAACTATTTTTAATCCTGAAATTTCGAGTCACATTCAAACTGATTTTAAAAATAAATGCATATCAATATAAAATCCAACAAATTGTCCACGCATAAAAATCAATGCAATTTAAAATCTCGAAAAAAATGAAATTTGAAACTAATTGCCGGTTTGATGTGTTTTAAAAATGTACATCCAATTTCTCATTACTGATAGGCCATTTTCTCGGCTAGCCGAATGGAGCTCTCCTCGTCTTGAAAGATTTGCAGCCCAACAGTCCTGACAAAGGGACTTACTTGGCAAATCACAAAAAAATTGGGCTGTGGCCATGGACCCAGCTGTCAGCCTCTCCACGTACAGTACTCTTCCGATGGAGGTTGGTCGTTGACCCCATTGACCACACCGCGCCGAGAGCACCAAGGCGGTGGACGACGGCGAGGCCTAGGAAGGGGACGACGCGGAGCCGGGGAAGACATGCCCACATAGAGAGGAGTACGAGGGTTCACTGGTTCGGCTGTGGTGTGAGGCTGTCGTCGCCGTAGAATAACATGGGGTGTGGGTGAGTGGAGGGATGGCCTGGCCAGTGGTGGGAGTAGTATGGGGGCGGTGAGGCCTCCACAGCAGCACAGCCGGCCACGGGAGGCAGGAGCAGGCGGCAGGACCGGCGCTGCTTTGGGCGGCTGGAGCAAGAAGACTAGAGGTTGAAGAAGCACTATGGCCGTTGGATGGACATCGTACGGTCACTGGAGCTAGAATCGTTCACATTGACTAAGTTCACAAAGCCCTCCGTCCCCGTCAACTTAGTAGGCCCACAAGTCAGCCTCCCACTGTGGTGGGTCCCAGCTGGCAGGGGGGTATTCATTTTTTGTGCGCAATAAGGAGGCACTTCTTTGCGTGTGAAGATATAGTTGGTGGGTCCGACCTGTCAGCGGAGAGAACGTTTTTTCGTGAAATACAGAGGCACTTCCGGCGGGTCCTAGATGTCAGGTGGAGGAATCATTATTTTGCGCGTAATAAGGAGGCATTTCCTTGTGTGCGGCCATGGAATCAAATGTCAGCCTCTCCACGTACAGTCCACTTCCGATGGATGTCATTCGTTGACCACGTTGACCACGCCGCGCCGAGAGCACCAGGGCGGTGGACGACAACGAGGCCTACGAAGGGAAAGATATGGAGCCGGGGAAGACACGGCAGTGGCTGCCCACGCGGTTGAGAGTACGAGGGTTGACTGGTTCGGCTGCCGTCGCCGGAAAATAACAGGACGTGTGGGTGAGTAGAGGGATAGACACGCCAGGGATGTGAGTATATGATGGGGCCGTGAGGCCTGCCCGGCAGCACAGCCGGCCACGGGAGGCAGGAGCAGGCGGTTCTGACGGCGCTGGTTTGGGTGGCTGGGGCAGGAAGATCAGAGACTGAAGAAGCACGATTGCCGTTAGATTGACATCTAACGGTCTAACGCTGGTAGAGTCGATTGTTGACTAAGTTTCTTTTTTGATAAACCTTGTGTACGCATGAACTTATTAGGCCCACAAGTCAGCCTCCAAATCTGTGGCAGACAACATAGAGCGCATTTGCTATTTTTTAATAATTCGCAGGCCATTTGCTATTTCTCAAGTAATTTATTACATCCCATTTTCTACCCAAGACCGCGGTCAAAAAGTTCAACCTTATTTTTCATATTTCCGTGGAGTCTGAACTTTTGTAATCCCGAAATGATAAACATTTTTTAAGAACTTATTGATTTACCCAAAAAAATCCTCTTGTTTTTGTAAGCAAATAAGACGTGGGATAATTGAGTTGGTTTAAGGGAAAACCAGTGGTACAAAAAATCAGCGCTGGGATGGAAAACAACAACAAAAATAAGGATGTAAATATGAAAAGTGAATTTTATGTATTTTCAATATAATGATACGTGTATATGAACTAGTAAAACTATAGGTAGAGATTAGAAAACGGATGTAGGGCATGCGTTTCAAGAGGAAAATAGAACTTGGCTATGTGTTTGATTTAGTAAAAAAAGTGCCTGCGGATGTTGTAAGAGAAAATATAACTAACGCTGGTGGGCCAGAGGCCAGTAGATACCTGCTAGATCTTTGTGCCCCGTTGTCATCATGGGCCGGGCCTGTTAAAAACAAAACCATGCCTAGGCAGTCTACAACCCAGTTGAAACTTGCTCGACCTGAAAAAACAATATACGTGCTCCATAAACGAGAGAATTCTGCAAGTACAGACTAATAACTGGGATGCAATAGGGATATTGTTTGTTCATCGTGATAATAAGAGCATGCACTTGTTTCAAAAAATTTGGAGAACTGGGAATTAGAACGGCATGTGCTTATTCTACCCATCAAATAAAAATCAGGTGCCTGAAAATTCGTTTCGAAACAAATGATTCAGCTTTATATCCACGTCGACCTTCGGCATGATGGTTGGAAGCAAATGCCAAGTTCATACCAAAAGATCGTTAACAACAATACCAACTTGCGAACGACAAGGCAGTACAAGTACCAATACCAAACTAACTTATAATCTTTTTACTCCTGGCCCTAGTGTTCGTTTGGTGGAAAATCTTGCAGAGGACCAGCTCCCGCTCCTTCTCTTGCTCCAGGTCCCCGAGGTGGTACTGGTGCATCACCTAGTTGGTCCTCTGCTAGTCGAAGTTCTTGTTGGTGTGCAACACTAGAACCTTTTTGCTGCCCATCTGCCGGCCGTTGACCATCACCGGCAAGGTACTGCCGGTGTTGTGCCACATCGCGTGCATGCCGCATTCCGACTGTATCTTGCCACGCGTCCACGTGGTCCTTTTGAATGCCCTGGAATTGCGCCGGAAGAAATGCTTGCTTAGGCCACTCAGTGCGATACCTGCAGTATTGTCGAATACAGGTTTTAGTGTACGTAGTTGGCATTTTGATAACATCTTTGGCATGTTACAGTCACTTGTTTCACTTTTTATTAACTGTCAAATTGTAATTGCTTCACCAGGTCTGCGTCTAAAAAGAAAAATAGAGCTATAAACAAAGGAATATGTTTGTGCAAGTAGACGGCCGATCGGTGTCTTACCTGTAAGTTTCTCAGGATGGGTGTAGCATATGCCGTGCTCACTGTCGATGGTTGGTATGAACAAATCGATGAGAGGGTGAGATCTCGCGCTGTCAGCACTCACTTTGGCCTCAAGGTGCTCGATCAGCTCCTGATCCGTGGGATCGAACTTGACGCCAGCCGGCAGCACCGACCAATCCTTCTTCGACTTGCATGGGTTAATTCTAGTTATATGGTACTCAATGTATGATCAATCGACTGTTTTAAGTGAATGATGAAAGATTTCGACAGATAAGTGGTACTCCAAATCTGAAGTCCAGAATGCCCGAACAGGCCGCCAGGATTCTTGTGTCACCTCACGCGCAGCGTGTTGTCACGTCAATTCAATGTGTGGACATGATGAATAATTTGACCGACGTATACTAGTACTGCTGCTGTACTACTTGACGTGAAGCCTAAGTGATATAATACGACTAGTAAGTAGTACAGTAGCAGTACTTGAAGCCTAAGTGATATAATACGACTAGTAAGTAGTACAGTAGCAGTACCATAGGTTTAACTAAAAAGTACGCACTTGAAGCCTAAGTGATATATACAGCCGGTCTATTCTCATAACATTATGAGAATAATATTCTCATAACACTTCCGAACTGCATTGCAAAAATGCATTGGAGAACTATTCGCACTGCTTCCGTCTTCTGCTGTGCACCACATAGAGGTGCAGCAGGAAACATTCATCTAGCATCGTTTCTGGCTAGTTTCACTGATTTGTACTGGTTTATTCGCGCTTGCGCTGATTTAATTTGCGGTTAAGCACTGAATTCTGCGAGAAAACGACGGAAATCATTGGATTTTGGCGGATCTGCGTCCGTTCGTCCGCCTTTCTCTGTTTCTCTTTTCTCCCCAGTGCGGATCGAAATTGCTGCGTTTTGTTTGTAATGTTCTGTTGTTTTCGACATTTACGGGCTGCTTTTGATCTATCCGTATAAATTGGAGCGGATTAAGTTGTTATTTTGGAAGAATTTTAAGTTTTCTGTCCATGTTTTTTTGCGGCGCGACTGGCTCTGGTCGTTTATCAAAAGATGTTCTTTGAGTTTTTTTGCATTGTATAGTTGTTAGAACTGCATCGCATGCTGTGTGTTTTGTCTGTGAATCGCGGTCAAGAGCGGTGGACTGCAGTAATATGCAAATGCGCGTTGAATTTTTTGTAGTGCGCCGAACTGCATTAATATGCAATGCGAGCCTGTATGAACTGCATTACAGCCACGGTTGCGTGGGGGTACTAGTTTTATAAGTTTTTTCAATTGGTCAAGCGAGGCGGACTGCTTTTTTTGCGTTGCTTCTAGTGTATTTTATTTATGAGAATTCTGAGCATAAGTGAAGTGATCTTTTTTATATATAGTTTTTCATGTGCAGCAGCAATTGAAGAACATGCATTCTGGAAACCCCCACCGAGCTTTTCCTCTTTTTTAACCCACAGAGGGAACTAGAGTTTTTTTAATAAAAGAACACTGCATCAAACTTCTTTAACAGGAGCAGTTTTTGTGAAAGAATTCTCTATGTGAACTGCTCTGATAGTTTTGTTTTTTTGTGTATCCTAGCTACATCAGCGGTTTTGAAGCAATGTACATAATGAAAACAGAGTACTGAGAACTGCATATATTTGATAGATAGAAACTACGATTCTGGGGTCATAATTAACATACTACATCATGAAGCAAACTAACGCAACATAAGCAAACCTTGTCCGAAAGCAAACTAGAACGAAAGCAAACTAATCTACATATGCAGAAGGAAACTAAATCGAGCACTTGCGACAGGAATCGTTGGGTTTCAGCATCTGTCCTGCTTCACCAGTTCCACCCGTTGGAGTTGGAGGTGGAAGTTGATGCTCCCTTGCCCCACGGCTTCCAGGAAGACCACGGGCACTTCCTGGTCTTCTCTGTTTCAGCGCGCGCGAGGCCTTTCTTCATGGTGCTGATTCTGTTCCATATCTCGAACGCAGCGTAGGCGTCCTTGGCAGCATACTCGACATGTTTGGTGCTGAGAATGGAAGTCCACAGGCTGTGGTCGTGGTCTGTCATCTTCGTCTTCATGTCTGCGTACTCGTCGTCGATGATCACAGCAGCTACATCGCCCAGCGAGTCCAGTGGCTTTGTTCCATCAGGCACCCTCAAGTTCGTCTGGATGTCGACGAAGTTGGCGACGTGGAGGTTGCAGGCTGCGAGCTTCTGCTTGTCCTGCTCGATGGCGAAGCCAGCGAACTCGAACCTAGGGAAAGTGAACCACAAGTTATACCTTTCGGAACTGCATACACGGGCATAAAGAACTGCAACGCGTACTCGGCAGAGAGAATTGCTTACCTTGGGTCGTCGAGGAACCTGTCGAAGGGGACGCATCTCTCGCCCAATGTACCACATACATGGAAAACAAGCACTGGCTGGTACTTGCCGATGGATAGTTGAACCACGGCCGCCATGCGGTGGTCGGGTGTGTACTCCACGTCGATGCCCACGATCTTCTGGCGGCGCCGCTGGAGAAGTGTCTTGAACTCTTCGACGTACGTCGCCATGGCGGCGACGTCTGTGGTGTAGACCACCTTCAGCTTCGTGTTCCCGTGCGCATGCACGGCGTCGTAGGTCCTGCTGAACCCCATTGCTGCAAAGAGGACGAAGAGGAGGAGGAAGGGGCAGCGTCGTGTGTTTGTGCGGACGGTCTGTTCGATGGACCGCGGGATTTAAATGGGAACGGCAGGAACTTCTGCCGAGGCCACGATCTCGTCTCCCAACCGTGGTGGCGATCGTGGGTTCGTGATGATCGTTGCAGTTCGTGCGGCGTGCAACCGCCGGGATAGAGGATGGGTGGGGGGCGCGGGCGATTCGGCCGATAGTGGGCGCATTTATTTTAGGGCAGGCGAACCGAATCGTCAGCCGTAAGCGAACTGCATCGCTTCAGAAGCGGAATCGTCCGCCGTAAGCGAACTGCAACGCTTCAGAAGGCGAGGCGGTTTTCGGTAAGCGAACTGCATCGTGTTACAACACCGAGATGTTTTTTTATTTTTTGTCTATGACCTGTGGGCCTGTCGGACGGTCTTTTATTCATTAAGTCTCTCTTTCAGCCCCCTTGCCCGCCTCCACTTCCCTCTCCCCCGTGCTCGCACAGAAATCCCCCCCGCCCTCGTGCTCCCGTGGTGTAGAGCGACGACGCCCGCAGCCGCCGGCGACCGAAGGGGCTCACTCGTGGTGGAGGGCGACGACGCCCGCAACCGCCGCCGTCCGTAGGGCGCTTCCTCCGCCATTGCCGTCCGCACCCGCCTCGTCCTGCAGTCACTTCGTCCCACGGTGAGCCCCAAATCGCCCCTAATCCGGTCCAGATCTTGTGCTAGGGTTATTTTTCGTGCCAGCATTCTCTTCTTAAGGTTGTTTTTGTATGCTTGAAATTGCAACCCCCTATGGACTGAAAGTTTTCGCCTCCCTGCATTTGGTGTTTGCTGTCTAGGTTTAGGTTTTAATTATCATCCCCTGCTGATCGGAGGCACAGTATGCCTTCTTCCTCACCAATTGATGCGTCACCGGTTAGAACGGCTTCTCCATCTGGTAACTACATTAAACTGAACTGCAGTTTTCATTTAGGGTCAATTTACTTGTTTTTTGTCGAACGAAATAGTGTACTGCATCTTAGATCCCTTTTTAGTAAGGCCTTTTTTTAAGACACGCGTGGCAAACTGATATGAACTGCGTCAACTTAATTATTTTTTACTTTTTTGGAAGGACATTAAGTTAGTTGTTGTGTTTTTTATGTTAAACATAAACTGCTAAAAGAGCACGACATTTTGGACACTGCTTTGTATTTTTTTTCCCTATCCACTATGCGGTTTTTGCGAAATCGATACGAGCTGCATTAAGTTTTAGTTTATGCCTCTCACAGAACTGCATGTTTTTGTTTTGTTTGGCATATCTAAGCGCACTTCTTTTTTTTATATGCGGTCAATTGGTCACTTGAACGAATTAGTGCACTACATCATAAAACCCTGGGCCAATGTGCACTTTTTCAGACACGCGCGAATATGATATTCAAGTGACATGAACTGCATTTTTTTAGGTTTACTGTTTATGTTTTTGATTGTTAAACATAAAACTGCTGGAAAAGTGCACTGCATTTCTACATTTTTTTTTGTTTTTTCCAAGGTGATATGAGCTGCATTAAGTTTAGCTCATCATCTCACAGACACATCTTTTCTTATGTTTTTTCTCACCCACAGTTTTATCTCCTGGTGGGTCAGGGGGTGGTGGCGTTAACTATCTGATTACACGTTATTTCACAGCCGATGTTGTCGGTGGTGGTACGTCCGATCAGCTCAACATTCCACCTGAGTTGATTGAAACCTAGTCGCAATCTGTTGATGGCACAGAGCCAGTTACATAGGACTGGATGGTCCCTGATCAGATTGCAGCCGACGTTGAGAGGAGAAGGCAGAAAGCTATTGCGCTTGGTAATACTTTCGTGAAGGCTCATAGGGCGAAGGAAGTAAAGTTAGGGGAGGGTAAGGAGATAGGAAGGAGGATTGGTGATTAAAAGAAGTCTGCTAAATTTGTCCCCGCAAAGAATCCTGTGAAGAGGAAACTGAACACTGTCGCAGAGCAAGGTTTAAGTTCTCCACGCCGGAGCCCGCGTGTTGATTACTCAAAGAGACCTAATTACGCCGAGGTTGATGTGGGTGGGATTCATGGAAAGCGGAGACGCGCGGACGATCACTCTGGTGTTGATTGAGCGTCGATCTAAGCTTGCGCGGGAAACTGCAGCTGAAGAAGCTCTGGACAGTGATTCTGATGAGGGGGATGTTGATGTTAGTAAGGTATACGCTGTTTATTTACTTTTTCTCTTGTTTTTTTAAGTTGTTTTTGCATGAGTTTTGCTGATGTGAACTGCATTTTTTATTCTTTTTTTTGTAGGCTGCTAAGAATACGAAGAGGAAGAGGTCTGAAGACGATGCTGCGCACGAATGGCGTTTCAACAAGACTGTTCGTCTGTCCATTCCAAACGTAATCAAAGCTGTCGCTTTGCTGGGTGAGGTGCACAGAACTTTGGTGCGGCAAGCAGGTTTTGGCATTGTCTTTGACCTGAAATTAGAGAAGAATGTTTCTCGTGTTTTGATGTGCAAGCTGATGGGAAAGATTGACCCCGACACGATGAGACTGGACTGTGGGCCAAACAAGGTTCTGGAAATCAATCGTGAGGCTGTCCATCACATTTTCGACTTCCCTATGGGTTCTCACACTGCTCCCAGGCCTGCTGCCAGCGGCCACGATGATTCGCTGACTAACCTGAAGGATGAACTCGGGTTCAACCGTTCTAGGAGCATAGATGCAAAGGACCTACTTACCTTACTTCGCACGCTGGCTGCGGACCCAGGGAAGGTTGATAAGACGGTGACAGTTTTTTTTTCATTGTCTTCCAGTGCTTGCTTTGTCCTAGCCCCGCAACTCGGTTGTCCAGGGTAGCTGCTATGGTTGAAAACTTGGATATTGCATCTATGGCTAGCATGGATTTTTGTCAGCTTGTTGTCGACGAGCTGCAGGCCGCTGTGTACAAGTGGAATTCTATAGGGAGCAAGCAGAACTACGCTGAGGGTTGCACCATCGTCCCCCTGTTCATGTACCTGGATTCCTTGAACCTTAGAAAAGTATCGGTGATGGATAAACGCACTCCGCGCGCCGCAATACTGTCCCATGTGCAGTTGAAGAAGATTCACAACGCCGACATCGTTTTCAGGGGAAAGATTCACCTGGACTCTTACAAGTTTGGCAAGCTGCCGGTGAGTGCGTAGCCATCCTTTGTTTTTGTCTTTATTCCTTTTTTTTCGCACATGCTAAAATGTCAACCTCTTATGTACTTTTCTTTGTGAACTGCATCTCTTTTTTTTGTTAATTTTTTTAGTGGAAGGCGGAAGCGGACATTGTGTATAAGCGGACTGCAGTTGCGGAAGCCCCTGAAATGTTTTGTGAGCCTCTTGCTAGGGCTGCTCCAATTCGACGGGGTCGTGGTTTTGCTAGGGCTGCTGCTGGAGGTTTTTCCGGACATGCTTCTGGTGATCGCAATAGATTTGTGCAGGTCGATGAGCTTCTCGATAGGGTCATCAATATAACTAGTGATTTCCCAACATCCGGTTCCAGGATGAGGAATATTGCCGGTTTGTTTGCTGAAGGCAAAGGCCCTTCTGAAGCAGAAATCGAGGCCGCTCATAACTTTGACCGTGGGCAGCTTGAATTCCTTAAGCAGGCTGTAACGAATATCAGATCTTCATTCGTTCAGCTTAAGCAGTCTCAGGATGACAGGTGTGCTGCGTATGAGCAGGAAGCGGATGCAATCGTGAAGGAAATGAGCAGGCATGAAGATGTTGTCCGGCCTTCTCTGCCCGACCCCGCAGATGTGGATGTATGTCTTTTTTCCACATGTGAACAGTTTTTTTACCCATATTTTGTTATCTATTTTTTCTGTGCGTTTTTGTTGCATTGACTATTTGTTTTTTCTATCGTTTTTGTTCTTTCCCCAGTGTGTCGGAGAATCCTCCAAGGCTAACGCTGGTCGTGTTGATGAGCACCAGGACCACGACGGTGTTGATTCTGATCACTTGTTTGACAGGCCATTATCGCCCGTTGGCGAAGCTGCCAAAGACAATCCTATTGACGAAGTGGTCATGGACAAGGTTTGATTTGTTCCTACCATTTTTTTTGTTACAGTGAACTTAATTGTTTGATTTTTCATGTAGTGTCCAAAACAAACAATTATATTTTTTTTGCACCAGCAGTGGCAGCGAACTGCATTTTTTAACTTTTTCTTTGTATTTTTTGCGCACCAGAAGTGGTAGTGCACTACAGTTGTTGTCTAGAGAAGAAGCATCATCTTTTTTTTGTTAGCAGTGAACTGCATGATCTGGTGTTTGTTTTGTAGTTGTAGAACTGCAGATTTGGATAATAGTTTTATTTATGTTTTAATGTTTTTTAGGTTGCCGAATCAAATGTGGAGATACATGGGAAGGAGGCAGATGGTGACGACGCTGGCAAGGATGAGGAGGCTGACAAGTGTGAAGAGATGGAAGGCGACGACGCTCCCCTGGTGAGTATAGAGAATTTTTGCATTTTTTTGTTTTATTTTTTATTTTTCGTGGTAGCTTCATGGTCCGTTTTTATTAGTGAACTGCATTCTAGCTTTTTTTGTGTAATGTGTTTTATTTTTGTTAACTCATCAGAACTGCGGATTAAATGTTGAAATCCAAGCGGAGCGGATCATTGGGGATGATAACGTGGAAGGGAGAGGAGGGCAGGAGCCTTATGCGGAGGTTGATAAGGCAGAAGGTAGAGAAGGAGGGGAGTGTCCTGTCGAGGCTGATAAGGCACAAGAGAGAGAGGGGAGGGATGACATTGTGGATTGTGATAAGGATGAAGAGAAAGAAGGAGCTCCTGGTGTTACAGTTGAAGTTGTAGAAGACACAGAAGGAACTCGTAGAGTCGGATTTGACGATGCCGGGACATCCGCCGGCATCGATGGTGTTGTTGGGCCTACTGTTTTGTTGGTTGGCGATGAGGTGCCTGATAAATTTTGTGTGGTCCCTCGCGCCTCCGAGCAATCTGTCGGCAATCTGGCTTTCCCAGCCGATACAACCAAAGCCCCAGCCGAGACAGTTTCGATTGATTCCGAAGAGGAACAGCCAAGACTTTCTCAGGACATGAGTAATCAAGCGCCGCTTGACGATGATATTACCGGGCTGGAGCACTTGACGCTCAGTGAAGATGTATACGAGCAGCCGCAGGAAGTTTATTCCGAAACCGAATGTCGGTGTACTAAGGTAGGGGTACCCTAGTACCCCAACTTGTGCACGGGCAGCGGCAGCTCCCCGCGGCAGGGTTCATCACGCGCTTGCCGGAAACCTTCCTGCCCCTTTATCTAGCCATTCAAAAACAAAGTATACAAGACAGAAGACCAAGACCCCGGCAAGAGGAGCTTGCCGGGAAGGCCGTCCCAGGCTCGAGATTGCTTAACTAGCACGAGGCCCTGGCAAGAGGAGCTTGTCAGGACGAATAGAAGATTTTATCTTAGAAGACCCGGCAAGGGCTCGGGGAGCGGCAAGCTTCCGGGCCCGGCAAGGTCGAGATCCCCGGCAAGGTGCTTGCCGGGGGAGGTGCGCTGTGTGCCCGCGCTCCAGCTCATCGGCCCACGCGTCGCCCTGGGGCCACTCCAGGGACGCGTGGCGGATGGCTGTGCAGCCTGGGGGACACGGCGGCACTCCACGGCAGAGGATCCATCGCCGTGGCAGACGGAGACGCAACGGCGGGAGCTTTTGGGGTCGACGGCGACGGGCATTAAATGCCCTTGTCCCCCACTGTTAAAGTAGGTATAGGCCACTGTTCTGTACTGTAGCTCCACTGTTCCCGCACTATTACAACTACCACCTCTTTTACATTTTTACCCCTTTCTCCTACGTTGACACCTGTCGGTGACCCCTTGCACTATAAAAGGAGGCCCATGCACAACGTGGAGGGGGGTTCGAAACCTAGATTACTCTCACGCACGGTGTAGCTGCTTCTTCAAGCTCCCGAGCGCTCAACTCAATACACAACCAAGCAGGAGTAGGGTTTTACGCATCCGTGCGGCCCGAACCTGGGTAAAAACTGCCCGCGCGTCTGCCTCGATCTGCTCTTCGTGCTCCCTCCGCCCTCGTACCGCACAGACAAGGGGCTCCGGTCCCATAGGTGTTCGTGGCGGACAGTTTCCCCCGACATCTTTGGCGCGCCAGGTAGGGGGCGTCGAGGTTGTGCGAACCTGATCCGGCGTTCGCGCGGGCGCAATCTTCATTAACCTCTCCAAGTTTCGTCAACAACTTCATCAGCGACAACTCCGTGGCCCCGAAGAAGAAGCCTTCGGAGGTCGGGGGCCCGTCTGCGTCTCATCCGCCGCCACCAGAGCCAACGGTGGGCGGGGGAGACGCCGTCGGAAGGGTGGTTGCCGGCGAGGACACTCACGGTGCCACCAGATCCAAGAACAGGACGGACGACCGGACCTCGGTCTCCGTGGACGCGCCACGTCCATCGCAACATACGACGACCCCGCAGCGCCATGCCACGGGAGGTGGTATCCGCTTGCTGGGACAAGGCCATACTGGAGGTTCGCGGGACGCCCCGGACCCCCGTCCGGGCACAAGCAAAGCGAAGGCGCCGGCGCGGGACCCCGCTCCTTCTAACGTCGTTAGAAGTCCGAGCGTATCCCGCTCCTCGCACCGCTCGCCCGCGTTCCCCACTACTCCGGCAGAAGCGCTCGCAAGGGCGCAGCTGCTCCTCGATTTTCCTCCAGCGGCCGACAAAGCCGAGGAATGGAGGGCCACTATCCGGAGCCTGATAGACTTCGCCAACAACGACTCTCCGCAGCAGCCGTCGGCCTCGCGGCCGCGGCAGGCCGAGAAGACGAAGGCTATCGGCGACAAGACTGCCGGAGGTGCGACAAGCGTGCACTCCCCGCCGCAGAAGCAGAAGACGCCGCCCCGCCGGAACAACCCCGACGACGGCTCCACAGCCTCGTCGGACCCGCGGGCCCGTCGGGACCAGCGCCAGGTCCTCGACGACCGGCGAGATGAAGACGCTCGGACCACGATCGAGCGCCGCCGAGAAGCTCGGCGACAATCCGACAAGAGAGCTGGGAACGCTGTCGACGCACCCGCGCCCGGTGAACCAGGCGACTTGCCGTACGCGGCAGGCTGCCCTGCGTTCACCCGCGAGCTGCGGCGCGTCCAGTGGCCCAGCATGAAGAACTTTAAGCCCGACGTACCGGAGAAGTACGACGGCAAGACGCACCCCTCGGAGTTTCTCAGCGTCTACACCATAGCAGTGCAAGCTGCCGGGGGGCGCGACGAGAAGATCCTAGCCAACTACTTCCCGCTCGTGCTGAAGCCGAACGTCCGTTCGTGGCTCATGCACTTGCCGGAAGGCTCTATCTCTTCTTGGGCCGACCTCTGCCATCAGTTTGTCGGCGCCTTCACCGGCGGCCACAAACCCCATGGTCAGGAGAGCGATCTCCACATTTTGGCCCAGAAGGAAGGCGAACCCCTGCGCAAGTATATCCAACGTTTCAGCCGGGTGCAGCACAACATCCCCGATGTTCACCCTGCTGCGGTTATCAGCGCGTTCCATCAGAACGTGCGTAACCGCCGCATGCGTGAGGAGATGGCGATGACCAAGGTCAGGGACGTCAGCGAGCTCTACGCTCTTGCCGACAAGTGCGCCCGTGCAGAAGAGGGGAGGAAACTCCCCGGGGAGGATGCTGGCGCAGGGGGAAGCGACAGCGACGACGCCGCCCCGGCAAAGAAGAGCCGGCGGCGGAACAACAGGAAGAAGGGCAAGAAGGAAGTGCTTGCCGTCGAGAAGTCCGGCAAGGAGGCCCCCGCCAAGCAAGCGCAGGCTGGCGGCTCCGGCAAGGAGCCTGCCCCTGCGGCGGCGGCCGACAAGCCGGGTAGCTCCGACAAGCAATACTGTAAGATTCACCGCACCAAGGGTCACGACCTCTCCAACTGTAAGCGCGTCGAGTACCTCGTCGAGCAGCAAAAGGCTGAGTACGAGAGGCGCGACAAGGAGAAGGCCCAAGGTGGCGGGGAAGAGCCCAGCAAGAAGCGGCCATTCAATGGCCGGGGAGGACGCCGCGGCAAGGCCAAGCAGCGGCAAGGGGATCGACCTCCCCGGGGCCGCGACAACGACGAAGACGACGATGAAGACATGGATGAGGACGAGAACAGCGAGCAGGAGTTCCAGAAGGCCACGGAAGTCCTGTGCGTCGACGGTGGCGCCTCCCTGCACACCTCCCACCGCCAGCTGAAACAGTGGGTGCGTGAGGTGAATGCAGCCGAGCCGCCCGTGGAGTCGCGCAGGCTCCTCAAATGGTCCGGCACGCCCATCATTTTTGACCTTGAGGATCACCCTGACCGCACCACTGCGGTCGGGTGCTTGCCGATGCTGGTCTCACCCACCATCCGCAACCTCAAGGTCACCAAAATGTTGGTTGACGGCGGGGCCGGGCTGAACTTGATCTCCTCTGCTGTGATCAAGAAACTCCAGATTCAAGACGGCGAGCTCGAAGAGACCGGTTCATTCCAAGGAATCAACCCGGGAAGGAGCAAGCCCAAGGGAAAGATTACTCTGCCGGTGACCTTTGGCGGGGAGCTCAACTTCAGAACTGAGCGCATCACCTTTGACGTTGCTGATATTCCATTGCCCTACAATGGGATACTCGGCCGTCCCGCCCTCGCCAAGTTCATGGCAGCTTCCCACTATGCCTACAACGTGCTGAAGATGCCGGGGCCGATAAGCGTCATCACTATCCACAGCGACAAGAAAGATGCGCTTATTTGCGCCGACAAGATTTACCGGGATGCGGCAGCTGCGGCCGAGAAGGATACTCTTGCCGCTGAAGCTCCCGGGGGAAAGAAGACGAAGACCAAGTCCGGCAAGTGCTCTGGGACACACTCCGGCAACCGCACCTCTTCGGAGTGCTGCGCCGCCGTCGAGGACGTTCCATCGAGCTCCACCGGCAAGAGCAAGAAAGGAATGGCTGCTCCTCCGGCAACCAAGAAGGTGTCCGCAAAGGAGGATGGCACTGGTGGTACCTTCACCATCAGCGCCACCCTTGACAGCAAATAGGAAAGCGCGCTCGTCGCCTTCCTGCGGGTGAATGTCGATGTGTTTGCTTGGCAACCATCTGACATCCCCGGTGTTCCCAGGAAGGTGATTGAGCACAAGCTTGCTGTCTGCCCTCATGCGCGGCCCATCAAGCAAAAAGTGAGGAAGCAAGCCGTGGAGCGCCAAGAGTTCATCAACGAGGAGATCAAGAAACTAGAGGCAGCAGGCCTAGTTAGAGGTGTGATCCATCCGACGTGGTTGGCAAACCCAGTCGTCGTGCGCAAAGCCAACGGGAAGTGGAGACTGTGTATAGATTTCACTGATGTCAATAAAGCATGTCCCAAGGATCCCTTCCCTTTGCCGCGCATTGACCAGATCGTTGACTCCACTGCCGGATGTGAGCTACTCTGTTTTCTTGATGCATACTCAGGCTATCACCAGATTTTCATGGCTAAGGAAGATGAAGAGAAGACTGCATTTATCACTCCATGTGGCACATATTGCTTTATCCGCATGCCATTTGGACTGAAAAATGCAGGCTCCACTTTTGCAAGGGTAGTGTACACTGCTTTTGAGCCACAGATCCACAGGAATGTAGAAGCCTACATGGATGACATCGTGGTGAAGAGCAAGAGCAAAGAAACACTGATTCAAGACTTAGAAGAAACGTTTCAGAACCTGCGCAGGATACAGCTCAAGCTGAACCCCGAGAAGTGCGTCTTTGGAGTTCCCTCCGGCAAGCTTCTCGGGTTCTTTGTATCACAAAGGGGGATTGAAGCCAATCCCGACAAGATCAAAGCCATCGAGCAGATAGAAGCCCCGAAGCGCATCAAGGATGTCAGAAGGCTTGCAGGTTGCGTTGCTGCCCTCAGTAGGTTCATTTCAAAATCCGCGGAACGCGCCCTACCTTTCTTCAAAATCTTGAAGAAGGCAGGTCCCATGAAGTGGACTCCGGAAGCGGAGGCGGCGTTGCAGGATTTGAAACGGTACCTGTCCTCCACTCCTATACTTGTCGCACCTAAACCACAGGAAAAGTTGTTGCTATACTTAGCGGCAACCAACCAGGTGGTTAGTGCTGCGTTGGTAGCGGAGAGGGAGTCCGACAAGGAGCCAGCGTCACCGGCAAGCGAATCTAGCGACAAGCAGGGGGCTGTCCCGACAAGCTCTGGCCCCGACAAGGAAGACTCTGCGCAGGAACAAGGAGAGGTGCGGAAGAAGATGGTGCAGCGCCCAGTATATTTTGTAAGTTCCCTTCTCCAGGGAGCTAGATCAAGGTACTCCGGTGTGCAAAAATTGCTTTTCGGCCTCCTCATGGCCTCGAGGAAGCTGCGCCACTACTTCCAAGCCCATGAGATAACAGTGGTCACTCGCTTTCCGTTGAAGAGGATATTACACAATCCAGAGGCAACAGGCAAGGATCGTCGAGTGGGCACTGGAACTGTCAAGCTTCAGGACTCAAATTTGAAAGTACTTCAACCATTCAGAGCCGAGCTTTGGCAGAGTTCATTGCTGAGTGGACCCCAACGCCAGAAGAAGAAGTTCAAGAAACGAGCGTACCCGTGCAAGAAGCGACAAGTGAATGGGTAATGTATTTTGACGGTGCCTTCTCGTTGCAAGGCGCCGGTGCTGGCGTGGTACTCATCGCGCCCACCGGAGAACACCTCAAATATGTTATCCAGATGCACTTTCCCAGGGAGCAGGCGACAAACAACACCGCAGAATATGAAGGCTTGCTTGCCGGCCTCAGGATTGCGGCCGAACTTGGGATCAGGAAGCTGATTGTGCGGGGCGATTCTCAGTTGGTGGTCCGACAAGTCAACAAGAGCTACCAGAGCCCTTTGATGGAAGCATATGTAGATGAAGTGAGGAAGCTTGAAGAACACTTTGAAGGTATGCAAATGGAGCACATCCCGAGAGCTCAAAATGAAATTGCAGATGGCCTTTCAAAGTGTGCTGCGATGAAGCTACCTGTGGAACCAGGGACCTTTTTGCTCAAGCTGACTCAACCATCAGTTACACCATCAATTGGGCAGTCCAAGAAGAGAAAGTTGGTCTCCGGCGACTACTTGCCGGCGGATCTTCCTGAACCCGCCGCCAAAGTTCCCAAGATCAACGACAACGCTGAGGAACAGTTTGCTCCTGCAAGCCCTCGGGCTTGTGCAGTTGAAGCAAGTGTTCCCGACAAGCCTCGCCCCGGCGAGCTTGCCGGGGGACCGTCAGCTCCGACAGGACCAGAGGTCTTTGCCGTAGAAGCTGGGGTTCCTGCAGCGGCCCTCGAGCCTTTAGTCCTTGCCGTCGAGCCCCGGGCTCCGGCATGGGCACAGCAGATCGTCCGTTTTCTGCAAACTGGAGAACTTCCCGACGACCCTCAAGAGATAGAGAAGATAACCAGGCAGTCAAGTATGTATCAATTTGTGGATAACGAGCTGTACAGAAGAAGACTCAATGGTGTCAGGTTGAAGTGCATCTCCAGGGAAGATGGACAGAAGCTGTTGGCAGAAATACACGGAGGCATATGCGGCCACCACATTGGCGCAAGGGCACTTGCCGGGAAAGCTTTCCGGCAAGGATTCTTTTGGCAAGAAGCCCTCCAAGATGCAACTGCACTAGTAACCAAGTGTGAAGCGTGCCAGTTCCATGCAAAGCAAATACATCAGCCAGCTCAAGCTCTCCAAACAATCCCTTTGTCATGGCCCTTCTCGGTCTGGGGGCTCGATATCCTCGGCCCTTTCCCTCGCGCTGTCGGGGGCTTTGAGTATTTGTACGTTGCAATCGACAAGTTCACAAAGTGGCCAGAAGTGGAGCCAGTGAGAAAAGTGACAGCACAGTCAGCAGTCAGGTTCTTCAGGTCGATTGTTTGCCGTTTCGGGATCCCTAACAGGATCATCACCGACAACGGTACACAATTCACTAGTCGCACCTTCATGCAGTACGTCCAAGACCTTGGCGCCAAGGTCTGTTTCGCTTCTGTTGCTCACCCGAGGAGCAACGGCCAAGCGGAGAGGGCAAATGCTGAAGTGCTGCGCGGACTCAAGACAAGGACCTTTGACAGGCTGCGCAAGTGCGGAAGGAATTGGATAGAGGAGCTCCCGGCGGCTCTTTGGTCAATCAGAACGACACCAAGTCGAGCCACCGGACAGACACCTTTTGCTCTAGTCTATGGAGCAGAAGCAGTTCTCCCCACGGAACTCGTATACGGATCTCCTCGAGTGCTCGCTTATGATGAGCTCGAGCAAGAGCAACTGCGGCAAGATGACGCATTGCTCCTTGAGGAGGGACGTCTCCAGGCTGCTGTACGAGCTGCTCGATACCAGCAAGCTTTGCGCCGCTACCATAGCCGCAAAGTCAAGGCCAGGAGTCTCGAGGAAGGCGACCTTGTTCTTCGGCGTGTTCACTCCGCCAAGAATTCCAACAAGTTGACGCCGAAGTGGGAAGGCCCTTATCGGGTGAGACAAGTTACGAGGCCCGGCGCTGTCCGCCTCGAGACCGAAGAAGGCTTACCGGTGAGCAACTCCTGGAACATAGAGCATCTTCGCAAGTTTCACCCCTAAGGCGCGGTTGCCGTGATCCGTTCCGGCAACCACCTTTTGTACAAGCCTTGCCGCTGTTGCATGTAACCCTTTGTACAAAGCCGGGCGCAGACCCCGTGCATCAGTAAAGATTTCGTGTTTTCGCATCGATTGCCTTTCGCATGCTTCTCTTTGCTATTCGCATGTTTTATTTGGCATTTGATGCAACACTTAGACATTCGGTAAGCACTATTACGCCGAAAGGCAATATGCTTGTTTCCCTCTCCTTTTCCTTTTTCTCTTAAGCAGAAGGAACGTTCCTCGCGCACAAGTTTGCCGGGGGGGAAGGAGGTGGAGGAGGAACTAAGTGCCGTTCAAGAAAGAAGAGCCTTACCGGAAAGCAAACAACATGAGCAAGCAGCATGTGAAAGATAAGTTGTCAGAATTTGACCAGTTCAAATTTTAATTTCTGGTTGTCTTCCTTGAACAATCACGCTTTTTGTGGAAAACCTGTGCGCGGAGGAACCTACCCGTGGCTTGCCGCACCCTTATCTTGTCTTCGAGTCCACTCAACGATTTAAGTGAGCTGCGACAAGTGTCGCGCCCTTGCTTCGTTTCCGAGTACACTCAGCAAGCTAAGTGCGTTGCGACTTGCTGCGGCGAGGTTGCTTGCCGGCGAGGACCTTGGCCAGCAGGCTGCTCAGCGCTCAGCGCTCGCGGTAAGGGCCCCTTTCCGGCAAGCTCCCCGGGAGCGTAGGGTGAGAAACATACAAAGTCAAAGATTGGAACAAGGAAGATAACATTGCACTGATTGATTGAAGTAAAGCAAATATCTTACAAGGACAACTTGTCGCAATGGACTAATGAGTTCGTAACATAATGTGCAGCAACGAAAAGATAAAGATAAATGGGGCCCTAGTCTACGCGGTCGCCCTCCTTCCTGCCAAGCTTTGCCACCTTGGCGATGATATGGCTGACCTGCTCCTTCAGGGCCTCCGTGTCTGCATCTGCCGGCAAGCTGCAAAGAACGTTCTTGAGGTTGATCCCCGGGTTGCGGTACACGATCTTCGTCAAGACCCGCTCCAGAGTTCCTGCGCAGAGACGGCGCGACTCCTCGGCCAGCTGCGCGGGGATGCGGTTCCGGAGACCTGCAAGGGCCGGAGCGACGCCTCTGAAGAAGAGGCTGAGCTTGGCGCTGTGCGGGAGGTCTGGATCCGGCGAGTAGATAAGATGTTCGACCTTCAAGGCAAGCAACTCCTGGTCAATGTTGTATGCAGAAGAAACCAGCTCTTCGGTCCACAGCTCAATGTTCTTGCGGAAGAGCTCGGATGCCTTGTTGGCGCTGTCCACCAAGGTCCGCTCCTTGCGGAGCTCCTCCTTCAGCTTGTCTTCTCGAAGCTTGGCGGCGTCAATTGAATCCTTCAGAGTTGAGACTTTCAGCTCCAAGTCCTCGATGGAGTCCTTGGCGGCCTTAAGCTCATCGCCCCTCTTGGACAGATTCACTTGGAGCTCCGCGTTGGTGTGGGCGTCCTTCTCGCGCTCAGTAATGAGCGCGGCAACCTTCTCGGTGCTCACCTTCATCGCCGCTTCTAGTCGTTCAACCTTGGCGGCAAGCTCCTTCTTGGCGTCTTCCGCGGCAGCAGCAGCGGCTTTCGCCTCCTTCAGCTCCCCGCCAAGGGCAGCCTCGCGAGCGGCAAGGTCCTCCTCATGGGAGTCGAGATCCACCTTCCGCTGCGCGAGCTCTCCTTCTCGCCGGGACATCTCTACCCCGGCGAGCCGTTGCTGTTCGTCGGCTTCGGCTTTCTCAAGTACCCACTCCTGATACTCGCCGGCGAGACGCTCACGCTCCTCCGCCACCTCGCGGAGGCCCGCCTTGTGGGCAGCGCTGAGCTCCGCCGCACGCTTCTCCATTTCGGCGGCGGCCTGGGCAGCAAGGGCTTCCCGGGAGGCAAGCTTCGCCTGCCTGGCCCGGTAAAGGGCCAGGAGTCGGTGGAGAAGCTTCTCCTCCTCGGGCCCATCTCCTTCGCCGGGCGCCTCGACGACTGTCAGACCCGCGGAGGCGAGGACTTCTCCGTCAAATGCCTCGCCCTCCGCGGGAGCTCTTGATGAAGACCCCCAAGGCACTTGGATAAAGACGCCATTGGGGGCACGAAGATAGTACGCCTGCTTCTCGCTGGTGGAGGGGCCGGCGGCCGGTGTAGCATCCGGTGCTCCCGCCACCTCCGGGTCGGCGGTGCGGTCGCCGTCCCCCTCCCCGGTCGCGGCGTCAGCGGCCGGAGCGTCCTCTTGCGCGGCCGGCTCGGTGGCCTTGGTCGCCTCCTCGGTGGCCTCGACCATCTCCACGACGACGGGAACGTCATCGCCACCGCCCTGCGCGCCCTCCTCATCCTCGATATTGATGACCTCGGTCTCCATCGGCGCAGGAGGAGGAGGAGGAAGATCTAGAAGAAGAAGAAAAAGAAGTTCAAAATCAAGCAAAGATCCAAAAAGAAGCAAAGTCAAGAAAACCAAGTACAGAACATACCTTGGCGGACGCCCTCTGCGGCGGGCTCCCTTGCCGGGGGGCTCGGCCTTGGCGGAGTGGCCGTCCTCGCCGGGCTGCTCGCCCTTGGCGGGGTACTCTGCCTTGGCGGAGTACCCGCCCTTGGCGGAGCGCTCTCCCTTGCCGGAGAGTTCTCCCTTGCCGGGGACGGCGGGGTCTGCGGCTCCTCGGTGACGGTCTCCGGGCGCTCTTCCCGCTGCGGCTCCACCTCTGCACAAGAGAAGATAGAAGAACTAAGACATTCAGAGATCAAAGCCCTAAGCGCGCCCCGACGAGCAAAAACAGTAAACCTCTAACTTACGCTGGGGGCTGCGCTGGGGGCTGCTCCCCGGAGCGGCGCTCGGGTCCGGCAAGCTCGGCTCCGGCGCGATCCCTGCTTCCGCGACGGATGGGTCTCCCACGACCTCAACTGTGGGCACCTTAACCCTCTTCGCGCGCTGCTCCAAGGTCCTGCAATCACAAGCAACAAGCAAATTCAAGCGTCAGCAACAATCGAGATATAAAAATCAAGAAGGAGTAAGGTCTCGGGTCCTTACTCTTGGTCCTCCTCGTCGTCCTCGCTCAGCGCGGAGAAGTCAAACTCCACGGTGGGCGCGTCGGCGCGAGGAGCGGAGGATGAAGATTCCCTCGCGCGTTTCGGAGCCACCGGGGCTGGGGGCTGCGTAGGCCCAGCCCCTGTGGTGGCCGGCGCCCGAGAAGTGGGCGGAGCAGCTGCTCCGCTCCGAGAAGATCCTTGCCGGCTCGGTGCCGGCCTGCGGGACGCCTCTGTCGTGGTCCGCGCGCGCGGGGCCTCTGCCGTGGCCGGCACGCCGGTCGCCCTTGGCACGTCTTGGCTCGGCCGGGGAGCTGCCCGGCGAGCTGGCTGGTGCCGGGGCGCTCGCGCCTGCTCCCCCGTCGCCGCCTTGCGGAGACGCTTCAATGGGGACTGCCTCGGGCTCGCCGGGGGCGGGGAGCTTTCCGACGAGGAGAGGTCGTCGGCGTAGAGCTCGGTGGATCCGCCGGTGTCTTCCTCCTCCCCCTCCTCTCCCTCGGCCAGTTCGCTGGCCCCAGCGCCTTGCACTGCGGGCCCCTTCCCCTTGGTGGCCCCGCTTCGTCCGGCGCCTTCACTCCTCGCGGCACCCCTGCTTCCTCCGGCTGTGCCCTCCATTGCCGCGGCCTCCGTCGCGATCCCATTGATCCCGGAGTGCCTCAGCGAGGGGACCCCGGCGAGCGCGTCGGGAGGGAGCTCTAGCAGCTTGCGAATCTCCTCCTTATCCGCCTGGCTGGAGGCATCCGCAGCTTCCGCCTCCGCGGGTGTGTATCCAAAGTTTCCCGCCGCCGCGGCTGCGGCGACTTCTTCAGCGCGAGAAGCCATGTAAGCAATCTCTTGGTCGGTGGTGGCCCGCGTGTGCAGCTTGAGATCGTCCGTCTTCTCCAACACCTCCGCAAGGTTGTCGTAGAACTCGAGGACGTCGATAGGCTTGGGCGCAATCCACGTGCGCTCCAATCCATGAGAGTCGCACGCGGGCATCATAGCGACAAGGCGATCCCGGGCGCTGCTGGCGCAGAGCGGCACCACTCCCCGGGGAGCGCGGAAGTACTCGGGGTGTGCCGGGTCGAACTTGAAAAGTTCCCTGACCATACCCCGCAGCTCGAGTGTTGTGAAGTTAAAATTGAGGCCGGGGCGCAGCCTCATGATGTCTGCCGGGCCGCCGTATTGCCACGCCGGCCTTTTCCGGTCTTGGAGGGGGGCGATCCGGCGACGAAGAAAGTCCGCGCCCACTTCAGCGACAGACAGCGGCGCCATCCGAAGACGGAGGATTCTGACGAGAGCGATATCCAGCTTGGAATCGTCGGAATCGAAATTACTCCAATCCCTGCCGCGCACGATGGGCGATGTGCGCGGCACGGTGAAGTGTTGCGGCCGCTCCTCGACGACCCAGCACCACTCCGCGCGCCACTCTTCCCACTTGCCGCGGAGCTCCCCCGGCAAGTAAGCTGATTTCTTATTCAGCCTAAACACCCAAGAGATCCCTCCGGAGAGGGGGGCGTCGGCCTCTACTCTGGGGATGAAAAAGTGCCTAAAGAGAGCTACGTTGGGCTGGATTCCTACGAAGTTTTCGCACATGTGTGCGAAAACGGACATGGTGAGGATGGCGTTGGGAGTGAAGTCGAGGAGGTGGAGGCCATAAGTATTCATGATATCGCAGAAAAAGTTTGAGAAGGGAGGGCACAGACCGCAGTGGAAGAAGGCTGCGAAAAAGTAATACCCGCCGGGGTAGTGGTCCTTGGCGACGGCCGGGTAGACGCGCGTGCGGGGGTGCGCTGGGGTCTCCTTGGCCCAGAACAAATAATATTTGTTCCAAAGTTCCCGCACGCCGAGCTTCGGCGCGAAGACAATGTGCTCCTTCCGGTACGCGGCGAGCTTCGCCGCCTGATCTGACTTCTCCCGCTTGGACTTCTCCGACTTCGCCTTGTCGGTCTTTGGGGCCATGGCGGATGCGGTGGAAGGAAGGGGACGAAGAGCTTGGTGGTGGCGGAGGAGTAGAGGCGAAGCGCAGAGGAATCTGAGGAAGAAGACGATGGCAATGAGTGCGCAGGGAGGGGAACCGCGCCGCTCTCTCTGCTTTTATGGGAGAGTGGGGGCGTTTCGCCCTTCCCATTAAAGAAATCGTGGGCACGTCCCATCCCACGGCGCCGCAATCGACGCGTGCCGTTGCCGTGGGGTGCGGCGGATATGGAAGTGGATTCGGCGCGCCGCGGGCCGCGGGTGCCCGTGCACTGTTTTGGGCCTGGCCCAACAGCGCTCGGCACCGTGTGTGGCCCAGGCCCGGGGGCTCCTGTCGGTGTACTAAGGTAGGGGTACCCTAGTACCCCAACTTGTGCACGGGCAGCGGCAGCTCCCCGCGGCAGGGTTCATCACGCGCTTGCCGGAAACCTTCCTGCCCCTTTATCTAGCCATTCAAAAACAAAGTATACAAGACAGAAGACCAAGACCCCGGCAAGAGGAGCTTGCCGGGAAGGCCGTCCCAGGCTCGAGATTGCTTAACTAGCACGAGGCCCTGGCAAGAGGAGCTTGTCAGGACGAATAGAAGATTTTATCTTAGAAGACCCGGCAAGGGCTCGGGGAGCGGCAAGCTTCCGGGCCCGGCAAGGTCGAGATCCCCGGCAAGGTGCTTGCCGGGGGAGGTGCGCTGTGTGCCCGCGCTCCAGCTCATCGGCCCACGCGTCGCCCTGGGGCCACTCCAGGGACGCGTGGCGGATGGCTGTGCAGCCTGGGGGACACGGCGGCACTCCACGGCAGAGGATCCATCGCCGTGGCAGACGGAGACGCAACGGCGGGAGCTTTTGGGGTCGACGGCGACGGGCATTAAATGCCCTTGTCCCCCACTGTTAAAGTAGGTATAGGCCACTGTTCTGTACTGTAGCTCCACTGTTCCCGCACTATTACAACTACCACCTCTTTTACATTTTTACCCCTTTCTCCTACGTTGACACCTGTCGGTGACCCCTTGCACTATAAAAGGAGGCCCATGCACAACGTGGAGGGGGGTTCGAAACCTAGATTACTCTCACGCACGGTGTAGCTGCTTCTTCAAGCTCCCGAGCGCTCAACTCAATACACAACCAAGCAGGAGTAGGGTTTTACGCATCCGTGCGGCCCGAACCTGGGTAAAAACTGCCCGCGCGTCTGCCTCGATCTGCTCTTCGTGCTCCCTCCGCCCTCGTACCGCACAGACAAGGGGCTCCGGTCCCATAGGTGTTCGTGGCGGACAGTTTCCCCCGACACCGAAGGTAAGCGAACTGCATTATTTTTTGTTCTTTTTCCCGGTGTCGAAATGGACCGTGTGTGTGTTTATAATCTGATATCGTCCCCCACCCTGTATGCAGATGAGGAATTACCTGTTGTTACTCCTTCAAGGATTGATCCAGCTCTTATGAGGAGATACAATGAGTTGTATGACGCTGTTACGAGGGCTAGGAGGGACAAGAAGAAGCAGTATGATATTTTATGTCTTACGCGCCCGGTTAATTAATATGTTATTTTTTCAGGGACGCTCCCATCTTATCAATTTTTGCTGTGCTTTTTTCTTCTTGTCTGAAGGCATCTAATTGCGTTCAAGGGAGAGTTTGGTGATATTACTATCGGCCATGTCGGCGATTCTTTTTGGTCGTATGGAACGCTGAGCACGCGCCTCGCAAACATTGGCGTGTCTATACTAGCTGAAAGGTTCAAAGGATCTCAAACTATGATTGTCCCGTACAACCTATGCGTAAGCATTTTTCATTAATTTATATTTTACCCCCCTCGTCCAATTTTTATTTGTGCTATAACCACTTTTCATTAACTCTCTGGTTTTGTCTTTTTTGCATAATTCCATTTGGAACGGCGGTGCCACAAATAGGGCTTTGAAAAAGATGTTTTCTTCAAGCGCAGAGGAACGTGTGGACAAGAAAAACTTGGTAACGCATCTTGACCATTTTTCGTCATCTTGAAAATAAGTTTTCTGTTTTTTCTATTTTTCTCATCTGTTTTTGTTTTATTTCTTTTTTTTATTTCAGATTATGTTTGCAACATTTGACCCTCCTCACGCAACAGTGAAGGACGCGATAGGCCACTACTGCTTGGTCACTTTGAACCTGCGAGAGAAGCGTTTTGAGCTTCTCGACTCATTGAATGAAGGAGACAGTGCTGCTGCAAGTGTTGTCTTCAGGAAAATGGTCAGGAACATCAAAAAAGTCTGGAAAGATGGCAGTGCAAGCTGCGACGAGCCGTTGAACCCTCCCACCCTGGATGGCTATGCGCTGACTCATATTAACGTCCCGCAACAGGGAAACGGGTTTGTACCTGTTCTCCTTTTTTCTTTTTCCTCCTTCATTTTTTTCTTGTGTAAGTGAGCTGCATTGTTTTTACTAAATTAGAAGCACCTTTTCCCTTTTGAGCGAACTGCATTACTATCTGTGTTATTTGTTGTTCTCCCTCGGTAATCTTTTTGTGTGTATGGAGCTGCATTGTTTTACTAACATCAGTAGCACTTTTATTACTGAGTGAACTGCATTGTTAATGTGTTTTGTGTTGTTTTTTCTTTTTGCAGGCATGATTGTGGATTTTACATGTTTCAGTTCATGCAGACCTGGGATGGTGAAACGATTGCCAAGTTTGGGAAGGAGCACATTGGCTACATCAGGAAGGCGATGCTCTATAGTTGGCTGACCTCGTCGCATTGCTGTCTGGACCTGACATCACTTTTAATTTTTAAAGAAGGTTATTACATTTTTTTTTGAGTCACACACCTTTTTTTATTAAGTGAACTTCATTGGTACAGAGAGGGTAGGTCGACTACTTTTGTTAAGCTTTTTTAGCAGAACCCCATTTGTGTGTTTAAAAATGACTTTTTCTTTAGGGAACTTGATGATTCTTTTTCACTACTTTTGCTCATTATCCAATTTTTTTGTTTTTGTGCAGGCTTTGATGAAGGCGCACACCAAGGTGGTATTTCCTTGTTTGAAACTCAGGTTCATACTCCAACTATTCAGAAAGTTGTCCTTGATGAACCTCCCGTCAAGGTCGTGAAAGAACCTGTGGGTAAGATGTTGAGGAGTGACGCCGGCACTTCGAATGAGAAAGCTCTTGAGAAATCTCCTTTCAATGTCAAGCATGGGAAGAAAGCCGCGAGCCCTCCGAACGCTGAAGATAGCGATGATGATTTTGAGAGGCCACCACCAGTGCCTAGGAGGACCAGGAGCGCAGCTATGGAACCCCCGACGGACAGCGAGGCACTAATTCTATCAAACAGGAGGCCTGTGCAGAATCCATCAAAGTTTCGATCTCCTGTAGAGAAGTTGAATCCTGCGAGATTCAGCCATCTTATGGAGATGAGGAAAGTCTTGCAACTCATCACGAGCACACAATTCAGGCAGAAATACAGCGAGTCAGTTCTTTTTTCGTTAGTTTTTTATATTTTTTTGATTTTTAATGTGTGTAACGTTTTTTTTTGTGTTTTTGCTTTTGTGCTACTAACCCCCCACCTTTTGCCGTTTCTTTTGTGCAGGTCCGCGCTTTTCCTGCACAGGAATCCTATCGAATCTACACCGTGACTGTGGACTACATGTTCCTAACTTTCACCAAAGGTGGTTTTATGAACTCGGAATTGATGGATCATGTCATCAGGTTCTGGAAGAACGACGAGAGTATGAATGTGGTTTATCGATCTGGCGAACGCGTTCTGCTGTCCCCTTTGTTTATCACGGTATTTATCTTTTTTTTCTTATTTTTTTATGCTCTAGTGAACTACAGTAAATAGTGTATAATAATTTGTTTTTAGAATGTACTGAACTGCATACATTTTTTTGTGTGTCTTAACCGATGCATCTTAAAACGAAACAAATTATGGTGAGAATTTGTGAACTGCATACTGTTTTTTAGAGAAGCGTGATCCGTTTTTTTATTAAGCGTCGGAGCGAATATATTTTTAAGGTGAACTGCATTAACTTTTTTTTTGTGAATTACCCACACGCAGTATGTGCTTCAAATGAATGATCGCGCGGATAGAGATGCAGATGGAAATGTTGTGTTGCCTTTTGTCAACAGCAAGTTTAACGTCGAAAATGCATCACAGCAGTTCGAACTTTATGTCCGTGATGACGAGAACCTTCTTGATTGCAAATTAGTAAGTTATCAGATTTGCTTTTGTTCAGCCTTTTTGTATTTATATTCTCTCCCAATTTTTTCCAGTAATCCCTTTTCACTGATTGATTCCATAACAAATTTGACGAAACAAAATCAGATTCTGTTACCACGGTTGAAAGACGAGCATTATTCGCTATACACGATGAACAGGCACCGCGAGACCCTTGACATTCATGACACTAGGAGGTACAGCGGACCGGTTGATCAAACGATGCGGTGGCATAAGTCTGAATACCATAGCGACCGCACTGAAATGGTAAAATTTTCCTTTTTTCACCTTTCTTGTTTTTTTTTTCATGTGTGGGCGTGTTGAACAATTTTTGTTGTGATGTGTATTTTTTTCCACCAGATGATCAGGATGACTGCATTGTTGAAGAGGGTTTATGGAGAAAAAGAGTACAAGAGAAAGGAGTCGGTAGACTGGGTGGGTGTTTCAAAAAAATCTAGCTATTTGGGCACCCCTGAGCAGGGCCCCAACGAGTGCGGCTTTTATGTTCTGAAGATGGCTCAGTATTACGACGGCAAAACCTTTGTTGTGAAATTCGGAAAGCGTAGTGCAAGTATCTTCTTTTTAACTCAACAATATCTCCTAATTCCTTGATATTTTTTTCGTCAGTTTCTTTTTTCGTATATGATGTTGTATATTTGTTTATTTTATTTTTTTCTTCATCGCAGGAAGCTGTTATTCAGGATTGGAAGGCTGAGTTTTTGTTCCAGATTCTGTTCCACCCAGAAAACTTGGTCGTTGTCACCGAGTTCCCGGAGGATCTAAGAAATCTCTGCATTTC
Organism: Secale cereale; assembly: GCA_902687465.1. NCBI lineage: Eukaryota > Viridiplantae > Streptophyta > Magnoliopsida > Poales > Poaceae > Secale > Secale cereale. The sequence continues at coordinate 138,793,978 of LR738711.1, read as the reverse complement.
TCTTGGCTTCTCTCCAAGATTGGATTCGAAGGAGCAGGATGAGGCATAAATGATAGCAGATCTTTTTTCTATGTGTGTTGATGTCTTGTTCGTGTGTGCTCCAGAACTTTATGTAAACAACAATGTATGGTCGCTGTGTGTAGTTCTCGATGCCCAAAGCTGTAAACACCACGCAGTGTGCTTTTGTATATATCGGTCTAGTTAGTTTTTGTGTGTTTTTTTTTCTGGTGGCACATGGTGACAATGTCAAATATGTGCATAATGGAGCTTTCAGCCAACTCCTCCTTGTGAGTTGTAACATGTTCGCAGCGCACTGCGTTATCTCATATGATTAGCAGCCAAGTTTTTTTTAAATATATGCATCCGCACTGCATCTCACCTTATCACATGGGACTGCAAAGACGAATTCAACGTGTTTGTCGTCGAGTTTCAAAATTCATCCGCACTACAGCCAAGTTTTTGTTTTTCACATTTTTTTGCACTAAGCGCACTGCATTGTGTACTCGAAGCGTACTTCAGTACAAGCTTTTTAAACGCGACGCACGCACTGCAGTGTACGCGAATCCTAGTCTGACTCTACATTTTTTTGTCTTCTAACTGCATTCTGTATTGATTCATGGTCATGTCAGGTTCTATACGACGGAGAGAACTGCATTCTCCAAATGACATTCCGATCTCAGAGTTCTTATACAGAAGAGAACCGCATTCTGAGATCTTATTTTCTTTTTCGTATAGAAGAGAACTGCATTTTATCAAACATATTACAAGTTAATATGTTTTTTAAAATGTAAAACTGCATATGTGTTGATCTACGCCCTTTTTCCTAGTGCTTCTTCTCAGATTGTGTACTGCAGTTCGCATCCACGACGAATGCGATGGAGTGGTCATCTTTGCAGTTCGCTTCCGCCTGTCATGCATGAATGTGGCAGGATGCTTCAGCGGCGGATCCCCCCGGTGGTCTTGGGGCGAAGGTGAGGTGCGCCGTCGCTTCCTAAACGCCACCGCGGAAATATCGTCGCCGGCGGACTGCATTGCCGGTCTTTTCGGCTCGCTATCCGTAGTGCTTGGCGCGGAAAAAGGCTGGGAGGTGTGGGGGGTGGCCGCCGGCCGCCGGGGCGGTGGCGCGGAAGA
>LR738711.1:138770197-138792692 GCA_902687465.1 Secale cereale | reverse complement strand
CCCCGGCGGCCGGCGGTGACACCCACCCTTCCCCGCCTTCTTCCGCGCCACCGCCTCGGCGGCCGGCGGCCACCCCCCACCCCTCCCCGCCTTCTTCCGCGCCAGGCACCACGGAGAGCGAGCCAAACGGCCGGCAATGCAATCCGCCGGCGACGATATTTCCGCGGCGGCGTTTAGGAAGCGACGGCGCACCTCACCTTCGCCCCAAGACCACCGGGGGGATCCGCCGCTGAAGCATCCTGCCTTGCATGACAGACAGAAGCGAACTGCAAAGATGACTACTCCATCGCATTCGTCGTGGATGCGAACTGCAGTACACAATCTAAGAAGAAGCACTAGGAAAAGGGCGTAGATCAACACATATGCAGTTTTACATTTTAAAAAACATATTAACTTGTAATATGTTTGATAAAATGCAGTTCTCTTCTATACGAAAAAGAAAATAAGATCTCAGAATGCGGTTCTCTTCTGTATAAGAACTCTGAGATCGGAATGTTATTTGGAGAATGCAGTTCTCTTCGTCGTATAGAACCTGACATGACCATGAATCAATACAGAATGCAGTTAGAAGACAAAAAAATGTAGAGTCAGACTAGGATTCGTGTACACTGCAGTGCGTGCGTCGCGTTTAAAAGCTTGCACTGCAATACGCTTCGAGTACACAGTGCAGTGCGCTTAGTGCAAAAAAAATGTGAAAAACAAAAACTTGGCTGCAGTGCGGATGAAATTTGAAACTCGACGACAAACACGTTGAATTCGTCTTTGCAGTCCCATGTGATAAGGCTGTCGGGGCCGGATTTCGGGAACATAATATTCCAGAAATTAACCCCTAGTGTCATCACCAGCCCAGGAGTGCTGTTACTGGTGGACACATCCTTGTTACAGATTACCAAGCATTTGCAAGGATTTGATACACGACCATAAAGGTCTACTGATATAACAATGACTCCGGTGGTGGATGAAGAAATTGGCTTGCGGAACTCCATATCGTTGGGGCTCCATTCCAACAGGAACAGCTGACCCAGATAACTCCTATCCTGCGTGGCTGCACTCCTAGGATTCGCACGGACGTCGCTGTGGTACTTCTCGCAGAACTCCTAACCTGGCCAAGTAAATAGCCAGGGACAAGCCTGTGAGTACGTTTGAATGTACTCGCAAACATCATGGACAAAAGATATAACAGATGCAGCAAAACAATTATATGGTCATGGTAAATTAAACTATATGCACATGCTCATGATATACTTATATTAAATGCATGCTGACAGGAATTAAAACATGGCATGATGAATAATATTTAGTGCAGAAAATGAATATTAGCATCAATAGAATATAAAAGAAATGCCGATCGGGTGTCAAGTGACACCATGGTCGGTCTTGAAAAGAAATGCCAGTCGGGTGTCTAAAAGAGAAATCGGACGATACCATCCGAGAACTCAGGCGACGCCACGAAAGGACTTGAAAAGAAATGCCAGTCGGGTGTCTAAAAGAGAAATCGGACGATACCATCCGAGAACTCAGGCGACGCCACGAAAGGACTTGAAAAGAAATGCCAGTCGGGTGTCCACAAGAGTACTGGCGTGATAAACCGCCTGACACTCGAGGGACGCCACAGAAAGGACTTGAAAATAAAGGCGAGTGTCCGGGGTAGTCTGGCCAGCCCCTGAGACACTCTGGAAAGTAAAAATAAAAGGAACGGGTTAGTCCACAATAATAATCATATCATCCATAATATTCATAACAACACCAGTAGCAGTAAGAATTAATCTGCATAATACTCCATGCTCAATTTTAAATATTTCCTCCGGAGACCGACTCTAAGACCGACACTTGACCAACCCAGACTGTAGTCCTTAACCGCGGACACGGCTATTCGAATAGATACGACTCTGCAGAGGGTGTACTCTTTACCCACAAGTATAGGATTTCTTTAATCAGTATCGGGACACTGACAAATTCCCATTATGGTCTTTGGGTTGAAAACACACCTAACCAGCACACACCAGCTTAACTTTTCTGCTGCCAGGAGTCACCCAAAACAACAGTTAAGTAAAACTCTAAGTCGGAGAGGCTACAACCTCCATGAGCATGGGATCACTATTCAAACGCGCGGATTACAAGGGTACACTCCCTCTCGGCTACAACCGGAAACACCCATGCTCCCTGACCCGATAACAGGATTTAGTCCACCGTCGTGGAAAAAACCTCATCGTGGCCCTCTGTACGGTGTGTGCACGGAAAGGGGTTAACAACTTACTAAACCGTACCCTACCCGTGGCAGAGACAAGTGGTAGTACGAAACAAGTATGGGGGTTACTGGAACAAGACTCGATCTACGGTCGACTCAGGAGGCTAATGATTCTAGCAATGGTTAGCACAACAAAATTATTCTTTCAACCATATCATCAGGACAGGGCCACAACCCTTGTCTGCTTCCACATATGTCTCATGACACCACCATGTCAAATATGGCCCGTGCCCACCAGCACGTCCAAAACAGGAGCACACTCCTGGGTACTCATAACTCATGTATATCAATACCGTAGTGGAATGCATGCAAGAGGAAAATATGCACATGACCATGCAAGTATGCAATATTTCTATCCAAATGCCAAATCTATTAAAAGTGACAAACATGCCCTAAATATTCTAGCATGCAAACATTCACCATATCAAGTGTTCAAAATGCTTGCCTTGAGCATGCAGGAGTATTGGGTGTATACCAAAAGTTTTGAAAATATTATCTCCCCTCCATTTCCTATTTCAAAAGAATATTTGAATTACCACATATAGCAAAAATAGTGATAAAAAGTTGATTGGAAGATTATGAAATAACTATTAAAATAAACTAGATCAAATTTTAGGAATATCAGAAAAAGAATTAAATTATTTGGAGTTCATGTGATTTACTATGGAATTTACAAGCTGAACAACAATGAGTAAATGGATTATTTAATCTAGGCAGTGAATATAAAGCTTAGGAAAAATGTTCATCTAATCCAGATAAATAGGGCATGATTTTAAGAGTCTGTAGAAATTGGAATCACCAAATTTGGATGTAATTTGGCTGCTGTGCAAATATTGGAGAACTACTGACAAAAGAAAAAGGGAAAGGGTAGAGAGGCGCCCTGAGCGCGATGTAGGCATCTGGGGTACTGGGCCGAGCCCACTCATTCAGCTGTGCGGGAGACGTCCATGTCGAAGACGTACTTCGAAAGTACGCTTCCGCTTATGCCGCGCTGGCGTAGCTAGGGTCGCTGACAGTGGGCCCCGCCTGGCCCACTGGTCAGGTTTGACCTGTCGCCGCGTGCGTCGTCTCTTCCAGCCGAACGGAGGCGGCGTTCCGGCGACGTTCGCCGGTGAACGGCGGCACCCTCCGGGGATCTGAGCATATGGGTGTGCTCAGGGGGTCGAGACGAACCCGTGGGTATTCGTCTTGGTCGCCGGGGTGGATGGAGTCGCCGGCGACGAGTCCCACCGTGGAACTCCGGCGAGTCCCGAAGAGGGCTTTTGCCTACGGGCTCGCTCCGGTGAAAAGGCGAGGGGGGATGGATCGGTGGGGTGTCCAGGAGTCGAGTGGTGAAGAAAACGGGAAGGGGGAAACTCTGGTGGCGTCGGAACCATCGAGGAGGCGGCGGTGGCAGAAGCTGCCGGAGACGAGGGAGGTGACCGTTTTCGGTCATTTGAGTGCTTAGGGAGGCTTGGAGAGGAGTGAGGTGAGGTGCCGATGAGAAGAGAGAGCTCGGGGAGGGGGTTTATAGGCGGGAGCGACATGGTGCCGTGGCTTCCAGAGGGAGGCACGTCAGCGGCGCCATTGATGGAAAACGCGGACGGTGGCGAGTAGGCGTGGCCGGCGCGGTTAGGTGAGGGCGGGGTCCTGCCACAGGCGAGCTGGCTGGCTCGGGAGGTGCCAGGTAGCCTGGACGGCGCCGTCCACGACATACAGTGGCGACGGCCATTAATGGCAGACGCGGCCGGTGGCGAGGCCGTTGAGGCCGGTGGCAGTGGTAAGTGAGGTTGGTGGGTAGGTGCGGTGGTCGGTAGGGTCGGTGCGAGGTGGATGGGCTCTGGAAGCACCAGGTGGCTGGGTCGGTGCCGTCCCCGAGTCGGCAACCGCGGCGGCGGCTCAGGTCGGTGCAGGTCAGTGGCTGGTCGGCGCTAGGAGCCAAGGAGGATTGATGGCGGGGTGTTAGGTGGTCGGGCCGACCCAGAGGGAGGCTCGGGTGAGCTGGGGAGGCCGCAGGCCAGTGGCAGGAGCTCGATGTCACGGGCTGCAGTACGGGCGCTCTGGCCATGCTCTGGACATGCCCCTAGTGTGCTCGACGAAATGCCAGAGCGGCCTACAGTGATCTAATCGAGGTGATCTTTGGCATGGTGGTGACTAGTAAGTTGACAAGGATGTTGGACATGTTGGTTTGGTCAGATGGTCAAGAGTGTAGTGTAGTTTGGAGATAGGCAAAATTGTTGTTATGTACACAAGGTGCTCGATGAAATGCTAAGGCTATTTAGAATATTCCTATGAAAGTGGTATTTGGCAGAATGGTGTCTCATTAAGTGTGAGAGATGATAGTGAAGTTGGTTTGGAAAAAGGAGATACTTTCTAGTGCAAGTTGTACTGGAATTCAGTTCTAGACAGAATATTCAGAGGGGTGTTTGGTGGGTCTAAAAGATGCTAATGGATCTGATCTTCTGGAGTTAAGTGTTTGGTAGGAGGAACTAGAAGATGACCAAGTATCAGAATCTTTGGAGCAAGAATTAATATGGTTGTAGTAGAACCCTAGAAATTGGACAGAATTAGAAATGAGGATGATTCACTCAAAAATTTCAAAGGGAAGAAATGGATTTCTGTAGAAAGGTGATCCATAGGCATCACATGACTCCTCAAAATTTTGGTGGAATTTTTTTACAGAATTATTTAAACTAGTTGTAGTGCAAACATAAGCATATGAAGAAAAGAAAAAGCTATTAAAAGAATTTCTATGGCAAAATTTTATTATGAAAATAATTTCTACTGTTATAAAACAAGTAATGAAATGTTTTCAGATGACTATCAGAGCCCACCAAATTACTGAAAAAAATTCTATATGGAGGGAAGTAAACAGAAACAAAAGGTTAAAACACTAAAGAACTTTTGTAAATCAAAATTTTTGTTTCTAGCCAAATTTTATTTAATAAAAAAGTAATTAAATTTTTGGGGTGTTACAAACTCTAACCCCCTTAAGAAAAATCTCGTCCTCGAGATTTGTTAGGGTAGCTATTAAAAAAAAATTTAGCCCACCCTTTCCGAGGAGATTCTGTTGAGCAGAAACAAACAATTGTCGATACTATTGGCGTAGGGCTACTGATAATTGGTGCAACCACAGTGTGTTCTACTGTTATGACAAATTTGGAAAAAGTATAATTTCTAATCCCAAATTTGCTCGTCGTACTCTAGCGCGTAGTGCTCTCTTTGGCTGACAGGTGGGTCCAGGACCCATTGTCAGTCCCTTCGCCTTCTTCTTCCTCCGGCTCTTCTTCTTTTCTCTCTCCCGCGCGTGCTCACCGCACTATCTGCTGCTATGGCGTCTAGCGCGTAGGGTATCTAGGGTCGTACCGTGGTGGTGTGCGGCGTGCTGTCACTGGCAGCGTGCACTCACCTCGCGGGCCAGTGCCCTGTCGGCACTGCTCGCGGATTCGTCTCCGAACACCGGCGATCGAGCGACGAGCGGCGCTGGTGGACTACGCTCACCGTGCACCGAGCTCGGGCTATAAAAAGGCCACGGTTTTCTTCTTCCTCCTGCCTCGCATTTTACCTCACCTCTCTCCCTTCTTCTCCTTCTCCTTCTGGCTGAAAGAGCTCGAGACGAGGCATCAATGGAGGACGTGGGATCGGGGCTGATCACGATCCTTCTGGCCGGTATGCTGGCAGCATTGATCGGCTCCTCGCTTCTACTATGTGTGATGATCTTCGACGATCGCCGTGATGCCGCTGCTCGGGTGGTGGCTCTCCGAGGTGGTGGTGATCATCGGGACTAGGTAGCAGTGTCTGGTGCGAGAGAGAGTGTATGTGTGCTCGGCAGTGGGTTCTGTAAAAACCCACGAGTTTTTCTTCGGAAAAACTCTGGTGTGATGGGAGTGATCGAGTCGGTGTATTGGGTGCTGTCTGTGTGTGTGTGTGAGTTGCACTTAGTGCAGCTAGCAGAGCAGGTGTGGTCTTGTGCGGGATGCCGTGATGGCATGCGACTTGAATCTATGTTGGAAAAAGTCTTGTGAAGAAGGTCCTTAAGAAATTTCTCCTCTAAGTGTGGGCAAAACATCCTGATACATAAAATATCAGATAGGTAGATTCTGGTGAAAACAAGAAGTGTGACAGTAATGGACACAATGCTCAGAGGGTGATAGTAGCTGGGTTGGAGCAGGGCTTTCTTTATAGGTAGCAGAGTCCTCCGTCACATGCTTGTGGATGGGACGACTCAGACCTCGGCCGCAGGCACACGCCTTATAGGTCGACTGCTAGGTTTAGCACCGACTATCAAAAGTTGTCGGCTGGCCAGTGTGTAGGCTTATCGGATGAGATAGGCTTGTCTGTGGATAGGAAAAGTTATGGATGATGTGGAAACCTAGGGATAGCGACCAGGCTAAGATAGGATTAGCCAATGGTCAGCCTGGCTCTGATACCAAGGCTGTCGGGGCCGGATTTCGGGAACATAATATTCCAGAAATTAACCCCTAGTGTCATCACCAGCCCAGGAGTGCTGTTACTGGTGGACACATCCTTGTTACAGATTACCAAGCATTTGCAAGGATTTGATACACGACCATAAAGGTCTACTGATATAACAATGACTCCGGTGGTGGATGAAGAAATTGGCTTGCGGAACTCCATATCGTTGGGGCTCCATTCCAACAGGAACAGCTGACCCAGATAACTCCTATCCTGCGTGGCTGCACTCCTAGGATTCGCACGGACGTCGCTGTGGTACTTCTCGCAGAACTCCTAACCTGGCCAAGTAAATAGCCAGGGACAAGCCTGTGAGTACGTTTGAATGTACTCGCAAACATCATGGACAAAAGATATAACAGATGCAGCAAAACAATTATATGGTCATGGTAAATTAAACTATATGCACATGCTCATGATATACTTATATTAAATGCATGCTGACAGGAATTAAAACATGGCATGATGAATAATATTTAGTGCAGAAAATGAATATTAGCATCAATAGAATATAAAAGAAATGCCGATCGGGTGTCAAGTGACACCATGGTCGGTCTTGAAAAGAAATGCCAGTCGGGTGTCTAAAAGAGAAATCGGACGATACCATCCAAGAACTCAGGCGACGCCACGAAAGGACTTGAAAAGAAATGCCAGTCGGGTGTCTAAAAGAGAAATCGGACGATACCATCCGAGAACTCAGGCGATGCCACGAAAGGACTTGAAAAGAAATGCCAGTCGGGTGTCCACAAGAGTACTGGCGTGATAAACCGCCTGACACTCGAGGGACGCCACAGAAAGGACTTGAAAATAAAGGCGAGTGTCCGGGGTAGTCTGGCCAGCCCCTGAGACACTCTGGAAAGTAAAAATAAAAGGAACGGGTTAGTCCACAATAATAATCATATCATCCATAATATTCATAACAACACCAGTAGCAGTAAGAATTAATCTGCATAATACTCCATGCTCAATTTTAAATATTTCCTCCGGAGACCGACTCTAAGACCGACACTTGACCAACCCAGACTGTAGTCCTTAACCGCGGACACGGCTATTCGAATAGATACGACTCTGCAGAGGGTGTACTCTTTACCCACAAGTATAGGATTTCTTTAATCAGTATCGGGACACTGACAAATTCCCATTATGGTCTTTGGGTTGAAAACACACCTAACCAGCACACACCAGCTTAACTTTTCTGCTGCCAGGAGTCACCCAAAACAACAGTTAAGTAAAACTCTAAGTCGGAGAGGCTACAACCTCCATGAGCATGGGATCACTATTCAAACGCGCGGATTACAAGGGTACACTCCCTCTCGGCTACAACCGGAAACACCCATGCTCCCTGACCCGATAACAGGATTTAGTCCACCGTCGTGGAAAAAACCTCATCGTGGCCCTCTGTACGGTGTGTGCACGGAAAGGGGTTAACAACTTACTAAACCGTACCCTACCCGTGGCAGAGACAAGTGGTAGTACGAAACAAGTATGGGGGTTACTGGAACAAGACTCGATCTACGGTCGACTCAGGAGGCTAATGATTCTAGCAATGGTTAGCACAACAAAATTATTCTTTCAACCATATCATCAGGACAGGGCCACAACCCTTGTCTGCTTCCACATATGTCTCATGACACCACCATGTCAAATATGGCCCGTGCCCACCAGCACGTCCAAAACAGGAGCACACTCCTGGGTACTCATAACTCATGTATATCAATACCGTAGTGGAATGCATGCAAGAGGAAAATATGCACATGACCATGCAAGTATGCAATATTTCTATCCAAATGCCAAATCTATTAAAAGTGACAAACATGCCCTAAATATTCTAGCATGCAAACATTCACCATATCAAGTGTTCAAAATGCTTGCCTTGAGCATGCAGGAGTATTGGGTGTATACCAAAAGTTTTGAAAATATTATCTCCCCTCCATTTCCTATTTCAAAAGAATATTTGAATTACCACATATAGCAAAAATAGTGATAAAAAGTTGATTGGAAGATTATGAAATAACTATTAAAATAAACTAGATCAAATTTTAGGAATATCAGAAAAAGAATTAAATTATTTGGAGTTCATGTGATTTACTATGGAATTTACAAGCTGAACAACAATGAGTAAATGGATTATTTAATCTAGGCAGTGAATATAAAGCTTAGGAAAAATGTTCATCCAATCCAGATAAATAGGGCATGATTTTAAGAGTCTGTAGAAATTGGAATCACCAAATTTGGATGTAATTTGGCTGCTGTGCAAATATTGGAGAACTACTGACAAAAGAAAAAGGGAAAGGGTAGAGAGGCGCCCTGAGCGCGATGTAGGCATCTGGGGTACTGGGCCGAGCCCACTCATTCAGCTGTGCGGGAGACGTCCATGTCGAAGACGTACTTCGAAAGTACGCTTCCGCTTATGCCGCGCTGGCGTAGCTAGGGTCGCTGACAGTGGGCCCCGCCTGGCCCACTGGTCAGGTTTGACCTGTCGCCGCGTGCGTCGTCTCTTCCAGCCGAACGGAGGCGGCGTTCCGGCGACGTTCGCCGGTGAACGGCGGCACCCTCCGGGGATCTGAGCATATGGGTGTGCTCAGGGGGTCGAGACGAACCCGTGGGTATTCGTCTTGGTCGCCGGGGTGGATGGAGTCGCCGGCGACGAGTCCCACCGCGGAACTCCGGCGAGTCCCGAAGAGGGCTTTTGCCTACGGGCTCGCTCCGGTGAAAAGGCGAGGGGGGATGGATCGGTGGGGTGTCCAGGAGTCGAGTGGTGAAGAAAACGGGAAGGGGGAAACTCTGGTGGCGTCGGAACCATCGAGGAGGCGGCGGTGGCAGAAGCTGCCGGAGACGAGGGAGGTGACCGTTTTCGGTCATTTGAGTGCTTAGGGAGGCTTGGAGAGGAGTGAGGTGAGGTGCCGATGAGAAGAGAGAGCTCGGGGAGGGGGTTTATAGGCGGGAGCGACATGGTGCCGTGGCTTCCAGAGGGAGGCACGTCAGCGGCGCCATTGATGGAAAACGCGGACGGTGGCGAGTAGGCGTGGCCGGCGCGGTTAGGTGAGGGCGGGGTCCTGCCACAGGCGAGCTGGCTGGCTCGGGAGGTGCCAGGTAGCCTGGACGGCGCCGTCCACGGCATACAGTGGCGACGGCCATTAATGGCAGACGCGGCCGGTGGCAGTGGTAAGTGAGGTTGGTGGGTAGGTGCGGTGGTCGGTAGGGTCGGTGCGAGGTGGATGGGCTCTGGAAGCACCAGGTGGCTGGGTCGGTGCCGTCCCCGAGTCGGCAACCGCGGCGGCGGCTCAGGTCGGTGCAGGTCAGTGGCTGGTCGGCGCTAGGAGCCAAGGAGGATTGATGGCGGGGTGTTAGGTGGTCGGGCCGACCCAGAGGGAGGATCGGGTGAGCTGGGGAGGCCGCAGGCCAGTGGCAGGAGCTCGATGTCACGGGCTGCAGTACGGGCGCTCTGGCCATGCTCTGGACATGCCCCTGGTGTGCTCGACGAAATGCCAGAGCGGCCTACAGTGATCTAATCGAGGTGATCTTTGGCATGGTGGTGACTAGTAAGTTGACAAGGATGTTGGACATGTTGGTTTGGTCAGATGGTCAAGAGTGTAGTGTAGTTTGGAGATAGGCAAAATTGTTGTTATGTACACAAGGTGCTCGATGAAATGCTAAGGCTATTTAGAATATTCCTATGAAAGTGGTATTTGGCAGAATGGTGTCTCATTAAGTGTGAGAGATGATAGTGAAGTTGGTTTGGAAAAAGGAGATACTTTCTAGTGCAAGTTGTACTGGAATTCAGTTCTAGACAGAATATTCAGAGGGGTGTTTGGTGGGTCTAAAAGATGCTAATGGATCTGATCTTCTGGAGTTAAGGGTTTGGTAGGAGGAACTAGAAGATGACCAAGTATCAGAATCTTTGGAGCAAGAATTAATATGGTTGTAGTAGAACCCTAGAAATTGGACAGAATTAGAAATGAGGATGATTCACTCAAAAATTTCAAAGGGAAGGAATGGATTTCTGTAGAAAGGTGATCCATAGGCATCACATGACTCCTCAAAATTTTGGTGGAATTTTTTTACAGAATTATTTAAACTAGTTGTAGTGCAAACAGAAGCATATGAAGAAAAGAAAAAGCTATTAAAAGAATTTCTATGGCAAAATTTTATTATGAAAATAATTTCTACTGTTATAAAACAAGTAATGAAATGTTTTCAGATGACTATCAGAGCCCACCAAATTACTGAAAAAAATTCTATATGGAGGGAAGTAAACAGAAACAAAAGGTTAAAACACTAAAGAACTTTTGTAAATCAAAATTTTTGTTTCTAGCCAAATTTTATTTAATAAAAAAGTAATTAAATTTTTGGGGTGTTACAAAGGTGAGATGTAGTGCAGATGCATATATTTAAAAAAAACTTGGCTGCTAATCATATGAGATAACGCATTGCGCTGCGAACATGTTACAACTCACAAGGAGGAGTTGGCTGAAAGCTCCATTATGCACATATTTGACATTGTCACCATCTGCCACCAAAAAAAACACACAAAAACTAACTAGACCGATATATACAAAAGCACACAGCATGGTGTTTACAGCTTTGGACATCGAGAACTACACACAACGACCATACATTACTGTTTACATAAAGTTCTGGAGCACACACGAAAAAGACATCAACACACATAGAAAAAAGATCTGCTATCATTTATGCCTCATCCTGCTCCTTCGAATCCAGTATTGGAGAGAAGCCAAGAGAAATGCAGAGATTTCTTAGATCCTCCGGGAACTCGGTGACAACGACCATGTTTTCTGGGTGGAACAGAATCTGGAACAAAAACTCAGCCTTCCAATCCTGAATAACAGCTTCCTGCGATGAAGAAAAAAAATAAAATAAACAAATATACAACATCATCTACGAAAAAAGAAACCGACAAAAAAAATATCAAGGAATGAGGAGATATTGCTGAGTTAAAAAGAAGATACTTACACTACGCTTTCCGAATTTCACAACAAAGGTTTTGCCATCGTAATACTGAGCCATCTTCAGAACATAAAAGCCGCACTCGTTGGGGCCCTGCTCAGGGGTGCCCAAATAGCTAGCTTTTTTTGAAACACCCACCCAGTCTACCGACTCCTTTCTCTTGTACTCTTTTTCTCCATAAACCCTCTTCAATAATGCAGTCATCCTGATCATCTGGTGGAAAATAAAAAAAAAACAAAAATACACATCACAACAAAAATTGTTCAACACGCCCACGCATGAAAAAAAACAAGAAAGGTGAAAAAAGGAAAAATTTTATAATTTCAGTGCGGTCGCTGTGGTATTCAGACTTATGCCACCGCGTCGTTTGATCAACCGGTCCGCTGTACCTCCTAGTGTCATGAATGTCAAGGGTCTCGCGGTGCCTATTCATCGTGTATAGCGAATAATGCTGGTCTTTCAACCGTGGTAACAGAATCTGATTTTGTTTCATCAAATTTGTTATGGAATCGATCAGTGAAAAGGGATTACTATAAAAAATTGGGAGAGAAAATAAATACAAAAAGGCTGAATAAAAGCAAATCTAATAACTTACTAATTTGCAATCAAGAAGGTTCTCATCATCACGGATATATGTGCTGCATCTTCGACGTTAAACTTGCTGTGGACAAAAGGCAACACAACATTTCCATCTGCATCTCTATCCGCGTGATCATTCATTTGAAGCACATACTGCGTGTGGGTAATTCACAAAAGAAAGTTAATGCAGTTCACCTTAAAAAGATGTTCGCTCCGACGCATAATAAAAAAACGGATCACGCTTCTCTAAAAAACAGTATGCAGTTCACAAATTCTCACCATAATTTGTTTCGTTTTAAGATGCATCGGTTAAGACACACAAAAAAAATGTATGCAGTTCAGTACATTCTAAAAACAAATTATTATACACTATTTACTGCAGTTCACTAGAGCAGAAAAAAATAAGAAAAAAAGAGAAATACAGTGATAAACAAAGGGGACAGCAGAACGCGTTCGCCAGATCGATAAACCACATTCATACTCTCGTCATTCTTCCAGAACCTGATGATATGATCCATCAATTCCGAGTCCATAAAACCACCTTTGGTGAAAGTTAAGAACATGTAGTCCACAGACACGGTGTAGAGTTCGATAGGATTCCTGTGCAGGAAAAGCGCGGACCTGCACAAAAGAAACGGCAAAAGGTGGGGGGGTTAGTAGCACAAAAGCAAAAACACAGAAAAGAACATTACACACATTAAAAATCAAAAATATATAAAAAACTAACGAAAAAAGAACTGACTCGCTGTATTTCTTCCTGAATTGTGTGCTCGTGATGAGTTGCAAGACTTTCCTCATCTCCACAAGATGGCTGAATCTCGCAGGATTCAACTTCTCTACAGGAGATCGAAACTTTGATGGCTTCTGCACAGGCCTCCTGTTTGATAGAATTAGTGCCTCACTGTCCGTCGGGCATTCCACAGCGGCGCTCCTGGTCCTCCTAGGCACTGGTGGTGGCCTCTCAAAATCATCATCGCTATCTTCAGCATTCGGAGGGCTCGTAGCTTTCTTCCCATGCTTGACATTGACGGGAGATTTATCAAGAGCTTTTTCATTCGAAGTGCCGGCGTCACTCCTCAACATCTTACACACAGGTTCTTTCACGACCTTGATGGGAGGTTCATCAAGGACAACTTTCTGAATAGTTGGAGTATGAACCTGAGTTTCAAACAAGGAAATACCACCTTGGTGTGCGCCTTCATCAAAGCCTGCACAAAAAAGAATTGGATAATGAGCAAAAGTAGTGAAAAAGAATCATCAAGTTCCCTAAGGAAAAGTCATTTTTAAACACACAAATGGGGTTCTACTAAAAAAGCTTAACAAAAGTAGTCGACCTACCCTCTCTGTACCAATGAAGTTCATTTAATAAAAAAGGTGTGTGACTCAAAAAAAATGTAATAACCTTCTTTAAAAATTAAAAGTGATGTCAGGTCCAGACAGCAATGCGATGAGGTCAGCCAACTATAGAGCATCGCCTTCCTGATGTAGCCAATGTGCTCCTTCCCAAACTTGGCAATCGTTTCACCATCCCAGGTCTGCATGAACTAGAACATGTAAAATCCACAATCATGCCTGCAAAGAAAAACCAACACAAAACACATTAACAATGCAGTTCACTCAGTAATAAAAGTGCTACTGATGTTAGTAAAACAATGCAGCTCCATACACACAAAGATTACCGAGGGAGAACAACAAATAACACATTCGTAATGCAGTTCGCTCAAGGGAAAAGGTGCTTCTAATTTAGTAAAAACAATGCAGCTCACTTACACAAGAAAAAATGAAGGAGGAAAAAGAAAAAAGGAGAACAGGTACAAACCCGTTTCCCTATTGCGGGACGTTAATAGGAGTCAGCGCATAGCCGTCCAGGGTGGGAGGGTTCAACGGCTCGTCGTAGCTTGCGCTGCCATCTTTCCAGACTTTTTTGATGTTCCTGACCATTTTCCTGAAGACAACACTTGCAGCAGCGCTGTCTCCTTCGTTCAATGAGTCGAGAAGCTCAAAACGCTTCTCTCGCAGGTTCAAAGTGACCAAGCAGTAGTGGCCTATCGCGTCCTTCACTGTTGCGGGAGGAGGGTCAAATGTTGCAAACATAATCTGAAATAAAAAAAAAGAATAAAACAAAACAGATGAGAAAAAATAGAAAAAACAGAAAACTTATTTTCAAGATGACAAAAAATGGTCAAGATGCGTTACCAAGTTTTTCTTGTCCGCACGTTCCTCTGCGCTTGAAGAAAACATCTTTTTCAAAGCCCTATTTGTGGCACCGCCGTTCCAAATGGAATAATGCAAAAAAGACAAAACCAGAGAGTTAATGAAAAATGGTTATAGCACAAATAAAAATTGGACGAGAGAGATAAAATATAAATTAATGAAAATGCTTACGCATAGGTTGTACGGGACAATCATAGTTTGAGATCCTTTGAACCTTTCAGCTAGCATAGACACGCCAATGTTTGCGAGGCGCGTGCTCAGCGTTCCATATAACCAAAAAGACTCGCCGACATGGCCGATAGTAATATCACCAAACTCTCCCTTGAACGCAACTAGATGCCTTCAAACAAGAAGAAAAAAGCACAGCAAAAATTGATAAGATGGGGGCGTCCCTGAAAAAATAACATATTAATTAACCGGGGCGTCAGACAGAAAATGTCATACTGCTTCTTCTTGTCCCTCCTAGCCCTCGTAACAGCGTCATACAACTCACTTTATCTCCTCATAAGAGCTGGATCAATCCTTGAAGGAGTAACAACAGGTAATTCCTCATCTGCATATAGGGTGGGGACGATATCAGATTATAAACACACACACGATCCATTTCGCCCCCGGGAAAAAGAACAAAAAATAATGCAGTTCGCTTACCTTTGGGTTCAGAATAAACTTCCTGCGGCTGCTCGTATACATCTTCGCTGAGCGTCAAGTGCTCCAGCCCGGTAATATCATCGTCAAGCGGCGCTTGATTACTCATGTCCTGAGAAAGTCTTGGCTGTTCCTCTTCGGAATCAATCGAAACTATCTCGGCTGGGGCTTTGGTTGTATCAGCTGGGAAAGCCAGATTGCCGACAGATTGCTCGGGGGCGCGAGGGACCACACAAAATTTATCAGGCACCTCGTCGCCAACCAACAAAACAGTAGGCCCAACAACACCATCGATGCGAGCGGATGTCCCGGCATCATCAAATCCGACTCTACGAGTTCCTTCTGTCTCTTCTGCAACTTCAACTATAACACCAGGAGCTCCTTCTTTCTCTTCATCCTTACCACAATCCACGATGTCATCCCTTCCTTCTCTCTCTTGTGCCTTATCAGCCTCAACAGGACACTCCCCTCCTTCTCTACCTTCTGCCTTATCAACCTCCGCATCAGGCTCCTGCCCTCCTCTCCCTTCCACGTTATCATCCCCAATGTTCCGCTCCGCTTGGATTTCAACATTTAATCCGCAGTTCTGATGAGTTAACAAAATAAAACACATTACACAAAAAAGCTAGAATGCAGTTCACTAATAAAAACGGACCATGAAGCTACCACGAAAAATAAAAAATAAAACACAAAAATGCAAAAATTCTCTATACTCACCAGGGGAGCGTCGTCGCCTTCCATCTCTTCACACTTGTCAACCTCCTCATCCTTGCCAGCGTAGTCACCATCTGCCTCCTTCCCATTTATCTCCACATTTGATTCGGCAACCTAAAAAACATTAAAACATAAATAAAACTAGTATCCAAATCTGCAGTTCTACAACTAAAAAACAAACACCAGATCATGCAGTTCACTGCTAAAAAAAAGATGATGCTTCTTCTCTAAACAACAACTGCAGTGCACTACCACTTCTGGTGCGCAAAAATACAAAGAAAAAGTTAAAAAATGCAGTTCGTTGCCACTGCTGGTGCAAAAAAAATATGATTGTTTGTTTTGGACACTACAAGAAAATCAAACAATGAAGTTCGCTGTAACAAAAAAAATAAAATGATAGGAAGAAATCAAACCTTGTCAATGACCACTTCGTCAATAGGATTGTCTTTGGCAGCTTCGTCAACGGGCGATAATGGCCTGTCAAACAAGTGATCAGAATCAACACCGTCGTGGTCCTGGTGCTCATCAACACGACCATCGTTAGCCTTGGAAGATTCTCCGACACACTGGGAAAAGAACAAAACGATAGAAAAAAACAAATAGTCAATGCAACAAACACACAGAAAAAATAGATAACAAAATATGGGTAAAAAAAACTGTTCACATATGGAAAAAGACATACATCCACATCTGCGGGGTCGGGCAGAGAAGGCCGGACAACATCTTCATGCCTGTTCATTTCCTTCACGATTGCATCCGTTTCCTGCTCATACGTAGCACACCTGTCATCCTGAGACTGCTTAAGCTGAACGAATGAAGATCTGATATTCGTTACAGCCTGCTTAAGGAATTCAAGCTGCCCACGGTCAAAGTTATGAGCGGCCTCGATTTCTGCTTCAGAAGGGCCTTTGACTTCAAGAAACAAACCGGCAATATTCCTCATCCTGGAACCAGATGTTGGGAAATCACTAGTTATATTGATGACCCTATCAAGAAGCTCATCGACCTGCACAAATCTATTGCGATCACCAGAAGCCTGTCCAGAAAAACCTCCAGCAGCCGCCCTAGCAAAACCACGACCCCGTCGAATTGGAGCCGCCCTAGCAAGAGGCTCACAAAACATTTCAGGGGCTTCCGCAACTGCAGTCCGCTTATACACAATGTCCGCTTCCTCCTTCCACTGAAAAAATTAACAAAAAAAAGAGATGCAGTTCACAAAGAAAAGTACATAAGAGGTTGACATTTTAGCATGCGCGAAAAAAGGAATAAAAACAAAAACAAAGAATGGCTATGCACTCACCGGCAGCTTGCCAAACTTGTAAGAGTCCAGGTGAATCTTTCCCCTGAAAACGATGTCGGCGTTGTGAATCTTCTTAAACTGCACATGGGACAGTATTGCGGCGCGCAGAGTGCGTTTATCCATCACCGATACTTTTTGAAGGTTCAAGGAATCCAGGTACATGAACAGGGGAACGATGGTGCAACCCTCAGCGTAGTTCTGCTTGCTCCCTGTAGAATTCCACTTGTACACAGCGGCCTGCAGCTCGTCGACAACAAGCTGACAAAAATCCATGCTAGCCATAGATGCAATATCCAAGTTTTCAACCATAGCAGCTACCCTGGACAACCGAGTTGCGGGGCTAGGACAAAGCAAGCACTGGAAGACAATGAGAAAAAAAACCTTCACCGTCTTATCAACCTTCGCAGGGTCCGCAGCCAGCGTGCGAAGTAAGGTAAGTAGGTCCTTCGCATCTATGCTCCGAGAACGGTTGAACCCGAGTTCATCCTTCAGGTTAGTCAGCGAATCATCATGGCCGCTGGCAGCAGGCCTGGGAGCAGTGTGAGAACCCATAGGGAAGTCGAAAATGTGATGGACAGCCTCGCGATTGATTTCCAGAACCTTGTTTGGCCCACAGTCCAGTCTCATCGTGTCGGGTCGATCTTTCCCATCAGCTTGCACATCAAAACACGAGAAACATTCTTCTCTAATTTCAGGTCAAAGACAATGCCAAAACCTGCTTACCGCACAAAAGTTCTGTGCACCTCACCCAGCAAAGCGACATCTTTGATTACATTTGGAATGGACAGCCGAACAGTCTTGTTGAAACGCCATTCGTGCGCAGCATCGTCTTCAGACCTCTTCCTCTTCGTACTCTTAGCAGCCTACAAAAAAAAACAAAAGAATAAAAAATGCAGTTCACATCAACAAAACTCATGCAAAAACAACTTAAAAAAACAGGAGAAAAAGTAAATAAACAGCGTATACCTTACTAACATCAACATCCTCATCATCAGAATCACTGTCCAGAGCTTCTTCAGCTGCAGTTTCCCGCGCAAGCTTAGATCGACGCTCACAATCAACACCAGAGTGATCGTCCGCGCGTCTCCGCTTTCCATGAATCCCACCCACATCAACCTCGGCGTAATTAGGTCTCTTTGAGTAATCGACACGCGGGCTCCGGCGTGGAGAACTTAAACCTTGCTCTGCGACAGTGTTGAGTTTCCTCTTCACAGGATTCTTTGCGGGGGCAAATTTAGCAGACTTCTTTGAATCTGCAATCCTCCTTCCTATCTCCTTACCCTCCCCTAACTTTACTTGCTTCGCCCTATGAGCCTTCACGAAAGTATTACCGAGCGCAATAGCTTTCTGCCTTCTCTCAACGTCGGCTGCAATCTGATCAGGGACCATCCAATCCTGTGTAACTGGCTCTGTGCCATCAACAGATTGCGACTGGGTTTCACTCAACTCAGGTGTAATGTTGACCTGATCAGACGTACCGCCACCGACAACATCGGCTGTGAAATAACGTGTAATCAGATAGTTAACGCCACCACCCCCTGACCCACCAGGAGATAAAACTGTCGGTGAGAAAAAACATAAAAAAAGATGTGTGTGTGAGATGAAGACCTAAACTTAATGCAGCTCATATCAACTTGGAAAAAACAAAAAAAAATGTAGAAATGCAGTGCACTTTTCCAGCAGTTTATGTTTAACAATTAAAAAACATAACAGTAAACCTAAAAAATGCAGTTCATGTCGCTTGAATATCACATTCACGCGTGTCTGAAAAGTGCACATTGGCACAGGTTTATATGATGCAGTGCACTAATTCGTTCAAGTGACCAATTGATCGCATATAAAAAAAAGAAGTGCGCTTAGATATGCAAAACAAAACAAATTCATGCAGTTCTGTGAGAGGCAAAAACTAAAACTTAATGCAGCTCGTATCGATTTCGCAAAACCTCATAGTGGATAGCCAAAAAAATACAAAGCAGTGTCCAAAATGCAGTGCTCTTTTAGCAGTTTATGTTTAACAAAAAAAACATAACAACTAACTTAATGTCCTTCCAAAAAAATAAAAAACAATTAACTTGACGCAGTTCATATAAGTTTGCCACGCGTGTCTTAAAAAAAGGCCTTACTAAAAAGGGATCTAAGATGCAGTGCACTATTTCGTTCGACAAAAGAAAAGTAAATTGACCCTGAATGAAAACTGCAGTTCAGTTTAACGTAGTTACCAGATGGAGAAGCCGTTCTAACCGGTGACGCATCAATTGGTGAGGAAGAAGCCATACTGTGCCTCCAATCAGCAAGGGATGATAATAAAAACCTAAACCTAGACAGCAAACACCAAAATTCAGGCAGAGAAAAACTTTCAGTCCATAGGGAGTTGCAATTTCAAGCATACAAAAACAACCTTAAGAAGAGAATGCTGGCACGAAAAATAACCCTAGCACAAGATCTGGACCGGATTAGGGGCGATTTGGGGCTCACCGTGGGACGAAGTGACGGCAGGATGAGGCGGGTGCGGACGGCAACGGCGGAGGAAGCGCCCTACGGACGGCGGCGGCTGCGGGCGTCGTCGCCCTCCACCACAAGTGAGCCCCTACGGACGGCGGTGGCTGCGGGCGTCGTCGCTCTCCACGACGGGAGCACGAGGACGGGGGGGATTTCTGTGCGGGCACGGGGGAGAGGGAAGTGGAGGCGGGCAAGGGGGCTGCAAGAGAGACTTAATGAATAAAAGCCCGTCCGACAGGCCCACAGGTCATAGACAAAAAAATAAAAAACGTCTTGATGTTGTAACACGATGCAGTTCGCTTACGGAAAACCGCCTCAGCTTCTGAAGCGTTGCAGTTCGCTTACGCCGGACGATTCCGCTTCTGAAGCGATGCAGTTCGCTTACGGCTGACGATTCAATTCGCCTGCCCTAAAATAAATACGCCCACTATCGCCCGAAGCGCCCGCGCCGCCCACCCCTCCTCTATCCCGGCGATTGCATGCCGCACGAACTGCAACGATCATCACGAACCCACGATCGCCAACACGGTTGGGAGACGAGATTGTGGCCTCGGCAGAAGTTGCTGCCGCTCCCATTTAAATCCCGCGCTCCATCGAACAGGCCGTCCGCACAAAACACACGACGCTGCCCCTTCCTCCTCCTCTTCCTCCTCTTTGCAGCAATGGGGTTCAGCAGGACCTACGACGCCGTGCATGCGCACGGGAACTCGAAGCTGAAGGTGATCTACACCACCGACGTCGCCGCCATGGCGACGTACATCGAAGAGTTCAAGACAGTTCTCCAGCGGCGCCGCCAGAAGATCGTCGGCATCGACATGGAGTACACACCCGACCACGAGAGGGCGGCCCTGGTTCAAGTATCCATCGGCAAGTACCACCCAGTGCTTCTTTTCCAGGTATGTGGTACATTGGGCAAGAGATGCATCCCCTTCGACAGGTTCCTCGGCGACCCAAGGTAAGCAATTATCTCTGCCGAGTACGCGTTGCACTTCTATATGCCCGTGTATGCAGTTCTGAAAGGTATAACTTGCGGTTCACTTTCCTTAGGTTCGAGTTCGCTGGCTTCGCTATCGAGCAGGACAAGCAGAAGCTCGCAGCCTGCAACCTCCACGTCACCAACTTCGTCGACATCCAGACGAACTGGAGGGTGCCTGATGGAACGAAGCCACTGGACTCGCTTGGCGATGTAGCTGCTGTGATCATCGACGACGAGTACGCAGACATGAAGATGAAGGTGACAGACCACGACCACAGCCTGTGGACTTCCATTCTCAGCACCAAGCACGTCGAGTATGCTGCCAAGGACGCCTACGCTGCGTTCGAGATATGGAACCGAATCAGCACCATGAAGAAAGGCCTCGCGCGCGCTGAAACAGAGAAGACCAAGAAGCGCCCGAAGTCTTCCTGGAAGCCGTGGGGCAAGGGGGTATCAACTTCCACCTCCAACTCCAACGGCTGGAACTAGTGAAGCAGGACAGATGCTGAAAAGCCAAGGATTACTGTCGGAAGTGCTCGATTAGTTTCCTTCTGCATATGTAGATTAGTTTGCTTTCGTTCTAGTTTGCTTTGGGACAATGTTTGCTTATGTTGCGTTAGTTTGCTTGATGATGTAGTATGTTAATTATGACCACAGAACCGTAGTTTCTATCTATCAAATATATGCAGTTCTCAGTAGTCTGTTTTCAGTATGTACATTGCTTCAAAACTGCTGCTGTAGCTAGGATACACATAAAAAACAAAACTATCAGAGCAGTTCACATAGAGAATTCTTTCACAAAACTGCTCCTGTTAAGAAGGTTGATGCAGTGCTCTTTTATTAAAAAAACTCTAGTTCCGTATGTGGGTTAAAAAAGGAAAAGCTCGGTGGGGGTTTCCAGAATGCATGTTCTTCAACTGCTGCTGCACATGAAAAACTATATATAAAAAGAGCAGTTCACTTATACTCAGAATTCTCATAAAGAAAATACACTAGAAGCAACGCAAAAAAGTAGTCCGCCGCGCTTGACCAATCAAAAAAACTTATCAAACTAGTCCCCCCACACAACCGTGGCTGTAATGCAGTTCATACATGCTCGCATTGCATCTTAATGCAGTTCGCCGCACTACAAAAAATTCAACGCGCATTTGCATATTACTGCTGTCCACCGCTCTTGACCACGATTCACAGACGAAAAACACAGCCTGCAATGCAGTTCTAACAACTATATAATGCAAAAAAACTCAAAGAACATCTTTGAGAAACGACCAGAGCCAGTCGCGCCGCAAAAAAACATGGACAAAAAACTTAAAATTCTTCCAAAATAACAACTTAATCCGCTCCAATTTATACGGATAGATCAAAAGCAGCCCGTAATTGCCGAAAACAACAGAATATTACATACAAAACGCAGCAATTTTGATCCGCACGGGGAAGAACAGAGAACAGAGAAACAGAGAAAAGCGGACGAACGGACGCAGATCCGCCAAATCCAAGGATTTCCGTCGTTTTCTCGCAGAATTCAGTGCTTAACCACAAATTAAATCAGCGCAAGCACGGATAAACCAGTAGAAATCAGTCAAACTAGCCAGAAAAGATGCTAAATGAATGTTTCCTGCTGCACCTCTATGTGGTGCACAGCAGAAGAAGGAAGCAGTGCGCATAGCTCTCCAATGCAATTTTGTAATGCAGTTCGGAAGTGTTATGAGAATATTATTCTCATAATGTTATGAGAATAGACCGGCTGTATATATATATATATATATATATATATATATATATATATATATATATATATATATATATATATATATATATATATATATATATATATATATATATATATATATATATATATATATATATATATATATATATATATATATATATATATATATAT
>LR738711.1:138747985-138768998 GCA_902687465.1 Secale cereale | reverse complement strand
GGCAGCGCCCCGAGGACAGCACCCCCTCCCCACCCCGCCTTCTAGCGCTGGCCGGCGAGCCTCCCATCTTTCCCGCACCTTGCTGACGCCTCGCCCTCCCACCCCGCGACCCATCCCCACCCTCCGCTCCCACCCACCGCGCCACATCTCCCCGCCATCGGACCCCTCCTGGCCGGGGCTCCTCCCGCACCCGCGCGAGGCGATGTCGGCCGGCGGCATCGACTGTCGCTAGCGCGTAGGGGAGATGCCCTTTGCGGGGGGCGGCCAAAATCTCCATCATCACCACTTCGCGCCATGACTCAGCCCCGTGACCTCCGACGACCTCGTGCTGCTCGCCATGGCCAGATTCACACTTCCAACCTTCGGATCCGCTGTGGCCCTGCCTTGCCTCGTCGTGAACCCCGCTAGATCTTGCTGCTCCTCCTCGAGTCCTCATCCTCTTCTCAATCGCCGCGCCGCGCCTCGGATCTACGGGCCGGAGGATCCCGCCGGCCGAATCCATGGTGCGGCCGCTCGCCCTCGCCCTCGCGCTCCTCGCCGTCTCAGGTATCCACTCCCTCGTGCTGGTAGGATCGTTCTCCGTTGAATTACTCTGGCGAAATCACGGCGCGCTGCTCTGATTTTCTCGCTGGTGGTGGTGGTCGTCTTTGTTTGGTGTTGTAGTGACCGTGCTTCCGCTTGCCAGCTCCGCTGACGACTACGCACACTGCGAGGGGGCCGTCAAGGGCTGGGCCGACTCAGTTGGGGAGGACGATAACAGCGGAGATAAGCTGAACCTCAAGGATTTGCTCTTCTTCCTTCACATTCCTAGAACCGGTGGGCGTACCTACTTCCACTGGTAGGTTCTTCGCCGGGCCTTCCAACTGTTTGCTTCGTCCTCATCTGCGTTGTGTTCTAATTGTTTTTTTTTTGGCAGCTTTCTGAAGAAGCTGTATACAAATGCTCAGGAATGCCCCCGCTCCTATGATAAGCTGCGGTTCGACCCAAGGTGAGGAGATTCTATTCTCTGCTTCGCTTGGTTGTGTGTTCATCTGGGTTTTATTTCCAAACTTCATGTTGACTAGCCAAACAGGAACAACAGCTCTGTTGTCTGTAAACAGTGCTTAGAAAGTGCTCTATTAATTATTCAGATTTTCATCACGATGCCTGCAATGCCTATGGTTCAGGCCCGACAGAAAAGGATTCAGCGCCGGCTGTGGGCTCCGCCTTCCTCCGCATCCCTAACCTCTGCGCTGCCCATCCATCTCGGCACGTCTCTGTGGTGGCACCTCGGCTCTCCGACGCAGTTCCACTGGGCCGCGAGTGCGGTTCACCATGCATCAGTGCGCCTCCCCTTTGTGTACCCTCCCTCCACCTCGCCTCCTCCAACGGCCTGAGAGGAGGACGATGGCCACCCTATGAGATGCTCGGGTCTGCAGTCTTTGGCCATGGTGACGAAGGCCACACTGTGAGGCGTGCTATGCTCCCCATCCTTTCTCCCAGAAGGGGATCGAGCAATCAGCTCGGGGAGTCAACCATTTCTTATCATCTCCTTTGCAATCCGATTTTTATTGCGATCCCATGGGCGCACAGGTGCAGTGCTGTGAGGATTGGACATGCAGTGTGTGTTTGTACTATGGATTAAAAAGAGGATCACTTCAATTCGTTCACCCCGTCTTGTAGTCCAGAGATGTAGATCGCAGCTCTCTCGAAAACATGCATCGGAGAAAACAACAAAAAAAACTTTTTTAGGTGCAGCTCACTTGTTTCATTTCCGCATTGATCTTCTCTCTCCCAGCGGTTCACTATGTTTGCCAAGTGCAAAAACAAATTGTAAATGCAGTGCACTATGATTTTCTCTTAGGTTCATTTGCTTATTTTGCAGGAAAAAAGAATTAAGTGGTGCCGGTGTCAGGACCTCGATCCTAAGTCACACCGATCTAGCTGTAACACGTCATATCACTTTGCGACCTCACGCACGGTAACCCCACGGGTGCCACCTTACCTGGCCCGGGACCGTTTGCGCATTTTGGCACACGTATATGACAGTGTCGCTAGCATCCATATGACAGAGAACCAAGGCCGACATGGCTAGTTATAAACCAAAAGTGGCACTAAATTACAGAGACAGGCATCCATGACCCAGCAACGAACGTGTCGGTCATCAACGTATGAACCCAAGTCGTAGCAAGCTACATGGACTTAAAGGAACAACACGTGACATTTCCCCTAAGGGACAGACACAGGAACGAAGAAGGACACATGCCGGCCAGCCTACGTGTTCCGAGCAGTAGCAAGCTACCAAGGCTCATTGGAGACACTAGGAGGCATTTCCCTGTAAGATAGGCTACCAAAGGAAAACAACTAGGTGTCGGATCCCACACATACCAAGCATTTCAATCATTCACGCAATATGCTCAATATGTGCAAATACAACATTGCATCACAACAGAACTCTATGACTCAAGTACTTTATTTAAAAGGCTCCAAGAGCCATACATAACATATCCATACAGGTAGGGGTCACATGACCCATCACTCAAGTCATACAGTCATACAAGCACAAGCGGAAGCTACACGTCTGAGTACAGACAACTTAGAAAATAAAATAGGCTTGGTGTAGCCTGACTATCTACAAGGACCTTCACAAGCTCCAGATCTCCGTCTGGGTGTCAAGCTACTCGTCGACGTCAATGTCTATGTAGAACCCATCAGTAGGGGCAGGGTTCTCCTCTGCAACAGTTATTAAGCAAACATGAGTACAAAGGTACTCAACAAGTCTTACCACAGAACCTATCATACATGCAACATTATCAAAGGGGGTAGTGGAGTTCATAGCAGAATGCCAGCTTTGACCTTGGCTAACCTATACTACAACTCTCAACAGATTGCAAGATGTTATTACGAACACGAGTCCACTACTCACCACATCAATACACTACCGAGGATCCTCTTTCGTCATCCTACGGAAGGGCCATCCGCGGCACTCACACTTATCTTGAGGCTTTTAGTAGTATCCATCAACTTGTCTATGAACCGTAAGAGCAACCAAGTAGTCCGTACCACGAACAACGGCTATTCGAATAGATTGATAACCCTGCAGGGGTGTACTTCTTCACACATGTTTTCACCACTTAGCGTCTGCACACGACATGTGCTCGGCAGACTTCAAGCGAAAGCCGACGTGGGTGTAGACCACGACCTAACCAACCACTCAAGTCTCTCGTCCAGGTTTATCGCCTATTTGGGTTCCATCCGTGGGGAGATCCGGCCGGGGTGTCGCTCACGGCCCCAAACGATGTGTACAGGGTTCCCGAGTCACCAAACGGGCAACCGGTACACCGTGCCACGTACCTGTCGC
This sequence comes from Secale cereale, assembly GCA_902687465.1. Lineage (NCBI taxonomy): Eukaryota > Viridiplantae > Streptophyta > Magnoliopsida > Poales > Poaceae > Secale > Secale cereale. The sequence continues at coordinate 138,765,658 of LR738711.1, read as the reverse complement.
ATCACAGCCCACCCCGAGGGTCAGCGCTGTGCACGACCTCCAGTAAACTATAAAAACCAGAAACTAGTTGCAACTCCTGGACAGAGTACAAGGGCAGTCAATAAGTCGAGCGGGGTCATATTTCAGGGCCCAATGTGTGGTAGTAACTGTAACTTGGGTCACACACACAGATCTCGGGTCCTATGGACGATTCCAATGAAACAACCCACCACGTACTCCTACATGGCCTTTCATCGATACCTTTACCAAGCGTATTCCACACTTCTCGATATGATCATTTCACTCTGATCCATCACCCAGATGAACCAGACCAGACACAACTCTAAGCATAGCAGGCAACATAAGCAAATAGCATGGTGGATCACACATCACATGGCTCAATCAACTCCTACACATGCTAGTGGGTTTCAACTATTTACTGTGGCAATGACAGGTCATGCAAGGGATAGGGTTCAACTACCGCAGCAAGTAGCAGTTCACACGTTGTTGCCTTAATGCAGTAAAAGAGAGCAGGAGCGAGAAGATGGGTTTGTATCGGAATGATCAATGATTGCTTGCCTGACAAAGTAGTTGTTGGGTACTGCTCTTCAACTGGATACGCAGCAGTATCCTCGGGAGCAGGACCTAACACAGAGAATACCGGCGATACAATCATTAACAAACAAATGCAACAATATGATGCATGCTCATGACATGGCAAGATGCATGTGTGTTGGCTAATGCAACTAAAACCAGAAGGGTTTAAACCTATTTGAATCAAAGATTCAAATTGGAGTTCAAACTATTATGTAAATAAGTGCATTATCATGTTTTTGATGTATACAGCAAGTTAACTTGTTCAAACATGCATGAAACCAGTGCCATTAGAAATATTGGATTTTTCTGATCATTTTTCATATATAAATCTTTTCCATCTGAGCTATGGTTGATTTTATATGATTTTTAGAAGTTTTGGGTATTTTCTGGAATTTCCTGAATTATTTATAAATCTAAAAATCCCAGAAAAACCTTTACTGCATCACCATGACATCATGCTGACGTCAGCCAGTCAACAGGACTAGTCCAAGTCAAACCTGACTGGTGGGTCCCTCATGTCAGTGTCTCACGAGCTAATTCCGGTCATAACTAGGGTTGACTGGGTTTGACTAAACAAAGGGGCCCACTGTCAGTGACTGTGGTGATTAATCTAATTACTGTTAGCTCCTAACTAACAGGCCATGTCAGCCCGCCGGAGTTTGGCCGGCGGCGACCATTTCGCACGGCGGTGACTCGTCGGAATCCTTGTTCCGGCAACCATTTGCCGCGCGGATGGGCTCCGTGTGCTCCTAGTGATGCACCGCATCCAACGGTGCCACTGGTTGGACGAAAGGTCGCCGGAGTCGACGGCGACGAGCTCGTCCGTGGTGGTGCTCGCACGGAGTTGGCCGGGATGGTGTTGTGGTGCACGATAGGAGGAGTTAAAGCTGGTGTTATCTTGCTGGTGATCTACTGATCCTAATGGCGTGCTCAGCCACGAGGCACGGTGCCTGTGGCCACGGCGGCGAGTTGGCCGGCGCCAGTGATCTTCGATCAGCAAAGGGGGCGGCGGCTACAAGGCATAAACGGGCCCGTGGAGAGGGGGGTTCGAAGCGTGAGCTCACAGCGGTCGCAGAGGGCGTCGAAGCAAGCTCGGGGAAGGTCGGACGGTGGCGTACAGGCGGCGGCGATCTCCGGTTCCGAAGGTTGAAGACGACGGCGGGGAGGGTGTTGCGGGGCTTCTGGCGTCGTTTGCGTCGGTGGGGAGCTTCGGGGCGATGCGGCGGAGCTAGTGGTGCATCGGGGAGGCGAGGGAGTGGCATAGGGCGCGGTGGCAGCGATCGACGGCGACGAGCTCGCTCGGTGGAGCTCGGCGGAAGGGAGAGAGGAGGGGGAAGGTCACAGGGGAGAGGGGAAACGGTCGAGGGGTCTGCGTGGCGTCGTCCAGGTCCATCCAGAGGGTCGAGGGGCCAGCCAGGCAGGCAGGAGGTGGCCGGCGCGTCGGCGGCGCTCGCCACCGAGCTGCTTCGTGCGCTGGCGCGGCGAAGAAGACGGGGATGCCCCTGGTGGGCTGGGCCGTCTGGGCCAGCAGGTAAGTGGGCTCAGGTAAAACTGCTTCTTCCTATTTTTCTTTCTATTTACCTTTCTGTTCCATTTCTTTTGCAGCTTTGTTCAATTAATAAAAATGCCAAAACATTTTTATAACTCATGGAACTTGTCATGCCCACTGTATATAATATGAACAGTAGGAAACATTATAGTTCATGATTATTTGAGCATTTGAAATATTTTTAAGTATTTAAATGCCCAAATACAAATACCTTATGATTTAATCCAAAGTCCTAGAGTGTCCTAGAAAATTGTGCACCATTTTTGGCAGAGGTTTAAGACCAAGGCAGAAATGATGAACATTTTTGAAGGGCATTTTGGGTACATTGGAAAATATTTTATCAAACCCTAGTTATTAGGAGAGGGGTGCTGGGGCTTTCTGTTAATCCCATTTCAAGTTTCTTGAAAAAAGACATGATGCACACTCTAGCTAGGTACTAAAGCAAGTGCTAACTAGGGATGTGACAACTCACCCCCACTTAAAAGAATCGCGTCCCGAGATTCGGGTTCCTCCGAAAAGAGGGTGGGGTACTCAAGTCGAAGACGATCCTCCCTTTCCTAAGTAGCTTCACTCTCAGAATGATGTGACCATTGAAGAGAAACTTGATATTGTAGCGTCGAGTGGTGCGCTCAGTTTGATCAAGAATACGAACAGGGTATTCTCGATATGTGAGATTGTCCTGGAGATCAAGCGTTTCGTGGTCCACTCCGCGGATAGGATCCGAGAAGCAACGCCTGAGTTGAGAAACGTGGAAAATATCATGAACTCTGGAGAGGTGCGGAGGTAGTTCCAATTGGTAGGCAACTTCTCCTCGTTTGGCAAGAATGCGAAAAGGACCGATGAAACGAGGGGCCAATTTGCCTTTGATACCGAAGCGATGGGTTCCCTTAAGACGAGTAACCCGAAGGTAAGCCTTATCGCCGACTTCAAAAGTCACAGCCTTATGATGACTATCATATTGGCTCTTCTGGCGAGACTGGGCTGTTTTCAATCTCTCACGAACGTTGCGAACTTGTTCCTCTGCTTCCTGAATCATATCCGGGCCAAAGAATTGTCTTTCCCCGGTCTCTGACCAGTTAAGAGGTGTTCGACACCTTCGTCCATATAGAACTTCGAAGGGAGCTTTGCCCAAGCTGGCTTGATAACTATTGTTATAAGCGAATTCGGCAAATGGAAGACATTTTTCCCATTCCATACCGAAAGAAATGACAGAGGCTCGAAGCATGTCTTCTAGAATTTGATTGACTCGTTCCACTTGACCACTTGACTGGGGATGGAAGGCGGTACTGAAGGAGAGATGAGTTCCCACAGCATTCTGGAAACTTTCCCAAAATCAGGAAGTGAAAAGACTTCTACGGTCTGAGTTAATCTCCAACGGCACACCTTGAAGTGATACTATTCGAGAGACATATAAGTCTGCTAGCTGGCTAGCGGTAATACTCTCGCGAACAGGTAGGAAATGAGCTACTTTATAGAGACGGTCAATAACGACGAAGATAGCATTATTCCCTTTCCTAGACCTGGGAAAACCGGTAATGAAGTCCATACCGACTTTATCCCATTTCCATTCAGGAATAGCTAAAGGTTGAAGGGTGCCAGTAGGCCGTTGATGCTCTGCTTTAACTCGACGACAAACGTCGCAGTTAGCAATGAATTGAGCGATTTCTCTCTTCATCCTAGTCCACCAGAATCTCTGGCATAGATCCTGATACATTTTGGTACTACCGGGATGAATCGTGAGAGGAGATTCATGAGCCTCCTTAAGGATTAACTGCCGTAGATGGTGGTTCTTGGGAACCACTACACGGTTCTCAAAGAAAACAACACCTCGATCATCCATAGAGAAACTTTTAGCAACTCCGCTAGCAATGTTCTCTTGGAGTCGGGATATACCTTTATCACGCTTCTGGGCAGCTATAACTTGATCCATAAGGGTAGGTTTCGCCACCAAGGTGGAAAGGAATCCTCGAGGAACAATGTGAAGGTTAAGCTTGCGGAATTCCTCGTGGAGAAGTGGTTGACTTTGTTGTAACATTAAATTGTTACAATATGACTTACGACTTAGTGCATCAGCCATGACATTGGCCTTTCCAGGAGTGTAAGTGATTCCTAAGTCGTAGTCTGTGAGCAACTCAACCCAACGTCTTTGCCTGAGATTCAAATCCGGTTGGGTGAAGATATACTTCAAACTTTGGTGATCAGTGAAGATTTCACAGCGATTACCAAGGAGGTAATGTCGCCATGTTTTGAGTGCATGGACTACAATTGCAAGCTCTAAATCATGAGTAGGATAGTTATCCTCGTGTGGACGCAACTGTCGAGATGCGTATGCAATCACTTGACGATCTTGCATGAGAATGCAACCTAGTCCTTGTCGCGAGGCGTCGCAATAGATTATAAAATCCTTGGAAAAGTCTGGTGGTACCAGTACAGGTGCAGATGTCAGGCGTCTTTTCAGTTCCTGAAAACTGGACTCGCACTGTGGGGTCCACTCAAACTTTTTATCTTTCTTGAGGAGTTCGGTTAGAGGTTTAGCAACCTTGGAGAAATTCTCGACGAAACATCGGCAATAGCTCGCTAAGCCAAGAAAACTCCTAACTTGCTTGACCGATTCAGGGGGAGTCCAATCAAGTACGGCTTGAACTCGCTCGGGATTGACAGCAATACCCTTGCCAGAGATCACATGACCTAGATAGGTTACTTCTGGCAACCAAAATTCACATTTAGAGAATTTGGCATAAAGGCGGTGCTCTCGAAGTTTCGTCAATACAAGCCTTAAATGCTCGGCATGATCTTCCTTGTTCTTGGAATAGATGAGTATATCATCGAGGTATACCACGACGAATTTATCCAAATACTCCATGAATATAGAATTCATTAACCGAGAAAAGGTAGCTGGGGCATTGGTTAACCCAAAGGACATAGCGGTGTACTCATATTGGCCATAACGAGTAACAAAAGCCGTTTTAGGAATGTCCCTGTTCTTGATTTTGATTTGATGGTAGCCCAACCTCAAATCCATCTTAGAGAAGACTGAGGATCCAGCGAGCTGATCATACAGGTCGTTGATGCTGGGAAGCGGATACTTATTCTTTATGGTGACGAGATTGACAGGTCGGTAATCTACAACCATCCGCTCCGTTCCATCCTTCTTCTTGACGAAGAGGACGGGGCAAGCCCAAGGGGAAGAACTAGGACGGATGAAACCCTTTTGCAAGGACTCATCGAGTTGTTTCTTTAGCTCAGCTAATTCTAGTGGTGCCATCTTATAAGGTCTCCTAGAGATTGGGACAGTTCCAGGGATAAGATCTATCACGAACTCAACATCTCTGTCAGGTGGAATTCCTCGCAGTTCTTATGGAAAAACATCCGGGAAGTCACGGACTACCGGGATATCTTCGAGTTCTGGTAGAGGGCTGGCATTAAGAGAGTAGAGCTGACGCTCAGCCATTCGAGTCAAGACATTGACTATCTTGCCGGATGGATGTGTAAGTTGAACGGTCCTAGTAAAGCAATCAATCTTGGCGTAATGAGTTGTCATCCAATCCATACCCAAAATGATGTTTATGTCCGAGGACTTGAGGGCGATTAAAGATGCTAGGAAAACAAGTCTATCGACAAGGATTTCATTTCCATGGCTTACCCTAGAGGTTTGCCACTTTGAACCAGGAGTTTGAATAACCATGGAAGTAGGCATGTCACAAAAAGTCATGTTGTGCAATCGAGCATAGCTCTCAGATATGAACGAATGGGATGCTCCAGTATCGAAAAGAACAGATGCCGGATGGCAGTTTACGAGAAGCGTACCAAGGACGACGTTAGGATCCTCATAAGCTTCTTCGACAGAGACATAGTTGACATGACCACGTGTAGTGGGGATTGGCTTGACATAATTCACCTTGCCGGTTGGCTTACCACGGCCAACGGTTTTTCCTGGCTTGTTCTGGGGACAATCACGCATGTAGTGTCCCGGTTCTCCACACTTGAAACATGTCACAGTGGTGGTGCGTGGAGCAAAGTTGGAAGGTGGTCCTGCATAGGTCTTAGCAGGTGCAAACTGTTGAGTTGGGCGAGGCGCCTCATAGGATGGCCTCGGTGTGTACTTGGGTGGCAGAGCAGTGTTAGGAACCCACACACGGCGCTTGTGAGAGCCAGAGCCGGATGAGGAACCAAAGTCTCGAGTATGCTTGCGGGTGGCCTCGAAGTCGGTCTGGCCTGTTTCAGCACTGATAGCCTTGTTAACGAACTTCTGGAAGGAAGTGCACTCGTGCAGACGTAGATCTCAGCGGAGTTCAGGGCTGAGTCCCTTGCGGAACCTTGCCTGCTTCTTAGCATCGGTGGATACTTCCTCAGGTGCATAGCATGCCAAGTTACCAAACTCGCGGCTATAGCCATCCACAGTTAAACGGCCCTGGGTGAAATTGCAGAATTCCTCCCGCTTGCGATCCATGAGACCTTCCGGAATGTGGTGTTCACGGAATGCCTCACTGAACTCAACCCAGGTAGTGACTTGGCCAGCAGGACGCATAGCTTCAAAGTTTTCCCACCAAAGACTGGCAGGGCCCTCAAGATGGTAGGCGGCGTAGATAACCTTGTCAGCATCGGCCACACGGGCAGAGTGTAGCTTGTGGGTGATACTACGTAGCCAGTCATCAGCATCCAGAGGTTCAGTGGAGTGATGGAACTTCGGCGGACACATCTTGATAAAATCGTGGATTGACACCACGTCATTCCTCTGACGGAACCCAGTGTTCTGCTCTATGCGTTCCAGCAGACGGTTGGTCTCTCTCTTGTTCCGTTCTGCTTCAAGCATAACTTCCGCCAAGGAGGGTGGCTGGGGCAGATTCCCATCTCTAGCCCCACTAGCCTCACCCTGCTCCTGAGCAGCAGGAGTGCTGCGAGTGTTGACCATCCTAGGAAAACAAAACAACGGTTTAGACAAGGATGGCAAAATTTGACATAGAAGTGCAGAATGTAATGGATGACACGGAATGCAAAGATGTTCATCCGTACGACATGGTAATATAGAAACTGCTATATATACACCAGTGGTCATACACACCATACAAAGTTTAGTACAAGCCAAGGCTAAAGTACAACTGCGGTGAAAGACGATACATCCCATCAGAGGCATTCCAAGCTCCTATACATTATTTAACTACACCTCCGGAATTCAGTACACACTAAGTCATATTCCACAAGACGCGCAGGACTGTGGAAATACAACTACTACAATACTACTACAACCACGGCCTAGCTCAGACATTCGCGTAGTAATCCTCGTAAAGATTACCACCGTAGCCTGGAAGTGGAACAGATGGATCTTGGAACTCGCAAGCACTCGAAGGCTGTGGACCATAGGGGCATGGGTGTGGCCTCGGTCCCGATGCTGGTGGTAATCGACGCCCACGTGGAGGTGTAATACCCCCAACGTCACGCCAATCCATGCGATCAGGCAGACGAGTCCGCACGGGGTACAAATCCCGCATGTCCAGATATCCGGCGTGCACAGCAGGTGCAAGCCGTGTCAAAGTAGTCCAATGAGCAGCTCGAGTGTTATACAGCTCCATTCCGAGGGCACGGACCTCACGGTCCCTATCCTCCAACATCTGAACAGTAGTTTGAAGCAGTGGCTCTTCATGAGCAGCATCAGTATACAGACCAGTGTAGTAGCCTTCCTCTCCGGGAAGTGAGGCTGGCATGTAACAGAACTCAGTGTTCAGCAACAGGGCATGCCAAGCACGGAGAATGGTCATCATCGAATAAGCGGCATCCTGCACTGCCATCTCGATGGTAATCCCGAGTCCATAAGACCAATGGATGGGATCGTTAGCTCCGGGATATGAGGGGTATATCCGGACTGTGCAGAAATACTGACTCTGATTGAAATCCCGGTACTGTTCCTCCACGGTGTATTCAGGATACCAGCGATAACCGGTCTCGGTCAGCACACGGACTAGCATGGCCGTGTGACCGGGCACATTAATGCACCGAGTCAAACGAACCACTTGGTGAGGGATGCGGCCAGATATCTGAAACACGATAGAATGCAAAGGCATTAGTGTTTCTGGAAGAAATCGGGCAGCATAACAACTGTAAATGCTCAAACAGAGATTTGAGACATCATACAAATGATAGCATAGCCACTCAACAATCCACATCAAGGTTCCGGTCCAACAATTATCATACTAAAAGGATAGAAACTGAACTGAGGCTTGAAACCAACAATCCTAAGAGTCTACGGATTAGTAACACGTGAACCTAGTAAGGATAAGAGGCCTAGTCCTAAATCCCCGTAGAAAGAATAGACTGACTCAGATTAGAAGGGCATAAGGTAAAGGAGTAAAAAGAGCCTTACGTTCCCTTCCACAATCAATTCCCCTACATATAACTAAGAATTTTTCTAGACTCAACATCGACCAGTTTGGCTTGAGAAACCTACAGGCAGTCCAGCTCTGATGCCAACGCTGTCAGGACCCCGATCCTAAGTCACACCGATCTAGCTGTAACACGCCATATCACTTTGCGGCCTCACGCACGGTAACCCCACGGGTGCCACCTTACCTAGCCTGGGACCGTTTGCGCATTTTGGCACATGTATATGACAGTGTCGCTAGCATCCATATGACAGAGAACCCGGGCCGACATGGCTAGTTATAAACCAAAAGTGGCACTAAATTACAGAGACAGGCATCCATGACCTAGCAACGAACGTGTCGGTCATCAACGTATGAACCCAAGTCGTAGCAAGCTACATGGACTTAAAGGAACAACGCGTGACATTTCCCCTAAGGGACAGACATAGGAACGAAGAAGGACACATGCCGGCCAGCCTACGTGTTCCGAGCAGTAGCAAGCTACCAAGGCTCATTGGAGACACTAGGAGGCATTTCCCTGTAAGATAGGCTACCAAAGGAAAACAACTAGGTGTCGGATCCCACACATACCAAGCATTTCAATCATTCACGCAATATGCTCAATATGTGCAAATACAACATTGCATCACAACATAACTCTATGACTCAAGTACTTTATTTAAAAGGCTCCAAGAGCCATACATAACATATCCATACAGGTAGGGGTCACATGACCCATCACTCAAGTCATACAGTCATACAAGCACAAGCGGAAGCTACATGTCTGAGTACAGACAACTTAGAAAATAAAACAGGCTTGGTGTAGCCTGACTATCTACAAGGCCCTTCACAAGCTCTAGATCTCCGTCTGGGTGTCAAGCTACTCGTCGACGTCAACGTCTATGTAGAACCCATCAGCAGGGGCAGGGTTCTCCTCTGCAACAGTTATTAAGCAAACATGAGTACAAAGGTACTCAGCAAGTCTTACCACAGAACCTATCATACATGCAACATTATCAAAGGGGGTAGTGGAGTTCATAGCAGAATGCCAGCTTTGACCTTGGCTAACCTATACTACAACTCTCAACAGATTGCAAGATGTTATTACGAACACGAGTCCACTACTCACCACATCAATACACTACCGAGGATCGTCTTCCGTCATCCTACGGAAGGGCCATCCGCGGCACTCACACTTATCTTGAGGCTTTTAGTAGTATCCATCAACTTGTCTATGAACCGTAAGAGCAACCAAGTAGTCCGTACCGCGAACAATGGCTATTCGATTAGATTGATAACCCTGCAGGGGTGTACTTCTTCACACATGTTTTCACCACTTAGTGTCTGCACATGACATGTGCTCGGCAGACTTCAAGCGAAAGCCGATGTGGGTGTAGACCACGACCTAACCAACCACTCAAGTCTCTCGTCCAGGTTTATCGCCTATTTGGGTTCCATCCGTGGGGAGATCCGGCCGGGGTGTCGCTCACGGCCCCAAACGATGTGTACAGGGTTCCCGAGTCACCAAACGGGCAACCGGTACACCGTGCCACGTACCTGTCGTATCACAGCCCACCCCGAGGGTCAGCGCTGTGCACGACCTCCAGTAAACTATAAACACCAGAAACTAGTTGCAACTCCTGGACAGAGTACAAGGGCAGTCAATAAGTCGAGCGGGGTCATATTTCAGGGCCCAATGTGTGGTAGTAACTGTAACTTGGGTCACACACACAGATCTCGGGTCCTATGGACGATTCCAATGAAACAACCCACCACGTACTCCTACATGGCCTTTCATCGATACCTTTACCAAGCGTATTCCACACTTCCTTCTCTTTATCGATATGATCATTTCACTCTGATCCATCACCCAGATGAACCAGACCATACACAACTCTAAGCGTAGCAGGCAACATAAGCAAATAGCATGGTGGATCACACATCACATGGCTCAATCAACTCCTACACATGCTAGTGGGTTTCAACTATTTACTGTGGCAATGACAGGTCATGCAAGGGATAGGGTTCAACTACCGCAGCAAGTAGCAGTTCACACGCTGTTGCCTTAATGCAGTAAAAGAGAGTAGGAGCGAGAAGATTGGGTTTGTATCGGAATGATCAATGATTGCTTGCCTGACAAAGTAGTTGTTGGGTACTGCTCTTCAACTGGATATGCAGCAGTATCCTCGGGAGCAGGACCTAACACAGAGAATATCGGCGATACAATCATTAACAAACAAATGCAACAATATGATGCATGCTCATGACATGGCAAGATGCATGTGTGTTGGCTAATGCAACTAAAACCAGAAGGGTTTGAACCTATTTGAATCAAAGATTCAAATTGAAGTTCAAACTATTATTTAAATAAGTGCATTATCATGTTTTTGATGTATACAGAAAGTTAACTTGTTCAAACATGCATGAAACTAGTGCCATTAGAAAGATTGGATTTTTCTGATCATTTTTCATATATAAATCTTTTCCATCTGAGCTATGGTTGATTTTATATGATTTTTAGAAGTTTTGGGTATTTTCTGGAATTTCCTGAATTATTTATAAATCTAAAAATCCCAGAAAAACCTTTACTGCATCAGCATGACATCATGCTGACGTCAGCCAGTCAACAGGACTAGTCCAAGTCAAACCTGACCGGTGGTTCCCTCATGTCAGTGTCTCAGGAGCTAATTCCGGTCATAACTAGGGTTGACTTGGTTTGACTAAACAAAGGGGCCCACTGTCAGTGACTGTGGTGATTAATCTAATTACTGTTAGCTCCTAACGAACAGGCCACGTCAGCCCGCCAGAGTTTGGCCGGCGGCGACCATTTCGCATGGCGGTGACTCGTCGGAATCCTTGTTCCGGCAACCATTTGCCACGCGGATGGGCTCTGTGTTCTCCTGGTGATGCACCGCATCCAACGGTGCCACTGGTTGGACGAAAGGTCGCCGGAGTCGACGGCGACGAGCTCGTCCGCGGCGGTGCTCGCACGGAGTTGGATGGGATGGTGTTGTGGTGCACGGTAGGAGGAGTTAAAGCTGGCGTTAGCTTGCTGGTGATCTACTGATCCTAATGGCGTGCTCAGCCACGAGGCACGGTGCCTGTGGCCACGGCGGTGAGTTGGCCGGCGGCGGTGATCTTTAGTCAGCAAAGGGGGCGGCGGCTACAAGGCATAAACGGGCCCGTGGAGAGGGGGGTTCGAAGCGTGAGCTCACAGCGGACGCAGAGGGCGTCGAAGCGAGCTCGGGGAAGGTCGGACGGCGGCGTACGGGCGGCGGCGATCTCCGGTGCCGAAGGTTGAAGACGACGGCAGGGAGGGCGTTGCGGGGCTTCTGGCGTCGTGTGCGTTGGTGGGGAGCTTCGGGGCGATGCGGCGGAGCTAGTGGTGCATCGGGGAGGCGAGGGAGTGGCGTAGGGCGCGGTGGCAGCGATGGACGGCGACGAGCTCGCTCGGTGGAGGTCGGCGGAAGGGAGAGAGGAGGGGGAAGGACACAGGGGAGAGGGGAAACGGTCGAGGGGTCTGCGTGGCGTCGTCCAGGTCCATCCAGAGGGTCGAGGGGCCAGCCAGGCAGGCAGGAGGTGGCCGGCGCGTCGGCGGCGCTCGCCACCGAGCTGCTTCGTGCGCTGGCGCGGCGAAGAAGACGGGGATGCCCCTGGTGGGCTGGGCCGTCTGGGCCAGCAGGTAAGTGGGCTCAGGTAAAACTGCTTCTTCCTATTTTTCTTTCTATTTACCTTTCTGTTCCATTTCTTTTGCAGCTTTGTTCAATTAATAAAAATGCCAAAACATTTTTATAACTCATGAAACTTGTCATGCCCACTGTATATAATATGAACAGTAGGAAACATTATAGTTCATGATTATTTGAGCATTTGAAATATTTTTAAGTATTTAAATGCCCAAATACAAATACCTTATGATTTAATCCAAAGTCCTAGAGTGTCCTAGAAAATTGTGCACCATTTTTGGCAGAGGTTTAAGACCAAGGAAGAAATGATGAACATTTTTGAAGGGCATTTTGGGTACATTGGAAAATATTTTATCAAACCCTAGTTATTAGGAGAGGGGTGCTGGGGCTTTCTGTTAATCCCATTTCAAGTTTTTTGAAAAAAGACATGATGCACACTCTAGCTAGGTACTAAAGCAAGTGCTAACTAGGGATGTGACAGCCGGCGAGCATCCACTTCCCGTTCGGCGTCGGGTGGTTCTCTTGTACATTGTGCAGGGGTCCATTTGTTTGTGCATGGCGGCTTGTCCTATTTTATTTGATGTAAAAGATGAGAACAGACAAACAACTAGCAGTTTGTGGTTTATTTTTTCATGGTATGTACTTCGAAAAAAAAATGTAAGGTGTCTGGTTCTATTTTGTTCGATGTAAAAGAAGAGAACAGACCCAAAGTAAAAACACATTTTTTGGTGTCTATGAAAGGTGTCTGGTTCATTTTGTGGTGGTTTGTTAGGTAAGTGAACGTGCAGTGCACTTGGGTAAAAAAAAGTCTGCTACGAAGGACTCCTCAGTATAGTTCATTTCGAACAAAATGCATTTAAAAACATGTAAAAATGCAGTGCACTTTGGTCTAAAAAAGTCCATTGCAAAGGACTCTTTGAAGCTCACTTTGTTCTCTCACGAAGTTGGCCATAAAAAAACCGTTGTGGTTCACTTGGTGATCCAAAAACAAAAACACATCGGAAAGCAGTTCACTTCTCAACACTTCTCAAATGCGCGTAAAAAATTAATTAGTACGAAAAAAGACAACAGCAAATCATGAGGTTCAGTTTTGGTAGTGTTCCGCTTCACTTTCGAGAGTGTTGCGGTCCACTTTCCTTCGAAAAAAAAGTTGGAAAAAAGACAACAAAACTCCTCTGAGAAAAATCTACGTCCAACAAAATAAACCATGAGGTTCGATTGACTGTCTGATGCAGTGCGTTTTTCAGTTTGAAGAAGTGCGCTTTTTTGTCCGATGCAGTGTACGCGTCGATTTTGTTGTCGCGAAAAACAGAGTTTCCGCGTTTTTGTAATTTCAAAACTGCTCTTAAACCGTAATGAATTAGAGGGCTTGTTCTACATGAAAAAGTAGCGTCTCGACGATATCTTTCCAACGGTGTATCATTTGGATCATTTCGGCCAACGTTTTGTAAACATTTCACGAAAAAAACGGCCGCTGCCCTTCGTAGTCAGCCGCACGATTTTCAAATTTAACTAAAAACTGTAAGGAATCTCAAAAATATTTCAACATATGAAAGTTGCGCCTCGTTCGTAGCTTTCTAACGGTATATTACACGCCTTGTTTCAACAAACGGTTAGAAAACTAGAGTGAAAACAGTACCGAAAATTTGAAAAAATTCGAAAAACACAATTCTGCGATTTAGTAAATTCAAAACTGCTCTTAAACTGTAGCGAATTAGAAAAAATAATAGATATGAAAAAGATGCGCGCCGACGATATCTTTCCAACGGTGTATCATATGTTTCATTCCGACGAGCGGTTTTAAAAAAAAATGCCAAAAAACACTCGCTGCCATTCGTTGTGAGCCGCACGATTTTGGAAACTGCTCTTAAACTATGATGAATTTTGAAAAGTGTTCAACATGGCGAAGTTGCGTCTACTCCATAGCTTTTCAATGGTATATTACACACATAATTGTGATAAACGGTTAAAAAACTAGAGCAAAAAAGGTACCGAGAAAACAACACGTACAGTTTTTTCAAACATGAAGTTCGCTGGTCTCTGTGGTGCAGTGCGTATAGCTTTCCAATGCAGTATTACAATGCAGTTCGGAAGTGTTATGAGAATAGACCGACTATATATATATATATATATATATATATATATATATATATATATATATATATATATATATATATATATATATATATATATATATAACTTCCATTATATATATATATATATATAATGCACTTGATCCCAGAAAGATATCTATCCTTGAAACCAGAGGAGTGCTTCAAACTAACAACAATACATCATATCCAAGAAAAGAGGGTCATGCTACAGCAGCAGAATACATGGCTCAATCTACATATCAGTACGAATCAAATTGTGCATATTTGCTGTTGGCATGAACCACATCGCCGCATGTCGGGTTTGCAAAAGCCATCCATCGCATGGAAGCTTGATGCCTTTCACACACTGAACAATATCTGGCAACAAGCTGTGTCGACGAATCTCTGGATATGGTGATTCATGAAACCCATGGTATGATGTGTAAACACAGTCCCCCTGGCGAATGGAAGTTGCATAACACGGTAATCATCGCCGGTGATATGATCGATGATTGGTTGGATGATCGGATAATTAAGCCCGAGGAACATGGAGTGGTAGCCGAGGTTGTAAACCCGCCTCCAGTTGAATACGCCTGGCCCAACGGAGCTGGGATCTTTCTCGAACACGAAGCAGCCATAGCCATCGATGTCACGAACGCCCCAGGAATTGTACTGCATGCGATTTGATGAAATGGTTTGGTCAATTTGGTACGTGCAAATGAGCATCAAATGACCACCGTCAGCTGAACGAGCGATAAACCACCACCCATCGGTTGGTATGATTCCAGGTCCTGGAATCATGAAGGCCAGCGCATTTGCGTCTGCTACAACAATTCAAATTGGAGACCAAAAGGACAAAAATAAACAATCATGTTCAGAGTATGTGTGGAATTAAGATTATTATAACAGTGACACATATCATAGACAGAGAATTGCAATGCCGTGGTCATAATCATACCCCAAGTTAAAAATAAATAAGCCAATGGCTTTCATATTCTAGAAATATATCATGGTTCAAACATCATGTAACAATGAGAGGAAAACAGATATGACATGGCCTACTCATATTCTACCATAGCACTTACTACAGTTATCATATCAACTCTAAGCAATAACATGCGTTGTTATAAAAATCCTAGAAATGAGAGTAACATATAGCAATCATGAGGTTATACTCATAATATCTATTCTAAGAATCATTAGATACCAATTGTTCTCATATCAACTCTAAAAATAACATGTGTTGTCATAAAAATCTAGGAAATGAGAGGAACATATAACAATGATGTGGTTATAGACATACTATGTATTCTAAATTTGTAACAATGAACAGGAAGTCGTATTCTTAAGGTAAAGATGCGATGAGATAGAACAATTACACAACGATAGATTCCACCAGTATAGGCAACCAACCTGTGCGTCGACCGCATAAACGATGCCATCATGCACTATAGCATCAGACAAAAGTTTTAGGTAAAGGGGATCGACGATGAGCCATAACCATGTATGGCGACCGGATTCCAGATAGACTAATCCCATGTTGAACACGACAATGAGCTTGTAATCCATGCAGTCTTCTGATGGTGTGGGCACTTCTCAGATGACAACCTTCAGCAAACAGAGGTCGAGCCAAAAGCTCGACGCGTCTCGTGCGTAGTAGGCAGGAGTGTCCGGCGGGCCGCGAGGCTCAATGGCGGCGGTATCCAAAGATGGAAGGGTGATCTCTTGCTGGGTGTAGATATCCACGAGACGCCACAGACTACCGGATTGGTGGGTGAGGACAATCCACTTGGCCTTCATGCCCGCCCAGTAGTGGCAACGCATGAAGAACTGGTGGACGGGTAGTGGTAGCATGTCGAGGGGCACCACGGCAACCTCCGTAGGATCGTCAAGTCGGTGTTTGGGCCACCTGCGAGGATCGGGCATCAGCAAGCAGGGTGTCTTGAAAAGAGCTGGCCGGTTGCAGACGAGTAGACGGTACAAAGACACCGAGCATGCGGCCAGACGGATGGTGCTGAGTAGGTCCATACGTTTACAGATCTACTCCAAGAGAACATCGGGGAGGGAATTCCAATCGCGGCTCTGCATGTCAGTCGGTTCTTCCATTGGGGTTTTTGGTGCCTGCGAGCCAGCGGGGAAGTGGATTCGGGCGGGCAAGCGAAGAAGCTTCTCCTCGTGTGGCCGAGCAGTGAGCGGGGGGATATGGTACGCGCGAGCTACCAAGGAAGATAGCGCGGGCAGGTGAGCAGAGAGCGGGGGGAAATGGTGTGCGACCGATGATGGGGAAGAGAGGAGGAAGAAGAAGAGAGGAGGAAGAAGAGTGGAAGACGGGGAAGACAGTGCATTAAATCTCAATTCTACTACTACTACCAGGATATACCGTCCATCGGAGTGTAAATAGTTACACCGATGAGATATATCTCTACCACAAGAGGGCCCATATGTCAGTTAATGGAGGGCAAAAGCGTGCTCTACTGGCAAACATGATGACAGTACTGGGTATGGATGATTTAGTAACACCAACACGCTGGTTCAGCTTATTAATTAAGTGTCCCATCTGCTGTAGCGTGTATTGTCACTTCATTGCGAAGACTAGTTGAATAGTTCTCTGTGACAACTAATGAGAGACCACTAATGATGTAAACCTAGTATAAGGGAAGGGGGAATGGTATGACATGTGTAGTAGTGGGATAGCATGGGTGCGGGTGGGGGGAGCAGACTATTTGAAAGAGACATCGATTGTGTGTGGGAGAGGGGTGTGAGAGCGAGAGAGAGAGAGAGAGAGAGCTAGCGACGGAGAGAGTGAGAGAGAGATAGAGAGGGAGCGAGAGAGGGGGCGTTTGTGTCCATAAATGGCGTATAGATAGGGAGACAATGTTGATGTTGTTTGAAATTGGCCTATGTACGAAGACGCAAGGGAAGCGAGTCATCGTGTGTGTGATAGGGACTTCATGAGGGATCTATAATAGATGGTGTAGAGAACAATGTGTGAGATCGAGAACGATGATACATTAGGGAGCTACGGAAAGAGTCACGACATATATGTATACAGGGAGGAGCTGGGGCGGATCTGCATGTGGGAGAGATAGAAAGAGGAGAGTGGTGCACAAGGAGACACAGTGTGCTTGTTTTGCAGTGGGGGTGGTGTGTGAGGTGAGTGTGCGAGAACCACATAAGTAGGGAGATAGACCTTTGGGGGCGATGTTTTGTGTGTATGGGAAAGATACACTCTACATAGTGCGTGTACTTGGGAAAGAGAGATGTCGAGTGACCTAGCTAGAGAGTGGGGGAAGAGATGTGTGCATGCCCAAGAGACAAAGTGATAGAGACCTATATTGTGGTCCGGACTTTAGAAGAGATAGGGGTGTTAGTGTGCTCGTGTGTTGGTGTTTGGGGGAGAGAATGACTTCTCT
>LR738711.1:138707358-138747762 GCA_902687465.1 Secale cereale | reverse complement strand
GGTTGGCTTCAGATAAAGACTGAGGTATACATGGTCAATAGTGTGGGCACTAAAGGTTTATCAATTTGTTTCACAGTTTGGACTATGAGATAACGATACTTTTGAACATGCATGATATACTTTGATGTACCAGAATTACAAACCTAAGATTGGAATTTTGGAATTCGACTCCATCATTAGCTTTTGTAATTCATTTAAACGGAGGTACATTTTTAAGCCGGGATTTCATGATTTCGAATTCATATATCAAACCTAGAGATATACACATACGGGGATGTTCAAACTTTATAATCATCCACTTTATTCATACACATACACATTTTTGCTTTTGTCATCATATTTAGGATAAACACATTTGGAATTTCATTTGAATTGGACCATATGATGGTATTTGCTTGTAGTAGCTCAATGATCCATATTTGAATTGAATGGACAATCTAAGTTTCGAGTTGGAGACATTGATTTTCAAAACTTGCACTTTTATTTGCGTGCAAAATAGACAAATTCTCGGCCATGATATCATAGTCGGCCGTACAAGAGCAAAATATAATTTCAGGCACCAAAAGCTATCAAACTTCCCACTCACATCAAAATATCTCGCGCCCAAGAGTTTAGCCCTGCGATATTCCTGTTTTACCCCTGCCACATGAACGGAAAAGGGCTGCTTTGGTAACTCCATTGTTTTCCCCTCTATTTCCCCAACATTCTTCCCCAGAGCCCCTCCCCTTCCCCTCCCAGACCCCCAACCATGGAAAGCCACCGAATCTAGTCCTCTGCCGCAGCAGTGGACCTCACACCCCGACGGATCTACCTTCCGCACCTTGGAACCCCCAACTGCCAACTCACCACTTCACCGGAGCTGCTTCAGTGACTGGCTTGTACACCGCTCCAGATCTCCTTGACCGCCATCATGGTCCACCACACCGGATCTGCTTAACCGGCGCCCTCATCCACCATAGTGTAGGCCCTTCAATGACTCCCTCGTCCGTCCCTTTGCTGGCCCTTCATACAAGCCCTCGTCCGCCCCAACAGATCCGCCTCACCGAAAGCACTGTACAACGCGCCTGCCAAAGCCTTCGTCCACTTCACCGGATCCGCTCCATGGACGCCATATTCAACTCCACTGGCCCTGATTTACCGATGCCGTAGCCTCATCAGGTTATTTCTATCTGTACTCCTTCGGTTTTTCTCTTTATTGTGCAACTGTTCACTTACCACAGATGAGCTTTCCTGTATGTCGACAGGCGCCGCAACCGTAGCACTGGAGCCGCTTCAGCGACGGCGACAGCCGGCCCAAACTCAACCGCAACACGAGCACCATCGACGATCCTTAGCTATCAAGTATGCCAACGATACCCATACGCCGCCGAGAATCAGGTACTATTATCCAACGGCCGGCGCGTACATTCACTTTCTTAGCATAAGCACCAGACCTTTGAATTTCTTCAGGGCATCATTCAGTTTTTCATGAGATACGTTATTCTGCTTGCACCTCTAGGGCCATACTTCTGGTAGTGAACATGTTACATGTACTAAATTACATACCAATGTACATATAGTTAATATGCTTTAGTTTTGTCCTAAGTATTACTGTACTTCCTAGATATCAGTGCCTACTATTTTACTTCTTGCATGCTATATTTATGATAATGGTGTTTTTCTGATGCCACCTATTGGTTCCATCAGACTGCTTCATGTTCTCTATGCTTAATTACACATCAGCAAACTAGCATGTGGTTCCGCTGGTTTTTGTTCGTTTTACCCTACATTTTCTAATGCTAGCTATTACATCACTGCTACGAGCCTCTATTCATTAATTTTTTTTTGTGTTCTTGATCTTCCCAAGTTGCATGACTAATTTGATGCTTCTATTAATTATGGAGCTGCCAACCCCATCAAGCAAAATATTTGTTCTTTTGGGGCTGGCACCTCGAACAAGCATAAAAATAGAGGGAAGTAGATATATAGTCGTGTATGCGCACACCCTTCTTTCATTAATTTAGATGAACCACTGATGATCAATTCGAACCAGTGCATGCGATTAAAATTAATTTTACCTATATAGAGGGTACAGAATAAACTACAACAAGTAGATTTGCAACCACGGGATGCTGACGATATCTTCAAAGAACATTGCAACAACAGCCAGGCTTCACAGAAACATATGGTAAGCCAGTGTGTTTTAGTATATGTGAAATGTAATGCGTGTGGGCTACTTTCTTGGCTTGTGCCCTCAACCTATAATCCTACAGAATAACAAATAGTTCAGTTGTCTACTTTGCTGTATTGCTTCATTCGAATGCGTGTTTGTTACTTGTTACGCTATACCTGAGTTGGCCAATATGTCAGCAGTGCCTGCTGTACTATCGTAAAGAAATGCATGCCTACACTACATGAATCAGCTTCTTTGCCGACTGCCATGGCAGTCGGCAAAGGCATGAATGGCAGTCGGCAAAGCTCTTTGCCGACTGCTAGCAGTCGGCAAACAGTCCGGCTGAATTAACGCCGGTAAAGGCCTTCTTTGCCGTCAGCCGTTTGCGGTCAGCAGACGGCAAAGAGCGTAGACGGCAGTGAGGTGAGGTGGGAGCCGTTAGGGGTTAACGGCGTGGTTTGCCGTCAGCCGGCAGACGGCAAAGAGGCTAAGGTCTTTGCCGTCTGCTGGCAGACGGCAAAGAGGCCAAATAGGAGTCACTGGGAAGCTGCCACGTGGCCTTTTTTGCCGTCTGCTGGCCGTCGGCAAAGACCTTAGCCTCTTTGCCGACTGCCGGCAGTCGGCAAAGACCTTAGCCTCTTTGCCGACTGCCGGCAGTCGGCAAAGAGCTGAGCCTCTTTGCCGTCTGCCGGCAGTCGGCAAAATGCCCAAATAGGCAACCAGTGTTCCCAGGTTGAACAAGGAGCTGCCACGTGGCATTCTTTGCCGACTGCTTGCTGTCGGCAAAGAGCTTTGCCGTCTGCTAGCAGTCGGCAAAGCTCTTTGCCGACTGCTGGCAGACGGCAAAGAGCCTATATAACCCCTGTTTTTAATTGAATTCATTCAATTTGACAGAAATTCATAGATATACACAGATAATACATATATACTCAACAAGCATATCCAACAATATATTTACTCAAGTCCAACATATATCCATATGACATAAGAAGTTTCCAACAACATATCCAACAGTATATTTCCTCAAGTCCAACATATATCCATATGGCATAAGAAGTTTCCAACAATATATTTCCTCAAGTCCAACATATATCCATATGACATAAGAAGTTTCCAACAATATATTTCCTCAAGTCCAACATATATCCATATGACATAAGAAGTTTCCAACAATATATTTTCTCAAGTCCAACATATATCCATATGACATAAGAAGTTTCCAACAACATATCCAACAATAAGAAGTTCCCAAACATGTTTTCTTAAACAAAAAGGAAGCACAAGGAGAATATATGAGTCCATCAATGCAAGCTTCCTCATCTCAAGCAAATCTGCAAATTGGGAAAGATGAAAGTTAGAAGAAGAAGAATAGCTAGAATAGGAAAAGAAGAAGAAGAAGAAGAGGAAAATAAGAAGAAGATTTTATCTTCTCTTTCTTTCTCTCCTCCCCCTCTTCTTTATCTTCTTCTTTTCCAACAAATGTAGTTAAAAAAGCCAATTTAGAGCTAAGCTAGGTAAATAGGTCATTTTGGAGATAAGATAAGTTCAATGTATCATATTGGAGCTAACCTAGGTAAACTTGGTCATTTTGGAGCTAAGCTAAGTTAAATGGATCATATTGAAGCTAACCTAGGTAAACTTGGTCATTTTTTAGCTAACCTAGGTAAAAATGTCATTTTTTGCTAAGCTAGGTAAAAATGCTAAGTGTGTAGGTCAATTTAGAGCTAGCTTAGGTAAATAGGTCATTTTGGAGCTAACGCGGGTAAAATGGATCATATTGTAGCTAACTTAGGTAAACTTGGTCTTTTTGGAGCTAACGTAGGTTAAATGGATCATATTGGAGCTAACATAGGTAAACTTGGTCATTTTGGAGCTAACCTGGCTAATTAGGCCATTTTTGACATAACTAAGCTTATTGTGTCATTTGTGGACTAAATAGGCTAAATTATGTCATAAATGGACTAAATAGGCTAAATAAGAGGAGGAAAAGAAGAAGAAGAAGAAGAAGAATAAGAAAAGAAGAAGAAGATTTTCTTATTCTTCTTCTTCTTTTCTTCTTCTTCTTCTTCTTCTTCTTCTTCTCTTCCTATTCCTTCTTTTCTTCCTATTCCTTGATTTTCTTCATCTTATTATGTCATTTGTGGACTAAATAGGCTAAATTATGTCATAAATGGACTAAAAAGGCTAAATAAGAGGAGGAAAAGAAGAAGAAGAAGAAGATCTTCTTCTTCTTCTTCTTTTCTTATTCTTCATCTTCTTCTTCTCTTCCTATTCCTTCTTTTCTTCCTATTCCTTGATTTTCTTCATCTTATTATGTCATTTGTGGACTAAATAGGCTAAATTATGTCATAAATGGACTAAAAAGGCTAAATAAGAGGAGGAAAAGAAGAAGAAGAAGAAGATCTTCTTCTTCTTCTTCTTTTCTTATTCTTCATCTTCTTCTTCTCTTCCTATTCTTTCTTTTCTTCCTATTCCTTGATTTTCTTCATCTTATTATGTCATTTGTGGACTAAATAGGCTAAATTATGTCATAAATGGACTAACTAGGCTAAATAAGAAGAAAAATACCGTTATCACGGAGGTGAAGGACCGGTCGAGGCTGCGCCAGTGCCAGACTGAGGTGAAGGGCCGGTCGGGGTTCCACCAAGGGCAGACCGAGAAGGATTGGTTGATGCTTGTCGGGAAGCATTCTACACCAAAGATCATTTGCAATGTCTCGTTAGCATGATGCAACATAAATGTGAATACTAGTAACTAACGACCATTCAAATCAAACTCACCGTGGTCGCCGGAGCAATCTGGGGCATCGGCGGAGGGGTCTGACCGCTTTTCTCACACATGCTCTACACATTTGGTTCTCACGAGTTAGTCATATTAGTTAGTAATGGAACAAACATTATGTGCATGATTTGGCTAATATGCAGGAGAAACATACCACCAAGATGTCATATAGGGCCCGGTTTTGAGCATCGTTCCGGTTCCTCTCCTCCTCCAACAGCCTAGCCGTCCTCTCCTCCAGCTCCCTCTCCCTCTCCTCCGCCTGCCTTCTTGCCGCCTCCAAAAGCGTCTGCGTGTTTGCTCTCTCTTTCTCAAGAGCAGCCTGCAACACACCACTCCTCGTTAGCATTGTAATCATCGACGGTCGCACACACAATGTAATGGATAGGAAAGGTATCCGAGTCCGTATAACTAACCGCCATGGCGAGCTCCGATGGCCGTGCACGAGGCATTATCTCAGGATCAGAGCTACTCTCGCGCTTCTTGATCTGCGTGAGAGTCTTAGGACAACGTATCAGTCCATCACCAATGGCTGTCGAGCCATGGGACCTCCCGCCACCAGATATCATAACCAGCTCTGTATCAAAAGGATCCTGGCTCGGGTTAAAGTCCTCCCCTTTCCTTGCCTTCCCCTCGTCTCTGTACCTCACGAGCTTGTTGTGGGAGGAGACGTTGGTGAAGGTCTCTGGATGATCTAGGTCAGACTCCGAGAATGCCTTGGCCTTCTTGTACGGGGCACTATGGGCCATGCCATAGAGGTCGAACAGACCTGGCACGGGCTTCTTGTTGTGGTGCGACTGAGAGAGAGGAACAAAATATTAGTCAAGGGCTCAAGCTAGCATGAAGAATGAAATTGCTATGTAAATAAGGTCATTTTGGAGCTAAGTAAGGTTATTATGTCATTTTTGAGGAAAAAAAGCTAAGTTTAGGTCATTTTGGAGGTAACCAAGATTATTATGCCAATTTTGACCAAACTATGCTAATTATGTCATTATTGAGCTATCCAAGGTAGTTATGCCTTTTTTTAGCTAACTAAAGCATATTATGTCATTTTAGAGCTAATTATGTCATAAATGAACGAGCTAAAATTATTTTAGGTCATTATTGAGCTATCAAAGGTAGTTATGCAATTTTTTAGCTAACTAAAGCATATTATGTCATTTTAGAGCTAATTATGTCATAAATGAACGAGCTAAACTAAGTTTAGGTCATTATTGAGCTATCCAAGGTAGTGATGCCATTTTTTAACTAAGTAAGCATTATTGAGCTATCCAAGGAAAAATGCTATCATGTAGAATGAAATTGCATGAATCATGAAGCAAACCACATACCCAGTGACCCCCGAACTCAAACAGGTCGCAGCTCCCTTGATGGTGTGGCACACCAACCATTTGGGCACGCTTATCCTTGGCCCTTTGGTGTTCGACTAGCCATTTGGGAGAGCACCACTCATCCACCAACGCCTCCCAACAGTCCATCATATCCGCACACCATCTCGGGGGCACCTAAGGTAGTCAAGAGAAATTTCAGTAAAACCGGGATAGGCGCCTCCTTGCTTTGCACCTAAGGTAGTCAAGGAGACGATCAGTAAAACGAACTAACACAACAGCCCACAGAGAAAGATTTTTTTTTGCGGGAGCCCACATAGAAAGATAAACATATTTGTAGCTAGAAACAATGGAATGCAGGGGTAAATAAGAGCAAACCTTGAGCAGCTGCAAAGAAATGTAGAAACACAACAAATCATCCAACCTACCAAACAAATTTAGGCAGAACTGTTAGAACACAAGAATAACAGTGCACACATGCATTGGATCTCTGTCGGGAAGCAACCAACCTGAATCTCTGTTGGGAAGCAGGCAACTACATTAAAATCTGACACCGCATTAAGCTGACATAATCTGGCATTAACATCTGAAAAACCGTTTATAAGTTACATAACCAGACACCATACTAAAATAACAACACAGCCAAATATCTCAAATTTGTAAAATTACATAAGCATAAATGATACATCAAACTGAAGAAGCAGTAACAGCTGTATTGCATATTCGAGAAATTGAGAAACCTAACAAAGGGTGCATATTAGAAGTTACAACACAGAAAGAGCACACAAAACTGGAGTATGAACTAATTCTGAAGGTTTAAGTGTCTTATAATTTCTCCGCAACATTCATTTTGTCCAGTCAAGAAAAGTCTACAAAGAAAAATCACAATTTATAAACTAATAAATAAGTACGGAATGTATGGGATATCAAACACTGGCACTAATAATAAATAAAAAATCAAATGGTTTCACCCAAAACGAAGTAGATCCGTACACAACGGTTTCACCCAAAACTAAAAACTGCGAGATAAAGCCCCCCAAAAATTGTCAATAAAACAATCAGGGACGTACATTTCCCTGACCTCTACATCTGCTACGCTTCTGCACCTTCACCTTCCATGTTCCTTCCGAGATTTAGGGGTTTAGTTGAATCCCCCAGAATTCGGTAAAATAAGCAGCTCTTGAACCTAGGCACCAATCCCATCAGACCAGCTGTAATCGATCTAACCTAGACGAAGAAAACTCTGAAAGCTACATGCTCTAGCAAACAAACTAAGAGATATAAAGCTACATGTTCAGATGGTGGAGGAAGAAGGGGAGCAGAGCAGGCCTTTGGTGGTTCGGGTGCGGCCCTCCTCCTCCTGCTCCTCCTCGTCGAGCTCGGGATCCTGCCGGAGGAAGGCCTCCGCGCCGCCCTGCTCCGGGATCCGGCGCCTCGAGCCGTCCACGCCATGGGTAGAGGCCGGGACTGTCGGATCTGGCCGGAGAGGTTGAAGGAGCGGAGCGAGGGCACCATGGGGGCGTGCAGCGCGCCGGTGGAACTCGCCGGAGTCCACCGGCGTGGGCGGCGGCGGCAGCGGCGGCGGCGTGGAGTCTCGTGGGGAGGGAGAGAGGGACTCGCGTGAGGTGTTCTGTTCGATGGGGGCTTCTGTGTCTTTTTTTTCTCATTCTTTTTCTTCTGTTCGGATGGATGGGCTGCGCGCGGGACGCCCGAAAATTATCAATGCGAGAGAGCGCGCGGGCGCGAAATTAAGGCCCGAAAAGAGAGAGGGAGGAGGTGGGGGCAACGGCTTTTTTTTTAACCCAAAACAAATAGCCCCACCTCATTGCCGACTGCCAGCAGACGGCAAAGAATCTTTGCCGTCTGCCAGCAGTCGGCAAAGAATTCTTTGCCGTCTGCCAGCAGACGGCAAAGAGGGTAACCGTTAGCCCGCCCACGCCGTGACACTGTGGGCCCCCTCATATCTCTTTGCCGTCTGCTGGCAGATGGCAAAGAAATCTTTGCCGTCTGCCAGCAGACGGCAAAGAAGTGGCCGGTGTGACCTAGCCAGTGCAGTACCCCCATGGGGCCCACATTGGTATTTGCCGTCTGCTGGCAGATGGCAAAGACCTCTTTGCCGTCTGCCAGCAGACGGCAAAGATCTGGCAGATGGCAAATACCCTCTTTGCCATCAGCTGGTTCTTTGCCGTCTGCTTTGACAAGACAGACGGCAAACAGCCTCTTTGCCATCAGCTGGCAGACGGCAAAGATCTGGCAGATGGTAAAGACCCAGATTCCAGTAGTGCTAGTTCATTTGAGTCCTTAACTTTTCCTCTGAACTTCATCACAAGACTGTCTTCGTAGTTTATATGAGGCCACACTGTTAAGTGCTTTATCAGATTATTTCAACTGCTTAGATGCCTTGGCAACTTAAATATAGCAGTGGTACACTCCCTTTCAAGTTTTCATATTAACATTTAATTTCATTTTGGCTGATGCTACTTCGAAGCATTTAAATATAGCTTGCCATGCGCGGCAATAATTCATATGTCGTTTACCATGTAAGCTTACTGCCTGGATCATGCGATAACTATCTCTTACTTATGTCCAGCGGAAACCTTTCAGGATGCTGTTCACTCCAGGACACAATGTACAACCCCAGAATCTATTTGTGGAAGCAGTGTGCCATCCAAGTTACCAGATGGTAGCAGTTCAGAGGCAACACCGCCGGAGAGCAGTCTGAGCACAGATATTGTAGTTCTTGAGGCTCTACTAGAGGCAGAAAGAGATGGTGTGGCTGCCATGAATGAGGTAATCTCGATCTTGAAGCTGGAAATTATGCAATTAGACGCATACATTATGCAAGCAACCCAAGAATTGGAGGAAGTAAGAATGTTGCATTTGAAGACGGAGGAGGTCCTGCTGCTTCTACTATCTGAAGCCCATGGTAATCCCAGTTCCTCTTTAGATAGCAGTTGAAATTGTCATTAGATTATTGTACTTGCATGTTGTGTCATGTCTCTGAATGGATTATGTTGTAAGACCCCCTATGTTGTCCATGTGTTGTAATGATTCAAATTTTTTAGGCGAGGTAATCCTTAGTACTTGTATGATTGACATAAGGTGAACTGTTTTTCGTGTGAGCATATTGTATTGGATGAAATAACTGTTTGACTCAAAGTGTATCCAACCTACTGAATTCGAAGATCACGACATTTCTAAATCATAATCATATATAAAGGTGGAATAAATCTTTGTTGTGGTTTTGAAGAAATAAATAACAAAACGTAGAATTATTTGTGGATATTCGTAATTGAATAAAAATTGGATTTGGACTTAGTTGCCAGGGCCCAGGGAAACCGTGAATGCTAATTCTCCCAAGTTTTGAACGAAGCGGCTAAACACTCACTATCATTTGTGGGCTGCCCGAAGCAAGTGTTTGCTAGATGGAAATTACTGTCTACCCCTGACACTTGACATCCTTATCGACCGGATTTACACTGCTGCCGATAGGGGTTGACTAGTAACTTCAATCAGACGTGACACGACGGCCTCTGAGCCCATTCAGACACGGCGGGCGCCTAACGTGGGCGGCAAAACACATTTGATTCAAGCTCGTCCAAAAGACATGTGTATCTCCCTCCATTTCCCCATTCATCCACGGTGGGCGGCAAAACAAACTCTCCTCGTCCGAAATCGATGTAGGCTAATATTTTAAATAGGGGCATATGTGTAACTTCCCTCAGATGTGACACAACCGCCCTACCTGTCAGCCCCGTTCATACATCGTGGGTGCCAACCGTGGGCGGCAAAACACCCTCTCCTCGCCCGAAATCATTACCGGAAAAATATTTGGGAGATGCGATATTACCGTCCTATCCCCAACCGACGTGATGTCTGAAATTTTAAACGGGGGATAAGTTCGTAACTTTGCCACATTTCAGACAAGTGCATCCCAAAGTTTGAGATCCCTCCTCCCCCTCCATTTCCCCATTCATACACCGTCGGCGCCACGCCAACCTCCCCACTGCGGCTAGCCTCCTCCGTACGCCACCCCATCCTCCACCTTGCCGGAGCCTTTACCCCTACCCCGTCGTCCACTGCAAGAGATGGACGTCTCTCATCCACGACGCCGGACCAGGATCCTTTCATTGCTTCATCTCGCTTCATCGGCGCCGTCGTCCACTTTGCCGTTGCCACTCCTATGACCGCCTCGTCCACGGCAACATGATTTATCCCCCAACCCGGCCGTCTACCATCTAAGGTCTTCTTCCCCGCCGCCGATAACCATCGCACCCGCAACACCCTCAATGTATCAGCAGGGGCCTACACGGCGTTGCAAGAGAGGTGGTACTCTTCCATATGTGCTTAAGTTATTGATCTCACCCAGAAAATACATCTTAAATTGTTTACTGTACTTTTCTTGTCCGTACCAAACCGTAGTGGCTAGTTGAATGCAAACATTGGTTGCGAAGTAGCTTTGTCCGGTTTGCACCTTCAGATCCGCCAGGTCACGATCACTATACTCGTAAAGCTTATGGTTTCCCCCCTTTATATTCACTACCATCATTGTAGGTGCTTCACTGCTTCGTGTCGTGGTAGCACTGCTCCTCAAGACCTCATCCCATCAAGCGAAACTACATGCCACTCATAATTCCAAAGCTTACGTGTTGAAATACGAATCTGATATGATGCTCATATTACTAAAACAAAGAACGTTTAATTGGTCACCTAATGTTCCTATATTCATTTCGAAAAGCATGTGCGCCACCCACTGGTCCAGCTAGTTCCACTTTCCTGATTTTACTCTTGATGCTTAGGGTTTTCCCCTTTTATCTACTCTACTATGATCTGTGTAGGTGCTTT
The DNA here is from genome assembly GCA_902687465.1 of Secale cereale. Taxonomy (NCBI): domain Eukaryota; kingdom Viridiplantae; phylum Streptophyta; class Magnoliopsida; order Poales; family Poaceae; genus Secale; species Secale cereale. Next base: position 138,736,659 of record LR738711.1, on the reverse strand, counting down.
CTGTCATACTAGCATTACTCCACCCTTCAAGCTAAACAACACATCACTCAAAATTCCAAAGCTTAATTGTTCAAATATCATTGTGATATGATACTACTATTAATTAACAGACACATTTAATTGGTTAGCTAAAGGTCCCACTTGAGTTTCCAAATGCATGTCGCGACATATAGAGAGACATCATAATTGCATTTCTTTGTCACTTGTTGACTGTACTTTCTTGTCCATACCAAATCTTAGTTGTTATTTCAAAGAAAATATTGGTTGCTAACTACGCTTTGCACGGTTTGCAGCTTTAGATCTGCCATCCCACTGCCACGGCCAACACTATACTCATCATGCTTATGGTTTCCCCATTTTATGATGACCACGATCAGCCTATGTGGTTCATGTCGTAATAGCATTGCTCCACCCATCGAGCTAAACAAGCTTAGTTGTACAAATTCAAATATGATATTATGCTGATATTAGTAAAACTGGGAGTTGTTTAATTGGTCAGCTAAATGTTCCTACTTTAGTTTCGAAATGCATGTGAGCCACATATGGAGAGACCGGATGGAATATTATTTCTCTATGCGCTCTGGTTCATCATGGGTGGCCAACCGACATTGTATAGAAAGACTTGTAATATCTTCAATCTGCTTGCTCTTCTGCTCTTCTTTAAGATGATCCTCTTCTCTTGCGGTCGACTGGTCAGGTCAAGTTATTCTCCCTTAGTATATTTTGAATCTGTGAGGTCAGGCCGACTTGTTCTTGTTTACTATATGTTGAAGCCGTGATCTGCAAAGTATCATCACTTCTGGAGCTCTTATATTTTGAGTAGTAGGCCACATTATATTAATGCACACACCAAATTACAACATGCATGGCACCTCTTAGAAGAATTGCAGAGATATCACAAAGGGTTTTACATGGAGGAAGTATTGGCTTAGAATCACTTCTGCATTACAAATATAATCTCACTTATATTTATGTTTTCATGCATGTCAGGTATTGGACATTATCAAAATGGATATGAGAATGGGCGCGCGAGAGGAATATTGCGGAACAATCCACCGGCTAACAAACTTGGCATGGTGGAGGATGGCCTATCTTATTCACCCATCAAGGTGCATGCTCTAACTTGGTAAGGTTGTATTGGTCGCACATATTTCGCATCTGACCTCTTGCATTACTTCTACTTTGTTACACCATCTTCTTAGTTTAAGCATCATATATGAGTATATGACATACCTATCCATTTTCTGTACCTATTCCATGTGTCGTCATACTATGTTTTTCCAGTCAAATGTTGTTCTTTCGTAATAGATGTCCAAAAGGAAGAGGGTGATTGCAGATCCTCAAGGAGTACAAACTAGGTATTTGGAAAAGGTAGTGATACCTGTTAAATTAGATAGATCGGCAGCTATAGAAAACACAGGCCCAACTGTAAGAGACTTTACCCCTACTCCAATGGCCAAACCCCTATTAGAACCGCTGATAGCCCAACGTCAGGTACTGTCTATGATATCAATTCAAAATTTGAACTCCTAAATTTCTACATCTGCCTTACCTTCTCTCTTGTATGAAAACTAATTTCAGATAAATCTCCTTGCTCAAAGGGTCATAGGATCTCACTACAATACTTGGCAATGCATTGCTCTTGTTAGTACCTCTTACCCTTTGTCAGCATACTTACACTCATTGCTGTTTGATTATGTAGCATCACTGTAAATGTTCGCTTCTTTATCCTCCCTTTGCTTGAAATTATAAGATCTATATTTACTCTTAGATAAATGTAGAATTAACACAATGGTTATGAAGTTTTGGATTGCTCATGTAAGTAGTTGTTGTCATGTACTCCCTCTGTATTGAATTAATTGTTGATTAATTGGATGCATTTAGAACTTAATAGTGCTAGATACATCCATTTGAGCAACAACTAATAACGGACAGTGGTGGTATTACTGTACATGCATCGCGAGATAGTTGATTGTCTAGCATTACTCTACATCTTATCTGCCCTGCCCTCCACTTTCTCCAAATTATTATATCTAAATTTACTCTTACCAAAATGTTGAATAAAGCCAATGCCACTGCACACGTTGATGTCTTCATTCCTCTTGTCAGTACCTTTTGCCTTGTAACGCTGTACTTAATTAATTGCTATTTGATTATGTATCATCAGTCTGCACCTGAGCTTCATTATCCTCTATTTCTTCCAATATTATTCGATCTATATTTACTCTTTGCAAAATGTAGGATAATGGCAACGCTTATAAAGAATTTTCTATGGGGAATTTATTGAATTGTCTTTCCATCAACATGGAGAAGGGCTTTGTCCAGCCCGTGTTAACATGTAATGTAAGTTCATCCTTCTCAAGCCTTCAAACTTTGTTCTAGTATAGATTTGGATAGGCATCATTTTCTCCAGTGTTGTTTACATCTGATTGGATGTTTGCAACAACTACGAGTTTTAAATTGTAGTTGTAAAAACATGTTCCTTATGCAGAACAGATCCATTTATTTGCTTATATAATTGTGAAACCTGTTACATGTCTCCTTGTTTCTCTTTCAGAGTCGTATCTCTTATGCCAGGCAGAACTTTAGGAAATATAGTGAGCCAAACCATCTTGAGGACAGCGAGATGACCCCAAGGTCCTGTCTTGATGAAGACAGTGAGTTGAGGCTACTCACCAGCAGGTGTGAGACAACCTCTGTGCAGTCGCTGCCTCAATCAGTTCGACTTCTTCAGTCTCAACTTAAAGCGGAAAGGCTTGCTTCAGCTCAGCTCCGACTTGAAGTCAAAGATGTAATGAAGATGTCAGGGGACTGCCTTGCGCACTATGGTGCCATACAACTAGGGATGAATCATCTATCGTTGACACAACTGAGGTCTCATCAGCTTGTTCGGCTGCTTGCGGGGCCCGACCTTGCCAGGTCTAGTGCCTTCTGAAGTGCACTCAGTTTTGTATATTCTTTTGTCGGCGCATTTATATGCACTGGTGGCGACCTTTGATGCCCAGCGTATGTAATCCGCGGTCATGTTGCGCTTTCTTATCACTGGTAGTGAACTTTGTTTCCTAGATGATGTAATATGCCGAAATTTCTTTGTTGTATAGTCTAGGTTTATTCATTGGTCAGTATGCTGTAATTTAGGCCAGAAGGTTCAGTGGATCTCTGTGTTGTCGGTCTTCAGGCCGGCCCGTTACTCAAATGGCCCAAAATGTGGGCCTATAATCATCTTGGGCCATTAGCAAGTCTAAACCGATAGTAGTTTCCCGCCTTTAACAGGCCATGGGCTACATATTTACTGTAGTGACACTAGGCTTCCTACGGGCCGTAGAAACAATGGGCCCTGTACGGTCCGTGGAAACAATGGGCCTTCTACGGGCCGTAGAAACAATGGGCCTTCTATGGGCCGTATCATCAATGGGCCTTAGACGGGTCGTATGATCGATTGGCCAAACATGGGCCAAAAACAGACCGCATTATGACCGTTAACGGGCTAGAGTTGGAGTCGTCCGTTCATGGGCCGACCATAACAGGCCGTCGTTAATAGGCCGTATTTGATGACGCTATGAAAACGGCCCAACGTATTAACGGGCCACAAACGGGTCGACTGTAACCACGGGCTGAATTTGGCCTACAAGCAGAAAATGGCAGTAACGGACCCTAAGTAACCGAATGCTGGATAGCCCAACAATAAATGAGCCCTGAGAAGGCCGAAAGATAACATGGGCTGCAAACGTCCCAATGGATTAATGGGCCGTTAATGGGTATAAAGTGATACACTGTTCATTACGGGCTAGTTTCACCACGGGTCGTTAATGGGCCAAGAATAAATGGGTCCTGAGAAGGCCGAAAGATAACATGGGCTGCAAACGGCCCAATGGATTAATGGGCCATTAATGGGTATAAAGTGATACACTGTTCATTACGGGCCAGTTTCACCACGGGCCATTAATGGGCCAAGAGTTACAAAGGGCCTCATATGGGCCAAAATACGTCATGGGCCATACATGGGCCAGATCTTAAAATGGGCTGGAATCATATTGGACGGCCCAGATGATGCTACTGGGCCTAATTCGTATAGGTCGTAATGGGCCCTGGGTTAGCGAGCTGTAAATGGGCCTCATATGGGCCGAAATACGTCATGGGCCATACATGGGCCAGATCTTAAAATGGGCTGGAATCATATTGGACGGCCCAGATGATGCTACTGGGCCTAATTCGTATAGGTCGTAATGGGCCCTGGGTTAGCGAGCTGTAAATGGGCTATATGCGAACATGCCGTTAACACGCTTTCCGTGGGCCGGCCCGCCACCTTTTGACCAAGTCAAACGGGCCAGACTTTTCACAGGAATGGGCCTCTGTTGGGCCGTGCCACGTGTCGACGCATCATAGGCGCTTTGGGTCCAATGTGTGGATGACATCTGTCCGAATGGTGAGCCGACACGTGTTTCCTCCAGCCAATGATGATTTTACACGTGGAAAATCCCCATTGGTCAGGGCTGTTAACGGTTTATCGGATCCAAAACCGGACCTGATAGCTTAACGACATTCCGTTATGGTGGATGCCACGTGTCGGTCACCCTTGACGAAAGCACTTCTGTGACGCGCGATTTATCGTCATGGAAGTGGACACTTCCGTGATGATAATTTTGGAAATGTCATGGAACACTTCTACGACAGCACATGTATGACTATCTTGATTCTGTCATAAATTTGTCATGGATGTACATGCATGACAGAAAACGTGACCTACTGTGACAAACACGTATCATCACGGAAGTGTATTTTTTTAGTGTATATACCAGAAGATGGGCATCGGAGGTGGGCCGAGGAGGCCACAACCCACCAGGACGTGCCAGGGGGCCTGGCGCGCCCAGGTGGGTTGTGCCCACCTGGTGCCACCCCTGTGGTGTTTATTGAATCCAGTATTTGTTAAATATTCCATAAAAAATCCTCGTGGAGTTTCAACTCATTTGGAGTTGTGCAGAATAGGTGGCCTAACGTAGCTTTTTTAGGTCCAGATTTCCAGCTGCTGGAATTCTCCCTCTTGGTGTTTTCCTTGCAAATTATGAGAGAAAAGGCATTAGAATTACTCCAAAAAGCATTATTTTGGATAAAAACATTGTAAATATCAATAAGAAAACATGATGCAAAATGGACGTATCAACTCCCCCAAGCTTAGACCTCGCTTGTCCTCAAGCGAAAACCAAAATCGAAAAACTTGTCCACATGCTTTGAGAGAGAGGTGTTGATAAAAACAAAATACAGACATAGAAGCATCATTTTGATTATTAATAACAATAATAAAATTAAATATATGACTCTTATTATTGAACTTGCAACATATACTTCACATGAACAAGTAACAGTTCATCACATAATCGAAGTATGAAGCATAAACTTTATTAGAAACCAACAACGTATGTTTTCAGTCAAATTTTGCAACTACAATTCATCATCTTTTCAGGAAGGGTCGCATATCGGAGCCTTTAGGCAAGTCCACATACTCAACCATCATATAGTCTTCTATGATTGCTAACACTCACCGCATACACATGAGCAAAATGTTTCAACCGGACACATAGAAAGATAGGGGCTTATAGTTTCGCCTCCCAACATACTCACCTCAAGGGTGATGTTAACAATAATAACTCATGTCACCCATATTCAACTGGACATATGTGCCTAGATCTTTCCTCACCACATGATGCTTGCCAAAGGATTAAAATAAAAGAGGAAGGAGGGAAAACTTTGACTCTTTAAATAAAAGTAAAAGATAGGCCCTTCGCAGAGGGACGCAGAGATTGCCATGCGCTTATTTGTTTGCGTGCTCAATCCCTTAGTGCAAGAGAACATCATGTTGTATTGCCCCTTAAGATGACAACCTTTATTATGCAGTCTATCGCTTTTATTCTTTGTCATCCAAGTTCGTACAACGCTCAATTTTCTCTTACACTAAATGATCTCACATATTTAGAAGCAATTTTTATTGCCTTTTTGCACCGATGACAACTTACTTGAAGGATATTACTCAATCCATAAGTAGGTATGGTAGACTCTCGAAAAAGGTTTGGGTTTAAGGGTTTTTGGATGCACAAGTAGTATCTCTACTTAGTGCGGATTTTTTGGCTAGAAAAGATATCGGGCAAGCACCACATGTTAAAGGATCTATGACAATATGACTTCTATGTGAATATGAACAAACACAAATCACTAAGTTGTCTTCCTTGTCCAACGTCAACAATTTTGGCATATAATATTTTGATGAGGGCTCACAATCACAAAAGATTTCTAAGATAGTATATTTATATATGAATCTTCTCTTCCCTTATTAATTATTTCACGACTTGCATCATTGACCAATGCTATGTTTGTCAATCTCTAACAAAATTTTCTACTTATACTTTTCCTTATGTGGTGCTATCACCTACCATAGGATTAGTATATGATCATATTGATTTATTTCTTTCCTTTATTTCTTTTCTTTATTTACAGCATGAAAGTAAAGAAAGCAAAAATTCAATCTGAATTTAATTACATAACTTGCACATGGTGAGAAGGATAGATCACTAAGCAAACTCTCGAAAAGAAAGGATAGAACTAAACTTATTTCATATAAAGCAAAATGATTGAACTGAAATAAGTGAAAGCAAAAAGATAGTGGGATGATATGATACCGGGGAACCTCCCCCAAGCTTGGCGGAAGCCAAGGGGAGTGCCCTTACCCGATACTCAATTCTCTTTTGGTTGTGAAGTAACGATCCTATCCTTAAGGATCATGAGATTCTCCAACCGACGGATGACGCTTCAGAGACATGTGATATGCTGTTGATACATAAAATTTTCGCGAGTGAGATATTTATTCTGTCCACAAACCGTTCCAATAATCCGAAAGGCTAAAATTTCAGTAGGGGTAAGAAGAGCATAATACGGTTTAAGGATATCTTCTTCTTCATCCTCTGTTGGCGATGCTTGCTCGCCGACAACCTTCTTGTCTTTGTCACCATTCGCAGCCTCTATGAGTTCTTCCTTCTTCATCCCGATCTTCATAAGCCAAGCATCCTATACCATTGGATTTGAGGAGGAGGAAGAGATGATGCCGGGCTTGATAGATCTGACGGAAAACAACAAGAAAAGAAAACAGAGGATTTCTCTGCGATACGGTAGTCAACAAATTCAGGTAGTATATATATATTTTTTTATTTTGTAGGACAAGTATACAGAAGAAAAACGGAGTCCGGAAGATGATCGAGGTGGGCACAACCCGCCTGGGCGCGCCAGGATTGTGCTCACCAGGGGACGCTTCCTGGAAGTTTCTTTATTTCCAAAATTTTAAAATATTCCAAAACTGACAAAAAATATTTTTGTAGATATTTCGGAGTCCGTTTACTTACCGTACCACGTACCTCCTTATTTTCACAATTTTGGAGTGTCCCGGAAGGACTCTTTTATGTACTCTTCCAGTGTCAAAGTTTGGATAATATTACTTTCAACATTAATGGGCGTACCTGAGATATAATGCTTTATTCGTTGCCCATTGACAACCTTCGGGTTAGTGCCTTCAGAATTATTTATTTTGATTGCGCTAGACCGGTAAACCTCATCCATGATATATGGGCCTTCCCATTTCTAGAGGAGCTTCCCTGCAAAAACTGAAATGCGAGTTGTACAAAAGAACATATTCTCCGACTTTAAACTCACGTTTTTGAATTCTTTTGTCATGCCATATTTTAACTTATTCTTTGAATAACTTTGCATTTTCATAAGCTTGGTTCGCCATTCATCTAATGAGCTAATATCAAATAAGCTCTTTTCACCAGCAAGTTTGAAATCATAGTTGAGTTCTTTAACTGCCCAATATGCTTTATGTTCTAACTCAAGAGGCAAATGACATGTTTTTCCATAGACAATTTTATAAGGAGACATACCCATATGATTTTTATATGCTGTTCTATAAGCCCAAAGTGCATCATCTAACTTCTTAGACCAATTCTTCCTGGACCTATTAACAGTATTTTGCAAAATTAATTTTATTTCTCTATTGCTAAGTTCAACATGACCACTAGACTGAGGATGATAAGGTGATGCAAATCTATGGTTAACATCATACTTAGCAAGCATTTTACGGAAAGCACCATGAATAAAGTGTGAACCACCATTAGTCATTAAATATCTAGGGACTCCAAACCTTGGGAAAATAACTTCCTTAAGCATTTTAATAGAGGTATTGTGATCAACACTACTAGTTGGAATAGCTTCTAACCATTTATTAACATCATCAACATCAACCAAAATATGTGTATACCGATTAGAGGAAGGAAAAGATCCCATGTAATCCAATCCACAAACATCAAATGGTTCAACATCAAGTGAGTAATTCATAGGCATTTCTTGACGTTTACCGATATTACCTATTATTTGGCATTCATCACAAGATGAGACAAACTTACGTGCATCCTTGAAGAGAGTAGGCCAATAAAATCCTGATTGAAATACCTTGTGAGAAGTTCTATCTCCAGCATGATGCCTTCCATAAGCCTCGGAGTGACATTTCTGTAGGATTTGTCCATGTTCATGCTCAGGTACACAACGCCTAATAATACCATCTACTCCTTCTTTGTAAAGATGTGGGTCATCCCAAAAGTAATGTCTTAAATCATAGAAGATTGTTTTCTTTTGTTGGTATGTAAAGCTAGGTGGCAAATATTTAGCAACAATGTATTTAGCATAATCAACATACCAAGGTGTACTATGAGAAATATTCATTGCAACTAATTGCTCATCAGGAAAACTATCATCAATAGGTAGTGGGTCATCAAGCACATTTTCAAGCCTAGACAAGTTATCAGCTACGGGGTTCTCAACTCCTTTTCTATCAATGATATGTTGATCAAATTCTTGCAACAAGAGAACCCAATGAATAAGTCTAGGCTTAGCACCTTTCTTTTCCAGAAGATATTTAATAGCAGCATGGTCCACGTGAATAGTTACCTTAGAGTCAACAATATAAGGTCTAAATTTATCACAAGCAAATACCATTGTTAAGAATTCTTTTTCAGTTGTAGCATAATTTCTTTGAGCACTGTCTAGATTTTTACTAGCATAATGAATAACATTCAATTTCTTATCAACACTTTGTCCTAGAACAACACCAACATCATAATCACTAGCATCACACATAATTTCAAAAGGCAAGTTCCAATCAGGTGGTTGAACAATAGGTGCAGATATTAAGGCTTTATTAAGTGTTTCAAAGGCTTCAATACAATCATCATAAAAAGAGGAATATCCTTTTGCAAGCGACTAGTAAGAGGCCTAGAAATTTTAGAGAAGTCTTTGATAAATCTCCTATAGAAACCAGCATGACCTAGGAAACTACGAATACCTTTGATGCCCTTAGGACATGGCATTTTCTCAATTGCATCAACCTTAGCTTGGTCCACTTCAATACCTCTTTCAGAATTTTATGACCCAAAACAATGCCTTCATTAACCATAAAGTGGCACTTCTCCCAATTCAAGACGAGGTTTGTTTGTTCACATCTCTGCAAAACTCGCTCAAGATTGCTTAAACAATCATCAAAAGACTTCCCATAAATAGGAAAGTCATCCATGAAAACCTCAACAATCTTTTCACAAAATTCAGAGAATATAGCCATCATTCATCTTTGGAAGATAGCAGGTGCATTACATAAACCAAAAGGCATACGTCTATAAGCATAAGTTCCAAACGGACAAGTAAAAGTGGTATTTTCTTGATTAGGTTGAGAAACAGGTATTTGTGAAAAGCCAGAATATCCATCAAGGAAGCAAAAGTGTGTGTGCTTAGATAATCTTTCAAGCATTTGGTCAATAAAAGGCAAATGGTAATGATCTTTTCTAGTAGCTTTATTTAATGTTCGGAAATTAATTACCATTCTTTAGCCTGTAACAATTCTTTGTGGAATAAGTTCATTCTTATCATTAGGAACTACAGTTATACCTCCTTTCTTAGGGACACAATGAACATGACTTACCCATCTACTATCAGCTATGGGATATATTATACCTGCTTCCAGTAGTTTTAATATTTTAGTTCTTACCACTTCTTTCATCTTCGGATTTAACCGACATTGGTCATCAACAACTGGTTTAGCATCAGGTTCCATATTAATTTTGTGCTGACATAGAGTGGGACTAATGCCCTTTAAATCATAAAGAGTATATCCAGTAGCAGCTCGGTGCTTCCTTAGAACTTTTAATAATCTTTCTTCTTCCCGTTCTGAAAGGTTAGCACTGATAATAACAAGATATATTTTCTTTTCATCAAGATAAGTATATTTCAAAGTGTCTGGCAATTGTTTTAATTCAAACACAGGATGACCTTCAGGTGGAGGTGGACCTCCAAGAGTTTCAATAGGCAAATTGTGTTTAAGTAGGGGGCGTTGTTCAAAGATTTTTTTTATCTATTTCATTTCTTTCGTGCATATGTGAATAATTTTCATGGTCTAGTAAATATTGCTCTAAAGGATTAATAGGTGGTACATCAATAGAAGCAAGACCAATTAATTCATCCTTACTAGGCAATTCTTTTTCATGAAGTTTCCTACTAAACTTGGAAAAATTAAACTCATGAGATTCATCACCAAAACTAACACCGACGGTTTGCTTCTGACAATCTATTTGAGCATTAACAGTGTTCAAGAAAGGTCTGCCAAAGATAATGGGACATAAATCATCTTGTGGGGAACCAAGAACAAGAAAATCAGTAGGGTATTTTATTTTCCCGCACAAGACCTCAACATCTCTAACAATCCCAATTGGTGATATAGTATCTCCATTAGCAAGTTTAATAGTGACATCAATATTTTCTATTTCTCCAGGTGCTATGTCATTCATAATTTCTTGGTATAAAGAGTAGGGAATAGCACTCACACTAGCACCTATGTCACATAAACCATGATATCAATGATCAGCTATTTGAACTCAAATAACATGCACTCCCTGTCGGTGTACAAAAGAGGGGTACACTTTTTGTACCCCTATGACTGTGCACGGGCAGTCTGAGCCACGGGGCCGTCGCATCAAGCATGGCAAGGGAGGCAAGCCGGGACAAGACTAAAGCTCAATGAAGACTGGAGCGACACCAAGAACAAGACCACGAAGAGAAAGGGGGACGAAGCGGTTTTCCCCGGCAAGATCCTTGCCGGGGCCGGCTCTGGCAGCCCCGGCAAGACCCTTGCCGCGGCAGCTCGCCGCCCGCCTACGGAGCGAATCGCCCTTGAGTCCGCCACCCTCATGGGGGGAGGATTCGGGAGATGTCCCCGTGGTGGCATGCAGATCTTTGTGAAGACCTTCAAGATCAGATACAAGGTAAGAAGACGACGACCCTTGGCGGGATCCCAGCCAAGGGGATCCACAAGGCCCCTGGCAAGCACCTTGCCGGGGATGACAGCAGGCGCCGCGGCAAGACCCTTGCCGGGGCCCCGGCAAGGTCCTTGCCAAGGACACCCACGGGGCCACCATCAGGCCCGCGCCAACTGGGTCTCCACCGACCCACGCAGCTGCCGACCCAACCAGCTGGACAGGCTCCTGCGTGGCAACCCACAGGTCTTTGTAGAGGCCTGCCGTTGCGCCACCTCAACTGCCTGTCTGCCTACATGGCACCTCAGGCACCGCTGGCCAGGGCGCATGTCGACACGAGGAGGAGCGGCGACGGACAAGACGGGCGTCTCCCCTCGTCCCCGATAAAGCAAGGACACCTAAGCAGGGCGCATTAAATGCACCTTGTCGTGTAATGCGAGCGATAACCTCGCATCACTGTACCCTTTCCACCTCCTGTGTGCCACTGTGGCAACCCCTTTTTCCTATAAAAGGAGGCCCGAGGCGACCAGGAGAAGGAATAGGCTTTTCGGAACCCCTCACGACTCTTTTGGAGCTCCTCGTTAGCTGAAGAACACCAACATATAAACCACCAAAGCAGGAGTAGGGTTTTACGCATCTTTGCGGCCCGAACCTGGGTAAAGGAACCGTGTCCCGATCGTTAGATCCGCTCTTCTCTCAACCCCGCACCCCGTAACCGTAGTAGGGATTCTTGTGATCCCATAGGTGTCGATCCAAATACACCGACATCTTTGGCGCGCCAGGTAGGGGGCGTAGTTGTGAGAATCGGCTTTAGCGGTTAGTTCGACGCTTCTGCATCATCATGGCGCCCAAGAAGAAGACGATAGTAGTGGTTGGCCAGTCGGAAGCCGGACAGCCCATCCCGACGCGGGCGAGCAGTGGACCAGTCGTGGAAAGGACTCTGGGCGCTGCTCGCAAACACCAACGCCACCCCGATAGCCGGAGTTTGGGAGGTGGCGATGCCTGTGCGCCTGGTAACAGGCCGCACGTCGCCAGTTCCAGGGATGGAACCCGGCCCTCCTCGGGTGGCGCGGGGCCCTCCAAGGCCACGGTCGCACCACTCGAGGACGACGCGAGTCCCTCCAGAACTCCCACGCCGGCGCCAACAACGCACTCTTCTCAAGCAGCGCGCGACGAACGGCGTCATCGTCCCGAAGACCCCGGACGTCGCCATGGGAAGAGCACCGAGCGCCGCTCCCGGGACGTAGAAGGCCTGCCCGCTCACCGAAGCGCTGGTGGAGACGATAGGCGACCGCGGGATCGTGATGTGGCTCCCCCTGACGTGGTCAGGGGTCGAAGTGCGTCGCGATCCGTGCAAGTTTTGCTACCGCTGACGCCAGCCGAAGCTTTAGCGCGCGCAGTTGCTCCTCGACTTTCCTCCCGTTACGGGGAAACTCGACGAATGGAGAGCCACCATCCGAAGCCTTGTCGCAGTCGCCAACAGGGACGACCTAAATCCAGCGGAGCTCCCGGGCCGACGCTCCGATGGGATCCCACGCACCGCGGGCGAGACAGCTGGCAGCGCCGTGGCTACGGTGCATTCGCCTCCTCCTCGCCCATCGCTGCGTGTGTCGACCCGTCGGGACGTCGCAGGCGACACCATCTCCGTAGCGTCGTCCGAGCCGCGGACCCGCGGCGACCAGCGTCAAGTTCTTCAGGAGCGAGCCCATGAAGACGCTCGAACCACCATCGAGCGCCGGCGCGAAACGCGCCACCAGTCAGACAGGCGAGCAGGGCCTACCATGGACCGCCCAGCACCGGAAAGCCCTGGAGGTCTACCTTACGAGGTGGGCTGTCCGGCCTTCAACCGTGAGCTGCGGCAGTTCCAGTGGCCCTCTCACCACACCTTCAAACCTGACGTTGGTGAGAAGTAAAATGGCAAGACCCACCCGTCGGAGTTCCTCAGCATCTACACCATCGCGATGCAAGCTGTTGGGGCCCGCGATGATAAGGTGCTTGCGAATTACTTTCCGTTAGCTCTTAAACCTAACGCCATGTCGTGGTTGATGCACTTGCCAGTAGACTCTATTTCCTCCTGGTCCGACTTGTGCCATGAGTTTGTTGGCGCCTTTACCGGAGGCCATCAAGCCCATGGCCAAGAGAGTGACCTGCATGTCATACCCCAGAAGGAAGGCGAGACTCTGCGCAAGTACATACAGAGATTCAGCCGGGTACAATACAATATCCCCGATGTTCACCCTGCCACCATCATCAGCGTGTTCCACCAGAACGTGCGCAACCGCAAGATGCGCGAAGAACTAGCGATGACTAAGGTGAAGGACGTGGCAGAACTTTACGTTCTTGCCGACAGATGTGCCCGGGCCGAAGAGGGAAGGAAGTACCCCGGCGAGAGCGCCGGCGCGGAAACTGACTCCTCGGACGAAGATACCGCTGTTCCAGCGAAGAAGAGCTGGAACCGCAACAGGAAGCACAAGGGGAAGGCCGTGCTTGCCGTTGAGGGATCTAATGACGCCGGCTTCGCCAAGAAAACCAAGGCAGGTGACCCTGGCAAGGAAATCGCCGGATGTGTCGCCTGCCGAGCCTTGGCGGCCGCCGAGAAGCCAGGAAACTCCGGCAAACGGTATCGCAAGATCCATCGCACCAAGGCCATGATCTCCAGGACTGCCACCAGGTTGAGCTCCTTGCTGAGAAGCAAAGAGCTGAACGGGAGGCGGGACAAAGAGAAGGGCCAAGACGGCGCTGAAGGATCCAGCAAGAAGCGTGACGGCCAAGCGGGCCGTCGCGGCAAGGAGAAACAACAAGAAAGGCCTGCCCAGGGCCGCGATAGAAGACCTGAAGACGACGATCACGAACAGGACGACGAGTCCGGTGGCCAAGAATTTCAGAAGGCTACGGACGCCATGTGCGTCGATGGTGGCGCATTGCTGCATGCTTCTCACCGCCAGCTTAAACAGTGGGCGCGAGAGATTATTGCGGCAGAGCCATCACCCGGTGCCCAAAAGCCGCTGAAATGGTCCAGCACACCTATCATCTTTGACGCCGAGGATCACCCTGATCGCGTTACTGCAGTCGGGTGATTGCTGTTGTTGGTTTCACCAACAATACGCAACCTCAAAGTGATGAAGATGCTAGTCGATGGCGGGGCCGGCCTAAACCTACTCTCGCCCACCGTGATTGAGAAGCCGCAAGTTCCTGATGGACACCTCGAGGAGACGGGCACGTTTTAAGGGGTCAGCCCAGGAAGGAGCCAACCAAAGGGGAAAGTTACGCTGCCCGTGACTTTTGGAAGTAATCTGAACTACAGGACGGAGATGATCATGTTCGATGTCGCCGGGATCCCCCTGCCTTACAACGGGATCCTTGGCCGCCCAGCGCTGGCCAAGTTCATGGCAGCATCACACTATGCCTACAACACCCTGAAGATGCTAGGGCCCGTGACGATCATCACCATCCCCTCCGACAAGAAAGACGCGCTGATTTGCTCCGACGATTTGTACCAACAAGCAGTTGCAGCAACTGCCGCTACGGGGGCACTTGCTCCTGCCACTGGAGCCCCGGGAGGGAAGAAGAAGAAGGAGACCAGCAAGACCTCGGGCGCCCACTCCGGCAAGCGCACCTCTTTGGAGTGCTGTGCTCTCATCGAGGACGTGCCTGAGAGTTCCACCGGGAAGAAGAAGACCGGCGAGACCTCAGACACCCACTCCGGCAAGCGCGCCTCTTCGGAGTGTCGCGCTCCCGTTGAGGACGTGCCAGAGAGCTCCACCGACAGAAACAAGAGATCAAGAGCTACGCCGCCAGGAACCAAGAAGGTTTCTGTCAAGGAGGACGGCATGGGAGGGGCTTTTACCATAAGCTCCGCCCTTGAAAAAAAATAGGAAGACGCGTTCGTCACCTTCCTGCGGGCGAATGTCGACGTGTTTGCCTGGCAAGCATCCGACATCCCCGGCGTTCCCAGGGAGGTGATTGAGCACCACCTTGCTGTCTGCCCTCATGCGCGGCCCGTCAAGCAGAAGGTCAGGAAGCAAGCTTTGGAACGGCAAGAGTTCATCACCGAGGAGATCCAGAAACTGGAGGCTGCGGGTTTGGTGAGAGGAGTGCTCCACCCAACGTGGTTGGCCAATCAAGTGGTAGTGCGCAAGGCAAATGGGAAGTGGAGGCTGTGTTTTGATTACACAGATATCAACAAAGCTTGTCCCAAGGACCCCTCCCGTTGCCGCACATAGACCAGATTATCGACTCCACGGCAAGGTGTGACCTGCTATCATTCCTTGATGCCTACTCCGGCTACCACCAGATCTTCATGGCGAGAGAAGATGAAGAGAAGACATCATTCATCACCCCATGTGGTACGTACTGTTTCGTACGAATGCCTTTCGGGTTGAAGAGTGCTGGCTCGACATTTGCGAGGGCAGTCCAGATTGGTTTTGAACCCCAGCTCCATAGAAATATGGAGGCTTATATGGATGATATAGTGGTCAAAACCAAGGACAGGGCAACCCTCGTACCGGATTTACAAGAAACATTTGTGAACCTGCGCAAGATCAACCTCAAGCTGAACCCTGAGAAGTGCGTTTTCGGCGTTCCGTCTGGCAAGCTTCTCGGGTTCTTTGTATCACAGCGTGGGATAGAAGCCAATCCGGACAAGATCAAAGCCATAGAGCAGATTGAAGCACCCAAACGGGTCAAGGATGTGCGTCGGCTTGCTGGCTGCGTTGCCGCCATGAGCAAATTCATTTCCATGTCTGTTGAGCGCGCCCTCCCCTTTTTTAAGATTTTGAAAAAGGCGGGCCCAATGGAATGGACGCCAGAAGCCGAAGCAGCGTTACAGGATCTGAAGAAGTATCTTTCCTCCACGCCAATACTGGTTGCGCCTCGACCGCAGGAACCGTTGCTGCTATACCTAGCGGCAACCAACCAGGTGGTCAGTGCTGCACTGGTGGCGTAGAGAGAAATCAATGATGAGGTGATAGCAGCAACGGAGCCTGGTGCCACCTGCGTAGAGACGACACAGCCGATTGGAGTGCAGCCAAAGAAGAAGATGATGCAGCACCCGGTCTACTTCGTTAGCTCCCTCTTGCAGGGGGCTAGGTCAAGGTACTACGGTGTGCAGAAACTACTCTTCGGCCTCCTTATGGCCTCAAGGAAGCTGCGTCACTACTTCCAGGTGCACGAGATCACTGTCGTCACTCGCCTCCCTCTGTAATAGATATTGCACAATCCAGATGCAACGGGAAGGATTGTGGAGTGGGCACTGGAGCTGTCCAGCTTTGGCCTCAAGTTTGAGAGCACCTCGACAATTCAAAGCCGAGTCCTGGCAGAGTTCGTCGCAGAATGGACTGCGACGCCTGATGAAGAAGTCCAAGAAACTGCTCTCCCCGGCAAAGTGGCAAGTTGCAACTGGGTCATGTACTTTGACGGCGCTTTCTCTTTACAGGGCGCCGGGGCTGGCATACTGCTGGTCGCACCCACCGGAGAGCAACTCAAGTACGTGGTCCAGATGCACTTCCCTAGGGAGGTGTCAACAAACAACACTGCCGAGTACGAAGGGCTGCTTGCCGGTCTTAGGATCGCGGCGGACCTCGGAATCAAGAAGCTCATTGTCAGAGGCGACTCATAGCTTGTCGTCAAACAAGTCAACAAGGATTACCAGAGCCCGTTGATGAAGGCCTATGTCGATGAAGTGAGGAAGTTGGAAGAGCGTTTTGACAGTATACAGGCGGAGCACGTTCCCCGAGCAGAGAATGACATCGCCGATTACCTGTCAAAGTGCGCTGCTCTCAAGTTACCTGTGGAACCAGGTACCTTTGTGCTCCAGCTTTCTCAGCCATCCGTTGATCCATCAACAGAGCAGAACAAGAGGAGGAAGTCAGGGCCCGACAAGTACTTTCGCGCCGAGCTCCCCGGAGCCGCCGACAAGGATGTTGCCAGGGACACTGAGCCCGCCTCCGGAGGGCTAACTCCGGTGGAGCGTCAAGCTTTTGCCGTCGAGATGGCCACTCCCCTGGCAGAGGAAATGCCTTTAGTCCTCACTGAAAGGATCGATATGGTTGACTAGAGGGGGGGGGGGTGAATAGGCAACTAACAATTTTTAGCTTTTGTTAACCACGTTAAATTAAGCTCAAAGTAAGTTGTCTAGATATTCTATTAAGATGACAACTAATGGAAAGAAAGGAAAACAACAACACAAGCAAGCTATAGGAGTTAAACAAGTAATGCTTGCACAAGTAAATGTAAGAAATAACCACAAGTGGAGACGGTGAAGACAAGGATGTGATATCGAAGTTCCTTCCCTTTGAGGGGAAGTACGTCTCCGTTGGAGCGGTGTGGAGGCACAATGCTCCCCAAGAAACCACTAGGGCCACCGTATTCTCCTCACGCCCTTACACAATGCAAGGTGCCTTGAAGGCGGCTACCGGACCTTTACAAACAAGGTTGGGGCTCTCTCCACAACTTAATTGGAGGCTCCCAACGGAACCCCGGAGCTTCACCACAATGGATTGTGGCTCCGAAGTGACCTCTTCCGTCTAGAGTGCTCAAACACCCAAGAGTAACAAAATCCACACAAGAAAGTATGGGGGAATCAAGTTTCCTTTGGTGGAAGTGTAGATCTAGGTCTCCTCCTTCAATCCCTAGCAAATCAACAAGTTTGGTTGGCTAGGGAGAGAGTGTTGGGGAACGTAGTATTTTAAAATTTTCCTACGATCACGCAAGATCTATCTACCAGATGCATAGCAACGAGAGGGAAGAGTGTGTCTACGTACCCTCGTAGACCGGGAGCGGAAGCGTCAAGTGACGCGGTTGATGTTGTCGAACTTCTTCGCGATCCAACCGATCAAGCACCGAACGTACGGCACCTCCGCGTTCAGCACACGTTCAGCTTGATGACGTCCCACGAGCTCTTGATCCAGTTGAGCTTCACGGGAGAGTTTCGTCAGCACGACGGCGTGGTGACGGATATGATGTGTTCACCGGCGCAGGGCTTCGCCTAAGCTCCGCGACGGTACGACCGAGGTGTGATTCTATGGAGGGGGGCACCGCACACGGCTAAAACAATTATCCTTGTGTGTCTTTGGTTGCCCCCCTGCCCCCGTATATAAAGGAGCAAGGGAGGGAGGCCGGCCGGCCCTTCCTGGTGCGGCTAGGGAAGGAGTCCTACTAGGAATAGGATTGCAATCCTATTCCTAGTAGGATTCACCAAAAGGAAGAAGGGGGAAAGGAATAGAAGAGGTGGCGCCCCCCCCCCAATCCTAGTCCAACTAGGAACCCTAGGTGGGGGCGCCGGCCAGCCCTATGGGCTGCCTCTCTCTTTCCTTTTAGGCCCACTATGGACCATCCCCTCTCGTAGGCGGTTCCAGTAACCCCCTCCGGCAATCCCGATAAATCCGAAACTTTTCCGGAACACTTCCGGTGTCCGAATATAGTCGTCCAATATATCAATCTTTATGTCTCGGACATTCCGAGACTCCTCGTCATGTCCGTGATCTCATCCGGGACTCCGAACTACCTTCGGTACATCAATACTCATAAACTCATAATACCGATCGTCATCAAACGTTAAGCGTGCGGACCCTACGGGTTCGAGAACTATGTAGACATGACCGAGACTCATCTCCGGTCAATAACCAATAGCGGAACCTGGATGTTCATATTGGCTCCTACATATTCTATGAAGATCTTTTATCGGTCAGAACGGCATAACAACATACGTTGTTCCTTTTGTCAAACGGTATGTTACTTGCCCGAGATTCGATCGTCGGAATCTCTATACCTAGTTCAATCTCGTTACCGGAAGTCTCTTTACTCGTTCCGTAACACATCATCTCGTGACTAACTCATTAGTCTTGTGCTTGCAAGGCTTATTGTGATGTGTGTTACCGAGAGGGCCCAGAGATACCTCTCCGACACTCGGAGTGACAAATCCTAATCTTGATCTATGCCAACACCACGAATACTTTCGGAGACACCTGTAGAGCATCTTTATGATCACCCAGTTACGTTGTGACGTTTGATAGCACACAAGGTGTTCCTACGGTATTCGGGAGTTGCATAATCTCATAGTCATAGGAACATGTATAAGTCATGAAGAAAGCAATAGCAGTTAAACTAAACGATCATAATGCTATGCTAACGGATGGGTCTTGTCCATCACATCATTCTCCTAATGATGTGATCCCGTTGATCAAATGACAACTCATGTCTATGGCTAGGAAACATAACCATCTTTGATCAATGAGCTAGTCTAGTAGAGGCATACTAGGGACATACTGTTTTGTCTATGTATTCACACATGTACTAAGTTTCCGGTTCATACAATTCTAGCATGAATAAAAGACATTTATCATGATATAAGGAAATACAAATAACATCTTTATTATTGCCTCTAGGGCATATTTCCTTCAGTCTCCCACTTGAACTAGAGTCAATAATCTAGATTACAAAGTGATGATCCTCACACCCATGGAGTCTTGGTGCTGATCATGTTTTGCCCGTGGAAGAGGCTTAGTCAACGGGTCTGCAACATTCAGATCTGTATGTATTTTGAAAATTTCTATGTCTCCCTCCTTGACTAGATCGCCGATGGAATCGAAGCGTCTTTTGATGTGCTTTGTTCTCTTGTGAAACCTGGATTCCTTCGCCAAGGCTATGGCTCCAGTGTTGTCACAAAAGATTTTCATTGGACCCGATGCACTAGGTATTACACCTAGATTGGATATGAACTCCTTCATCCAGACTCCTTCATTTGCTGCTTCCGAAGCAGCTATGTATTCCGCTTCACACGTAGATCCCGCCACGACGCTCTGCTTGGAACTGCACCAACTGACAGCTCCACCGTTCAATAAAAATACATATCCGGTTTGCGACTTTGAGTCATCCGGATCAGTGTCAAAGCTAGAATCGACGTAACCGTTTACGACGAGCTCTTTGTCACCTCCATATACGAGAAACATATCCTTTGTTGTTTTCAGATACTTTAGGATGTTTTTGACCGCTGTCCAGTGATCCACTCCTGGATTACTTTGGTACCTCCCTGCTAGACTTATAGCAAGGCACACATCAGGTCTGGTACACAGCATTGCATACATGATAGATCCTATGGCTGAGGCATAGGGAATGACTTTCATTTTCTCTCTATCTTCTGCAGTGGTCGGGCATTGAGTCTTACTCAACTTCATACCTTGTAAAACAGGCAAGAACCCTTTCTTTAACTGATCCATTTTGAACTTCTTCAAAATCTTATCAAGGTATGTGCTTTGTGAAAGTCCAATTAAGCGTCTTGATCTATCTCTATAGATTTTGATGCCTAATATGTAAGCAGCTTCTCCGAGGTCTTTCATCGAAAAACTTTTATTCAAGTATCCTTTTATGCTATCCAGAAAATCTATATCATTTCCAATCACCAATATGTCATCTACATATAATATTAGAAATGCTACAGAGCTCCCACTCACTTTCTTGTAAATACAAGCTTCTCCAAAAGTCTGTATAAAACCATATGCTTTGATCACCTCATCAAAGCGTATATTCCAACTCCGAGATGCTTGCACTAGTCCATAGATGGATCGCTGGAGCTTGCATACTTTGTTAGCACCTTTTGGATCGACAAAACCTTCTGGTTGCATCATATACAACTCTTCTTTGAGATATCCATTTAGGAATGCAGTTTTGACATCCATTTAGGAATGCAGTTTTGACATCCATTTGCCAGATTTCATAATCATAAAATGCGGCAATTGCTAACATGATTCGGACAGACTTAAGCATCGCTACAGGTGAGAAAGTCTAATCGTAGTCAACTCCTTGAAGTTGTCGAAAACCTTTCGCAACAAGTCGAGCTTTGTAAACAGTAATATTACCGTCTGCGTCGGTCTTCCTCTTGAAGATCCATTTATTTTCGATGGCTTGCCGATCATCGGGCAAGTCAACCAAAGTCCACACTTTGTTCTCATACATGGATCCCATCTCAGATTTCATGGCTTCAAGCCATTTTGCGGAATCTGGGCTCATCATCGCTTCCTCATAGTTCGTAGGTTCATCATGGTCTAGTAACATGATTTCCAGAACTGGGTTGCCGTACCACTCTGGTGCGGAACGTACTCTGGTTGATCTACGACGTTCAGTAGAAACTTGATCCGAAGTTTCATGATCATTATCATTAACTTCCTCACTAATTGGTGTAGGAATCACTGGAACAATTTCCTGTGATGTACTACTTTCCAATCCGGGAGAAGGTACAATTACCTCATCAAGTTCTACTTTCCTCCCACTCACTTCTTTCGAGAGAAACTCTTTTTCTAGAAAGGATCCGTTCTTAGCAACGAATATTTTGCCTTCGGATCTGTGATAGAAGGTGTAACCAACAGTCTCTTTTGGGATTCTATGAAGACACATTTTTCCGACTTGGGTTCGAGCTTATCAGGTTGAAGTGTTTTCACATAAGCATCGCAGCCCCAAACTTTAAGAACGACAATTTTGGTTTCTTGCTAAACCATAGTTCATAAGGTGTCGTATCAACGGATTTAGATGGTGCCCTATTTAACGTGAATGCAGCTGTCTCTAAAGCATAACCGCAAAACGATAGTGGTAAATCGGTAAGAGACATCATAGATCACACCATATCCAATAAAGTACGGTTACGACGTTCGGACACACCATTATGTTGTGGTGTTCCAGGTGGCGTGAGTTGTGAAACTATTCCACATTGTTTCAAATGAAGACCAAACTCGTAACTCAAATATTCTCCTCCACGATCAGATCGTAGAAATTTTATTTTCTTGTTACGATGATTCTCTACTTCACTCTGAAATTCTTTGAACTTTTCAAATGTTTCAGACTTGTGTTTCATTAAGTAGATATACCCATATCTGCTCAAATCATCAGTGAAGGTCAGAAAATAACGATACCCGCCACGAGCATCAACACTCATTGGTCCACATACATCAGTATGTATGATTTCCAACAAATCTGTTGCTCGTTCCATAGTTCCGGAGAACAGAGTTTTAGTCATCTTGCCCATGAGGCATGGTTCGCAAGCACCAAGTGATTCCAAAAGTCCATCATTATGGAGTTTCTTCATGCGTTTTACACTAATATGACCTAAACGGCAGTGCCACAAATAAGTTGCACTATCATTATTAACCTTGCATCTTTTGGTTTCAATATTATGAATATGTGTATCACTACAATCGAGATCTAATAAGAATAGACCACTCTTCAAGGGTGCATGACCATAAAAGATATTATTCATAAAAATGGAACAACCATTATTCTCTGATTTGAATGAATAACCGTCTCGCAATAAACAAGATCCAGATATAATGTTCATGCTCAACGCTGGCACCAAATAACAATTATTTAGGTCTAAAACTAATCCCGAAGGCAGATGTAGAGGTAGCGTGCCGACGGCGATCACATCGACTTTGGAACCGTTTCCCACGCGCATCGTCACCTCGTCCTTAGCTAATCTTCGTTTAATCCGTAGTCCCTGTTTCGAGTTACAAATATTAGCAACCGAACCGGTATCAAATACCCAGGTACTACTACGAGCATTAGTAAGGTACACATCAATAACATGTATATCACATATACCTTTTGTTCATCTTGCCATCCTTCTTATCCGCCAAATACTTGGGGCAGTTCCGCTTCCAGTGTCCAGTCCCCTTGCAGTAGAAGCACTCAGTTTCAGGCTTGGCTCCAGATTTGGGTTTCTTCGTGGAAGTAGCAACCGACTTGCTATTCTTTTTGAAGTTCCCTTTCTTTCCCTTGCCCTTTTTCTTGAAACCAGTGGTCTTGCTAACCATCAACACTTGATGCTCCTTTTTGATTTCTACCTCCGCAGCTTTGAGCATAGCCAAGAGCTCGGGAATTGTCTTTTGCATCCCTTGCATGTTATAGTTCATCACGAAGCCTTTATAGCTTGGTGGCAGTGATTGAAGAACTCTATCAATAACACTATCCTCGTCAACTTTGCAACCAAGTTGAGTCATATGATTGTAGTACCCAGACATTCTGAGCAAGTGTTCACTGATAGAACTATTCTCCTCCATCTTGCAGCTGTAGAACTTATTGGAAATCTCATATTTCTCAATTCGGGCATTTGCTTGAAATATTAACTTCAACTCCTGGAACATCTCATATGGTCCATGACGTTCAAAACGTCGTTGAATTCCCGGTTCTAAGCCGTAAAGCATGGCACACTAAACTATCGTGTAGTCATCAGACCGCGACTGCCAGACGTTCAAAGCGTCTACATCAGCGGAAGGGGGCTTGTCACCTAGCGGTGCTTCAAGGACATAATTCTTCTGTGCAGCAATGAGGATAATCCTCAGGTTACAGACCCAGTCCGTGTAATTGCTACCATCATCTTTCAACTTAGCTTTCTCTAGGAATGCATTAAAATTCAAACGAACGGTAGCACGGGCCATTGATCTATAACGACATAGATATGCATTACTATCAGGACTAAGTTCATGATAAATTAAAGTTCAATTTAATCATATTAATTTAAAGAACTCCCACTTAGATAGACATCCCTTTGGTCATCTAAATGATCACGTGATCCAAATCAACTAAACCATGTCCGATCATCACGTGAGATGGAGTAGTTTCAATGGTGAACATCTTATGTTGATCATATCTACTATATGATTCACGCTCGACCTTTCGGTCTCCAGTGTTCCGAGGCCATATCTGTATATGCTAGGCTCGTCAAGTTTAACCCGAGTATTCTGCGTGTGCAAAACTGGCTTACACCCGTTGTATTTGAACGTAGAGCTTATCACACCCGATCATCACGTGGTGTCTCGGCACGACGAACTTTCGCAACGGTGCATACTCAGGGAGAACACTTATACCTTGAAATTTAGTAAGGGATCATCTTATAATGCTACCGTCGTTCTTAGCAAAATAAGAAGCATAATAAGATAAACATCACATGCAATCAAAATATGTGACATGATATGGCCATCATCATCTTGTGCTTTTGATCTCCATCTCCAAAGCACCGTCATGATCACCTTCGTCACCGGCGCGACACCTTGATCTCCATCGTAGCATCGTTGTCCTCTCGCCAAATATTGCTTCTACGACTATCGCTACCGTTTAGTGATAAAGTAAAGCAATTACATGGCGATTGCATTTCATACAATAAAGCGACAACCATATGGCTCCTGCCAGTTGCCGATAACTTTACAAAACATGATCATCTCATACAAAACCGTATAACTCATCATGTCTTGACCATATCACATCACAACATGCCCTGCAAAAACAAGTTAGACGTCCTCTACTTTGTTGTTGCAAGTTTTACGTGGCTGCTACGGGCTTAGCAAGAACCGTTCTTACCTACGCATACAAAACCACAACGATGTTTCGTCAAGTATGTGTTGTTTTAACCTTCACAAGGACCGGGCGTAGCCACACTTGATTCAGCTAAAGTGAGAGAGACAGACACCCGCCAGTCACCTTTAAGCAACGAGTGCTCGTAACGGTGAAACCAGTCTCGCGTAAGCGTACGCGTAATGTCGGTCCGGGCCACTTCATCTCACAATACCGCCGAAGCAAAGTATGATATGCTGGTAAGCAGTATGACTAGTATCGCCCACAACTCATTGTGTTCTACTCGTGCATATCATCTACGCATAGATCTGGCTCATGATGCCACTGTTGGGGAACGTAGTATTTTAAAATTTTCCTATGATCACGCAAGATCTATCTACCAGATGCATAGCAACGAGAGGGAAGAGTGTGTCTACGTACCCTCGTAGACCGGGAGCGGAAGCGTCAAGTGACGCGGTTGATGTTGTCGAACTTCTTTGCGATCCAACCGATCAGGCACCGAACGTACGGCACCTCCGCGTTCAGCACACGTTCAGCTTGATGACGTCCCACGAGCTCTTGATCCAGTTGAGCTTCACGGGAGAGTTTCGTCAGCACGACGGCGTGGTGACGGATATGATGTGTTCACCGGCGCAGGGCTTCGCCTAAGCTCCGCGACGGTACGACCGAGGTGTGATTCTGTGGAGAGGGGCACCGCACACGGCTAAAACAATTCAACTTGTGTGTCTTTGGGTGCCCCCCTGCCCCCGTATATAAAGGAGCAAGGGAGGGAGGCCGGCCGGCCCTTCCTGGTGCGGCTAGGGAAGGAGTCCTACTAGGAATAGGATTGCAATCCTATTCCTAGTAGGATTCACCAAAAGGAAGAAGGGGGAAAGGAATAGGAGAGGTGGCGCCCCCCCAATCCTTGTACAACTAGGAACCCTAGGTGGGGGCGCCGGCCAGCCCTATGGTCTGCCTCTCTCTTTCCTTTTAGGCCCACTATGGACCATCCCCTCTCGTAGGGGGTTCCGGTAACCCCCTCCGGCAATCCCGATAAATCCGAAACTTTTCCGGAACACTTCCGGTGTCCGAATATAGTCGTCCAATATATCAATCTTTATGTCTCGGACATTCCGAGACTCCTCGTCATGTCCGTGATCTCATCCGGGACTCCGAACTACCTTCGGTACATCAATACTCATAAACTCATAATACCGATCGTCATCAAACGTTAAGCGTGCGGACCCTACGGGTTCGAGAACTATGTAGACATGACCGAGACTCATCTCCGGTCAATAACCAATAGCGGAACCTGGATGTTCATATTGGCTCCTACATATTCTATGAAGATCTTTTATCGGTCAGAACCGCATAACAACATACATTGTTCCTTTTGTCAAACGGTATGTTACTTGCCCGAGATTCGATCGTCGGTATCTCTATACCTAGTTCAATCTCGTTACCGGTAAGTCTCTTTACTCGTTCCGTAACACATCATCTCGTGACTAACTCATTAGTCTTTTGCTTGCAAGGCTTATTGTGATGTGTGTTACCGAGAGGGCCCAGAGATACCTCTCCGACACTCGGAGTGACAAATCCTAATCTTGATCTATGCCAACACCACGAATACTTTCGGAGACACCTGTAGAGCATCTTTATGATCACCCAGTTACGTTGTGACGTTTGATAGCACAAAAGGTGTTCCTACGGTATTCGGGAGTTGCATAATCTCATTGTCATAGGAACATGTATAAGTCATGAAGAAAGCAATAGTAGTTAAACTAAACGATCATAATGCTATGCTAACGGATGGGTCTTGTCCATCACATCATTCTCCTAATGATGTGATCCCGTTGATCAAATGACAACTCATGTCTATGGCTAGGAAACATAACCATCTTTGATCAATGAGCTAGTCTAGTAGAGGCATACTAGGGACATACTGTTTTGTCTATGTATTCACACATGTACTAAGTTTCCGGTTAATACAATTCTAGCATGAATAAAAGACATTTATCATGATATAAGGAAATACGAATAACATCTTTATTATTGCCTCTAGGGCATATTTCCTTCAGATAGATCGGTCAAGAAAGCTTCAATGGCATTAATGGTGGAGAGAGAGAGAGAGGCAAGAGATAAGGTGGAGGTGGGAGAAGGGGCTCCTTAAATAGGGTCTCCACCAATCCAACCGTTATGTGCAGATTTACATAGGACCGGTAGTTCCGCTATCCCAACCAGTAGTACCGGTGAGTGAAGAAACCTGCGCCCGTGCCACTAAGGTGGTACTTCCGGTGGCTTACCCGGTAGTACCGGTCTTCCGGAGAAGACCGGAACTACCGCCCAACCTCCGGTCAACTACCGCTTGAAACCAGAAGGTTTCAAGCCGGGGCGGTAGTTGGGACGCTGGTTGGGCCGGAACTACCGCCTGGCAGATAGTTTCTGCGTGGTGGCAGTCAGAGCGGTACTACCGCTCAGAACACTGGTAGTACCGGTCTTGTGAGAAGAACACCGGTACTTCCGGGTCACCACCGGTCTACCACCGTACCCAGTACAGAGGGTATCACCCCTGAGCGGTACTTGGGGCGGTGGTTTGACCGGAACTACCGGCCACCGGTACAACCGCCCATTAGGGCGGAACTACCGCTGTGGAGAAATCTACAATAAGGAAGAATGAAATGGGACCTCTCTCTCCACGAACGGAGGCAATATGGTGGGTGCAAGGAATCTGTGTGCGTGACTTGATTCACCCATTAGCTTCCGATGTGGGTTCCCTCTTAATAGTATGGATTTCCTATGACCAAAAGAAACAGAAAGGCATCGAAAACTCCGTCTTCGATCTTTTCCTTAAAGAGGGAAAGACTAACCGTCTTGTGCCGCATGTTATCAACCTGAGTAATATTGACACACGATTAGTTCGAACAAGGATTGTCATCATCACCAAAACTTCAGGCAAGAGATGCCCTTACAATCTCCCCCTTTTTGGTGAATGATGACAACCACGAAACGATCACGGGAGTTTATAGAATGAAGGTAGAGCCCCCCTGAATGTGAGCACTTAATAGAGTTTGCTTTTGGAATGCAAAAGTGCTGACACTAGGATCTATGCTCCCCCTAGGTTTTATAAACCAACCAGTGACTAAAATTAAAACATATATACAACAGATCATATGAAAGCAAAGTGCTTAAAAACGAAAGTGCATGGATAATTAAGATAGTAGCACATGTCTTACACCATGCAACTGGAGTTCACGGTAACGAAGTTCATAGAGCTAAGATAGAGCATAGAAACTAAGATAACATGTCTTACACCATGCTATGGAAGTTCACAGAGAAACACAAAGAAACACCAAGAAACACTCCCATGCAACTCCCGTGACCTAGCAATACTCAACTCTCCCCCTTTGGCATCAAGCACCAAAAAGGAAAAGAGCGAGACTAACGCCCCACACTACTAGAAAAAAGGCTATAGGTAATATCACTATTAGTGGCGCACCAGAGATGTGGTGCGCCACTACTATATAGCAGTGGCGCACCACAAACAGGTGCTCCACTAATAGTGACATTACTAGTGGCGCACCAGGAGTGGGGTGCGCCACTACTAAGTTTTTGAACAGTATACCAGCCATGCCCAGCCTTACCAGTGGCGCACCAGGGCAAGGTGCGCCACTACTATCAAAAATAGTAGTGGCGCACCTTGCCCTGGTGCGCCACTGGTAAGGCTGGGCATGGTGGTCCAAAAAAAAAACATAGCAGTGGCGCACCCCTTCACTGGTGCGCCACTAGTATTCCTGGCTACTAGTGGCGCACCAGTGAAGGGGTGCGCCACTGGTAACCTGGGAGCATTTGCTACTTAGGCAGCCACACCTACCACACACACTCACTTTCCCCCCTCCACCAAAACAAATCTGGTCGTCTTGCTCCTCCTCCTCACCTCATTTGCACCATTGATTCACCCAAATTAAGTGGTTAAATTTCCTTTTTTTGATAGGTAAGTAAGGGGAAAGCTTTCTTTATGTTCTAGATCTACTTTTCTCTCCGTCTCCAACAACGTACACACTTTTTATGGCCTAGAGATGTACATATGTTTGTGGTGTTGCAAATGTTTGTGTTTGCAGGTACCGGTATTTGAAATGCGATAGTTGCCAATATTTTGCCGGAATGTTATTTCATTTCCGTTTCGGCGAGAATTTGGCACTATGTGCATTCTTTTTGGTCCTATTTTTAGGCAAAGTCATGCCAAATTTTTTTTTGTTCTAAAATATCATTTTGCTCTACCCCGCAGGCGACCATGGTCCGCACGATGACCGAAGGCATCATAAATAGGTTTTTGAGCTCCGCGAAGGCCGAGATGCTTCAAAAGAACGAGACGGAGATAAGATGTCCGTGTCGAAGATGCAAGCTGAAGAGCCTTATTGCGGACCCGGATTCCGGGCAGGTGCAGGACCACTTGCTCTTGCGTGGTTTCATGGATGGCTATCGGTGGCAAGGTGATGAAGATGACTATGAAGTCATCCAT
Organism: Secale cereale; assembly: GCA_902687465.1. Lineage (NCBI taxonomy): Eukaryota > Viridiplantae > Streptophyta > Magnoliopsida > Poales > Poaceae > Secale > Secale cereale. Next base: position 138,707,490 of record LR738711.1, on the reverse strand, counting down.
GGGGGCCGGGCAAGCAGAAAAAAGGAAGGGCAGCAAGACAATAGCGGCGAGGGCGGGCGAGAAGACGAAGAATCTCCAGGACATGATCACGAAGTAGATGCAGGACACGGTCATCATGTAGAAGATGCCGGA
>LR738711.1:138675916-138703556 GCA_902687465.1 Secale cereale | reverse complement strand
CCAGGTAACCCCCGCCCGCCCCTCTCTCATGCGCCGTTCCTTGCACGGTCCCGCATTCCCCTGCTCGCCCCCGTCGGCGTCACCCTCGACCCCGTCTCCCCCGCCGCCTCCCCTCCCCTGCTGCCCTGCAACGCCGGAGCCCCACCGCCATTATGAGCTAGGGGAGGTGAGGTGAGGCAAGATATCGATTTGGGGGAGGTGAGGTAGATCCGCAGACCATAGAGATTCAGACCCCCTTGTGTATTGGAAATTCAGAGCTTTAGTTTTCCCCTTTCAACTCAACTCACGCAGCCCCCTTTGCCTCCGTTTGGTAGGCCGTGTGCAGATGTCCTCGCTGACGCCGCCGACGAGCTCCTTCAACTCGCCGTCATCGCCGCACTAGTAGCAGCATCTCCGACGAGCTCCTTCAACTCGCCGTCAGCGCAGCACTAGCAGCAGCATCTCCGACGAGCTGACCTGTCTGCAGGTAGTCCTTCTCTTCTGCATTCTTCCTCCTCATGGAAATAATCCATCTTCTGCATTCTACATTATTGTCTTCTACCTAGAGATTCAAGTCCAGTACCTCCGTCCTTAGCAGCAAATAATGGTCTGCTCTTGTCTTTTATATATATGTATTTACAAAGGCCAGTCTCGCTCTGTTTTGGATTCATAGAATGGGAGCTGATTAATAGGAGCTTTTGTATTTGTTTGGAATAATAATAATCTCTGGTTGACATAAATTTTTTTTGTTTCTATACATATAAATAATTACTGTTTTTTGCTTCAATGGTGAGAGGAAGAAGGGGGACATGTCAATGGATTTAGATAGAATGGTTCAAAAAGACAACTCATAGTCAACAATAAGATTTTATATACCATGAGCTTCATTGTTGCATGTATAATAATTACTCACCACAATTGTTGTAAATACTTCAGATATACAAAAAACATGGTATGTATTCACTGTTAAGAAAGAGTTCTGCAAAAGTGTTTGACCATCGTAATAAATCATGAACTTTCACATGCAAGCTGCTGTCATGCACGATTCGGAGATGCTTAAGCTACTGAATTTACATTGGTAAGTAACTTTTCACAAGTGACAAACAACCACTAGCTAGTAGTATAAATCTGGCATTTGTGGGAATTTCAAGGACCATTATTATTACCACTTATACTTACAAACACTCCTTTATTCCCACATTCACTGTCTTTATTCTTGATGATGTCCTTGCTGATTCTGTTGTTACCAGTAAACATATTTCGCGCCTAGCTGATGCCATACTTTTTACCATGCCCTTTCCCACTTGAGAAAGGAATATGTATGGAATCTTTTGACTATATTCTCACATTCAGTGTCTTAAACTTGATTCTGTCCCAGCTTTGGACAGACTAATGATACTTTCCATTGACATGTCTTCTTGTTTTTTTGTATATCTGTCTTTTATATATCTGAAGTATTAATAGAATTTTTTTTGCTTCTATACATATAAATATTCTCTGGTTGTCTTGCATGTTCCAGTCTTAATGGCAACCAGTAATTTTGTTCAGAACCAGTAATTTAAGCTAGGTTTAATCTTATGCTAGTTGACATAAATTTTTAGTTGCCTATTTGGTTATATCTAAAACATATACTCATGTAATCATCATCTAAAAATGATCCTATACTAACTTATGTTAGTCAAGGCTCAAGATGTATCTGTAGAGGTCAGGTTTGTTACTCCCTCATTGATTACTCGAGGTGAGGTTTGTTACATATTCATCCCCAAGCAATGTAATAAACTGTCCCGATAATAATTATCTTTGACCATGTCTGAATTTTGTTGAGTGCTGCTACTGCTGTCAGACAGGATACCTGCTCTACGCCTGTATCTGAATTTTGTTGTATGCTTGCTTGCTGCTAAAAATCAAGTTACTGAACTTAGTTATATGGCTGTCTGAATGTTGTTGAGTGCTTGCTTGCTGTTGAAAGTTCAGTTGCAGAATTTAGATACATATCTATCTGCATTTTGTTGGGTACCACTTCTGTCAGATAAGAATCACTGCTCTGCCTCTGACTTCTAGATAGAACATTGCTTTGTTGGTCAGTAGAGTATGTATAGGCTGAATATAACTGTTGTTTCTGCAAATGACAGGATGATTTCTTGCCTCGGACAGCTACTCCTTTAGAAGATATCTTCAAGTCGATTCTCTGGTATGGACATGCCACCAATGCTGTTATATGTTTGTATTTACTGCTGTTAGTCATATGATTCTAGTAGTACACACTTCCACATCTTGTAATTCAGTACTTCCACATTTACCTTTTACTCCAGTCAAACATTAACAAGCCAATGACAGTCCATACCTGTATCAGGTGAAAAGTAACATACGCTCCGATTGATTGATTCTTTAGTTACCTCTGTTGCCTAATTTAGGCCTTTAAGGTGCCAAGTAGCAACTGTATCCCTGTCTTCGGATACAGCACGATTCTAATGTGAATGATCACTGTGATATAGGGGCATTTGCCTTGCTATCTGGGCACGAGTTTACCCTCAGATAATTATTTTCTTTTGGTTTTTAGTATAGTAACTATCAAAGATTACATATTGGTTTTTAGTATAGTATAGTAACTATCAAAGATTACATATTCATCCCCAAGCAATGTAACATCATATTCAAATAATGATGTTCCGCAGTACTGTTGGTATTCAAATAGACAAAGGTGTATTAGGAAAAAAAATCAACACTGCAGCAATGCCTTTTTTGTCCATATGAAAGCAGAGGACCATTGTGGTGCTAGTTTGCTGGGTTTTGTCTCCGACCATCGTGTCGTGATGATTTTGCAGGTACCCCGAGAGGCCCTTGAGTTTGCCGGAATGTCGATTAACTTCCGTTCCGGCAAGTTCGGGTACTCCATATGTCCTATTTTCAGCAAAGGTCATGCTGAAATTTTCCGTGAATTTTACCATGACTTTGCTAAAAATAGGACATATGGGGTACTTGCGACTAATGCATGGGCCGGGGTATCTTAGTATGCCTCGGTGTCGACAAACCCTAAGTGATGAGACCGTAGCTTTTAGGATGCCTCGGTGTCGACAAACCCTAAGTGATGAGACCATGATAATTCCTCACAAACCCTAAATGATGAGATCTTGTTCCTTGACAATAACCAACTTTTTGACCAAACTTTTTTCCTATTTAGAGCGAACATGGCCGACAACGATGAGGCCGGCGGTTCGGGCGGCGGCAAGCCATTCTGGGAGCTGTCCCAGGAGATGGAGGAATACCCTCACCGCTATGAGGACGCCGCGGAAGAAACCGATCCCGACTACACAACCCCTAGTGGCGTCGGGGATGACACCACTGATGGTGCCGCCGGGGATGCCACCACTGATGATGGCAGCGAACGCACAGATGGCAGCCAACCGAAGAGGCAACGGAAGGACCGGCGCCCGAACGTGCTCGGCACCGTCAAGGAGGAATTTACTGAAGTGTCCTCCAGTGGGCATCCAACGGCGCCTGAAGTGTCCTCCGGAGCACCGTCACGATCAACACCGAGAACCTAAGGCAACGTGAACGAGGGAATTTGCGGATCCTCCTCTTCACGAAGCTGCACGAACGATACAAGTTCCCCGGTGACTTCGCAAACACACGCCTCTTAGGGAATAAAGTGAACAGTGCCGCCCTCACGAAGATGAGCACGGCCCTGGCTTCTTGGAGAGCCCGGGTGAAGAAAATGATTGAAAGAGGTGATAGTTATGAGAAGATCAAGGAGAAAAATCCTTCGATCAGCAAAGCTGACTACCTGGAGTTCAAGACCAAGTGCGAGAGCAACGCATCCGTGGAATCAAGTCAGTGGGGGAAAGAAATGCGGGAATTGAACTTAGGGGTCCACACACTCGGTCCCGGCGGTTACAGAGTGGCGGAACCTAAATGGGACAAGGAGGACGCGGAGCGTGTCGAGCAAGGCCTACCGCCCCTGTTCGATAAATACCGCCATGAAAAGCAGACCAGGAACTTTATCAGAGCCCGGTACAAGGAGGACCCGGTAACAAAGGAGCTTACCACGGATCCGAAGGTGAAGGCGCTTGAGCTTGTTCTGGTAAGGAATACACCCCCGCGTAATTAGCTCCATATGGTTGCATTCTAATTAATGAAGCCAAATTTCTAAATGGTTCACGTTACTTCCGCAGGAAACTGAAAGCAGTAGCACGGGGTCCCCGTCTGCCCCTTGGGACACCACTTTAAATAGGGCGTTGAATGTAATGAAACAGAAGGATAAGTTAGCTAAGCCGACGTCAGCTGGTCGTGTGGCCGGCGAAGGCTTGTCCACGAAATGGTCGGAATACTATAAGACTGGGCGAAAGGAGAGAAAGACCAGCTTGGAAAGCCAGGAGGTTAAAGAACTCAAGGCAAAAGTGGCGCAGATTCCTCAGATAGTCGAAGAGCAAGTGCGAGACCAAGTGCGAGACCAACTGGGAGCGACGATCACCGCCATTATGCCTACCTTGCTTGAGGGGCTGCGGGGGTGGTTTGCGGGCGGCCAACAGGGGCCGCCCCCGATTCCCAGCTTGACGGGCAGCAACTCGCACAACGCGCCGACAGTGGTGTCTCCGGCGGAGGCGTCATTTGTGTCTCCGGTGCCGGCGCCGGCATTGGAGCTTGATGCACCCGGGTGTGGGAAGAATACGCCGGCCGGCACCTCGGCAGCAAGCGGCCCCTCCGTCACTTGCACGCCCGTCGTTGGCGGTGCCTCGACATTAGCCGAGCTCGACGCCATCACGGTAACTAAGCCTCGGCCGATGACTTCATCTCCTTGCCTTTGACTGGGCATCCCTGACGCCCTACATGTTTTCGCAGGGCGCCGCCAACGAAGTTCCATGCAGTCTCCTGCACTTCGTGGACGGCAAGTTGATCGATGTCGCCAAGGCCAAAATCGTTGAACCGGGCAACCGCGTGTTCCACCATAATCCGATGCCACCCACCGTGTATAGGGTTCAACTGGTTCGGGTGCTGCGGGGCTGCGACGACTTGTTACCTCCGTATCGACCCCATGGGGCCGACGAAGACGATGTGATGACCCTCGGCGCCTGCTTCAACTGGCCATTGCTTTGGCCGAAGAGCCAGATTCGTTTGGGTGCGGGGGTCACCACCCCACAGACAACACCGCCAGTCCTGCCGGCGCCAAGCCATGGCAAGACCGCCGCAACGCTACCGCCGTCAGCTGATCCGGGCATGCATATGGCACAGGATCCGGACGTCGACGACGGTACATTTGTCAACGTCGATGACTACTTCAACGAACATGGTGGGTACGGTGACGAATTCTTGGCGCCTCCTTCTCAAGAACCCAACCCTGCAAAAGTCGATCGCGATCTAGCTGGTACCGCGGAGAAACCCAATTGCAACAGGCGTCGTCTGTTCGGTTCTCAGGAGACGCCTCCAGCTGCCGCCTTCACCGAGACTCAAGCAGCCGAGGTGGGAAATATTATCAGCCCCACCACACTCAAGAAGGTGGTCTCTGAGCAGACCTCGATCCCATTACATCAGCAGAAGCCAAAGAAGGGACGGAAAAGAAAAACTAACAAGGGTGCGAGCCAGCCGGCACCGAGTACGATCCGTGCTCAGGACGGGCCACCAATACCTAAGGATATCATGAGGGCGGTGCATGTGGCGAGTAGGCCGATGCTACCGGCTAATCTGTTCAAGGCTGCAACCGGTGCTATGCGGAGTCTGCATGACAGTGTTCTTTCTATGGAGAAGCGGCGTCTCTCCGAGAAAGATGACTCATACCCGGTTTTCGTGGCCAAGGTGCCAGAGGGCAAGGGCTTTGTCGATGGCACCATCGGGAGTATGATCGTCCTGCGGTTTGATGACATCTTCGCTATGTTTAACCTTCATCCGCTGCACTACACCTTCATTCGGCTATTTTCGCTCAATATGGAGATGCAGATAATTAGAGACAAGACCCCGGACATCGTGATAGTCGACCCCTTCTACATGCGTGCCAAGCACTTGGACAGCGCTGGGGACCGGCAAGTCGCGAGTTCATACCTCGAAGGCGTCATTATGGCGAACAAAGATAAGGATACCTTCCTCGTGCCTTACTTTCCCGAGTAAGTCATCCCCTCACCGCCCCGTAACATATGATTTCTTAGATTTCGATCGTTCTTTTTTTTTCCTAACATTCCGTGTTTTGTGCAGTGACACACGTTGCACACTCATCCTCTTAAGCCCGAAATATTCCACGGCCACATATTTCGACTCGGACCGTCAGTCGAAGAAAAACTACACAAATATCAAGAAAGTTCTTGATGATGCTCTCCCCGGCTACGCCAAATCTGGAGGCACCTTCAGGAAGGAAATGTGTAGGTACGGCAAGCACGTGTTCACCCACGTAACAACGTTCCCCTGCGTCAAGCAGCCGCCTAGCAGTCAGAAGGATGCCTACTACGCCCTCCATCACATGCGGGCGATCGTACGGGACCATAATCACCTTATGCTACCAAAGGGTCTCCAAGATTGGGCCGCACGCTTGTCGGCAATCCAGGACATGGACATCAGACAAGAATTCTTTCGCATCCAGTCGGAGTTTGCGGAAATCATCTGTCAAGATGTCCTTCGTACCTCGGGGCAGTTCCACCTCAAATATCAACCGTCCAACAGTGAAATAGAAACAACGCTACAAATGCAGGCTGACAACGACCGCACATTCATGACGCCGACGGATGACGGCGGCTTCATCCACGCTCCGGTCCCTGAGTCGAGTCGAAGAAAGTATTGATGGTATGTAGTTCTGAAATGTCGATTAGCTCGTGTTGTAATTAAACTTTAATGAACTTGTATGTCTCTTTAGTTGGACAGTCGTTCAACTTATATGTAATCGATGCTATTTATTAGTAGGACCATGAACCGTGCTATTAATGTGTTGCTTTTCTCTTCCGATCCTTTTGTTGCATACTTATATATTATCTGTGAATTGCTACTAACGTTTTGTTTGTCTAGTGCATAGAGATGCCGTCGTATGTCGTGTACAAGGGTAGGGTTCCCGGAGTCTATGACGACTGGGAGGAGTGTCGGAGACAGGTTCACCGTTTCAGCGGTAACAGTTACAAAGGGTACACCACTAGGGCGGAGGCGGAAGCTAGATACGAGCGCTATCTAGAGGGAGAGAGGAGGGAGCGGAGGAGGAACCGGATGAAGACTAGTTTCATCGCGATGATGCTCATCGTGACCGCAGCTCTCTTCTATGTGATGGTAGTTTAGATGATATCAACTTTGTAATGTGACGACAAACTCGCTACTCGGTCTCGAGACCTAAACTTGTCTAATATTTGAACTTTGTTCGCTATTTCGAATTCGGAGACTAATGTGATGAATTGTATTATGTGCTGTTTATATTCTGTGATGTATTGTATTATGTGCTGTTTATATTCTGTGATGTATTGTATTTTGTAACCTGTGCAAATACCAGAAATGCAAAAAGAAATTCCTCGAATTAATAGTAGTGGCGCATCATATAGCACATTAGTGGCGCACCCAGTGGGGATATCAGTGGCGCACCCCTTAGGGATATCAGTGGCGCACCCCATAGGGATACCAGTGGCGCACCCCATAGGCATACCAGTGGCGCACCCCTTAGGGTTACCAGTGGCGCACCACATAGGCATACCAGTGGCGCACCAGTGGTGCGCCACTGTTATTGGGATTAACAGTGGCGCATCTTAGGTGCGCCATTAGTATTCCTTATTAGTGGCGTGGTATTAGTGGCCCACCCATGGTGCGCCACTAATAGAAATATTGGGTGCGCCACTAATAGCCTTTTTTCTAGTAGTGCCAGGGCTCAGTACAGCTCCTCGCCTGTCGCCAGAGAATCATCTGAGTCACCATCGTCAGAGTCTTCTGTGTCCTCGTCGTCCTGAGCCACCTCAGCCTCAGTCTCCATCGCATCCACAGTCGCTCGAGTGGTGGAGGTGGTAGGCTCATCATCTAACCACTAGCAGTTGGTAAGGCACCACTTGTCCTCAGGAGTGATGCACTTCTCGGAACCGCTCTGCACATCAGGCACATTGAGGTGCTTCATCAACTAAATCTGCCGGCGTCGCGCCATCTTTTCATTCACATGAGCCTTGTAGAGCTTCTTCTGGACGTGGGCCTGCAGGCAAAAGGTCTTCTTGACCTTGGCAGTAAGCTTCTCCACCCAGGAGGGCTTGGCCCCAGCCTCTAACTCAAAGTCATCATCATCTGAGGTAGCAAAGACATCCTCCTCATTGCCCACAGCGAATCTAGGAGTTTTATGCTTCTTTTGTCTCAGCACCTTGACCTCATGCTCCGTGAGCCTGTCCAGAGTAGAAAGAGGCTCTCCAGGCCTCCGCACTTCCCACACTGAGTAAAGGAAGTGCATCACAAAGGGAGCGTAGATCGGTACCTTGCGGTACCAAACACAGTTGTACATCTCCTCCCACATCCATTTGGACACATCAAAAGTAATGCCCTTGCCACGCTTGGTCTTCATTGCCACAAGCAGATCCACAAGATAGACATAGATATCATCCTGGTTCCCAACTTTGGGCAGCTGCACGCACCGGAACACACGGTGAAGGATGTCATAAACAGGCAGAAGGTCATTGGATTTACCTATTATGCCATGACCAGGGATATATAGAGGAGCAAGCTTCACTTTATCCATGGGTTGGGCTCGGTCGTGAGGACGGAGACCACCTTGGCCTTCCAAGCCAGTGTCCTCATAGCCCAAGGCATTCCAGAAAGCACTCCAGGGAACACGGAAGAACTCATCCCGGCACATAAAAGAGAGGTGACGCTGATCGTCACTGCCGAAGTGGACAGTAGCATAGAACTGATGAATAAGTTCCTCATCAAAGTCACATCGCAGCTCCATGAGCTTGACCAAATCAAACTCCTCACAGACTTCCAGAGCCTCTCCAAAGTAAGCGGGGCTGCTTCTCCACTTGGCAAGATCAATTGACCACATACGGGTGAACTTGTTCTTGTGGTGCTCAAAGATATCATCCACAATCCTCAACTGCATCTCATTGCGGAAGTGAGGATTATTCCAACGTGGAGGAGGTGGTACGGTGTAGGGGTCTTGAAACCGAAACTTCTCCCAGTCCGAAAGCTTCCATTTGTACATCGAAAGCGCTGCACGCTGCTTGGCTGCCACTGATTTTTCCCGGCGAGTTGTTTTGGAGGGGATCACAACCTCGGGAACATCTTCATCATCGGCTGGCCTCTTGCCCCTACGGGCCTTCCTTTTGGCAAACTGACCAGAGCGAGAGCTAGAGCCACCTGCAAACGCACACGGAGAACACGTAGCAACCCAGAAAAGATGAGAGGAATGTACACAAGATCAGAAGAATAATTCACTAGTACGTACGAAGAACAGAGGCAATGCATATAAATTCAGAGCAACCGGTAGTTCCGGTATTAGCACCGGTTGTTCCGGCCGGCGGTAGTACTGAAGGAAATATGCCCTAGAGGCAATAATAAAGATGTTATTTGAATTTCCTTATATCATGATAAATGTCTTTTATTCATGCTAGAATTGTATTAACCGGAAACTTAGTACATGTGTGGATACATAGACAAAACAGTATGTCCCTAGTATGCCTCTACTAGACTAGCTCATTGATCAAATATGGTTATGTTTCCTAGCCATAGACATGAGTTGTCATTTGATCAACGGGATCACATCATTAGGAGAATGATGTGATGGACAAGACCCATCCGTTAGCATAGCACTATGATCGTTTAGTTTTACTGCTATTGCTTTCTTCATGACTTATACATGTTCCTATAACTATGAGATTATGCAACTCCCGTATACCGTAGGAACACCTTGTGTGCTATCAAAAGTCACAACGTAACTGGGTGATCATAAAGATGCTCTACAGGTGTCTCCAAAAGTATTCGTGGTGTTGGCATAGATCAAGATTAGGATTTGTCACTCCGAGTGTCGGAGAGGTATCTCTGGGCCCTCTCGGTAACACACATCACAATAAGCCTTGCAAGCAAAAGACTAATGAGTTAGTCACGAGATGATGTGTTACGGAACGAGTAAAGAGACTTGCCGGTAACGAGATTGAACTAGGTATAGAGATACCGACGATCGAATCTCGGGCAAGTAACATACCGTTTGACAAAAGGAACAACGTATGTAGTTATGCGGTTCTGACCGATAAAAGATCTTCGTAGAATATGTAGGAGCCAATATGAACATCCAGGTTCCGCTATTGGTTATTGACCGGAGATGAGTCTCGGTCATGTCTACATAGTTCTCGAACCCGTAGGGTCCGCACGCTTAACGTTTGATGACGATCGATATTATGAGTTTATGTGTATTGATGTACCGAAGGTAGTTCGGTGTCCCGAATGAGATCACGGACATGACGAGGAGTCTCAGAATATCCGAGACATAAAGATTGATATATTGGACGGCTATATTCGGACACCGGAAGTATACCGGAAAAGTTTCGGATTTATCGGGAATGCCGGAGGGGGTTACAGGAACCCCCTACGAGAGGGGATGGTCCAAAGTGGGCCTAAAGGGAAAGAGAGAGGCAGCCCATAGGGCTGGCAGGCGCCCCCACATAGGGTTCCTAGTTGGACTAGGATTGGGGGGGGGGCGCCACCTCTCCTATTCCTTTCCCCCTTCTTCCTTTTGGTGAATCCTACTAGGAATAGGATTGCAATCCTATTCCTAGTAGGACTCCTTCCCTAGCCGCACCAGGAAGGGCCGGCCGGCCCTCCCTTGCTCCTTTACATACGGGGGCAGGGGGGCACCCAAAGACACAAGTTGAATTGTTTTAGCCGTGTGCGGTGCCGCCCTCCACAGAATCACACCTCGGTCATACCGTCGCGGAGCTTAGGCGAAGCCCTGCGCCGGTGAACACATCATATCCGTCACCACGCCGTCGTGCTGACGAAACTCTCTCGTGAAGCTCAACTGGATCAAGAGCTCGTGGGACGTCATCAAGCTGAACGTGTGCTGAACGCGGAGGTGACGTACGTTCGGTGCTTGATCGGTTGGATCGCGAAGAAGTTCGACAACATCAACAGCGTCACTTGACGCTTCCGCTCCCGGTCTACAAGGGTACGTAGACACTCTCTTCCCTCTCGTTGCTATGCACCTGGTAGATAGATCTTGCGTGATCGTAGGAAAATTTTAAAATACTACGTTCCCCAACAGTGGCATCATGAGCCAGGTCTATGCGTAGATGATATGCACGAGTAGAACACAATGAGATTGTGGACGATACTAGTCATACTGCTTACCAGCATGTCATACTTTGCTTCGGCGGTATTGTGAGATGAAGCGGCCCGGACCGACATTACGCGTACGCTTACGCGAGACTGGTTTCACCGTTACGAGCACTCGTTGCTTAAAGGTGACTGGCGGGTGTCTGTCTCTCTCACTTTAGGTGAATCAAGTGTGGCTACGCCCGGTCCTTGTGAAGGTTAAAACATCACATACTTGACGAAACATCGTTGTGGTTTTGTATGCGTAGGTAAGAACGGTTCTTGCTAAAGCCCGTAGCAGCCACGTAAAACTTGCAACAAACAAAGTAGAGGACGTCTAACTTGTTTTTGCAGGGCATGTTGTGATGTGATATGGTCAAGACATGATGAGTTATACGGTTTTGTATGAGATGATCATGTTTTGTAAAGTTATCGGCAACTAGCAGGAGCCATATGGTTGTCGCTTTATTGTATGAAATGCAATCGCCATGTAATTGCTTTACTTTATCACTAAACGGTAGCGATAGTCGTAGAAGCAATAGTTGGCGAGACGACAACGATGCTACGATGGAGATCAAGGTGTCGCGCCGGTGACGAAGGTGATCATGACGGTGCTTTGGACATGGAGATCAAAAGCACAAGATGATGATGGCCATATCATGTCACATATTTTGATTGCATGTGATGTTTATCTTATTATGCTTCTTATTTTGCTTAGAACGACGGTAGCATTATAAGATGATCCCTTACTAAATTTCAAGGTATAAGTGTTCTCCCTGAGTATGCACCGTTGCGAAAGTTCGTCGTGCCGAGACACCACGTGATGATCGGGTGTGATAAGCTCTACGTTCAAATACAACGGGTGTAAGCCAGTTTTGCACACGCAGAATACTCGGGTTAAACTTGACGAGCCTAGCATATACAGATATGGCCTCGGAACACTGGAGACCGAAAGGTCGAGCGTGAATCATATAGTAGATATGATCAACATAAGATGTTCACCATTGAAAACTACTCCATCTCACGTGATGATCGGACATGGTTTAGTTGATTTGGATCACGTGATCATTTAGATAACCAGAGGGATGTCTATCTAAGTGGGAGTTCTTTAAATTAATATGATTAAATTGAACTTTAATTTATCATGAACTTAGTCCTGATAGTTTTGCATATCTATGTCGTTGTAGATCAATGGCTCGTGCTACCGTTCCTTTGAATTTTAATGCATTCCTAGAGAAAGCTAAGTTGAAAGATGATGGTAGCAATTACACGGACTGGGTCCGTAACCTGAGGATTATCCTCATTGCTGCACAGAAGAATTATGTCCTTGAAGCACCGCTAGGTGACAAGCCCCCTTCCGCTAATGCAGACGCTTTGAACGTCTGGCAGTCGCGGTCTGATGACTACACGATAGTTGAGTGTGCCATGCTTTACGGCTTAGAACCGGGACTTCAACGATGTTTTGAACGTCATGGACCATATGAGATGTTCCAGGAGTTGAAGTTAATATTTCAAGCAAATGCCCGAATTGAGAAATATGAGATTTCCAATAAGTTCTACAGCTGCAAAATGGAGGAGAACAGTTCTATCAGTGAACACTTGCTCAGAATGTCTGGGTACTACAATCATATGACTCAACTTGGTTGCAAAGTTGACGAGGATAGTGTTATTGATAGAGTTCTTCAATCACTACCACCAAGCTATAAAGGCTTCGTGATGAACTATAACATGCAAGGGATGCAAAAGACAATTCCCGAGCTCTTCTCTATGCTCAAAGCTGCGGAGGTAGAAATCAAAAAGGAGCATCAAGTGTTGATGGTTAACAAGACCACTAGTTTCAAGAAAAAGGGCAAGGGAAAGAAAGGGAACTTCAAAAAGAATAGCAAGTCAGTTGCTACTTCCACGAAGAAACCCAAATCTGGAGCCAAGCCTGAAACTGAGTGCTTCTACTGCAAGGGAACTGGACACTGGAAGCGGAACTGCCCCAAGTATTTGGCGGATAAGAAGGATGGCAAGATGAACAAAGGTATATGTGATATACATGTTATTGATGTGTACCTTACTAATGCTCGTAGTAGTACCTGGGTATTTGATACCGGTTCGGTTGCTAATATTTGTAACTCGAAACAAGGACTACGGATTAAACGAAGATTAGCTAAGGATGAGGTGACAATGCGCGTGGGAAATGGTTCCAAAGTCGATGTGATCGCCGTCGGCACGCTACCTCTACATCTACCTTCGAGATTAGTTTTAGACCTAAATAATTGTTATTTGGTGCCAGCGTTGAGCATGAACATTATATCTGGATCTTGTTTATTGCGAGACGGTTATTCATTTAAATCAGAGAATAATGGTTGTTCCATTTTAATGAATAATATCTTTTATGGTCATGCACCCTTAAAGAGTGGTCTATTCTTATTGGATCTCGATTGTAGTGATACACATATTCATAATATTGAAACCAAAAGATGCAAGGTTAATAATGATAGTGCAACTTATTTGTGGCACTGCCGTTTAGGTCATTTTGGTGTAAAACGCATGAAGAAACTCCATAAAGATGGACTTTTGGAATCACTTGATTATGAATCACTTGGTGCTTGCAAACCATGCCTCATGGGCAAGATGACTAAAACTCCTTTCTCCGGAACTATGGAGCGAGCAACATATTTGTTGGAAATCATACATACTGATGTATGTGAACCAATGAGTGTTGATGCTCGCGGCGGGTATCGTTATTTTCTGACCTTCACTGATGATTTGAGCAGATATGGGTATATCTACTTAATGAAACACAAGTCTGAAACATTTGAAAAGTTCAAAGAATTTCAGAGTGAAGTAGAGAATCATCGTAACAAGAAAATAAAGTTCCTGCGATCAGATCGTGGAGGAGAATATTTGAGTTACGAGTTTGGTCTTCATTTGAAACAATGTGGAATAGTTTCACAACTCACGCCACCTGGAACACCATAGCGTAATGGTGTGTCCGAACGTCGTAACCGTACTTTATTGGATATGGTGCGATCTATGATGTCTCTTACCGATTTACCACTATCGTTTTGGGGTTATGCTTTAGAGACAACTGCATTCACGTTAAATAGGGCACCATCTAAAGGCGTTGATACGACACCTTATGAACTATGGTTTGGCAAGAAACCAAAGTTGTCGTTTCTTAAAATTTGGGGCTGCGATGCTTATGTGAAAACACTTCAACCTGATAAGCTCAATCCCAAATCGGAAAAATGTGTCTTCATAGGATACCCAAAAGAGACTGTTGGGTACACCTTCTATCACAGATCCGAAGGCAAAATATTCGTTGCTAAGAACGGATCCTTTCTAGAAAAAGAGTTTCTCTCGAAAGAAGTGAGTGGGAAGAAAGTAGAACTTGATGAGGTAATTGTACCTTCTCCCGGATTGGAAAATAGTACATCACAGGAAATTGTTCCAGTGATTCCTACACCAATTAGTGAGGAAGTTAATGATAATGATCATGAAACTTCAGACCAAGCTTCTACTGAACGTCGTAGATCAACCAGAGTACGTTCCGCACTAGAGTGGTACGGCAACCCAGTTCTGGAAATCATGTTACTAGACCATGATGAACCTACGAACTATGAGGAAGCGATGATGAGCCCAGATTCCGCAAAATGGCTTGAAGCCATGAAATCTGAGATGGGATCCATGTATGAGAACAAAGTGTGGACTTTGGTTGACTTGCCCGATGATCGGCAGGCCATCGAAAATATATGGATCTTCAAGAGGAAGACCGACGCAGACGGTAATATTACTGTTTACGAAGCTCGACTTGTTGCGAAAGGTTTTCGACAAGTTCAAGGAGTTGACTACGATGAGACTTTCTCACCTGTAGCGATGCTTAAGTCTGTCCGAATCATGTGAGCAATTGCCGCATTTTATGATTATGAAATCTGGCAAATGGATGTCAAAACTGCATTCCTAAATGGATATCTCAAAGAAGAGTTGTATATGATGCAACCAGAAGGTTTTGTCGATCCAAAAGGTGCTAACAAAGTATGCAAGCTCCAGCGATCCATCTATGGACTGGTGCAAGCATCTCGGAGTTGGAATATACGCTTTGATGAGGTGATCAAAGCATATGGTTTTATACAGACTTTTGGAGAAGCCTGTATTTACAAGAAAGTGAGTGGGAGCTCTGTAGCATTTCTAATATTATATGTAGATGACATATTGTTGATTGGAAATGATATAGAATTTCTAGATAGCATAAAAGGATACTTGAATAAAAGTTTTTCAATGAAAGACCTCGGTGAAGCTGCTTATATATTAGGTATCAAGATCTATAGAGATAGATCAAGACGCTTAATTGGACTTTCATAAAGCACATACCTTGATAAGATTTTGAAAAAGTTCAAAATGGATCAGTCAAAGAAAGGGTTCTTGCCTGTTTTACAAGGTATGAAGTTGAGTAAGACTCAATGCCCGACCACTGCAGAAGATAGAGAGAAAATGAAAGTCATTCCCTATGCCTCAGCCATAGGATCTATCATGTATGCAATGCTGTGTACCAGACCTGATGTGTGCCTTGCTATAAGTCTAGCAGGGAGGTACCAAAGTAATCCAGGAGTGGATCACTAGACAGCGGTCAAAAACATCCTAAAGTATCTGAAAAGAACAAAGATATGTTTCTCGTATATGGAGGTGACAAAGAGCTCGTCGTAAACGGTTACGTCGATTCTAGCTTTGACACTGATCCGGATGACTCAAAGTGACAAACCGGATATGTACTTTTATTGAACGGTGGAGCTGTCAGCTAGTGCAGTTCCAAGCAGAGCATCGTGGCGGGATCTACGTGTAAAGCGGAATACATAGCTGCTTCGGAAGCAGCAAATGAAGGAGTCTGGATGAAGGAGTTCATATCCGATCTAGGTGTAGTACCTAGTGCATCGGGTCCAATGAAAATCTTTTGTGACAACACTGGAGCCATAGCCTTGGCGAAGGAATCCAGGTTTCACAAGAGAACAAAGCACATCAAAAGACGCTTCAATTCCATCCGCGATCTAGTCAAGGAGGGAGACATAGAGATTTGCAAAATACATACGGATCTGAATGTTGCAGACCCGTTGACTAAGCCTCTTCCACGGGCAAAACATGATCAGCACCAAGACTCCATGGGTGTGAGGATCATCACTTTGTAATCTAGATTATTGACTCTAGTTCAAGTGGGAGACTGAAGGAAATATGCCCTAGAGGCAATAATAAAGATGTTATTTGTATTTCCTTATATCATGATAAATGTCTTTTATTCATGCTAGAATTGTATTAACCGAAAACTTGATACATGTGTGGATACATAGACAAAACAGTATGTCCCTAGTATGCCTCTACTAGACTAGCTCATTGATCAAAGATGGTTATGTTTCCTAGCCATAGACATGAGTTGTCATTTGATCAACGGGATCACATCATTAGGAGAATGATGTGATGGACAAGACCCATCCGTTAGCATAGCACTATGATCGTTTAGTTTAACTGCTATTGCTTTCTTCATGACTTATACATGTTCCTATGACTATGAGATTATGCAACTCCCGAATACCGTAGGAACACCTTGTGTGCTATCAAACGTCACAACGTAACTGGGTGATCATAAAGATGCTCTACAGGTGTCTCCGAAAGTATTTGTGGTGTTGGCATAGATCAAGATTGGGATTTGTCACTCCGAGTGTCGGAGAGGTATCTCTGGGCCCTCTCGGTAACACACATCATAATAAGCCTTGCAAGCAAAAGACTAATGAGTTAGTCACGAGATGATGTGTTACGGAACGAGTAAAGAGACTTGCCGGCAACGAGATTGAACTAGGTATAAAGATACCGACGATCGAATCTCGGGCAAGTAACATACCGTTTGACAAAAGGAACAACGTATGTTGTTATGCGGTTCTGACCGATAAAAGATCTTCGTAGAATATGTAGGAGCCAATATGAACATCCAGGTTCCGCTATTGGTTATTGACCAGAGATGAGTCTCGGTCATGTCTACATAGTTCTCGAACCCGTAGGGTCCGCACGCTTAACGTTTGATGACGATCGGTATTATGAGTTTTTGAGTATTGATGTACCGAAGGTAGTTCGGAGTCCCGGATGAGATCACGGACATGACGAGGAGTCTCGGAATGCCCGAGACATAAAGATTGATATATTGGACGGCTATATTCGGACACCGGAAGTATACCGGAAAAGTTTCGGATTTATCGGGAATGCCGGAGGGGGTTACCGGAACCCCCTACGAGAGGGGATGGTCCATAGTGGGCCTAAAGGGTGAGAGAGAGACAGCCCATAGGGCTGGCCGGCGCCCCCACCTAGGAATCCTAGTTGGACTAGGATTGGGGGGGCGCCACCTCTCCTATTCCTTTCCCCCTTCTTCCTTTCGGTGAATCCTACTAGGAATAGGATTGCAATCCTATTCCTAGTAGGACTCCCTCCCTAGCCGCACCAGGAGAGGTTGGCCGGCCTCCCTCCCCTGCTCCTTTATATACGGGGGCAGGGGGGCACCCAAAGACACACAAGTTGAATTGTTTTAGCCGTGTGCGGTGCCCCCCTCCACAGAATCACACCTCGGTCGTACCGTCGCGGAGCTTAGGCGAAGCCCTGCGCCGGTGAACACATCATATCTGTCACCACGCCGTCGTGCTGACGAAACTCTCCCGTGAAGCTCAACTGGATCAAGAGCTCGTGGGACGTCATCAAGCTGAACGTGTGCTGAACGCGGAGGTGCCGTACGTTCGGTGCTTGATCGGTTGGATCGCGAAGAAGTTCGACAACATCAACCGCGTCACTTGACGCTTCCGCTCCCGGTCTACGAGGGTACGTAGACACACTCTCCCCTCTCGTTGCTATGCATCTGGTAGATAGATCTTGCGTGATCGTAGGAAAATTTTAAAATACTACGTTCCCCAACACGACCACTGCAGAAGATAGAGAGAAAATGAAAGTCATTCCCTATGCCTCAGCCATAGGATCTATCATGTATGCAATGCTGTGTACCAGACCTGATGTGTGCCTTGCTATAAGTCTAGCAGGGAGGTACCAAAGTAATCCAGGAGTGGATCACTGGACATCGGTCAAAAACATCCTAAAGTATCTGAAAAGAACAAAGGATATGTTTCTCGTATATGGAGGTGACAAAGAGCTCGTCGTAAACGGTTACGTCGATTCTAGCTTTGACACTGATCCGGATGACTCAAAGTCACAAACCGGATATGTATTTTTATTGAACGGTGGAGCTGTCAGTTGGTGCAGTTCCAAGCAGAGCGTCGTGGCGGGATCTACGTGTGAAGCGGAATACATAGCTGCTTCGGAAGCAGCAAATGAAGGAGTCTGGATGAAGGAGTTCATATCCGATCTAGGTGTAGTACCTAGTGCATCGGGCCCAATGAAAATCTTTTGTGACAACACTGGAGCCATAGCCTTGGCGAAGGAATCCAGGTTTCACAAGAGAACAAAGCACATCAAAAGACGCTTCAATTCCATCCGCGATCTAGTCAAGGAGGGAGACATAGAGATTTGCAAAATACATACGGATCTGAATGTTGCAGACCCGTTGACTAAGCCTCTTCCACGGGCAAAACATGATCAGCACCAAGACTCCATGGGTGTGAGGATCATCACTTTGTAATCTAGATTATTGACTCTAGTTCAAGTGAGAGACTGAAGGAAATACGCCCTAGAGGCAATAATAAAGATGTTATTTGTATTTCCTTATATCATGATAAATGTCTTTTATTCATGCTAGAATTGTATTAACCGGAAACTTAGTACATGTGTGGATACATAGACAAAACAGTATGTCCCTAGTATGCCTCTACTAGACTAGCTCATTGATCAAAGATGGTTATGTTTCCTAGCCATAGACATGAGTTGTCATTTGATCAACGGGATCACATCATTAGGAGAATGATGTGATGGATAAGACCCATCCGTTAGCATAGCACTATGATCGTTTAGTTTTACTGCTATTGCTTTCTTCATGACTTATACATGTTCCTATGACTATGAGATTATGCAACTCCCGAATACCGTAGGAACACCTTGTGTGCTATCAAACGTCACAACGTAACTGGGTGATCATAAAGATGCTCTACAGGTGTCTCCGAAAGTATTCGTGGTGTTGGCATAGATCAAGATTAGGATTTGTCACTCCGAGTGTCGGAGAGGTATCTCTGGGCCCTCTCGGTAACACACATCACAATAAGCCTTGCAAGCAAAAGACTAATGAGTTAGTCACGAGATGATGTGTTACGGAACGAGTAAAGAGACTTGCCGGTAACGAGATTGAACTAGGTATAGAGATACCGACGATCGTATCTCGGGCAAGTAACATACCGTTTGACAAAAGGAACAACGTATGTAGTTATGCGGTTCTGACCGATAAAAGATCTTCGTAGAATATGTAGGAGCCAATATGAACATCCAGGTTCCGCTATTGGTTATTGACCGGAGATGAGTCTCGGTCATGTCTACATAGTTCTCGAACCCGTAGGGTCCGCACGCTTAACGTTTGATGACGATCGGTATTATGAATTTATGTGTATTGATGTACCGAAGGTAGTTCGGAGTCCCGGATGAGATCACGGACATGACGAGGAGTCTCGGAATGTCCGAGACATAAATATTGATATATTGGACGGCTATATTCGGACATCGGAAGTATACCGGAAAAGTTTCGGATTTATCGGGAATGCTGGAGGGGGTTACCGGAACCCCCTACGAGAGGGGATGGTCCAAAGTGGGCCTAAAGGGAAAGAGAGAGGCAGCCCATAGGGCTGGCCGGCGCCCCCACCTAGGGTTCCTAGTTGGACTAGGATTGGGGGGGGGGGGCGCCACCTCTCCTATTCCTTTCCCCCTTCTTCCTTTTGGTGAATCCTACTAGGAATAGGATTGCAATCCTATTCCTAGTAGGACTCCTTCCCTAGCCGCACCAGGAAGGGCCGGCCGGCCTCCCTCCCTTGCTCCTTTATATACGGGGGCAGGGGGCACCCAAAGACACAAGTTGAATTGTTTTAGCCGTGTGCGGTGCCCCCTCCACAGAATCACACCTCGGTCATACCGTCGCGGAGCTTAGGCGAAGCCCTGCGCCGGTGAACACATCATATCCGTCACCACGCCGTTGTGCTGACGAAACTCTCCCGTGAAGCTCAACTGGATCAAGAGCTCGTGGGACGTCATCAAGCTGAACGTGTGCTGAACGCGGAGGTGCCGTACGTTCGGTGCTTGATCGGTTGGATCGCGAAGAAGTTCGACAACATCAACCGCGTCACTTGACGCTTCCGCTCCCGGTCTACGAGGGTACGTAGACACACTCTTCCCTCTCGTTGCTATGCATCTGGTAGATAGATCTTGCGTGATCATAGGAAAATTTTAAAATACTACGTTCCCCAACAAGTACCGGTCGAGTGACCGGTAGTACGGCTGAGAACGGATCTACGAAGATGAAGGAAACTACCCGATCTCAAAAACTACATGCACGGTGTCTATTCTAATTACGCACAAGTGAATAGGAAGCTATACGGACCTCTCCCTCAAATCATTTAGCCAAAAATGAAGGACTACACGCATTGCCCTAGAAAGAGGATTCCAGAAGAACCCTAATACAAAGAAGAAGCAGGGAAATACCGGTATCCATGGGAGGAGATCGAAGAAGAGGCGGCCTCCACGGAGCAGATCCAGTGAAGGGCCAACGGATCCGTAGAGCCGGAGGGCACTACGGGGCAGTGGGCGGAGTAACCGGCGGCTGGGGCGAAATAATGAACGGGTGAGGAAGAAAACCTCTTCATCCCGTGCTTTATATACCCGCCCAGATCAGCACCGGTAGTACCGGTCCGGGGACCGGTAGTACCGGTCCGGCTGCTGCCAGGTGGTGGAGCGGTACTTCCGTGCCAGGCGGTAGTTCCGCTAAACAACACCGGTAGTACCGACCGGGGGTACAGGTCAGAGCACCAGCGGTAGAACCGCCTACTCTAGACCGGTACAACCGCTGGGCTGAAAACCAGTGATTAAGCGGTAGAACCGCTCGAACCACCGGTTTTATCGCCAGGGTGTGCCCACTCACTCCATGATAACAAGCTTGTGTACATTTGGAGTAGATGGCTGGGATGGGATGGCTTGGGATGGAGTAAGTCACTGTAGTACGAGAAAAACACGAAGACCAGAAACCAACCAAAACGGAGGGCGGTGGCCGGAGCCACCAATGTTAGAGTCAACTGGCATGGCACCGCGAAGAATTATCCTTGGGCCCATAACCATAACTCGTCTTTGAAACACAAGTGTCATCACAAATGACGAATGTGAAAATCATATCAATTTATGCATAGTGGGGAGAGGATGAGTTCATTGAGAGAACACCACTCCCCCTATTTCCATGCCTACACCTAGACTAGACAATATGATGAGTATGGTGGGGTGTGCATGTGCTCAAGCCACATTGCTTAAATCAATGATATTTAGCTCATGCCTTAACTCACGAAATCTTGCTTCATCCAAGGGATTCGTGAAGATATCTGCAAGGTTATCATGAGTGTTGATGTAGTGAAGCTCGATCTCTCCCTGCCTTATGTGATCCCGGATAAAGTGATACCGTATCTCTATATGCTTCGTCTTGAAGTGTTGCACCAGGTTGAGAGAAATCTTGATGGCACTTTCATTGTCACACCAAAGAGGCACTTTGTCACAAGTGAGACCATAATACTTTAAAGTTTGCCTCATCCATAAGAGTTGAGCACAACAACTTCCAGCAGCCACATACTCTGCTTCGGTGGAAGAGAGAGACAGACAACTTTGCTTTTTGGAAGACCAACTAACAAGAGAGCAATCAAGAACTTGGCACCCTCCAGAAGTGGACTTCCTATCCACTTTGTCTCCCGCCCAATCCGAATCAGAGAAACCTACAAGGTTGAAGTTTGCTCCTCTTGGGTACCATAAGCCAAAGTTTGGGGTATGAGCCAAATATCGAAAGATTCGCTTGACAGCCACAAAGTGACTCTCCTTAGGTGAGGCTTGAAACCGTGCACAAATTCCCACACTCAACATAATATCCGGTCTAGATGCACAAAGGTAAAGCAAGGAACCGATCATAGAGCGATATACCTTTTGATCCACTGCTTTACCATTGGGATCAATGTCAAGTTGGCACTTGGTTGGCATTGGAGTAGTAGCCGGCTTGACATCACTTAGATTGAACCTCTTGAGCATGTCTTGAGTATACTTGGATTGTTTGATGAAGATCCTTTCTCTTCTTTGCTTGATCTCAAACCCAAGGAAGTACTTCAACTCTCCCATCATGGACATCTCAAAATGTGTGGTCATGAGTGCGGCGAACTCATCATTGAAAGCTTTGTTAGGAGAACCAAAGATAATATCATCAACATATAGTTGGCATACAAACAACTCCCCTTTGACCTTCTTAGTAAAAAGAGTGGGGTCGATTTTCCCAATTTCAAACCCACGATCTTGTAACAACTCGGTAAGGTGCTCATACCACGCACGTGGGGCTTGTGTAAGGCCATAGAGTGCCTTATCGAGTTGGTACACATGATTGGGGAACTTAGGATCCTCGAACCCTGGGGGTTGTTTAACATACACCAACTCATTAATAGGACCATTAAGAAATGCACTT
The DNA here is from genome assembly GCA_902687465.1 of Secale cereale. NCBI lineage: Eukaryota > Viridiplantae > Streptophyta > Magnoliopsida > Poales > Poaceae > Secale > Secale cereale. The sequence goes on along the minus strand of LR738711.1, from coordinate 138,680,695 downwards.
TTCACATCCATTTGTTGTAATTTAAAGTTATGATGGGAAGCATAGGCAAGCAACAAACGGATGGATTCAAGACGAGCAACGGGGGCAAAGGTTTCACCGTAGTCGATACCCTCGACTTGGGAGTAGCCTTGAGCCACCAGGCGCGCCTTGTTGCGGATGACAATGCCATGAGCATCTTGCTTGTTCTTAAAGATCCATTTGGTTACAATGACATTAAGGTTCTCCTTTGGTCTTGGCACCAGACGCCACACCTTGTTGCGCTCGAAGTTATGGAGTTCTTCATGCATGGGATTGAGCCAACCAGGGTCTTCGAGCGCCTCATAAACCTTCTGAGGTTCAACATAGGAGACAAAAGCTTGATGAGCACAATAGTTTGCTAATTGTCTACGAGTGCTTACCCCCCTTTTGATGCTTCCTAGAATGTTCTCGATGTGAAGCTCGTTGGAAGCAAGCCTGGAGGCAACTTTTGCAGCACGACGCTCTAATTGCTCTTCAAGTGTTAACTGAGGAGCACTGAGTTGATCATCTTGAGCGTCGTCAGGAGCTAGATCTTGATCTTGAGCTTCCTCTTGATCTCGATCTTGCTCAAGGGACAGAACTTGGCCTTGTGCATCATTTGATGACTCTCCACCAACTTGAGATTGATCTTGCACTTGGCCTTGTTCATCAGGTTGAGGGCCTTCACTTTGTTCTTCGGAAGCGTGTGGGTCTTGACTTGGTGATGGTTCCACTTGAGTGGAACATTGTCCTTCTCCTTCGGCCATAAGGGGTTCCTCAATGGGTAGGATATATCCAACACCCATTCTTCTTATGCCTTGAGGAGGAATTTCATCACCTGCATCACAAGTACCACTTTGCTCCACTTGGGAGCCGTTATTTTCATCAAACTCTACGTTACTCGTCTCCTCAATGAGTCCAGTGGACTTGTTGAGGACACGGTAAGCATGAGAGTTTGTAGCATAACCAACAAATATGCCCTCATGAGCTCTAGATAAATTTAGACAAACGAACACCTTTCTTGAGAATGAAACACTTACACCCGAATACCCGAAAGTACTTGAGATTGGGCTTGTTACCGGTAAGAATCTCATACAGAGTTTTGTTCAAGCCTTTGCGGAGATAGAGACGATTTGATGCATGGCAAGCGGTGTTGATGGCTTCGGCCCAAAAGTTGTATGGAGATTTGAATTCAGCCATCATGGTTCTTGCAGCATCCATTAGAGTTCGGTTCTTTCTCTCCACTACACCATTTTGTTGAAGGGTATATGGGGCTGCATATTGATGTTTGATCCCCTCATCACCAAGAAACTCATCCAAGGTGTAGTTCTTGAACTCGGTGCCGTTGTCACTTCTGATCATCAAAATCTTTGCTTCATGTTGTCGTTGAGCTTCATTTGCAAAGTTGACGACGGTTTGTTGGGTCTCACTCTTCTTCTTGAAGAAGTATACCCAGGTGTATCTTGAGTAATCATCCACAATCACCAAGCAATACTTCCTACCCCCAAGACTATCAAAAGATGGAGGCCCAAAGAGGTCCATGTGGAGGAGCTCTAGGGGTCTCTTTGAATAGATGATAGTCGTGGGAGGGTGAGCCTTCTCATGTAATTTTCCTTCAATGCACGCCCTGCAAGCACGATCTTTGGCAAAGCTAACATTTGTTAGTCCTCGGACATGGTCCCCCTTGAGAAGACTTTGCAAAGATCTCATATTGACGTGGGCCAAACGGCGATGCCAAAGCCATCCCACATCAACTTTAGCCATTAGGCATGTCGCGACCTTAGTGGGTTGCTTCGAGAAGTTAACCACATAAAGGCCGTTCTCAACATGCCCAACATAGGCTACTTTAAGAGTCTTGCTCCACAAGAGGGCCACAATATCAATATCAAAGAACGTAGCAAAGCCCATGAGTGCAAGTTGGCGAACAGAAAGTAAATTGTATGCAAGGGACTCAACAAGCATGACTTTCTCGATCGTGAGATCATGAGAGACAACAACCTTGCCAAGTCCCAATACCTTAGAAGATGAAGCATCACCCCATTCGACGTTGGTGGCCATAGATGAGCCGAGATGCACGTCCACCACCAAGTCTTTGCTTCCGGTCATATGATTTGTGGCTCCGCTATCGAGCAACCATGATCCCCCACCGGAAGCAAACTCCTACAATAGATCAATGCTTGGATTTAGGTACCCATTTGGTAATGGGTCCTTTGAGGTTAGTAACAAGGGTCTTAGGAACCCAAATGGACCATTCAATGTACTCGTAAGAAGAACCAACAAATTTAGCAAACACATGACCATCACTAGCACGGCATAAAACATATGAAGGATTAAAATCGCGGCCATGTTTGATGGTATGGTGGAGTTTTTCTTGACACCACCACTTTTCTTCTTGGTTGACGTGCCCTCTCCTTCTTTCACAAAAGATTGTCGGAGAGGGGGTGGTTGCTTGGTCTTGTCATTCTTCTTCTTCTGGGGCTTAGGAACAAACCCAATTCCTTCCTTTGCCACAACTTCCTTTTGATTGCTCAAAAGGGTGTTGATGTTCTTCTCACCTTGCATGCAAGTCACAAGGCCTTTCTCAAGTTGCTTCTTCAACTCGGCATTCTCTTCAACAAGATGCACATGCTCGCAACATGGGTTAGTAGCATTTGCATTATCAATTAAAACCATGCGAGGAAAGATAGCCTTTTCCTTGGTTAGCGAAACTTGGAGTTGATCATGAGACTCCTTGAGAGTAGCATGCATACCTTTCAAGGCCTTGTGAGCCTTGTCAAGTATGTCAAACTCCTCTTTGAGTTTAGCATGGTCAACCTCAAGTTTTGCCTTCTCGGAGTTAAGGACGCGAGAGACAACTAAAGCATGATCAAGATCTTTCTTTAATTTAGCATGATTATCGTTGTGTGACTCCTCAAGAGCCAAACGAAGACCACGCTCTTCCTCTAGGGCGTTAGAGAGATCCGATATCTCATCGACATAGTCTCGACTATGTCCTTCCATTTTAGTAATGGTTTCCTCGTGAGCCTCGATCATGTCATTGACCTCACCGAGTTGTTCCAAGAGAGCGACAAAATGTTTCTTGGGTTTGCCCTTGAGATTTTTCATGAACAACTCAAATTCATTTTCTCCCTTCTTAACACCCTCACCCTCATCAATACAATTTGTCAATGTAGGATTAGAAGAGATAGTAGTATTGGTATTTGGGGTTACCTTGTTGGTGGCCTTGACCATGAGACACTTGGCGGTGATGTTCTCGTTTTGTGAGTCGAAGAGAGATGAGCGCGGAGTAGTCGCAATTGCAATAGTGGCCATAGTGGTCACCTCATCATCTTCATCATTATCATCATCCTCCACATATTCTTCTTGGGCCACCAACACTTTCGGAGGGGTCTTCTTGATGAAATTGTTCTTGTTGGGATAGGACTTTGACTTGTCCTTCCGAATAAGATTGCCCCCAAAGTCTTCTCTCTTCTCATATGGGCAATCCACAACGAAGTGACTTACATTTCCACAGTTGAAGCATGTCCTTACTCGTTGCTTCCCCTTGTTCCCACTAGAGTTGTTCCTGTTGAAGTTGGATTTTGTGTTCTTCTTGCCCCAGAATTGCCTTGAAGCAAGAGCCATGTGCTCATGATAGGCATATTTGGTGTCCTCGGGGCTACACTCATCATCATCTTCCACCTATTCCTCTTCTACACAAGCCTTGGCCTTCAATGCAAGATTAGGCTTCTTCGATCGTTGAGCTCTTAAGACCGCATTGTCGGCGGTCACGTCCAAGATCCTCATGGCAACAAACTCATCCAACACTTCATTTGAGGATAAAGTGTGGAAGTCCGGTCTTTGACGAATGACAGAGGACATGGCCTTATGATAGGGCATCATGGCCTTGAGGAACTTGCGTTTGATCCAATTTTCATCCGTATCCTTACTGCATGATCTCGAAGAGAAACCGCAAGGATAGTTAATCTTCGATAAAGTTCACGAGGATCTTCATCTTCGATCATAGCAAACTCATCAGCTTCATCTTGAACCACTTCATAGTTGGAGCGTTGAATACTGGTGCTTCCCTTATACATCGTGCCAACATGCTGCCAAGCTGCCTTGGCCATAGTGAAGGGTCGAAGGTGTGCAATGTCTTCAGGAGGGATGGAATATTGAAGAATGCAGAGAGCGGACTCGTTGAACTGATGATCTGTAGTTTCTCTTGGAGTCATGTTGTCGGGATCATACGGATAAAAACCTTGCTCAATGATTCTCCAAAGGTTAGTAGAACAATGATTAATATGTCATTTGAAACGAAACACCCAAGTAGCAAAATCAGTATTTTTGATAAACTTGGGAGGGGGCCCAACGAAATTTAAATGCGGTGTGGGAACGGGTCCTCCATAGTGAGTAGGAGGAGCGGATTGAGCAAATTTCCCACTCCCATTCTTAGTAACCGGTGCTTGTTCACTACTAGCTTCTCCCTTGTCGGGATTAGCCTCCGACACGTTGGTAGCGGGACGAGCCACTTCCAACGGTGTGGTGGATAATTTAAGCCCCTCAAGCAAATCTTTAAACATGCCTTTGACCTCGCTCGCTAGTGATTCTTTCAATGTGGTCAAGACCACATTGAATTCCTCACGAGTGACCGAGGCTCCCCCATCAGACGTAGGTAAGGACGTAGTTCCACCAGAATGATCCTCCGTCTCGACTACGTTGTCACCCATACTCTTTGGACGGTAAAGTCCTTAAAAAGAGACGAGGCTCTGATACCAATTGAAAGGATCAATATGGTTGACT
>LR738711.1:138550041-138668897 GCA_902687465.1 Secale cereale | reverse complement strand
ACTGTCCCCAGGGGCCGGGTCATCCCTGAACGTGAGCGTATCGACTGTTCAGGGATCCCAAAGAATCATAACATAGCCAATCAATGGGACGTGGGCAAACCGGACTGTCCCAAGGGGCCGGGTCATCCTTGAACGTGAGCGTATCGACTGTTCAGGGAGCCCAAAGAATCATAACATAGCCAATCAATGGGACGTGGGCAAACCGGACTGTCCCAAGGGGCCTCTGATGTTCCCCCTGACTCTGCAGGTTTTTTCTCTTTTTATGGGGTTTTTTCTCTTCTTGAACCGGATATAATCTCTTGTTCCCGAGAGTTCTACCGCTCCTTCACATACCCTGCAAAGATTAGTTTCTAAAACCAGCAAACATTATAATTTGATCCCTGATAACAAACTGATATGATTATTTGCCGCAAAATTTATATATATGGAAAGAAGGCTGAGCCCCCGGTTTACCGAGGGTGCCGGTTTATTCATTATTCATAATATATACATAGGATACATTGGAGCCCATGGCTCAAGTGTAGTATGGCCGTAGATGAGCAATGTTCCACGGCCTTTTCGTCTCCTCCTCTGATGTCCGTGAATCCTTGTGTTCTCGAATGTCCACCAAATAATATGACCCGTTGTGTAAATTCTTGCTGACCACAAAGGGCCCTTCCCATGGCGGGGATAGCTTGTGAATATCTGTTTGATCTTGGATAAGCCGAAGTACCAAGTCACCCTCCTGGAATGTCCTGGTTCTAGTCCGGCGGCTGTGATATCTGCGCAGATCTTGCTGATAAATCGCCGACCGTGCTGCAGCTATATCACGCTCTTCATCCAACCGATCCAAACCGTCTTGTCTTGACTCCTCATTAATGGCTTCTATATAGGCCGCTACCCTCGGTGAATCATGGCGTATGTCACTTGGAAGAACTGCTTCTGCGCCGTAAACCATGAAAAAAGGTGTATAACCTGTAGACCGGTTGGGTGTAGTGTTAATACTCCAAAGGACAGACGGTAATTCTTCAACCCAACACCCCGGGGTTCTCTGCAAAGGTGTCATAAGCCGGGGTTTGACTCCTCGCAAAATCTCCTGATTTGCCCTTTCTGCCTGACCATTGGATTGGGGGTGAGCCACAGAAGACACGTCCAAACGAATATGCTCTCGTTGACAGAATTCTTCCATCTCACCCTGAGATAAGTTGGTGCCATTATCTGTGATGATGCTGTGCGGAAAACCAAACCGGAATATTACTTTTTTGATGAACTTAACTGCTGTTGCCGTATCACACTTGCTTATAGGCTCCGCTTCAATCCACTTCGTAAACTTGTCTACTGCTACTAGTAGATGAGTTTTCTGATCTTGGGATCTCTTGAAAGGACCAACCATGTCAAGCCCCCAAGTTGCAAAAGGCCAAGTTATTGGTATCATCCGGAGTTCCTGTGCCGGAACAAGTGCACGTCTTGAGAACTTCTGACAAGCGTCACACTTGCGGACCAGGTCTGCCGCATCTGCATGTGCGGTTAACCAATAAAAGCCATGTCGGAAAGCTTTAGCCACTAAAGATTTTGATCCGGCATGATGACCACAATCCCCTTCATGAATCTCCCTTAGAATCTCACAACCTTCCTCAGCTGAAACACACCGTTGAAATACTCCAGAAGTGCTACGATGGTGCAGCTCCCCGTTGGCAATTGTCATAGATTTGGAACGCCGGATTATCTGCCGTGCTTCACCTTCGTCCTCTGGTAACTCCCCTCGGCTTAAATATGCCAAATAGGGTAACGTCCAATCTGGAATAACATGGGTTGCTGCAACCAACTGTGCCTCTGGATCCGGAACAGCTAGGTCGTTCTCTGAAGGTACTTGAACCGAAGGATTGTGCAATTCATCCAAAAAGGTGTTTGGTGGTACCGGTTTACGTTGCGACCCTAGCCGGCTTAAAGCGTCGGCTGCTTCGTTCTTCCGCCGGTCTATATGCTCCACCTGATATCCTTTGAAATGTCCTGCGACCGCTTCAACCTCTCGTCGATAAGCCGCCATGAGGGGATCCCTTGAATCCCACTTGCCCGAAACTTGCTGTGCCACTAGGTCTGAATCGCCCAGGCACTTAACCCGGCTCAAATTCATCTCTTTTGCCAATCGCAAACCATGAAGCAGCGCCTCATACTCCGCTGCATTATTAGTACAAGGAAATAATAACCGGAGTACATAACAAAATTTATCACCTCTGGGGGAAGTTAAGACAACTCCAGCCCCCGAGCCCTCCAACTGCTTTGAACCGTCGAAGTGAATCGTCCAATAAGTAAGATCCGGCTTCTCCTCAGGAGTCTGTATTTCCGTCTAGTCATTGATGAAGTCGATCAATGCCTGAGATTTTATAGCAGTACGTGGTACATACTTCAACTCATGCGGACTGAGCTCAATGGCCCACTTGGCTATTCTGCCTGTAGCTTCTCTATTCTGGATTATGTCTCCCAACGGAGCTGAACTAACCACAGTTATTGGATGTCCTTGGAAATAATGCTTCAGCTTCCGGTTTGCCATGAACACCCCATATACCAATTTCTGCCAATGAGGGTATCTTTGTTTAGACTCGATGAGTACTTCACTCACAAAGTAAACCGGGCGCTGAACCGGATGTTCCTTCCCTGCTTCCTTGCGCTCAACCACGATCGCAACGCTGACTGCTCGTGTGTTTGCAGCAACATATAACAGCAAAGGCTCCTTATCGATAGGAGCAGATAAAACCGGCGGTTTCGCTAATTGCTGTTTCAGATTCTCAAACGTTGTATTCGCCTCATCACTCCAAATGAACCGGCCCGTTTTCTTCAACATTTGATAAAGCGGGATCGCCTTTTCACCTAAGCGACTGATAAACCGGCTCAGCGCCGTGATCCGGCCAGCTATGCGCTGAACATCATTGATGCAAACCGGTTTTGTCAAAGATGTGATGGCCTTGATCTTCTCCGGGTTGGCTTCTATTCCCCTGTTCGAGACCAGGAATCCCAAAAGCTTACCAGCCGGGACACCAAAGGCACATTTCTCCGGATTAAGCATCATCCTGTAAGCCCTAAGATTGTCAAAGGTTTCTCTGAGATCTTCTATCATTGTTCTTTCCTCCTTTGATTTAACCACGATGTCATCCACATAAGCATGTACGTTCCTTCCTATCTGCCCCTTCAAACAATTCTGAACGCAACGCTGATAAGTTGCCTGTGCACACTTGAGCCCAAAGGGCATAGATACATAGCAAAAAGCACCAAAAGGAGTTATGAAAGCTGTCTTCTCTTGATCTTCAACTGCCATCTTGATCTGGTGATAACCTGAATACGCATCCAGAAAACTCAGCCGTTCACACCCTGCTGTGGCATCAATAATCTGATCAATGCGAGGTAGAGCAAAATGATCAGTCGGGCAAGCTTTATTGAGGTCTGTGTAATCCACACACATTCTCCACTTCCCATTCTTCTTTAGAACCAGCACCGGATTAGCCAACCATTCCGGATGAAAAACTTCCACTATGAACCCTGCCGCCAAAAGCCTGGCCACTTCTTCTCCTATAGCTTTGCGTCTTTCTTCATTAAAGCGGCGTAGATACTGCTTTACCGGTTTAAACTTCGGATCAATATTCAACTTGTGCTCAGCGAGTTCCCTCGGTATACCTGGCATGTCAGAAGGTTTCCATGCAAAGATATCCCGGTTCTCACGGATGAACTCGATGAGCGCGCTTTCCTATTTAGGATCCAGGTTAGCACTGATGGTGAATTGCTTAGACGAATCTCCAGGCACAAAATCAACCTGCTTAGTCTCTTCCGCTGATTTGAACTTCATAGCCGGATCATGCTCGGTAGTTGGCTTCTTCAGCGGAGTCATGTCTGCCGGATCAACATTATCCTTATAAAATTTTAACTCTTCCGTGGCACATACTGCTTCTGCATAAGCTGCATCACCTTCCTCACATTCCACTGCTATCTTACGACTGCCATGCACCGTAATCGTGCCTTTATGACCCGGCATTTTAAGCTGCAGATAAACATAACATGGCCTAGCCATAAATTTAGCATAAACCGTCCTTCCAAACAAAGCATGATACGGACTTTTAATTTTGACAACTTCAAAGGTGATCATCTCCGATCTGGAATCACGCTCATCCCCAAAGGTAACTTCTAAGTCAATCCTACCAACCGGATAAGCTGACTTACCTGGGGCCACCCCGTGAAACACTGTATTTGATGTCCTTAGCTTTTTATCTGTCAGACCCATACGACGAAAGGTCTCGTAATATAATATATTGATACTTCTACCTCCATCCATGAGTACTTTAGTAAACTTGTATCCTCCCACCTGAGGTGCCACTACCAAGGCTAAATGTCCCGGATTATCTACCCGTAACGGGTGGTCCTCTCTGCTCCATACAATGGGCTGCTCTGACCATCGTAGGAACTGTGGCGTCGCCGGTTCTACCGCATTAACAGCCCGCTTTAAAACCTTCTGGTCTCTCTTACATAAACTCGTGGTGAAAACATGATATTGACCGCTGCTCAACTCCTTCGGATTACTCTGGAATCCGGATTGCTGTTGTTGCTGCGGACGCTGTTGCTGCTGGTTTCCTTGGTTATTGTAACTCCCTTGACCCTGCTGCTGATTATTCTGATTGTTGTAGCCACCTTGATGATGCGATTGATTTCCCTGACCATGATAACCACCTTGATGATGTGATTGGTTTCCCTGACCATGATAACCACCTTGATGATGTGATTGGTTTCCCTGACCATTGTAACCACCTTGATGATGTGATTGATTTCCCTGACCATTGTAGTTCCCTTGACTACTTTGGCCGGCTGGCCGGGATTGATAACCGCCGTTGTTCCCTTGATAGCCGCCGTTGCCCCTATATCCTGATCCGGAGTTGTTTCCTTGATAACCCGGACCATAAAATCCGGGCCCTGAACCGCCCTTCGGGGGCCGGTTAGGAGGATTAAAACGGCCGTTCCCTGGTTTCATAAAGGACAGGCATTCTCTTATAGAATGTCTTGCAATCCTCCCTCTTCCACTATGCTTCAGACAGGGTTGATCCAAATCCTGCTCCCAACCCGAGTTTCCTCCACAGGTTTGGAGAGTGGAACCCTGTTGATTAACCTGAAGACCGCCTTGAGCCTGCGTATTAGCAACAAAATCGGAGCTATTTTCTGCCTTCCGTTTGCCCAAAAGGCTTGAAGCAACCGGATTAACCGGCGCCGGTTTACCAGACTTGCTGGCCTTCCCCGTTTTATCTCCTTCTGACTCCGGATACTTGGTATTATCTGAGTCTCCGTACTTCACCAGGGCGCTCATCAAAGTCCCCATGTCATTGCACTCCCGTTTGAGCCGCCCGAGTTTTAATTTCAAAGATTCGAACCGGCAATTGTTCTCCAATGTTACAATTGCTGTGCTTGGGTTAATGCCATTTGAGGAGTGCAAGATCTCTGCCACTCTGCGTACCCAAGCTGCTGTAGACTCCTGCTCTCCTTGCACACATCCTGCTAAATCTATCACCGACATCGGTTGCTTGCATGTATCCTTGAAGTTTTTGATGAACTGACTGCGCAGCTCCCCCCATGATCCGATAGAATTCGGAGGCAGTGCCTTTAGCCAAGTCCGGGCCGTGCCCTCCAGCATCATAGTAAAATATTTGGCACAAGCCGATTCATCCACGTCCAGCATCTCCATGGCCATCTCGTAACTCTCCACCCAAGCTTCGGGCGGTAAATCGGCTGTATAATTAGGCACCTTGCGAGGTCCTTTGAAATCCTTGGGCAACTTAACGCTCCGCAGGGCGGGGACGAGACATTGTATTCCAAAACCGCTCGCTGTAGCTCCTGTCCCTGTAGTGGCTGTGTGAACCGGCGTCGACTGACGAATTTCCTCCCTGGCCTCCGATCTAGGCAGATTTAGGTCCGGGGCTGGCATCTCCGCCCTTGCCGGATTATCTTGCCTGTGCTGATGTCTCCTACGTTCACTGCTATACACTTCGGGCTCCTCCCAATGTCTAGAGTAACTTCGGTTGGGACGTGGTGTTGAATGAAACCTTTCCCTGCTATGAGAGTACGCTTGCTGCTGTATTAACGCCGTATTAAGCAGCTTCTGGGCCCTGCGCGCCTCTATCGCCACCGGGGATGCTTCTTCTGCAGGTAAAGCGGCCAACCGTGCTGCCGCTGCAGCAATATTATCCAAAGGGTTTGAGTAGTGTCCCGGAGGGACAGGAACATAAGGCACCGATGTAATCCGACGCTCCCGTTCTGCGGCGGGCTGCTGAACCGGCTCCTCCCGAGCCGGTGGGCTTCTCCGGTTTAAGGCCGGATTATTACTGGCCCCGGCCCCAGGTGTTTTGAACAAATTCGCGGATTCGTAACCCGGCGGCAGGCGGGATCGATACTTTCGCCCCCTTACTGCTTCCACAGAAGCCTGCTCCATCCTCAAGTGAAAGGCTTGATCATCCAACTCTGCTTGTCTTATGGCTAACATCTCCCCTTCTGCCTTTAAATCCTCCTTTAACTGATCGATCCGGGCTTTCAACTGAAGAAGCGTTGCATCATGTTGCGCCTTGTCTACTGGAGCTACGACCTCCACTGCCTTAGCTGTGAACTCCTCGATCAAGGTGGATAGAACTTCAGTAAGGGAGGGATTTGAACCGCTTCCCCCTGCACCAGCCTCTGCTGTGGTCCCGTTCGTCGGGGGTTGTGAACCGGCCATAAAGACCGCCACCCGGTTTGGCGGGCCGAAGGGGTCTGGAATACTGTTTCCATCGGACTCGCCCTCAGACCGGCCGTCCCGCAACTGATACAGAGATTCAGTTTCCCCGGATGAAGACTCGTCATCTGAATAGACGACGGTTGCACCGTCCGATTCCGATCTGTCCTCGGCTCGGCCTCCATGAATCGCTCCAACGAACACATGCTTCATGGCAGGCTGAATCTGGGCCGATGTTGCACGCTGAGCCGGCTCGATGATGTTGGGGAAGGTGTCCGGCTCAGGTCCCGGTTCTCCGATTTTGCCGATGAAGACTTGGATGCTGCCGAAGGGGACCCGGTACCCGTATTCGATCGAATCGGCCTCCGGTCCCCAACCCGCGTCGTCGATGTAGATCCGGCCACGACGACTCTTGGTCATCCGGCCGACTGCGTAACCCTTCAACCCTTCGAAGCCTCCTTTCAAGAACTCAAAACCATCATGCGCAGGCCCCACGGTGGGCGCCAACTGTCGTGGAATTAACATGGCAGATGTCCGGTTTAGCGGACTTGATGATGGAACCATCGCACGGGTTAGCTTGAAAGGATTCATGGCACACAAAGGACACAAAGGATTTATACTAGTTCGGCCCCTCCGAGAAGGTAAAAGCCTACGTCTAGTTGGTTTGGTATTGCTTGGGCGCCGGTTTACAGGGAGCGGATTCGCTTTGCCTGCGTCTCGACGGATTGATTGTTGCTCGTCCTTGAACCGTCGCCGGGTCGTCCCTTTATATAGAGGTGACGCCTGGTCCGGTTTACAAAGTCCCGAGGCCGGCTCATAATCGTGTCCGCCTCGGTCTCTGCCTTTTCTTTCCTATCTCTCAAGTTACATCTCTTGGCGGTTTACAAACCGTACTTCTATACATGGGCCTTGAAATCTCATGGGCCGTAGTTTCTACTAAAATAGTAAAACTAAGTACAACATTACTAAGCCGGTTTACAATATCCGGTTTATACCTACTAACCATATCCCTGACAGTCTCCACCAATCCAACCGTTATGTGCAGATTTACATAGGACCGGTAGTTCCGCTATCCCAACCGGTAGTACCGGTGAGTGAAGAAACATGCGCCCGTGCCACTAAGGCGGTACTTCCGGTGGCTTACCCGGTAGTACCGGTCTTCCGGAGAAGACCGGAACTACCGCCCAACCTCCGGTCAACTACCGCTTGAAACCAGAAGGTTTCAAGCCGGGGCGGTAGTTGGGACGCTGGTTGGGCCGGAACTACCGCCTGGCAGATAGTTTCTACGTGGTGGCAGTCAGAGCGGTACTACCGCTCGGAACACCGGTAGTACCGGTCTTGTGAGAAGAACACCGGTACTTCCGGGCCACCACCGGTCTACCACCGTACCCAGTACAGAGGGTATCACCCCTGAGCGGTACTTGGGGCGGTGGTTTGACCGGAACTACCGGCCACCGGTACAACCACCCATTAGGGCGGAACTACCGCTGTGGAGAAATCTACAATAAGGAAGAATGAAATGGGACCTCTCTCTCCACGAACGGAGGCAATATGGTGGGTGCAAGGAATCTGTGTGCGTGACTTGATTCACCCATTACCTTCCGATGTGGGTTCCCTCTTAATAGTACGGATTTCCTATGACCAAAAGAAACAGAAAGGCATCGGAAACTCCGTCTTCGATGTTTTCCTTAAAGAGGGAAAGCCAAACCGTCTTGTGCCGCATGTTATCAACCTGAGTAATATTGACACACGATTAGTCCAAACAAGGATTGTCATCATCACCAAAACCTCAGGCAAGAGATGCCCTTACACTCGCCGTTGAGCCCCAGGCTCCAGCGTGGGCGCAGCATACCGTCCGATTCCTTCAGACTGGGGAACTTCCTAAGGAGCAGGAAGAAGCGGAGAAAGTAGCCCGTCGGTCCACCATGTATCAGTTCGTCGATGACGTCCTGTACAGGAGGAGACCGACCGGTGTGAAATTGAAGTGCATCCCTCGAGAGGAAGGACTGGAGCTGTTGGCGGAAATACATGGAGGCATGTGTGGATCCCACATAGGGTCAAGAGCCCTTGCCGGCAAGGCATTCCGGCAAGGCTTCTTCTGGCCCACTGCCCTCCAGGATGTGGCGGCGCTGGTCACCAGGTGTGAAGCGTGCCAATTCCATTCAAAGAAGCTTCATCAACCAGCTCAAGCCCTTCAAACCATTCCTCTCTTCTGGTCCTTCTCGGTCTGGGGGCTCGACATACTGGGCCCTTTCCCCCGCGCCATCGGGGACTTTGAGTACTTGTACGTTGCAATCGACAAGTTCACAAAGTGGCCAGAAGTGGAAGCAGTGAGGAAGGTCACAACTCAGTCAGCCGTCAAGATCTTCAAGGGGCTAGTGTGCCATTTTGGTGTACCCAACAGGATTATCACCGACAACGGCACACAGTTTACAAGCCGCACCTTCATGCAATATACCCAAGACCTCGGCAGCAAGGTCTGTTTCGCTTCCGTTGCTCACCCCCGAAGCAATGGTCAAGCTGAGAGGGCAAATGCTGAAGTGCTGCGAGGATTAAGGACAAAGACCTTTGACAGGCTGCACAAGAGCGGGAGGCGCTGGATTGATGAATTGCCAGCGGTTCTTTTGTCGATCAGGACGATGCCAAATCGAGCCACCGACCAGACGCCCTTTGCCCTGATATACGGGGCAGAAGCAGTTCTCCCCACGGAACTCATATACGGGTCGCCTCGAGTGCTCTCTTATGATGAGCTTGAGCAAGAGCAATTGCGGCAAGATGACGCGATGCTCCTTGAGGAAGATCGTCTTCGGGCGGCTGTGAGAGAAGCGCGCTACCAGCAAGCCTTGTGCCGCTACCATAGCCGCAAGGTTCATGCCCAAAGCTTTGAGGAAGGTGACCTTGTTCTCCGGCGCATTCAATCGGCCAGGAATACGAACAAGTTGACACCGAAGTGGGAGGGCCCTTATTGGGTAATACGAGTCACCAGGCCTGGCGCAGTCCGCCTGGAGACTGAGGATGCCGTTCCGGTGAGTAACTCCTGGAACATCGAGCATCTTCGCAAGTTTTACCCATAAGGTGCGGCTTGCCGGGCCTCCCGGCAAGCCACCCTTTTGTACAAGCTTTGCCGGCAAGGCATGTAACCCTTTGTGCAAAGCCAGGCGCAGACCCTGAGCATAAATAAATGAAGCGCTGGCGCCCTAAGTTTTAGCATGCATGCTGAGTCGAGTCTCGTCCTTGGTTAGGGTTGATAGTGCTTAGCAGCGGCTAACCCCTAGCTTAGAGGTCGAGTCTTTGTCTTTCCTCTGTCATCCTTGGTTTACAAGACGCACGGGCATCCTTGCCGAGGCCACATGAAGGGAGGAGAGAAGAACAAATCAGTACTTGGACCCCGGCAAGCCAGCATTGCCGGGGGCTACAAGAGCAAGAATTCACCCGCGGCAGACCAGGGTTGCCGAGGGCTGCAATCTCAGATAAGTCCTTTTTCCTTGTCATGCATTCTGCTATGGACTGAGGTATGTGAAACCTCGTTCTTTTCCTTGAGCTACCGTGCTCCCATAACTCTAGGTCCTAAGGCTCATCCCTGGGACCAAGTTTGGTCGCAGTCGCGGCAACAAAAGGATAAGACGAGGAGCCTAGGCCCGCTTCATCCCTGCCTCCGCCAAGAGCGTGAGAAAGGTCGAGCGAAGTGGGGAAACTGCAGGGCTTGTTGCCGGGCGAGAAAATGTTGATCTTAAGGATATCAGGGATTTATTCCCTGTAGTGGGTTTTTACCTACGAACAAAAGGGCCCGGCAAACATTCCTTTTTCATTAAGAACATTCCATTCAGGTACAGTCCATAGGGGATGAAAGACATGAATAAGGGGGATTACAAGTTTTAAACTTTACAGATGCCCGAAGGCTTACAGACTAAAAAGAGATAAGATGTCCGTAATGCCTTTCTTGTCCCTCTCCTCAGGATGTAGGTCAAGGCGGCGAGAAGGGAAAATGGGGCGCCTAGGCGAGCTACGGGTGACAGAAGACACCGAGAAGACATCCCGGCGGCCTCCCCTGGGCTGGACGGTGATGACGGCGCCGGAGGCTGAGCTCGAAGACGAGGCGGCATGACGTCAGTAGGAGACGAAGGCGTCGGTGCCCGCGTACTCTGACATGACGACCTTGCCGGCCACCTTCTTCCTCTTCCTCTTCCGCTGCCTCCCTACACCAGCCGCCAAGGAGACGACCTCGAGAAGTTCAAAGAGCCGGCGACGTGGATGATGGGGTCGCCGGTGCCACCAGGAGCGGCGCCCGACACCTAGTCGAACCCGTCATCCTGCCGTCCCCCACCCTCGTCATCGCTGTCGCTGTCCTCCTCGTCACCCTCGTTCGAGGAGGAGTCTTTGTCGTCGGAGGAGCTCTCCATGCAGCACCTCGCGCGAGTTCCGAGGTGCCCGAAGACCTTGACGGAGAGGTGGCCATCCCCCATCAGTTTGAAGTGGAGGGTGAGCCCGTCCGTCAGGCTGTGGATGCGGGCAAACCTCTTCCATCCTCGACGAAGATACATCACATGAGGGGCGGGGAAGTCGACGACAGCTCGCGTGCCACTGATCCCACAACCCCTCATGTGCAACCGCAACGACTACGGCGGGTTCGCCTCCATCTCCCACGCAAACGGGGTCGGGAGATGAAGGCGACGGCGCGGCGACCCCCGCATCCTAATGAAGAATTCGCAGGGGTCATCTCCAACATGACCTTCCACCGGAGAAGGAGCTGCTGGCGGGGGCGAGGCCGGCGAGCCACCCCGTCTTCCTCTTCCCCGAGCACCCCGGCCTCGCCCACGACCTCGCCCCCTCCCTCTTCCCCTCGTAGCTAGTTCAACCACTGTGGGTGCAGGAGAAGGGGGCACGCGCTGTCGAGCGGCGACCCTTGCCCCCACCGTTGAGGAGCTGGGGTTTTCCTTCTTCATGGCGGATAGAAGAAAAGAGCAGAAGCTAGAGGAGAAAGAAGATGGAGGAGTGTGTAGCGCCGTCCCCTCCCTCCGCCCTTTATAAAGGGGCGAGGCTGGAGCTCGACCGCCCCGCTCGACCAATCAAGACGCAGAAGGCGAGAGGGGCTGGGATCGACCCGCCGCACCAACCAACGACGGCTCGGTTTCCCGCCTCCACCGCTCGCCACCTTGAACGCATGGAGGGCACGTGGCGAACACGCGGGACCGAAGGGACGGATGAGGTGACTTCTCCCCACCCCGTGATCGTGGGGGATGGACGCCAAGCAGACCGCGCCTCGGCCCCATCCAGTCAGTGGGCCAAGCCCCCATACCTTCCCTCGTTTACGGGGAAGGCGCGTGCCGCCTCCTTCCACATTTACTGCGACGTGACGCATGCGTGCGGAAACCGCCCCATGGATGCCGCCCACGTCACGCACGCCCCTCCACCCCGCGCCGCTCGCGCGGGCCGTGGGAGGCGCAGCGCGCGAAAATTCTACCGCGGTGAGAACCACCCCGCCTGCCCGCTCACCGTTCTGGGCCTGGCCCAACAACGTGTCGCGCTTATGTGTGGCCCAGGCCCGGGAGCTCCTGTCGGTGTACAAAAAGAGGGGTACACTTTTTTTACCCCTATGACTATGCACGGGCAGTCTGAGCCACGGGGCCGACGCACCAAGCATGGCAAGGGAGGCAAGCCGGGACAAGACTGAAGCTCGATGAAGAGTGGAGCGACACCAAGAACAAGACCACGAAGGGCAAGGGGGACGAAGCGGTTTTACCCGGCAAGATCCTTGCCGCGGCCGGCTCTGGCAGCCCCGGCAAGACCCTTGCCGCGGCAGCTTGCCCCCCCCCGCCTACGGAGCGAATCGCCCTTGAGTCCGCCACCCCCATGGGGGGAGGATTCGGGAGATGTCCCCGTGGTGGCATGCAGATCTTTGTGAAGACCTTCAAGATCAGACACAAGGTAAGAAGACGACGACCCTTGGCGGGATCCCAGCCAAGGGGATCCACAAGGCCCACGGCAAGCACCTTGCTAGGGATGACAGCAGGCGCCACGACAAGACCCTTGCCGGGGCCCCGGCAAGGTCCTTGCCAAGGACATCCATGGGGCCACCATCAGGCCCGCGCCAACTGGGTGTCCACCGACCCACGCAGCTGCCGACCCAACTAGCTGGATAGGCTCCTGCGTGGCAACCCACAGGTCTTCGTAGAGGCCCGCCGTTGCGCCACCTCAGCTGCCTGTCTGCCTACATGGCACCTCAGGCACCGCTGGCCAGGGCGCGTGTCGACACGAGGAGGAGCGGCGACGGACAAGACGGACGTCTCCCGTCGTCCCCGATAAAGCAAGGACACCTAAGCAGGGCGCATTAAATGCACCTTGTCCTGTAATGCGATGGATAACCTCGCATCACTGTACCCTTTCCACCTCCCGTGTGCCACTGTGGCAGCTCCTTTTTCCTATAAAAGGAGGCCCGAGGCGACCAGGAGAAGGATTCGGCTTTTCGGAACCCCTCACGACTCTTTTGGAGCTCCTCATTAGCTGAAGAACACCAACATATAATCCACCAAAGCAGGAGTAGGGTTTTACGCATCTTTGCGGCCCGAACCTGGGTAAAGGAACCGTGTCCCCGATCGTTAGATCCGCTCTTCTCTCAACCCCGCGCTCCGTAACCGTAGTAGGGATTCTTGTGATCCCATAGGTGTCGATCCAAATACACCGACACTCCCACAATGGGTCTATGTTTGTCCCTTTCAGCAGGTTTGGCAATTCTAGCAGCCTCTTCATTAAAGGAAATAACATGCCCATCTACATTTTCTTCCACGAGATCCTTTACCATAGCAATATTAGGCTCTACTTTAATTTGTTCATCGGGTTTAGGTGTTCTAACATAACTTTTGTTAACCATAGTTGAAACTTTAGCGTGTTCCTTTATCCTAACAGGGAAAGGTGGTTCTTCAATATAAGCCGAAGGAACAACCGGATCAACATGATAAAGTATAGTTTCTCCTTTAATGGGTGCTGGTTCCTTAATTTCTTCTTTAATAGGTGGGTGATATTTAAACCAAATCTCTTTAGGGAGATCAACATGAGCAGCGAAAGATTCACAAAAGGAGGCTACTATCTCAGAGTCAAGTCCATATTTAGTGCTAAACCTTTGAAAATCATCAGTATCCATAAAAGATTTAACACAATCATACTTAAGTTTAATAACTGACTCTGTACCTTCGTCGAGTTCCCAATCTTCAGAGTTGCATTTAATTCTTTCCAAAAGATCCCACCGGAATTCAATAGTTTTCTTCATAAAAGAACCAACACAAGAAGTATCCAGCATGGTTTGATCATTACGAGAAAGCCAAGCATAAAAGTTCTGGATAATAATTTCTCTTGAGAGCTAATGATTGGGGCATGAATATAACATTGACTTAAGCCTCCCCCAAGCTAGAGCGATACTTTCTCCTTCACGAGGCCAAAAATTATATATATAATTCCGATCCCGATGAACTAGATGCATAGGATAATTGTTTTGGTGGAACTCCATTTTCAATCGATTCCAGTTCCAAGATCCAATATCATCGCATAGCCAATACCATGCTAATGCTTTTTCCCTCAAAGATAAAGGAAAAACCTTCCTCATAACTTTATCCCTAGGTAGACCTGCAAGCTTAAACAATCCACAAATTTGTTCTACATATATCAAATGCATATGAGGATGTTCGGTTCCATCTCCTGCATAAGGATTAGCTAGCAGTTTTTCTATCATACCCGAAGGGATTTCATATTCAATATTTTCAGTAGGTGCAGCGGGTTGAGGGGTATCTAATTGTGGTTCCGGACGAGGTGAAGATACCCCGAACAAACCCCTCAAAGGATTGTTTTCCATAGTGACAAGTGACAATAAATTTCAGCACACTATATAAATGTTTCCACACGAAATTCCACTTACCAGAAGTGCTTCACTCCCTGGCAACAGCTCTAGAAAATAGCCTTGATGACCCAGAAGTATAGGGGATCAATTGTAGCTCTTTTCGATAAGTAAGAGTGTCAAACCCAACGAGGAGTAGAAGGAAATGACAAGTAGTTTTCAGTAAGGTAGTGTCTGCAAGTGCTGAAATTGTAAGTAGCGAGTAGTTTGATAGCAAGGTAATTTGTAATGAGCAAGTAACGATAACTGAAACAAGTATGCAGCAAGGTTGCACAATCCTTTTGAGGCAAAGGACATGCCAAAACGGTCTCTTATAATAAGCAAAGCGTTCTTGAGGGTACACGGGAATTTCATCTAGTCAATTTCATCATGTTGGTTTGATTTGTGTTCGCTACTTTGATTATTTGATATGTGCGTGGACCGGTGCTTAGGTGCTGTTCTTACTTGAACAAACCTCCTACTTATGATTAACCCTCCCGCAAGCGTCCGCAACTATGAGAAAATTATTAAGAATAAATTCTAAGCATAGCATTAAACTCTAGGATCCAATCGGTCCCTTACGAAATAGTGCATAACCCGGGGTTTAAGTTTCTGTCACTCTCACAACCCACCAGCTATTTACTAATCCACAATGCATTACCTTAGGCCCAAATATGGTGAAGTATCATGTAGTCTACGTTCACATGACACCACTAAGTGAATCACAACATACATATTATCAAAATATCGAACACATATCAATTTCACATGATTATTGCAACATGATTTCTCCCGTGACCTCAAGAACAAAGGTAACTACTCACAAGTGATGAACATGCTGAATATCAGAGGGGTATTAATATGCATAATGGATCTGAACATATAAACTTCAACTACAAGATGTAATCAACAGTACTAGTCACCCCCTAGCAAAAATCTATAGTTCCGGTAACAAGATTGAATACAAGAGATGAAATTGGGTTTGAGATGAGATGGTGCTGTTGAAGATGTTGATGGAGATTGCCCTCCCCAATATGGGAGAGTAGTTGGTGATGATGATGACGATGATTTCCCCCTCCGGTAGGGATGTTCCCCCGGCGGAATCGCTCCGCCGGAGGGCAAAAGTGCTCCTACCCAAGTTCCGCCTCGAGACGGCGGCGTTCCGTCCCGAAAGTATTTTTCTGATTTTTTCTAGGCCAACATTGCTTATATACCAGAAGATGGGCACCGGAGGTGGGCCGAGGAGGCCATAACCCACCAGGGCGCGCCAGGGGGGCCTAGCGCTCCAGGTGGGTTGTGCCCACCTGGTGGCTGATACGCCTCCAACGTATCTATCATTTTCGATTGTTCCTTGCTATTATATATGATGTTTTGGGTGTTTAATGGTCTTTATTATACACTTTATATTATTTTTGGGACTAACCTATTAACCCAAAGGCCCAGTCCAGATTGCTGTTTTTTTGCCTATTTCAGGGTTTCGCTGAAAAGGAATATCAAACGGAGTCCAAACGGAATGAAACCATTGGGAAATATATTTTTGGAATGATATCTTCACGAGAGACTTGAGAAGCAAGGCAGAGGGGACACATGGCGTCCACGAGGGTGGGGGGCGCGCCCCCTCCCCCTGGGCGCGCCCCCCTGCCTCGTGGACCCCATGTTGGTCCCCTGATGCCCTCCTTCCTCATATATATACCCATGTACCCTGAAAACATCGAATCAACAGAGAAAACCCTAATTCCACCGCCGCAACCTTCTGTTCCTGTGAGATCCCATCTTGGGGCCTGCTCCAGAGCTCCGCCGGAGGGGGGATCTTCCACGGAGTGCTTCTACATCAACACCATCGCCTCACCATGAGTTGTGAGTAGTTTACCACAGACCTTCGGGTCCATAGTTAGTACCTAGATGGCTTCTTCTCTCTTTTTGGATCTCAATACCAAGTTCTCCTCGGTCTTCAAGGAGATCTATTCGATGTAATCTTTTTGCGGTGTGTTTGTCGAGATCCGATGAATTGTGGGTTTATGATCCTGATTGTCTATGAGAAATATTTGGTTCTTTTCTGAATTATTTTATGCATGATTATGATATCCTTGCAAGTCTCTTCAAATTATCGGTTTGGTTTGGCGTACTAGATCTATAGTGCTTGCAATGGGAGAAGTGCTTGGCTTTGGGTTCAATCTTGCGGTGTCATTTCCCAGTGACAGCAGGGGCAGCAAGGCACGTATAGTATTGTTGCCATCGAGGATAAAAAGATGGGGTTTATATCATATTGCTTGAGTTTATCCCTCTACATCATGTCATGTTGCTTAAAGCATTATTCTTTTCTTATGAACTTAATACTCTAGATGCATGCTGGATAGCGGTCGATGTGTGGAGTAATAGTAGTAGATGCAGAATCGTTTCGGTCTACTTGTCACGGACGTGATGCCGATATATAATGATCATGCCTAGATATTCTCATAATTATTCGCTTTTCTATCAATTTCTCGACAGTAATTCGTTCACCCACCGTAAAAATCTGCTATTATGAGAGAAGCCACTAGTGAAGCCTATGGCTCCCGGGTCTATTCTCAACATATCAATCTACAATTTACTTTACTTTGCTGTTTTTACTTTCTGTTCTTATATCCAAAATACCAAAAATATCAAACTATCCTATCTATCAGATCTCACTTTCGTAAGTGACCGAAAAGGGATTGACAACCCTTTATCGCGTTGGCTGCGAAGTTCTTATTTGTTTGTGCAGGTGTGAGGGACTCATGCGTGGTCTCCTACTGGATTGATACCTTGGTTCTCAAAAACTAAGGGAAAGACTTACGCTACTGTGCTGCATCACCCTTTCCTCTTCGAGGGAATACAACGCAAGCTCGAGAAGTAGCAAGAAGAATTTCTGGTGCCGTTGCTGGGGAGGCTTACGCAAAAGTCATATACCAAGTACCTATCACGAACCCTTATCCTTCGCATTACATTTTTTGCCTCACGTTTTCCTCTCCCCCACTTCACTCTTGCCGTTTTATCTGCCCTTCTTTTTGCCGTGTGTTTATCGTTCGCTTGCCCTCATTCCTTAGATGGGGGAAGATTTTATTGAGAAGGGTAGTAATGTTGAGGGCAACGTCTATGTTGACCCTCCGGATGAAACTACCACTTTACATATTAAGAAGTTCTGGGTTGGTAGTGGTAATATCATTGGAAAAGGAGTTCTTCAAGACTTCTTTACTTGTGCCGGTGCTTTTCCCACTATGGGTGGTTCTATTCTTCATAGAACTAGTAGCCTTGCGGATGCCATATCTATGCTTGTAGTTGAAATCGAAAGGCAATTTATCCATATGCATCCTTGTATTCAGAGAATCTTTCTGGAATTTTCCAATATTGAGCATTCTTCTATTAAGCATGCGGCTACTATCTTTTTGGCTCATGAATTTGGATTTATCATGAAAGAGGCCAAATAAATCTTTGCTCATTACGGGGTAGATGCTGATCGACCTCCCATAGAGGCTATCTTATTTAATTAAGAAGACATAATGCGGTTGCGATCTCCTGATCATGTTGATTTTAATAAAAACCTTAGAAAAAAGGTTCCTACCGATGTCTTGGTCGATAGAATTTCTGAATTGAATGATAATTTTTCTATTCAAAACAATGGGTTAGGTTTTTCCCTTGAGCGAAGGCTCATGACCTTCTACCAAACGAATGCCTATAATGATGAATTGGTTGTACACTATAAGGGCTGAAAGAGGAACCTATACCTCCTGAGCTTGATATGGGGGACTTTTGTCCCATTAAATTTAGCCCTTTTGATTATTTTTCTTGCCACAAAGAAAACTTGCTGCGGACCGTAGGGTTATGAGATGAGTTTTCACGATATATCTTATCATTATGGCAATACCTAGATCTATCCTTGTATCATGCCTAGCTAGGGGCTTAAACAATAACGCTTGTTGGGAGGCAACCAATTTTATATTCTTTGTTTTTGCTTCTTCTTAGGAATAAATATTGCATCTAGCTTCTGTTTAGATGTGGTTTTGTGTTTTAATTAGTGTTTGTGCCAAGCAGAACCTTTGGGAAGACTTGTGTGAAGTTTATATGATCTTGCTGTAAAAATCAGAAACGTTAGCGCTCACGAGAATAGTCACCAGATTTTACTGGAGAGTGCTATTTAGTTGATTCATTTTGCAGATGATTAATAAACAAATTCCTCATGTTTACCAATTTATTTCAGTTTTTTTGGAGTTACAGAAGTATGCGAAAGATACAGATTACTGCACACTGTTATGTTTTTGACAGATTCTGTTTTTCGTGTGTTGTTTGCTTATTTTGATGAATATATGAGTAGTATTGGAGGATATGAATTGTAGAGAAGTTGGAATATAGTAGATTTAACACCAATATAAAAAAAAGAATGAGTTCATTACATTACCTTTGAGTGGTGGTTTCTTTTCTTATACTAATGGAGCTCACGAGATTTTTGGCTAAGTTTTGTGTTGTGAAGTTTTCAAGTTTTGAGTATGGCTTTGATGGACTATGGAACAAAGAGTGGCAAGAGCCTAATCTTGGGGATGCCCAAGGCACCCCAAGGTAAAATTCAAGGACAACCAAAAGCCTAAGCTTGGGGATGCCCCGGGAAGGCATCCCCTCTTTTGTCTTCATCTATTGATAACTATACTCGGGACTATATTTTTATTCACCACATGATATGTGTGTTACTTGGAGCGTCATGTATGATTTGAGTCTTTGCTTGTTAGTTTGCCACAATCATCCTTGCTGGACACACCTTTTTGAGAGAGATAAATATGGCCTAGAGTTTGTTAGAACACTCTATGTGCTTCACTTATATCCTTCGAGCTAAATAGTTTTGCTCTAGTGCATCCCTTATATCTTGTAGAGCACGATGGTGATTTTATTTTGTAGAAATTGTTGATCTCTCATGCTTCACGTATATCCTTTTGAGAGTCTTTTAGAACAGCATGGTAATGTGCTTTGGTTATAAAACTAGTCATAATATGATAGGCATCCAAGATGAATGTAGTAAAAACTGTCATACAAAGTGCGTTGAATATGATGAGAAGTTTGATACTTGATGATTGTTTTGAGATATGAGGATAGTGATATTAGAGTCATGCTAGTGGAGTTATTATGAATTTGAGAAATACTTGTGTTAAAGTTTGTGATTCCCGTAGCATGCACGTATGGTGAACCGCTATGTGACGAAGTTAGAGCATGCGGTATTTGTAGAGTGTCATCCTTTGTGTTGAGGTCGGGGGCGCGCGATGGTTAACTCCTACCAACCTCCCCCCTAGGAGCATGCATTGATTGCTTTGTTTTGATGACTCGTAATTTTTTGCAATAATTATATGAGTTCTTTTTGACCAATGATGAGTCCATGGATTATACGCACTCTCACCCTTCCACCATTGCTAGCCTCCCTTGTATCGCGCAACTTTCGCCGGTACCGTACACCCACTATATACCTTCCTCAAAACAGCCACCATATACCTTCCTCAAAACAACCACCGTACCTATCTATCATGGCATTTCCATAACCATTCCGAGATATATTGCCATGCAACTTTCCACCGTCCCGTTCATATGACACGCTTCATATTGTCATATTGCCATGCATGATCATGTAGTTGACATCGTATTTGTGGCAAAGCCACCATGCATAATTTTTCATACATGTCACTCTTGATTCATTACACATCCCGGTACACCGCCGGAGGCATTCATATAGAGTCATACTTTGTTCTAGTATCGAGTTGTAAATCAATATAAGTGTGATGATCATCATTATTAGAGCATTGTCCCAAAGAAAAAAAAGAAAAGAATGAAAGGCCAAGAAAAAGAAAGGCCCAAAAAAAAAAGAAAAAAGAAGAAAAAAATGAAAAAAAGAAAAAGAAAAGAAAAGAAAAGGGACAATGGTACTATCTTTTTTCCACACTTGTGCTTCAAAGTAGCACCATGTTCTTCATGATAGAGAGTCTCATGTTTAGTCACTTTCATATACTAGTGGGAATTTTCAATATAGAACTTGGCTTGTATATTCCAACGATGGGCTTCCTCAAATGCCCTAGGTCTTCGTGAGTAAGCAAGTTGGATGCACACCCACTTAGTTTCTTTTGTTGAGATTTCATACATTTTTAGCTCTAGTGCATCCGTTGCATGGCAATGCCTACTCACTCACATTGATATATATTGATGGGCATCTCCATAGCCCATTGATACGCCTAGTCGATGTGAGACTATCTTCCTCCTTTTTGTCTTCTCCACAACCACCACTCTATTCCACCTATAGTGCTATATCCATGGCTCACGCTCATGTATTGCGTGAAAGTTGAAAGGTTTGAAAAAATTGAGTATGAAAACAATTGCTTGGCTGAAACCGGGGCTGTGCATGGTATGAATATTTTGTGTGATGAAGAGGGAGCATAGCCAGACTATATGATTTTGTAGGGATAACTTCCTTTGGCCATGTTATTTTGAGAAGACATGATTGCTTTGTTAGTATGCTTGAAGTATTATTATTTCTTATGTCAATACAGACTTTTGTCTTGAATCTTTCGGATCTGAACATTCATGCCACAATAAAGAGAATTATATTGAAAGTTATGTTGGTTAGCATTCCACATCAAAAATTCTGTTTTTATCATTTACCTACTCGAGGACGAGCAGGAATAAAGCTTGGGGATGCTTGATACGTCTCCAACATATCTATAATTTTTTATTGTTCCAAGCTATTATATATGACGTTTTGGATGTTTAATGGGCTTTATTATATACTTTTATATTATTTTTGGGACTAAGCTATTAACCCAAAGGCCCAGTCCAGATTGCTGTTTTTTTTCCTATTTCAGGGTTTCACAGAAAAGGAATATCAAACGGAGTCCAACCGGAATGAAACCTTTGGGAGAGATATTTTTGGAATGATATCTTCACGAGAGACTTGAGAACCAAGGCAGAGGGGACACATGATGTCCACGAGGGTGGGGGCGCGCCCCCTCCCCCTGGGCGCTCCCCCTGCCTCGTGGGCCCCATGTTGCTCCTCCGATGCCCTCCTTCCTCCTATATATACCCATGTACCCTAAAAACATCAAAGCAACAGAGAAAACCCTAATTCCACCGCCGCAACCTTATGTTCCCGTGAGATCCCATCTTGGGGCCTGTTCTGAAGCTCTGTCGGAGGGGGGATCTTCGACGGAGTGCTTCTACATCAACACCATCGCCTCACCATGATTTGTGAGTAGTTTACCACAGACCTTTGGGTCCATAGTTAGTACCTAGATGGCTTCTTCTCTCTTTTTGGATCTCAATACCAAGTTCTCCTCGGTCTTCGAGGAGATCTATTCGGTGTAATCTTTTTGCGGTGTGTTAGTCGAGATCCGATGAATTGTGGGTTTATGATCAAGATTATCTATTGGAAATATTTGGTTCTTTTCTCAATTCTTTTATGTATGATTATAATATCCTTGCAAGTCTCTTCGAATTATCGGTTTGGTTTGGCCTACTAGATCTATAGTTCTTGCAATGGGAGAAGTGCTTGGCTTTGGGTTCAATCTTGTAGTGTCCTTTCCCAGTGACAGCAGGGGCAACAAGGCACATATAGTATTGTTTACATCAAGGATAAATAGATGGGGTTTATATCATATTGCTTGAGTTTATCCCTCTACATCATGTCATCTTGCCTAAAGCATTACTCTGTTCTTATGAACTTAATACTCTAGATGCATGCTGGATAGCGGTCGATGTGTGGAGCAATAGTAGTAGACGCAGAATCGTTTCGGTCTACTTGTCACGGTCGTGATGCCTATATATAATGATCATGCCTAGATATTCCCATAATTATTCGCTTTTCTATCAATTGCTCGACAGTAATTCATTCACCCACCGTAGAAATCTGCTATCATGAGAGAAGCCACTAGTGAAACCTATGGCCCCCGGGTCTATTCTCAACATATCAATCTACAATTTACTTTACTTTGCTGTTTTTACTTTCTGTTCTTATATCCAAAATACCAAAAATATCAAACTATCCTTGTTGGGGTTTTGGTGCGACATATGCCAACGGATGGCTTATCATGCATGGGGACAATAGAACATCGCCGGGCCCTGGAAGCGGGATAAGGTGATACTTAGGACGCCTACGAATCTTACCCAGGTTTGGTGCTCTCCTTGGAGATAACACCCCTAGT
Source organism: Secale cereale (assembly GCA_902687465.1). Lineage (NCBI taxonomy): Eukaryota > Viridiplantae > Streptophyta > Magnoliopsida > Poales > Poaceae > Secale > Secale cereale. Next base: position 138,646,135 of record LR738711.1, on the reverse strand, counting down.
CCTGCTCTGTGAGCACTCCGCGTCATGACTTATGTCAATAGGGTGGCTACAAGGTTGCTCCTTGAGTTGTGTCGTCTAGAGGAGGAAGAAGGGCAAGGCTAGCTTTCTACCCTTGCTCTAGGGAATCGGAATGGTTGCTAGGGTTTCTCCCTATTTCTCTCTGTCTGTCTCTCTTCTTCTTCTTAGGGTTCCACCCCTCCACATGGAGGACCCTGGGGGGTTTATATAGGCCTATCCCCTAGGGATACAATAGTAATCCAGGCGGAATGGCCCCCAGCTGTCAGTGTCTTCGGGTGCCGGCCTCTCCGCCTGTCTGCTGGGGCCCGCTGTCTATGGGCCCCCGTGATTGCCTTTCACTGTAGGCACTCCTCTGCTGACGGCAGCATCGTCAAGAGGGAAATGGCTACAGTGCCGCCGCCTCCTGCCGTACGCTACCGCCACATCCTATCTTGTCATGTTGATGAGGTTCAGACTCCTAGGGCACGGTGGGCCGCCTGCTACCAAGCGGACCGTCTCCCAAGCCGCCTGCTGGGGACTGCTTGCTTCTTGTTCACCCACTGGCCGGTGGGGCCAGCCGCCTGCTGACTCTGCCGCCTGTGGGTAGTGGGATCATGGCTTCCTCTGACCATGGCTTGGTCACCGGCAGCATGGCTACAGTGATACGCCGCCTAAGAGGCGTCCGCATGATACACCCTCACTGTAGCCACACCCTTATAGATTTTCTAAGGACATGCTCAACTGTAGCCATGCCTTAGCCTTGTCGTGGTTCCCCAGCACGCGTACTGAGGGGGAGGCGTAGGGCCGTCTGCTGGTTGCTGGCTACGGAGCTGCCGCTTGTTTGGGCCCCTGCCGCCTGCTGGCAGCCGGCTCCTAGGCTTAGCTGTCCCAGGAAGCGGCCCGATGAGCACGCGGCCGGGGGTAACAGGCAGCCCCCAATTGTCTTGAAATACCATGGGTGGTCGATGAGGACACCCGTGGTCAATATCTCCGACAGTAGTCCCCAAAGCTGGTGGAACTCTATGGTTGTGATTGGGGCTGTGGGGTTCCAGCAGCTTCCCACCCCAAGTAAGGTCTGGCGTCCCTTCCGTCTTCTAGAAAGGGCTGGCTGCTGGTTGCCGGGCCTCTATCAAGGGCCGGCTTCTGGCAGCCGGGCCTCTATCAAGGGCTGGCTTCTGGCAGCCGGGCCTCTGTCTTCAAGTCTTCAGGAGGAAGATACCGTTCGGACGGCGGGCTGCGGCGTGGGTCTGCCGACCGTTGGCAGCATTCCACGCGTCGTTACCCTGTCGCGTCAGCCTGCCAGCCCACGTGCGCGACGGGATGCAGCAACGGCCTGGGGCCCACCACTACAGGGCCTTGGTCCGCGCGCGGATCTAATGAGGCAGAGGCAATCGATTGCCCTCCCATGCGCATTTAATGCACGTGGATTAGGCGCGAAAAAGGTGGGGATCGTGCGGGGCGTGGAGCAGTTTATCCCATGCCCCGCCCCCTCGGCTTCATCGCCCCGAGCCTATAAGTAGGCCCGGGGGAGGGGGGTTAGCGTCGCTCGCGCACACACCCCGCTCCATTCTTCTTCTTCTTCCTTGCTCTCCCTCGCACTCCTTGCCACGTCCGCCCGCAGCTCTCTCGCGGAAAAGAATCCGTGCCCCGAGCCATGGCTTCAGCGGCACAGCTGCCGGCCCGCCACTCCGGCGAGTGGGACGGCAACGAGGTCCTCGCTGAACACATCTTCTACCTCCGCCGTGCGCGGAAGTTGCCCTCCGAAGACAAGGTTGTCGTGCGCTTGGCGCCGGTAGCGGAAATCCAGCCGGCGCCACGGTTCGGCGAGCGGGTCATTTTCCGCTCGCACTTCCCGTGCGGCTTCGGGGCTCCCTGCCAGCGGCTTCTTCCGCTCTTTCCTTGAGTTCTTCAACATCCAGCCCCACCACCTCACACCGAACACGGTGGTGACGCTGTTCGCCTTTGTTGTTCTTTGCGAGGCGTACTTCGGGATACTCCCCACGATGGAGCTGTGGACCGAGGTTTTCTACATGAAGCTTGGTACCGCAGTCCAAGGCGTGGCGGCCTAGTGCGGTGGATGCATTGCGCTAAAGCGCAGCGGGGCCAAGAATTACTTCCCGGCGCCTCAGCTCGTGCAGTCGGTGAAGCTATGGTAGAAGACGTACTTTTACGTCTCCAACGTCGACCCCGCGCAAGACTTCAAAGGTCTGCCAGACTAGGCAGCCTGCCCGCCTGCCGAGCCCCGCGCATCTTGGAAGACCCGGCCCGTCTCCCTTACGCAAGGGCCTCCATTGCCGTGAGGCGCCTCCGGGAGTTGAGGGACAACGAGGGCCTAGTGTTCTCAAATCTCCTGCTCACCTTCGCGGAGCGCCGGGTGCTGCCAATGCAGTCCCGCCCACATCTAATCTGCGACATGAGCGGGCGCCGGGACCCGAGCCGAACCTGCACCAAGAAGATGCCCTACATGGAGGTGGCCCTCTTGGTGAATTCCGTCTCCAATTGTAAGCTCTCCGACTCGGGCTGGGCCTTCGGCAAGCTGCCGTACAGCCGCAACAATCAGGCGCCTGCGGTGAGCTCTCTGTTGCCTTTTTCTTCTTTTCTTCTTTCTTCCACTTCCGCCTGTCCTAGCCGCCTGACCCGTCTGCCGCCTGCAGATCTTCCCCGGTCAGCCAGAGCCGGGCTCCGACCAGCCGAGCCGCCCTCTGCTACCAGACCGCTCCTAGAGCGACACGAGCAACCCCGATCTTGGGGCCGCCGCTATGGAGGAGGAGGAGGTAACATGCGGCGGGGGCCAGCCAGCAGACGGCCCGCTAGAAGGCGGCGTCGAGAGCTGGCCAGACGAGGATGAGGAGGAGGAGGAAGCACCGATTCGTGTCCGAGAGGCGCGCGTCAGCCACCAGGCGGGGCCGTCAACCACAGCCGGCGGCGTGAAGCGCCGATCCGCTGCTGGGCCGTCTGGCAGCATGTGGGGACCCCGACTTGGAAGTCGAGATCACCGAATGCACGTGTACAGTGATCCCAGAGATCAATGCTCACTGAACACACATAAGCTGAAATAACAAGAGTCTTACATCCATACAAATAGTCTTACACGAATTAAGGCCATTATGGCCAAGTCTTACATAGATAGAGCCTCACGGGCTGAATGGGAAATAACTCAAATAGCGGAAGTCTTCGGTAAACGGGTAGAACCCATGCCATCTGCCTTAACCCTACAGGCATTCTGACTGGGATAGCGTCCTAGTTCGCATGTTCGTCTCCAAAGAACTCTTCCTCATAATCCTGCTCTTCCATGCCTGGCCAATTAAATAACCAGTGGCAAGCCAATGAGTACTTTGAATGTACTCGCAAGCAACCCATGATGTGGTTTAGAGTAACAATGCAATTAAATAACAATGATCAATCTAGAAAGGCTAGAACAACATTCTACCATCAAGTTTATGCATCAATAACCTCGAAGCAGGTTATCGATATCAACATGAATATGATTCATCTCATCGAGTCAAGTCACCTCCTTGACTCACATACACACGCATGGTTTCACAAACATTGGACGTAGCCCAAGAGCGGTTACCCAACTGTCCATGACCGTGGACACGGCTAATCGAATAGTTTGACACTCTGCAGAGGTTGTACACTTTACCCACAAGATCCGGGGAACTTCCGTGTCATCCACGACCCGCGGTACCTCAAGTACCCGGGGTAAGCACCCGGTCAATATCTTTCCTTAGACGACACTAACATAGAGTCCACTCGTTGGCACACGGCCCTCGGGTACAAACAATAGATCACGGGACTTGCCCTAATTTCAATGTTCACGCGTACCCGAAGGGACCAACGGTGTGTCCGGTGCCCTGTGAAAACAGTCATGGTCGTCTATCCAAGCACGACCCCGTCCCGGGAAAGACCTCAAGTCTCCCCGTCACTAGTAATGCGGGCACCATGCTAGTATCGACCTAAGTAATCAATAAAGCCCCGTCCCATAAGGGGTAGTGTGGTTGCACATGTATGGTTGGAATAACGGTCGCAACTTCAACCAATCCGTTTGAAAAACACACACACTTGCCTTGGCACACCACTTCGTCATCAAGTGGTCACCCAACTCATCGTCATCATCTCCCTCGGGCATAAATGGCACCCGACGGGGTTTTATGCAAAGACTTCAACCATGAAGGTTCATGTCACACATGCATCACTAATCATAACCACTAACCATATGCATGTCATCTAGCACATAACAAGATCAAGATCATGTCATACATCATATAAGCAAGATCAACAATAAAGCATGCATCATGTGGTGGTTCATCTAGGTTACCATCGTAACCCTAATCATCATGCATCGGAAACAAACGGGTTCCGAAGAACAAGTGTATCATGGTCAAAGGGCTGCTTGCCTGGATTGGCTTGGTCTTCAAAGTCTTCAAATCCTTCTCCTTCTTCTTCCACAGCAACTTCGTCAAATACGGGATCTATACATCGCATAATAACCACGGGAAAATAAGAATACAAATAAAACAGAAAAATCTAAGTGCTCAGAAAAATGTCAACTCATTTTTGTAAAATACTAGAGGGATTTCTAAGATGGGGAAAAAATCTTAGTTGGAGTTTTGGAGTTACAGAATGGAATAGATTGATTTTTGAACAGGAGTATTACTGCCCAAATTTGAATTTAAATTTGAACAGTACAGCAAAGTTTCATGGATTTGAGGGAAAGTAGTACCATTAAATAGGTTGGAATATTACAAGATTTTAGGAGTTGGAATTATTTAACTTGGATCAATATTCTTTTCTGTATAAATGTTTAAAACATCATCAGAAAAAAAAAGGAAAAAGGGTCCTGTGCACTGGGCCAGAGGAGGCCACAGTGCACAGCCCAGACGGACTGGCCCAGCCGCACGGGAGCCAGCGCGCGCGCGTCAGGTTTTCAATCCTGACGGGCGGGGCCCGTGGGTCAGCGCCACAGAGGAGGGCGAGAGAGGTGGGGGGATGACAGGCGGGGCCCGCCTGTCATCTCTAACCCCGCGGCCACGGCGACGGCGAGCTCACCGGCGAGGACTCCGGCCACGGCGACGGCAACGGAGGGCAGGAACGTGACCAGCGTCGTGTCGCGGTTGCAGTGGTGGTAGTGCGGCACGGCGGGGAGGCCTGGTTCGCCGGCGACGAGGTGGGGCGGCGGAAGCTCGTCGGAGGGTCGTGGTCGAGGTCGTTTCCGACTGCCACAGAGAGGGGAAACGAGGGGGAAAGAGTTAGTGAGGTGCGGCGGTTCCGAAACAGGTGGAAGGAGAGGCAGGGGAGGCCCGTACCTCGAGATCGCCGGCGGCCCGACGAGGCGGAGCTCCGGTCGATCCCGAGCACTGGGACGTCCTGGGGTTGAACTGGAGGTGCTGGGGGGATCAGTGGAGTGGTGTGAGGCTTGTGGTGGTGTTGGAGAAGCTCGGGAGGGCCTTATATAGCCGCGCCCGTGGTTCACCGTGGACCCGTGCGCCGGCGAGGTTGCAGGCGAGGCTAGGGAGGGTTCTGGAGCCTGGGAACACGCCGGGGAGGTCCGTGGACTAGCTCCACGTCCAGCTGAGGGGATAAGAGGAGCGGGGGAGCGTCAGAGGAGCGCGCGCGTGTGAAGCAGAAGAATGGCCGAAGCGGGCGGCCGGTGTGCGTGCGACGACGTTCACTAGAGGGCGCAGGAGGTGGGGGGACAGCGCCGGGGAGGTCGCGGACGTCGAGGCGCCTCGACTGGCACGAGGGGGAGGCCCGAGGCTGTCGGGGATCGGCAATTGGCTGGAGCCACCGTGCGGGGGCGCACTGTAGCGTGACCCAGAGCGTGCGTATGGCTGGCATCATCGTGCCCTCGCCGCTCCGGTCAAAACCAGCGTGTCCAGCAGTGTCTAGAAGGTCAAGGGGAAGTAAAGAAATGGCCTGAGGCCTTGGATGCCCTGGAGATGCTGAGAGAGAGTGAGAGTGTTGGTGAAATGGTAGAAACCTGCTGTACAGCAAGGTAGAACAGGGGTTTCACCCTCCAATCATGGAGCTGAGGTGCTGGGGGAGTTACTGGAGGTAGCTGGTAACTCAATGAGCCTGTGGTAAGAAGTTGAGGCCATGGAGAAAAGTGAAAGTGGTCAAATTGGAGGTTTTAGCATTTCTGCAGAAGGTGTTTGATCAGTGTTTGATCAAGTAAATGAAGTCCACTTGACATGGCACTTGACAGGGTTGAAAGACATGAGAAAATAGGGTGCTTCACCAAATTTGGGCTCATTTGAAGAAACTAGCCAATGTAACTTTGGTGAACCCTAGAAATCAACAGAAACAGTTTCATCTTGATTGAGTCAAGCTAATCATCTCCCCTTGATGCACCACTTGGTGTAGCATCATCATTTGGGGTATTGATCATGCCCACAAAGTTTGACGCTCCAGATAAAAAGTTGGTAATGTAAAGTTGTTCAAATTTGCATTTGAACAGAAAGGGTTTTGAGGTGATCTGATCAAGTTGCTCTATTCAAATTCTTGTGCCATTTGGTCTAGGTGACTTATTAGGTCATTCTAGCATGTGCACCAAGTTTGAGAGCATTTGGACAAGTTTGGCAATGTAAAGTTGCTCAAACTTCAAATATGGACAGAATGGTTATGAAGGGGTTTGAGGATGTTTTCTTGCTTCCCAAGGCATGGGACTTGGCAAGATCATCAAATATGTCATATATGACATGATAGAATTTCCCTGGAATTTTTGGAGAAAAATTCCTTTGTAAATATTTCAAAAGCTTGAAATATCCAGAAAGGGTTTTTGAGTGTTTAGCCCATTATTTTGAACATGACCAAGTGTTGAAACTCTTATATATGGACAATATATGTCCTATGAGTCTCTCTGAATTTTGGCAAATATTTTTGAAACAGTTTAATAGTTTTCCCCTATTAAAGACCATTTCTGGCCTTAAGAAAAAGCTTTTAAATAAAATAGGAAAATAACTTTTAAAATTATACCTTTGTGGTTTCTGGGAGTCCTATGACTACTAGGTCTCAAATAAACCTTTTGAAATAATTTTCACACCCTAAATCAAGTACTTGCAGTGCAAATCTCAATTCAGGGGTTTTTGGAAAACTAAATTTATAAAATACTTTTTGGCCAAATTAATTTTGTAAGAAAATACTATACTGTTATATAACACTTGGCATGATCATTGGGCAGAAGTTTTGAGTATAGAGATGAAATCTACAAGAGATCATAGTTGACTTTAATGAGCACAAGAAAAAGCACATGAAGAAAACTCAATTCCAAATAAAAGCCAAATGATGCTAAAAATTTCTGCTGGTCTAAATTTTCATGCTCCAAAGATACAAATAACATGTTACAAAATGCAGGGTGTGACAGACCTACCCCCCTTACAAGAATCTCGTCCCCGAGATTCCTAAACTAGGGCTTAAAAGAGATCGGGAAACTCGGATCTAAGATAGTCTTCTCGTTCCCAGGTTGCTTCTGCTTCGGTGTGGTTGCTCCACTGGACCTTGAAGTACATTATGGTACGGCCCCGCGTACGTTGTTCTGCTTCGTCCAGAATGTGAATAGGCTTCTCGCGGTAGGTCAAATCAGGCTGCAGATCAATGGCTTGGTGATCCACATCCTTGTAGAGATTGGGCTTGTCTGGAACTTGGAGACATTTCCGGAGTTGTGGCACATGGAACACATTGTGCACATCGGATAGCTCAGGTGGTAGTTCCAACTGATAAGCCACTTCTCCTCGTCGGTCGGTGATCTTGAAAGGGCCAATGAACCTTGGCGCGAGCTTCCCCTTGACGTGGAAACGCTTGGTTCCCTTCAGAGGAGTTACCCGCAGGTACACATGATCTCCGACACGGAAACTCATGTCTCGGCGTCGAGTGTCAACATAACTCTTCTGCCTTGAGTTGGCTGCCTTTAATCGCTCTCTGACTAGTTGGACTTGTTCTTCTGCTGCGCGGAGAATATCCGGTCCAAAGACTAGTCCTTCCCCACCCTCTGACCAGTTGAGGGGTGTGCGACATCTGCGTCCGTACAACACCTCAAATGGTGCCATCTGAAGGCTTGACTGGTAACTGTTGTTATAGGAGAACTCGGCAAAAGGGAGACAGTCTTCCCACTTGGCTCCATACGCCAGGACACAGGCTCGGAGCATGTCTTCGAGAATCTGATTGACTCGCTCAGTTTGACCTCCGGTCTGTGGGTGGAAAGCTATGCTGAAAGACAATTTGGTTCCCAAGGCTTCTTGGAATCTCTTCCAGAACCTAGAAGTGAACTGTGTGCCTCGATCTGACACAATCTCCTTGGGAACACCGTGAAGACTTACGATTCGGTTGATATAGAGAGTTGCCAGCTGGTTGCCTGAGTAGGTAGTCTTGACAGGAATGAAATGGGCTACCTTGGTCAAATGATCGACTATGACCCAGATAGAGTCATGTCCTTTATTCGATCTTGGTAATCCAGTGATGAAGTCCATTCCGACTTTATCCCACTTCCACTCAGGAACCTTGAGTGGTTGAAGAAATCCAGCAGGTCGCTGATATTCAGCCTTGACCCTTTGGCACACATCACACCTTGCAACATAGGTTGCAATCTCTCTCTTCATACCGTGCCACCAGAATCGTGCCTTCAAATCTTGGTACATCTTGGTTCCTCCGGGGTGGATGGAATACGGAGTGTCGTGGGCTTCTTGCAGAATCAGCGTCTTCAGCTCGGTGTTGTTTGGTACGCAGAGACGACCTTTGTACCAAACAATCCCGTGCTCGTCCTCAGAGAATCCTGGGGCCTTGCCCAGCTTCATCTTCCTCTTGATACCTTCGATGCTTGCATGTCCATCTTGAGCCTTCGTGACGTCGTCCATCAGGGTTGGTCTGACTTCCAAATGATCCAGAAATCCGGGGGTGACCAATTCCAAACTGAATTGTTCGATCTCCTTAAACAAGGTTGGCTGTCTTTCTTGAATAACGACATTCAAAGAGCATGCCTTCCTGCTTAAGGCATCGGCCACCACGTTAGCCTTTCCAGGGTGATACTGAACACTGAGGTCATAATCTTTGATGAGTTCCAACCATCTCCGCTGCCTCATGTTCAATTCCTTTTGGGTGAAAATGTACTTCAGACTTTTGTGGTCTGTGTAAATCTCACACCGTTTCCCTAGGAGGTAATGCCGCCATGTCTTCAAGGCATGAACTACTGCCGCTAGGTCAAGATCGTGAGTAGCATAGTTCTCCTCATGGGGTCGTAGCTGCCTGGAGAGGTATGCTATGACGCGGCCTTCTTGCATCAGAACGCTTCCCAATCCGGTTCGAGAGGCATCACAATATATCACGAACTCCTTGTGAATATCAGGTGTTGCCAGAACTGGGGCGGTGGTCAATCTCTTCTTGAGCTCTTGGAAGCTCTCTTCGCATTCTGGCGTCCATTCGAACTTCTTGTCCTTCTTGAGGAGCTGAGTCATTGGTCGTGCAATGCTAGAGAATCCTTCCACGAACTTGCGGTAATAGCCCGCTAATCCGAGGAAGCTTCTGACTTCCTTGACGGTCGTTGGAGATTGACATTGGGTCACAGCTTCGATCTTTGTAGGATCAACAGATAATCCTTCCTCGGTCAAGACATGACCTAAGAATCCAACTTTATGCAGCCAGAACTCACACTTGCTGAATTTGGCATACAGTTGGTGCTCACGAAGCTTGTCTAGGACCATCCTCAGGTGCTGCTCATGCTCTTCCTCCGACTTCGAGAACACAAGAATGTCATCAATGAAGACAACAACAAACTTGTCCAAATATTCCATGAAGACTTTATTCATGAGATACATGAAGTAAGCTGGGGCATTGGTTAACCCAAAAGACATGACCGTGCACTCGTACAAGCCATATCTGGTTACAAATGCCGTCTTCGGAATATCTTGGGGTCTGATCTTTAGCTGGTAATACCCAGATCTGAGGTCGATCTTGGAGAATACCTTGGCTCCGCTGAGCTGATCAAACAGATCTTCGATCTTGGGAAGTGGATACTTGTTCTTGATTGTAACTTCATTGAGGGAACGATAGTCAATGCATAAGCGGATGGTACCGTCCCTCTTTGCCACAAACAGAACAGGAGATCCCCAAGGGGAGGCACTCGGGCGGATAAATCCCTTCCTTAGCTGCTCTTCTAGCTGCTTCTTCAACTCGGCTAATTCTTCCGTCCTCATTCTATAAGGCTTCTTATAGATGGGTCCTGCTCCGGGCACGAGCTCGATGATGAACTCAATGTCACGGTCAGGGGGCATTCCCGGTAGTTCATCCGGAAAGACATCAGGATACTCACATACCACCGGTACTTGATCTAGCCCAACTTCAGACAGACAGTTGACTTTAGCGGCTTGAGCGGAAGAGGAGTTGGGGGCAAATTTGACTTCTACTCCTTGGTCATTGGTCACAGTGACTGTCCGATTGGCACAGTCTAACAAGCCTTGGTGCTTACTGAGCCAATCCATCCCTAAGATCACATCCAAGCCTTGCGATCTCAGGATGATAAGGTCTGCTAGGAAGTCTACATCGTTAATGGTAATACTGACTCCTTTACAGCCTATCTTGGCTCTCATCTCGGCTCCGGGGGTTTGTACCACCATAGGGTTATTCAGGGGTGTAGGGGTCATGCCACTTTTTAATGCAAATCTTTGAGTGACAAATGAATGCGTTGCTCCAGAATCAAACAAGACAGCTGCAGGTGCTGAGTTGACAAGGAACGTACCCAGCACGACGTCCGGGTCTTCCTGGGCTTCTTCAGCAGTGACGTGATTCACACGCCCCTTCCCATAGTTCGGTGGATTGCGAGGAGCTGGGTTCCTTGGTGGCATACCACGGCCTTGTCCCTGGTTCTGCGCATTGGGGCGCGGGGCATCAGGCTTCTTGTTGGGGCACACCCTGGAGATGTGTCCGGGCTGACCACACCCAAAGCAAGTGACTTGGTTTGGAGTGTTGATCTTGTTGCCACCACTGGTATTGGGGTTGAAAGCTGGCCTGGGGTTGGCATACTGCTGAGGCTGAGGATTGGCATGAGGTGCAGGAGCTCTTGGCTGCTGATAGGTGGGCTTGGCCGGGGCTGACTGCCACGGACGAGGCTTCTGGTTGCTGGAACTTCCCTTACTGACCAACTTGCGCTTGCGAGTGTCTTCCAAAGCACGCCGCTTGTCTTCAAGCATAAGTGCCTTGTTCACCAGGTCAGGGAAAGACGGGCAGTCGCACATGACAAGTGAGTATTGCAGAGTCTGATTAAGGCCTTCCATGAAGCGCTCCCTTTTGGCAGCATCAGTGCTGACATCTTCAGGGGCATACCTTGACAGAATACTGAACTTCTGCATGTACTCCTTGACAGTGCCACTTCCTTGCTTCAGGGCTCGGAACTCACGCTTTTTGATAGCCATGATCCGAAAGGAATGTGGGCCTTGCGGAATTCTGCCTTGAAGTTCACCCAAGTGATGTCTTGTTCAGCATGCATGACCTTGAATCCATCCCACCAAGCTCTAGCAGTTCCCCCGAGGCAGTGGGCTGCATAAGCCACCTTCTCGCGATCTTCGGTGCATCCGACTAGTTCCAGGATTTCCTCAATGGAACGGACCCAGTCATCTGCATCCAGGGGTTCAGCAGTCTCGATGAAGGCATGCTTCTTGAATTCTGCCAACGTGGAACGTCCATTGCCATTCCCCGCCGGCTGGCGGTTGTTGGTGACAGCTTGAGCAATCAGCTGCAGAGTTGCAGTGTTGGCTTGGTGTTCCTCTCGGAAAGCTTGGAGAAGCTGAGCCATGTCCATGCTTTGAGGAGGTGGTGGTGGAGCTTGGTCGTTGGTTTGCTCGTGGCCTGCCTCTGGCTGAGAGGATGCTCCGGCTTCGGGCTGCTGGGTAGAGGTACCAGTACGAGTTACAACAGGCATCCTATTGGAGCGGTAAAAGGTCTCATGACTCGGAAGAGGGAAAGCAAGATAGATGGGTGCCTAGTAAGGGGGTGGGTGTGACACTAAATCGAATCATGCAAGGGCCGAGAGGCCAAAACACATTCATTAAAATCCAAATGGGTGATGTAGTCGTTTACATATTCCCGAAGGAAGAATACGACATACACCCAGACACAACAAAAGCAAACACTAGATGGTTTCATACGAACCATACAAGGACTCGACTGCGCATAGGGGTTACACGACCTATCCTACCGTAGGGGTTACAACTGGCATATCCGAGTAGCGAATAATGCCTAAGCGACGGAATGCTCGGTCGCGTATTCCGGCTCTTCTGGGTCTTCCTCCTTGTCTTCATCTGTCTGGGCTCCCTTGTCGCTGGAGGGAGTGGGGGAGTGGAGGAGTTGGATACAACGGTGCTTCGATGGTGGTGCAGGGAAAAGCTTGCGATATTCCCTTGCTGTCATCCGACGTCGCCGAGGTGGTTCTTCACCCTTGGAAGACACATCCTTGGAGGGCCTTCCGCCTCGATATGCGATAGCGGATTGTCCAGAAGGATCTCCTTCCTTCTTGATCCTATTTGCCTTCTCTTGAGCTCGACGAAGAAGTGCCTTGGTCTTGTAAAGTTCTTCTCGAAGCTTCATTGATTCCGAGGCCAAGTCTTGTGCCAGGCTGTCGGCACATAGACTGAAGTAGGTCTAGAACCGAAGCGAGAGTCCTTCCTTCAGTGGAGGGGCTAGTGCGCTGCTTTCTTCGTCACCTTCCTTCTGGTAAGGTAAGAAGCGAGTTGCCATCTTGGCTGCCATCTCCGGAAGAAGCTCGCGGAGACGGGTTAGTGCCTTGAGTGCAGCAGCCTCGGCAGCGAGTGGTAGTGTTGCCATCTGGGGTCCCTCGAAGAACCAACTTGTGGGAGGATCGTTTGCCTTCACGATCACTTCCACATGGTACTCCACCTCAGTATCGCTCACCCAATGCTCAAGGTAGGTGAGGATGGGTGCTCGGTGGAACTGACACTCCTGGAGGCTATCCTCGAGAAGTAAGGGAAACCCAGTGGTCAGGTGCTCTTCGGGTACAGCGGCCATCTACAAAGGTGGAATAGGAGGGGTTAATAAGCTGAGGAAATCTCAGGTTTATAAGAGAAGAGAGGTTCAGAAGGTTTTTGAAAAGGGGTCTCAACTAACTAACGCCCATGCTAACTAAGGCTTCCTACAGTCAGGATGGCTCTGATACCAGCTCTGTGGGGACCCCGACTTGGAAGTCGAGATCACCGAATGCATGTGTACAGTGATCCCAGAGATCAATGCTCACTGAACACACAGAAGCTGAAATAACAAGAGTCTTGCATCCATACAAATAGACTTACATGAATTAAGGCCATTATGGCCAAGTCTTACATAGATAGAGCCTCACGGGCTGAATGGGAAATAACTCAAATAGCGGAAGTCTTCGGTAAACGGGTAGAACCCATGCCATCTGCCTTAACCCTACAGTCATTCTGACTGGGATAGCGTCCTAGTTCGCATGTTCGTCTCCAAAGAACTCTTCCTCATAACCCTGCTCTTCCATGCCTGGCCAATTAAATAACCAGTGGCAAGCCAATGAGTACTTTGAATGTACTCGCAAGCAACCCATGACGTGGTTCAGAGTAACAATGCAATTAAATAACAATGATCAATCTAGCAAGGCTAGAACAACATTCTACCATCAAGTTTATGCATCAATAACCTCGAAGCAGGTTATCGATATCAACATGAATATGATTCATCTCATCGAGTCAAGTCACCACCTTGACTCACATACACACGCATGGTTTCACAAACATTGGACGTAGCCCAAGAGCGGTTACCCAACTGTCCATGACCGTGGACACGGCTATTCGAATAGTTTGACACTCTGCAGAGGTTGTACACTTTACCCACTAGATCCGGGGAACTTCCGTGTCATCCACGACCCGCGGTACCTCAAGTACCCGGGGTAAGCACCCGGTCAATATCTTTCCTTAGACGACACTAACATAGAGTCCACTCGTTGGCACATGGCCCTCGGGTACAAACAATAGATCACGGGACTTGCCCTAATTTCAATGTTCACGCGTACCCGAAGGGACCAACGGTGTGTCCGGTGCCCTGTGAAAACAGTCATGGTCGTCTATCCAAGCACGACCCCGTCCCGGGAAAGACCTGAAGTCTCCCAGTCACTAGTAATGCGGGCACCATGCTAGTATCGACCTAAGTAATCAATAAAGCCCCGTCCCATAAGGGGTAGTGTGGTTGCACATGTATGGTTGGAATAACGGTCGCAACTTCAACCAATCCATTTGAAAAACACACACACTTGCCTTGGCACACCACTTCGTCATCAAGTGGTCACCCAACTCATCGTCATCATCTCCCTCGGGCATAAATGGCACCCGACGGGGTTTTATGCAAAGACTTCAACCATGAAGGTTCATGTCACACATGCATCACTAATCATAACCACTAACCATATGCATGTCATCTAGCACATAACAAGATCAAGATCATGTCATACATCATATAAGCAAGATCAACAATAAAGCATGCATCATGTGGTGGTTCATCTAGGTTACCATCGTAACCCTAATCATCATGCATCGGAAACAAACGGGTTCCGAAGAACAAGTGTATCATGGTCAAAGGGCTGCTTGCCTGGATTGGCTTGGTCTTCAAAGTCTTCAAATCCTTCTCCTTCTTCTTCCACAGCAACTTCGTCAAATACGGGATCTATACGTCGCATAATAACCACGAGAAAATAAGAATACAAATAAAACAGAAAAATCAAAGTGCTCAGAAAAATGTCAACTCATTTTTGTAAAATACTAGAGGGATTTCTAAGATGGGGAAAAATCTTAGTTGGAGTTTTGGAGTTACAGAATGGAATAGATTGATTTTTGAACAGGAGTATTACTGCCCAAATTTGAATTTAAATTTGAACAGTACAGCAAAGTTTCATGGATTTGAGTGAAAGTAGTACCATTAAATAGGTTGGAATATTACAAGATTTTAGGAGTTGGAATTATTTAATTTGGATCAATATTCTTTTCTGTATAAATGTTTAAAACATCAACAGAAAAGAAAAAGGAAAAAGGGTCCTGTGCACTGGGCCAGAGGTGGCCACAGTGCACAGCCCAGACAGACTGGCCCAGCCGCACGGGAGCCAGCGCGCGCGCGTCAGGTTTTCAAACTTGACGGGCGGGGCCCGTGGGTCAGCGGCACAGAGGAGGGGGGAGAGAGGTGGGGGGATGACAGGCGGGGCCCGCCTGTCATCTCTAACCCCGCGGCCATGGCGACGGCGAGCTCACCGGCGAGGACTCCGGCCACGACGACGGCAACGGAGGGCAGGAACGTGACCAGCATCGTGTCGCGGTTGCAGTGGTGGTAGTGCGGCACGGCGGGGAGGCCTGGTTCGCCGGCGACGAGGTGGGGCGGCGGAAGCTCGTCGGAGGGTCGTGGTCGAGGTCGTTTCCGACTGCCACAGAGAGGGGAAACGAGGGGGAAAGAGTCAGTGAGGTGCGGCGGTTCCGAAACAGGTGGAAGGAGAGGCAGGGGAGGCCCGTACCTCGAGATCGCCGGCGGCCCGACGCGGCGGAGCTCCGGTCGATCCCGAGCACTGGGGCGTCCTGCGGTTGAACTGGAGGTGCTGGGGGGATCAGTGGAGTGGTGTGAGGCTTGTGGTGGTGTTGGAGAAGCTCGGGAGGGCCTTATATAGCCGCGCCCGTGGTTCACCGTGGACCCGTGCGCCGGCGAGGTTGCAGGCGAGGCTAGGGAGGGTTCTGGAGCCTGGGAACACGCCGGGGAGGTCCGTGGACTAGCTCCACGTCCAGCTGAGGGGATAAGAGGAGCGGGGGAGCGTCAGAGGAGCGCGCGCGTGTGAAGCAGAAGAATGGCCGAAGCGGGCGGCCGGTGCGCGTGCGACGACGTTCACTGGAGGGCGCAGGAGGAGGGGGGACAGCGCCGGGGAGGTCACGGACGTCGAGGCGCCTCGACTGGCGCGAGGGGGAGGCCCGAGGCTGTCGGGGATCGGCGATTGGCTGGAGCCACCGTGCGGGGCGCACTGTAGCGTGACCCAGAGCGTGCGTATGGCTGGCATCATCGTGCCCTCGCCGCTCCGGTCAAAACCAGCATGTCCAGCAGTGTCTAGAAGGTCAGGGGGGAAGTAAAGAAATGGCCTGAGGCCTTGGATGCCCTGGAGATGCTGAGAGAGAGTGAGAGTGTTGGTGAAATGGTAGAAACCTGCTGTACAACAAGGTAGAACAGGGGTTTCACCCTCCAATCATGGAGCTGAGGTGCTGGGGGAGTTACTGGAGGTAGCTGGTAACTCAATGAGCCTGTGGTAAGAAGTTGAGGCCATGGAGAAAAGTGAAAGTGGTTAAATTGGAGGTTTTAGCATTTCTGCAGAAGGTGTTTGATCAGTGTTTGATCAAGTAAATGAAGTCCACTTGACATGGCACTTGACAGGGTTGAAAGACATGAGAAAATAGGGTGCTTCACCAAATTTGGGCTCATTTGAAGAAACTAGCCAATGTAACTTTGGTGAACCCTAGAAATCAACAGAAAAAGTTTCATCTTGATTGAGTCAAGCTAATCATCTCCCCTTGATGCACCACTTGGTGTAGCATCATCATTTGGGGTATTGATCATGCCCACAAAGTTTGAAGCTCCAGATAAAAAGTTGATAATGTAAAGTTGTTCAAATTTGCATTTGAACAGAAAGGGTTTTGAGATGATCTGATCAAGTTGCTCTATTCAAATTCTTGTGCTATTTGGTCTAGGTGCCTTATTAGGTCATTCTAGCATGTGCACCAAGTTTGAGAGCATTTGGACAAGTTTGGCAATGTAAAGTTGCTCAAACTTCAAATATGGACAGAATGGTTATGAAGGGGTTTGAGGATGTTTTCTTGCTTCCCAAGGCACGGGACTTGGCAAGATCATCAAATATGTCATATATGACATGATAGAATTTCCCTGGAATTTTTGGAGAAAAATTCCTTTGTAAATATTTCAAAAGCTTGAAATATCCAGAAAGGGTTTTTGAGGGTTTAGCCCATTATTTTGAACATGACCAAGTGTTGAAACTCTTATATATGGACAATATATGTCCTATGAGTCTCTCTGGATTTTGGCAAATATTTTTGAAACAGTTAAATAGTTTTCCCCTATTAAAGACCATTTCTGGCCTTAAGAAAAAGCTTTTAAATAAAATAGGAAAATAACTTTTAAAATTATACCTTTGTTGTTTCTGGGAGTCCTATGACTACTAGGTCTCAAATAAACCTTTTGAAATAATTTTCACACCCTAAATCAAGTACTTGCAGTGCAAATCTCAATTCAGGGGTTTTTGGAAAACTAAATTTATAAAATACTTTTTGGCCAAATTAATTTTGTAAGAAAATACTATACTGTTATATAACACTTGGCATGATCATTGGGCAAAAGTTTTGAGTATAGAGATGAAATCTACAAGAGATCATAGTTGACTTTAATGAGCACAAGAAAAAGCACATGAAGAAAACTCAATTCCAAATAAAAGCCAAATGATGCTAAAAAATTTTGCTGGACCAAATTTTCATGCTCCAAAGATACAAATAACATGTTACAAAATGCAGGGTGTGACACAGCAAACCCAAGAAGCTCGGGCTATCGGCCGCCACCACCAAGCGCCAGGAGGCGGCCGCCAAAGCAGTTCTCCCTAGGGTTCGCAAACCTAGGCCAGCTGTATCTGGGTAAGTATCGCGTTTCTCTTTTCTTTTGTATTCATCTTATTCCTTCGCCCCCTTCGTGGCTGATTTGCTATCTTCTTGGGAATGCCCGAACAATGCCCCGCTCTCTCTCTCGCGGGCGCCTGTGGGTTCTGTTGTTGGGGGCACAGATGTCCCCCCTGCGTCGCGCCGCGTGGATCCCGCCGCCGTGCTCCGGGAGGCGACGGAGAGAAACGCTCACGAGGCGTGCGAGGAGTAGGAGGCCGCGGCCCGTGAGCGGGTGGAGGCTGATGCTGCTGCCAAGGCGGAGGCCGAGGCAGCCACCAAGGCCGAGGCGGACGCCACCGCCCAAGTCTAGGAGCAGGAGGCGGGCCTCCATCAGCCGGCGGACTGCACCAACCCCCAGGACATGGGCTCTCTAGAGCCGTCCATCCAAGTGCCTGCTGCTCGCGAGCAGCCGGCTTTCGCCAATGAAGGAGACGGCCGCGCCACCATGGAGACGAAGGTGACTCCCCCCGCGCCGGCTGCTAGGACGCAGGACAGCCGGCCTGCAGGAGCGGAGGTGTCGCCGGCCGAAGGCGTGCTGGTGACATGCCCGCAGCCAACCCCCCGAGCCCCATCCGTCCTTGTCCTGCAAGGGTAGTCTCAACGCCGCGGCGAGTAGAGTCCAGCGTCGCCAGCTCATCGTCGCCGGAGAATGAGGCCACCAGCGCGGTGCCGCCAGGCTGGACGCCCGGAGGTGGCGGTGCGTTGATTGTTGCGTCGCGAGACGTCCTTGACCGCTTCAATTCTCTGGGCGAGGTCGTGCAAACGGTTATGCGAGAGTTCCTGGCCACGCGAACTTCCGTTCTGGTACGTTGACTCCTTGTTTTGATTTTTATTCCTTCAATTTCTTCCATGGGGGCGCGTCAACGCACCCACTGGGTGTAGTCCCCGAGTTCCGAGCCGGCTGCTGAGCCGGCGGCTTGGTACTCCAAGGTATACTTTGTGGGCTAACTTGTTTCTTGCTGCAGGATTATCACAATCTTCGAGTGGCGGCCTTCAACTCCCAGCATCAGGAGCTGGCGCAGCTGGGGACTGCTCTGGCCGACAGCCAGGGTAAGTGTTTTCTTCTCTTCCTTGCGTGGGCGCATCAGCGCACCCGCTGGGTGTAGTCCCCGAGTTCCGAGCCGGCTGCTAAGCAGGTGGCTTGGAACTCCAAGGTTTTCTTGTCTTTTTGCTGATGCTGATGTTCTTTTTCTTCCTCTCTTGAGCGGTCGCGACCAACCTCCGCAACCAGCTGGGCGAGGTTCAGGCGGAACTTGCCGCCAAGGAGCGGGAGCGCGACCTCGCCGCCCAGGACCGTGACCGCCTGACCAAGGAGCTGGCAGACCAAGCGGCAACACAGAAGGCAGAGCTTGGGAAGCTAGCGGACGCCGAGATGCTCCTTCGAGCTGAGTTCGAGACCGAGCGCTCAAACTGGGCCGAGAAGGAGGCGGCTCTGCAAGACGGCTACGGTGCCATTGCAGACATGGTCGACGGTAAGCCGCGTGCACTGCTTTCTTGTGCTTGTCGTCTGCTACGGCTAGCTTTCTTTTTTCTGACTCATTGTCTAGTTCTTGCATAATTCTTCTCGGGCCATACTGTGCCCGCCAGCCAGGCTATCGAGGCCCAGTGCGACGAGAGGCGCGAGGCGGGCCGGGTGATTGCACCCAATGCGCCCCGAACTCCCACTGAGCAGCTCCTTGTTGTCAAGGCGCGCCTCCAGCCGGCCCACCGCCTACTCTGCCGCCTTCAACATGCTGGTGCCCAAGTACTGGCCGCCCTCTAGCCAGGCGTCCCAGTACTCCGCACTCCCAGCCGGACTGCCGACTGGCTGGAGGTGGCCAGCCGCCGCTTTGAGGCCTGGAAGGGCGCCGCAGCGAGGGCTGGTGCGCGGACTGCCCTGGAATTTGCCAAGGGTTGGTACCCGGACTTGGATCTTGCCCAGCTGGAGACCTTCCGCCTGGAGGCTGAGCCCGAACTGGCAGCGGTGTGAGGAGATCTCGTCAAGCGTGCCGCCTCCCTCACCGAGTATGCCGACACTGCCGTTTTCATCCCAGAGTTGGATGAAAACGGTCATGTGGTGCCGCCCGACAACTTCGGGCTGGACGTGGCGGCGCCAGAGGAGCTGGACGAGGAGATCGCCTCCAGTGACGATGGTGAGGATGAGGAAGACAGCGACGAAGAAGCCAACTCCCAGGAGGAGGAGCCGTCTGCGCGCCATCAGCCCGATCAGGCTTCTACGAGTGGGCCCAGCAGGACGACGCCATCTACTGCAGGAAGCGACTAGGCCAAGACCCATCAGGTGACTCCCCCAGCAACCGGCCCCGTTGATCCCGTCGTGCCACCTGCTCCGCCTGCTGCATCTTAGGCGCTGTTTTTGTATCTTTCATTTCCTGTTTTTACTTAAGACTTGGCAGGATTAGTCCGAACAATTCCACCCGCTGTGTGTATCCGTAAGCTACTGCTGGAAGGCGGCCTTCGAGGCCTTTTTGCTATAAATATTCTCTTAATGTTGCATATGTCTATGCTGTTTGCCAGGTTCTGGGTTTTAGCACCGTCCTTTGTTCCATCGGGAGTTTTTCTTTTGCCGTTTTCCTAAACTGCCGTCCTGACAGCCGGGCAGCCACTCTGTGGTTTGCGGCTGGGTCAAGTACTTAGCTGTTTTCTGGATAGGCAAGTATCCCGCCCTCTGGAATGTGGTGCGGCTAAGCCAGAAGCTGGCTTGCTGGCTGCTCAACAGTCGGGCAACTTGTATGAAGGGCCGTCTTGCCCTATGTTTATTTTTCCTCAACCGTTTTTCATGCGGGCACCACTTCCTGCCTTTGACTCCCGCCAGTTGGACAGCCGCACTCGGCGAGTATGTGACTATAGACGGGAGAGGGCTTGGATGCCGTCACATTACTTGTCCGACTGTTGAAGAAAAAAGTTTTAAACATAGGGCCAGGCGGCAAGTCCCCGGGCCGTCTGCTTGGACCCGGTGCCAGACGAAAGAATGAAAAATAGTCATTCACAGGCATAATTCTTATCATATGATAAAGGGTTGGATAGTCCCCGAGAACTCGTCGGGGGTCCTGTTGTTTCTCAAAATAAGTAGATAACGCGACACATACTGTCATTAGCTATAAAAGCGGCGAAGTAGGTTTTCCACGGGCGCTCCGACTCCTTGCATGAGTCATCTCTCTTGCGTGCTCTTGGCTTCTGCGCATCGATGAGGTAGTAGGCATCGTCGCCTAGTACCTTGCTGGTGATGAATGGTCCTTCCCAAGGGGCTGAGAGCTTGTGCTGGCCGGCTGTTCGCAGGATCAGCTGGAGCACGAGACCCCCCTCGCGGAAGGAACATGGCCTGACCCGCCTGCTATGGTAGTGGCGGAGACCCTGCTGATATATGGCAGACTGGCGGAGTGCTACCAGCCGGCCCTCCTCCAGCAGGTCCACGCCATCCTCTCGGGCTTCTTTTGCTTCGGCTTCTGTGTACATGGTGACGCGAGGCGAGTCAAACTCAACATCTGTTGGGATGACGGCCTCGGCCCCATAGACAAGGAAGAAGGGAGTGAAGCTGGTTGACTTGTTCGGAGTTGTCCTGTGGCTCCAGAGGATAGACGGCAACTCTTTGGTCCAATAGCTGGCTGATCGTTCGAAAGGCTCGACCAGCCGAGGCTTGATGCCGGACAGGATAAGGCCGTTAGCGCGCTCAACTTGGCCATTTGACTGTGGGTGGGCAACAGACGCCAAGGCCAGTCGGATGGCTTGTGTTGCACAGAAACGGGCCAATGCGCCTTTGGCAAAGTTTGTGCTGTTGTCGGTGATGATGCTTTGCGGTATGCCATACCGGACTGTGATGTCTGCGATGAAGGTCACAGCAGTTGGGCCGTTGAGTTTCTTGATTGGCTTCGCCTCGATCCACTTGGTGAACTTGTCCACTGCTACGAGCAAATGCGTCAGGACGCCTCAGCCTGTTTTGAAGGGACCCACCATGTCCAGTCCCCAGACAACAAACGGCCAGTGATCGGAATGGTCTTGAGTGCAGAAGCTGGCAAATGTTGCTTGGAACTAAAATGCTGGCAGCCATTGCACTTCTTGAATAAGTCTTTGGCGTCGTCCAAAGCAGTCGGCCAGAAGAAGCCGTGGCGGAAGGCCTTGGCAACGAGGGATCTTGAGGCCGCGTGGTGGCCGCACTCCCCTTGATGAATATCCCTCAGAATAGCTAGACCCTTTTCTGCTTCCACGCAGCGCTAGAAGACGCCTATTGCACTTCTTTTGACAAGCTCTCTGTTGACTATTGTATATGCTGAAGCTCGGCGTTGAACTTGCCGTGCCAAAGTTTTGTTTGCTGGCAGCTCTCCTCTGAGTAGGAAATAGAGGATTGGTTGCGCCCAAGATGGCGCTGAGACTCCTGTTATTTCTGCCACTGAGACCAGGGCGGTTGGGCTGGGAGGCGGAGGGCTGGGGTGAGCCGCCTGCTGTGTTTCTGAAGCCCCCAGGCTGGTCGTAGCAGTTCCCGGGCCGTCTACTGGAGCTGACGCTTCTTGGCCGCCTGCTGGAGCAGTCCCCGGGCCAGGTACCAGTGCAGTAGCCCCTTGGCAGTCTCCTGGAGTTGGAGTATCTAGGCCGCCCGCTGGAGCAGTCCCCGGGCCGGCTGCTGAGGTTGTTGGGCCGTCTGCTCCAGGATCAGCTGGTATGAAGATTGACTCTGATTCTCGTGATGGCTTGATAGACGGCTCGCGCAGGCATTGGAGGGACACGCCGGCTGGTATTGCCTGGCGGGTGGAACCAATTCGTGCCAAGGCGTCGGCTTGCACGTTGTCAGCTCGTGGTACGTGGAGGAACTCGCAGCCGTCAAAGTGCCTACTGATCTACTGGACAAGGAAACGGTAACTTGCCATGTTTGCGTACTTGGCGTCCCAGTCCCCAGAGGACTGCTGGACAACCAAGTCTGAGTCACCATAGCACAGCACTCGGCGGATGCCGATCTCTTTGGTCATCCGGAGCCCGTGAATGAGTGCCTCGTATTCGGCCACATTGCTGGAGGCGGCAAAGTGGATTTGCAGGGTGTATTTGAGCTTGTCGCCCTTGGGAGAGGTGAGGACGACACCGGCTCCCAGGACGGTGCGCATCATTGATCCATCAAAGTGCATCCGCCAATGGGTTGAATCTGGAGCAGGCGGCAGGTACTGGGTCTCGGTCCAGTCGACAAGGAAGTCGACCAAAGCTTGCGATTTGATGGTGGTGCGGGGCTGGTAGAAGATGGTAAAGGGGGCCAGGTCAATGGCCCACTTCGCCACTCTTCTTGAAGAATCTCTGTTGCCCATGATTTCAGCAAGCAGGGCCGTGCATACGACCATGATCGGATGCTCTTGGAAGTACTGCTTGAGCTTCTTGGCGGCGAAGTACATGCCATAGCACATCTTCTGGTAGTGGGGGTAGTTCTGCTTGGAGACTGACAGCACCTCGCTCAAGTAGTAGACTGGCCTCTAGACAGGTAAGGATCTGCCGTCCTTTGGCCGTTCAACCACAATCACAGTGCTGACCACCTGGCTGGTGGCGGCTATGTAAAGGAACATGGGTTCCTTGTCTGTTGGCGCCACCAGGACAGGCGGGGTGGACAACACTTTCTTGAGCTACTGGAAAGCTTCATCCGCCTTGTCGTTCCATTCAAAGCAAGTGGTCTTCTTCATCAGTTGGTATAAGGGGAGTGCCTTTTCGCCCAGCCGGCTGATGAATCGGCTGAGCGATGCCAGGCACCCGGTGAACTTCTGGACGTCCCGTACGCGAGTCAGCCTCTCCATCCTCTCAATGGCCTTCATCTTTGCAGGGTTGCACTCGATGCCGCGTTCACATACTAGGAAACCAACGAGCTGGCCTGCTGGTACCCCGAAGACGCATTTCTCCGGGTTTAGCTTGATCTGAAAGCGCCGCAGGTTTTCAAAGGTCTCTTGGAGGTCCTCCAAGAGAGTTCCCCTCTTCTCCGTCTTCACCATGATATCGCCCACGTAAACGTGGGCGTTTCTGCCAAGTTGCTTGAGGAGACACTTCTGCATGTAACGCTGAAAAGTGGCGCCGGCATTCCTCAAGCCGAACGTCATAGTCAGGTAGCAAAAGGCCCCAAACGGCATGAGGAAGGCGGTCTTCAGGCGGTCAGCCGGATCAAGTTTGATCTGGTGGTAACTGGAATAGGCATCAAGGAATGACAACAGCTCGCATCCGGCTGTGGTGTCAATCACTTGATCTATTTGCGGCAGAGCAAACGGATCTTTAGGGCAAGCTTTGTTGAGGCTAGTGTGATCAATGCACATGCGCCATTTGTTGTTCTTCTTCAGTACTAGGACCGGGTTGGAGAGCCACTCAGGATAGAACACTTCCATGATGAAGCTGGCTGCTAGCAGACAGGCAACCTCTTCTCCAACAACTCTTCTTTTTTCTTCTGACGGGCGGCGGAGTGGCTGCCTGACAGGCTTTGCATCTTCTCTCACATGTAGCTTGTGCTCGGCGAAATCCATCGGGACACCCAACATGTCCTTAGGGGACCATGCAAAGATGTCCTGATTCTCACGGAGGAAATCGACGAGCTCGCTTTCCTATTTGCTGTCCAGGTTTGACCCTATGATAGCAAATCGCTCTGGATGAGATGGCTCCAATGCAATCTTCTTTGTCTGCTTGGCCGGCTGGAATGAGCCTTGCGGCTCCGCCTCCCTTGGATCGGCTGGTATGGCTGGCTGCTCGCCAGCCATTGCCACCAGCCATTCCAGGCGGCGCTTCTCTTCAGCTATGACAAGGGACTCTGCCAGCCGGCTGCTGGCGGTTGCACATGCGATGGACTTCTCATAGTCCCCGTCTTTGGTGATTATTCCTTTGGGACCCGACATCATCATTTTGAGGTAGGCATAATGGGGTACTGCCATGAACTTTGCAAGAGCTGACCGACCCAAAATCACGTGACAGGGGCTTTCCAGGTTTACCACTTCAAACCAGACCGGCTCCCATCGGGAATGCCTCTTGTCACCAAACAGGACATCAATCTTGGCCTTGCCGATTGGTGAGCAAGAGAGGCCCGGAATGATTCCGTGGAACACATTCTTGGTAGGCTGAAGCTTTGTTTTTCTTTGATGCCCAACTTCTCCATGGTGTCATGGTACATGATGTTGATGCTGCTGCCGCCATCTACTAGCACTCAGGAGAACCGACAGGCCCTCCTGTCAGTGGAGAGAGTTGCATCTGGAACCAAGGCATAAGCTCTGGGTGAAGGCATGACAGCCAAGTGATCTTCACGGCTCCAGCTGATGGGCCTTTCAGACCAGTGCATGAATTCCGGGGCTTCAATGGCAACGGTGTTGACCTCTCTGCGCTGCTGGCGTCGGCTGTGCCTATCATCCGCCTGACTTGTGAAGACTACGTAGGCTCCATTCTCTTCTGGGAACTCGTCCTCGATCTGGCCGCCTGGACGAGCAGCCGGTGGTTTAGGAGGCGGGGCCGCCTGCCCAGCAGGTGGCGGTGGCAGAGCTTCCCCTCTGGCAATCCGCGTGAGCCAATGACACTTTCGTGTGGTGTGATTGGAAGGCTTCGCGCCGCTATGAAACTTGCAGGGTGCGTCCAGAGCTTGATCGAAGGAGAAAGCGGGCTGCCATGCTGGCTTGCCTCCCTTCTGGCGCTTGGGTCCCGCTTGTGCTTCTGGCTGCTGGCCATCAACTGCTGCCACCAGCCGGCTGTTGGAAGCTGGTGGGCGGGCCTCGTGCTTATGGTCAGTTTGCTGCTGGCGCCGACTAGACTCTGCAGCCGGCGTTTTAGGAGCCGGGGGAGCCATCTTTCCGGAGGCATCCACTTGCAGTTCTGATTTCATGGATGAGTCGGCAGTGGCGTATTTGTCTGATATGCTCAGCAGCTTGTCCAGCGTGGCGGGATCGTTGCAGAGGAGTTTGTGCTTGA
Source organism: Secale cereale (assembly GCA_902687465.1). Lineage (NCBI taxonomy): Eukaryota > Viridiplantae > Streptophyta > Magnoliopsida > Poales > Poaceae > Secale > Secale cereale. Next base: position 138,620,549 of record LR738711.1, on the reverse strand, counting down.
GCAAGGTGCCTTCTCTACACCCGGCCGTGAAGTACTCGATGGCTTGTACCTCGTGCACTCCCTCGCAAGAGTTGCGCAGCTCTGCCCAGCGTGTCAGATAATCACGAGCAGACTCATTCGGGCCTTGGACGCATAAGGAGAGCTGGCGTGGCTTGGGAGGACACTTGTAGGTGCTAGTGAAGTTGCGAGTGAAGGCGTTAGTGAAGTCTAACCAGCCGTTGATGCTGTTGGGATTGAGGCTATTCAACCATGTCCGGGCCGTGCCCTGGAGCATGAGCGGCACGTACTTCACCGCAACGCGCCTATTGCCGACTGCTATACTGACAGTCGTGGAGTAGTCCACCAGCCAGTCCTCCGGCTTCACCGATCTGTTGTACTTGGGGGTGTCTCTGGGGAGTGAGAAGCCCTTGGGAAAAGGCTCGTCACAGATGTGGGGGCCGAAGCAGGCTGGGCCGAGATCATCTTCTTCTTCGACCGCCTGGGACCGAGCCAGTCGGTCGAGGTGGTGGCGGGCGTCATTCTCCCCAACTCCCTCGCGGCGGCCCAAGCGGCCTACGAGAGTAGGGTGGTCAACAGGCGGAGGAGACACGCGCCTCTCCCGGCGGGGAGGAGGAGGGCACTCCTCTCGCTGCGCTACAGCCTTTGGGGGGCCGTCTTGATCGCGCTCGATGGTGATGCGAGTTTGTCTGCTACGTCTAGTAGCTGGCTCTGAGTCACGCCGGTTGTGGGCGCCGACTGTTGGAGAGCGGGACGTGGTGTCAGGACTGGATTTTCAGGGTATTAAATTCCCAAAAATGGCCCTTGTGCTCACCAGCCCCAGGATTACTGTTAGCTGATGAGGCACCACTTGATACAGAAATTTCCAAGCAAAGGTACAAATATATAGTACAAGACCATTCTGGCCTTTAAGTACCACACAAAGTTTCTAGTGGTTAATGGCGGAAGCGGTCTAAGAGCCGTCGGTGTCTGTGGAACTCCATTTCCCACGGGAACAGCTGACCAGGTTAACTCCTATCTTCGCGAGGCTGCTATCACTGTAGTATAGGTTCCGGGTTGTCGTCGTGACGCTCCTCTCCATGCGAGAAATCTGGCCAAGACAACAGCCAGGGACAAGCTAGTGAGTACTTTGAATGTACTCGCAAACATTATGAACATAGGTGAAATAAAATCGTGCTCGAGAATATTTGATGATCGCGATGTTAATTATGATGTGACAGTACAGGATGCAAACAGTTCATCTGTATAAAAATGCATACGCATTCATGGAGAGATAATAAAATAAAAGCGGATCATGCCGCAGTCGGGCGTCTGAGCGACACCACATAAAGGGCTTATAAAGGAAAGTAAATAACAAAATGCCACAGTCGGACGTCTGAGCGACATCACATAAAGGGCTTATAAAGGAAAGTAAATAAAAAAATGCCACAGTCGGACGTCTGAGCGACATCACATAAAGGGCTTATAAAGGAAAGTAAATAACAAAATGCCACAATTGGACGTCTGAGCGACATCACTTAAAGGGCTTAAAAATAAAAGGTGGATGACAGTGAATATCCAGGAGGTAGGACCATCCCAGGGATACTCATTAATTTGATTAATACAGGGGTTAGTTCATCATAATCAATGTCACCACATGCCACACGTCATAAATGAAGTTCTGGTTTCAGCAGTTTTCTCCTCCGAAGACCGACACTTGACCCTTCCCAGACTGTAGTCCTAACCCAGGGACACGGCTATTTGAATAGATTTAATCTCTGTAGACGGTGTACTCTTTACCTACGAATAACGTATTCCTTTAGTCCCTCGGGACTAATTCCGTCTACGGTCTTTTAATTTGAAGACACATCTGGCCTCACACACCAGCTTAACTTACCGGTCTCTGGAATCACCCACGACACCTGTCAAGCCAAACTCTAAGTGGGGAGGCTACAACCTCGACTAGCATGGGATCACAAAATCTATAACACGCGCAAACTTGGGAAGCTACCCCTTTCGGTTTCAACCGAAACACCCATGCACCTGGACCAGGTGGCATGCGTACCGGATGCAGCCGATATCTTCCACCATGGCCTCTCTGTATGGTGTGTGCTAGAACAGGGGTCAACAATTTACTGAACCGTACCCTACCTGTAGTAGGGACAAGTGGTAGTACGAAAACGAGTATGGGGGTTACTGGAACAAGACTCGATCTATGGTCGACTCATGAGGTTTCAGCATCATTTGCATGATTAGCATAATCATTATATTCCATAACCATAGTCGGAATCGCCACCCGTCATACCTCACCAAGCCATACCGGACTCCGCCGTCTCAACGAGGAGCTAATGACAAGCTCGTGTGTACACAAGACCACGACTTCCACGGCTTTCTTCCGTTAGGCATGGGAAGCATACGAGGGGGATACCGTCGTGCATATTAAACATTCACAGCAAGGGGTCTACCTCATGCACTCACGGGTAGGACCATATCATCACATAAGAAAGAAAATAATGCATCCATATCGTTGTAATCACATGCTTTAGATCAAGGTTCAAAAATGCTTGCCTTCAAGTAGAGGGGAGGAGAAATGCATTCCAAAACTTTTGGAAGTTTTCTCCCTCTTCAAAAATCCTAAAAGAAAGAATATGAAATTATTACATAGAATCAAAACAGCACAAAAAAGTTGTCTGGAGAATTTTCAAATAAATTTGAACATAAACTAGACCAAATTTGAGGAACAACAGAAAAAGAATCAATTCATGTGGAGTTATATTTCAAAAGTTAAAGCCAGTCAAAGATTCAGTCAAACTCTGATTTTAAACTAAAATAGAAAAGAAAACATTTCAGTTGAGAATACGCTTTCCGTCTAGGGAATACGTACTTCTGAGTTTTAAGCCTCCACTTAAAACGCGTGCAGATGGGGCTATGTCACTGACAGTGGGCCATGGGGCCCGCTGGTCAGGTTTGACTAGTCGCCTCTCCCTCCTCTTCCTCTGCCCGAGCGGAGGCAGGACTCCGGCGATCGTCGCTGGCGAACGGAGGCTCCTCGAGGGCATTCGAGGCCAGGGATGGATCCGTCACTCCAAGGCGGTCCTCCCGGTGGTCTACTGGCCAGAGAAGAAGAAGACGACCTCCCTGGTCTTTCTATTGCTACGGGCGGATCAGTGGGGGAGTGTGAGAGGTTGCTTGAGGGCCTGACGAGCTCGTGGCTTCTTATATAGGCGGGCAATGGGGGTTCCGCGGCGGCCGGGGATAAGATCGCCGGCGACTGCCATTCTGTAGCAGCAGGGGACGTGGCGGTGCTGAGGATGGCGGAAGAAGCTAGCAGACGAGCGGGTTCTGCACCAAGGGCGAGTTGGCGCGCGCCCGTGGCTTGGGCGGCGCCGACCATGGCAGAGGTCCACTGTGGCCACCAGCGTGCCGCCAAACGAGCTCTGACGATGGCGCTATGGAGTCCCAGGGATGGCTTGGAGGGTTCTGGTGTGCGGATGAGGCCGGGCGCGGCTCTACAGGCGGGTTGGGGCCAGGGGCGCGATGCGGCGACCCGAGCGCACACACGTGCAAAACACGTGCTCTGGGCGCGCCCAGAGCACGCACGCTACGTGCTCGGCAACATGCCAAGGCATGCTAGGGGGCTCCAATCCACAAGGGGGTCAGCAGGGTGGGGCTAAAGGTCAGGGCAAAACCATGTGACATGCTGGTTTAGTCAGGGGAACAAGTTCATAACACAAACCAAAAACTAAGCCAAACTGGTCATGCACTGAGGGTGTTTGACAAAATGCCAGTGGCATCTAGGCAACTCTTGGGGTGGCCAAATTCTCCAGATCAGTGTCTCCTTGGATGAGTAAGAGGGTGGTGAGGTTATTTTATCAAAAGCAAAAACTTGTTAGTGCAAGTTTTGCAAGATTCTAGTTCTGGGCAGAAGGTAAATGGCATTGTTACATGAACCCAAAAACCTTCCAATGGGTCCACTCTTCTAGACTTAAGGGTTTTGCAAGATGGGCTGTAAGTTGGAAAAAGCTCAAGGACAAAGGAGCAAGTTAGAATACGGCTATAGTAGAAAGTGACAAACTGGACCAGAGAGCAAAAGAGGATGTTTTGATCAATTTTTCCAAAGAGTACCCAAGGGTTTTTGCATGGAAGTGATGTAGGGGCTTCACCTGACATCCCTGAATTTTGGTGGAATTTTTGGACAATTCCATCAGAGTGTTGTAGTGCAAACAGGGCCCTAAAACAGAAGGAAATCACTTTAATTAAATAAAGCTCAGGGGGAAAATAATGATGCAAGTGACCCTACAACTAGAAAGATTGTCCTCCTGGGCTTAGGGCAATCAAGTCCAAACAACATACTCACAAACTTTCACTAGGGCAAAACTCCACAATAGCTACAGAAGGGAAGTTCTGAAAATCAAAGAAATCCCAGAAAAAGAAAAGTTGAAACTCCTGGTCAAAATTACTAGAACCAGGGCAAAATTTTAGGGGTGTTACAACACCACACCCCTTAAGAAAAATCTCGTCCTCGAGATTTGCTAAGGGTTGCTATAAAAAGAACCTCTACCGTCACAAAAAGGATTTTACTGCTAACCGACCTGCTAACGCTAATAAACGCTGCTACAGTGCATAGGCAATAAGTGGTGGTAAACTGCAGTGTGAAACATTGGCGCTACGTGGGAAAATCTACGGTCGTGGAAAATGAGATATTTCCACTCTGGGCTATAGTAAATTTAGAAATAATATTCCTAAATTTTAAAATACGCTGGTTGCACCCAAGAGCAGAGTGCTCTCACTGGCAGATAGGTGGGGCCTGGGCCCACTGTCAGTCTCTTCTTCTACCTCCGGTTCTCTCTTCTCCTCTCTACCGCGTGCTTTCCCGCGCTTTCTCCACCGGCGACGGCTAGCTCGTAGGGCATCTAGGCCGTACTGCGGTAGTACGCAGCGCGCTAGCTGCCGGTGCAGCGTGCACTCACCTCGCGGGCCAGTGTGCAGTCGGCACTGCTCGCGGATTCCCTCCGAACACCGGCGGTCGAGCGACGAGCGGCGCTGGTGGACTCCGCCCACCGTACACCGATCTCGAGCTATAAAATAACTAAGGTGCTCCTTCTTCCTCCTCTCACCTGGCCTCGTTTCTTCTTCTTCTTCCCTCTCCTCCATTTGTGTTTGCAGGAGCTCGGGTCGAGGCTCTAATGGCGGAGGTGATGCCGGACTGGTGCATGATCCTAGTGTGCGTGGGGTTGGCGGCATTGCTGGGGGTATCCGTGCTTTTGTGTGCGATGATCCTCGAGGATCGTCGTGATGCCGCGGCTCGAGTGCTAGCTCTTCGCGGCGGCGGTGATCATGAGGATTAGGTGTGAGTGTCGGGTGCTAACGGTGGTTAGTGCGCAGAAGGCAACTAGTGCCTGAATAAATTCCCATGAGTTTCTCGTCAAGAGACTGTGGTGCGCTAGAAAGGTGATCAATTAGCTGCAACAGGTGCACGAGGATTAGCAACCTAGTGTACTGTGTGGAGTGGCCGGAGTTGTAATTCTGCTGTTGCGGTGTTGCGCGAGGAAATAAAATATCTACGTTATGTAGAGAGATATGTTGCAATGTCTCAAAGAAGAAAAATAATTAATATCTCACTCCAGATTTTTACTTAGCGCCAAAAAAATTAATTAAAATAAAATTATTTGCAGTGGAACTACTTTATAACTTGAAATTAATTATTTAATATGATACACCGACTACAACTCATAAGTAGATGCTGGGATAACAAATCATAGCAGTTACATCTAAAACACAAACGGCAAATGGACAGGGTCCTGTGAAAAGTCTCTGGTGCTGGGGGACACTCTTCTTCTATCGGCGGGAGCGGGTTGACCAGTCGATGAATGTGCTTCTCCTGCCCGGGCCTCAGTGGTCGGCCGATGGCTATCCGAGGATTTAAATCGGCGAGGCTCTGGAGATAACCCATTATCCGCTGGGTCAAACGCTCTTGTGCGATGACGTACTATGTAAGGTTGGCTAGCATTGGGTCTCTCTCTATTCGTCCACCAGGAAAAGATGCTGCTTCTCCAGGTGCTGCGCGGCTCGGAAAGTAGTAATATCCTCGTTTGCTGGCATAGGGCACCACGAATCAAAGGCGAGCAAGCGCTTCATATGCGGCAGCCTCTATGGCCATCTGAGGGGTTGGCATGGATTTCCCCATGAAGGAAACCTCTTTTGGGTCTTGGTTTGGGTTTGCGGGAGGGATGTGTACTACTGCCCAATATTTTGAGGTGGATGGTGTGATCCTTGATTTGAGCAGTTCATACTGGGGTGGACGGATAGCACTCATGGTACTGTAGGTAAAATCCCACAATATCTTCACAAAACTACCGGGGGATGCATCTGGGGTTCTCAGATAAATACTAGGGATCGGCATGGCGAAGGAAATGGCTGTGAGAGCAGTGCACCAGGTGAGGGATGCTTGGCAAAGTTACGATGTGGCCTTTATATAGTAACCGGGATGGTTTATAGAATCATGGTGAGGGGCAGCTATATTGTCGGTTTCGCTTTACGGGGTCGGGGTCCATGCTACAGATACTCACGTCTCGCAAAGTGACGTGTTTACTGTAGGGGTGTCGGTGAGGTGCCTTGGAAGTTATACCCGGACAGAATGCATTCGTACACTGACATATCTGTGCACGGATGCTATAGAGATAAGGGTGCAAAAGTAAATTGTATATACATATGGAAATACAGGTTACATCTCCACGGGGTGTGGACAAGAGAAGGCTTGGTACTACTCGGGTGATTTAATCAACCTCGTTTATATCCCAGCGGCCTTGCCTTGTGGACGCTGAAGCTTCTCCAAGAGCTTCACTGTCCACGTTGGCTAGAGGTGGCTGAGGGGCTGCAGGGTCGGGGCAGTGATGATGTCCCTCGCGGGTATTGTTGGCCACAATCCCGTTGGAGCGCGTGCCAAACAGGCGACGCATCACCTCTGGGGACACCAAGACATTCTGGTCGATGACCGGGGCTGCCCTCAAGGACTCGATTGGTTGTCCGAACAGCACGACTGGGTTGTCGGTGCCAGACTCGTCTCCTCCTCTTGCCGGGGCTCGGCGAAGCAGTTCCCCACGAGCTGCGATCAGATCAAGAGTGATTTGATCGAACAGTTCCTCTAGCACACTAACATAGCGTACCAGATGCAATAATGCAGGATCTGTCTCGTGGTCTCCGCTTGCAACTCGGGGAGGCCTACCATACCCGTTACGACTGGGGTAGTAGTAGAATGAGCGACAGTTAACTCTGGGTGACAAGTGCCGGAGTTGAACTATGGCCTCTCGAGCAGCTAGTTGGATAGCTTGCGGCTCAAAGGATGTTGTCCTTCCGGTGAACCTGCAGGGGCGTTCTGGCGACAGCCCCTACCATAGATGTGTACAGTGGCCCAGAATTGACGGCTTTCACCGCCCATGGATTCTTGGTACACAACATATTCTGGGGGCTCCTCTAACGCAAAGGCACGGCGGGTGAGGTTTGCGAGCACGGTCACAAAACCTCCAAGGTTGGTTGCTGTGGTTTCATTGTGGACAATGGGTCCTGGCATTTTAGCTCGGTCTGGGGTAGAGGATGTGCTGTGCTGGGTTTTGGGGCTAGTGTGCCCTATTTATAGGAAAGGACAGATTCTTCCTTCGCATGCTTGCGGAAGGAACTGTTTAGGTGTCGGTCACTAGCGCGTGATCGATAGGCTAGGCTGATAGGTTGGGCACCGACTGCCAAAGGTGTCGGTCCACTTTGTGGGTATCTTACGCGAGAAGCTTTGCCGGGGTTAGGATATGGTCTGGTGTGGTGGTTAACCTAGGTTTTTGACCTGGCTAAGATAGGATTAGCCAACGGTCAGCCTGACTCTGATACCAAGGTTGTCAGGATCGGATTTTCAGGGTATTAAATTCCCAAAAATGGCCCTTGTGTTCAACAGCCCCAGGATTGCTGTTAGCTGATGAGGCACCACTTGATACAGAAATTTCCAAGGAAAGGTACAAATATGTAGTACATGACCATTCTGGCCTTTAAGTACCACACAAAGTTTCTAGTGGTTGATGGCGAAAGCGGACTGTGAGTCGTCGGTGTGTGTGGAACTCCATTTCCCACAGGAACAGCTGACCATGTTAACTCCTATCTTCGCGAGGCTGCTATCACTGTAGTATAGGTTCCGGGTTGTCATCGTGACGCTCCTCTCCATGCGAGAAATCTGGCCAAGACAACAGCCAGGGACAAGCCGGTGAGTACTTTGAATGTACTCGCAAACATTATGAACATAGGTGAAATAAAATCGTGCTCGAGAATATTTGATGATCACGATATTAATTATTATGTGACAGTACAGGATGCAAACAGTTCATCTGTATAAAAATGCATTCGCATTCATGCAGAGATAATAAAATAAAAAAGGATCATGCCACAGTCGGGCGTCTGAGCGACACCACATAAAGGGTTTATAAAGGAAAGTAAATAACAAAATGCCACAGTCGGACGTCTGAGCGACATCACATAAAGGGCTTATAAAGGAAAGTAAATAACAAAATGCCACAGTCGGACGTCTGAGCGACATCACATAAAGGGCTTAAAAATAAAAGATGGTTGACAGTGAATATCTAGGAGGTAGGACCATCCCAGGGATACTCATTAATTTGATTAATAGAGGGGTTAGTTCATCATAATCAATGTCACCACATGCCACACGTCATAAACGAAGTTCTGGTTTTAGCAGTTTTCTCCTCCGAAGATCGACGCTAAGACCGACACTTGACCCTTCCCAGACTGTAGTCCTAACCCAGGGACACGGCTATTCGAATAGATTTAATCTCTGTAGAGGGTGTACTCTATACCCACGAATAACGGATTCCTTTAGTCCCACTGGACTAATTTCATCTACGGTCTTTTAATTTGAAGACACATCTGGCCGCACACACCAGCTTAACTTACCGGTGTCTGGAATCACCCACGACACCTATCAAGCCAAACTCTAAGTGGGGAGGCTACAACCTCGACTAGCAAGGGATCACAAAATTTATAACGCGCGCAAACTGGGGAACTACCCCCTTCGGCTTCAACCAAAACACCCATGCCCCTGGACTAGGTGGCATGCCTACCGGATGCAGCCGATATCTTCCACCATGGCCTCTCTGTACGGTGTGTGCTAGAACAGGGGTCAACAATTTACTGAACTGTACCCTACCTGTAGTAGGGAAGAGTAGTAGTACGAAAACGAGTATGGGGGTTACTGGAACAAGACTCGATCTATGGTCGACTCAGGAGGTTTCAGCATCATTTGCATGATTAGCATAATCATTATATTCCATAACCATAGTCGGAATCACCACCCGTCATGCCTCACCAAGCCATACCGGACTCCGCCGTCTCAACGAGGAGCTAATGACAAGCTCGTGTCTACACAAGACCACGACTTCCACAACTTTCTTCCGTTAGGCATGGGAAGCATACGAGGGGGATACCGTCGTGCATATTAAACATTCATAGCAAGGGGTCTACCTCATGCACTAACGGGTAGGACCATATCATCAGATAAGAAAGAAAAGAATGCATCCATATCGTTGTAATCACATGCTTTAGATCAAGGTTCAAAAATGCTTGCCTTCAAGTAGAGGGGAGGAGAAATGCATTCGAAAACTTTTGGAAGTTTTCTCCCTCTTCAAAAATCCTAAAAGAAAGAATATGAAATTATTACATAGAATCAAAACAGCACAAAAAAGTTGTCTGGAGAATTTTCAAATAAATTTGAAAATAAACTAGACCAAATTTTAGGAACAATAGAAAAAGAATCAATTCATTTGGAGATATATTTAAAAAGTTAAAGCCAGTCAAAGATTCAGTCAAACTCTAATTTTAAACTAAAACAGAAAAGAAAACGTTTCAGCTGAGAATACACTTTCGGGCTAGGGAATACGTACTTCTGAGTTTTACGCCTCCACTTAAAACGCGTGGAGATGGGGCTGTGTCACTGACAGTGGGTCCATGGGGCCCGCTGGTCAGGTTTGACCAGTCGCCTCTCCCTCGTCTTCCTCTGCCCGAGCGGAGGCGGGACTCCGGCGATCGTCACCGGCGAACGGAGGCTCCTCGAGGGCATTCGAGGCTAGGGATGGATCTGTCACTCCAAGGAGGTCCTCCCGGTGGTCTACTGGCCGGCGGGGACGGAGGGAGTCGCTGACGGCGACCTCCGCGGCGGAGGGAGCTTTGGGCAGAATTGGGGATTTGTGTGGAGGTGGGTTTTGATCGCGTTCGAGGGGTCGGGCAGTTCTGCAAGGTCGAGGGGAAGGCGACGGTGGCTCTGGATGGGCGGGGGAGGCCCTGGTGGCGCCGGAGTGATCGAGACCGAGGCGGCGGCTGTGGTTGCCGGAGAAGAAGAATACGACCTCCCTGGTCTTTCTATTGCTATGGGCGGATCAGTGGGGGAGTGTGAGAGGTTGCTTGAGGGCCTGACGAGCTTGGGGCCTCTTATATAGGTGGGCAATGGCGGTTCCGCGGCGGCCGGGGATAAGATCGCCAGCGACCGCCATTCTGTAGTAGCAGGGGACGTGGCGGTGCTGAGGATGGCGGCAGAAGCTAGCAGACGAGCGGGTTCTGCACCAAGGGCAAGCTAGCGCACGCTCGTGGCTTGGGCGGCGCCGACCATGGCAGAGGTCCACTGTGGCCGCCGGCATGCCGCCAAACGAGCTCTGACGACGGCGCTGTGGAGTCCCAGGGGCGGCTTGGAGGGTTCTGGTGTGCGGATGAGGCCGGGCGCGGCTCTGCAAGCGGGTTGGGGCCAGGGGCGCGATGCGGTGACCCGAGCGCACGCACGTGCAAAACGCGCGCTCTGGGCGCGCCCAGAGCACGCACGCTACGTGCTCGGCAATATGACAAGGCATGCTAGAGGGCTCCAATCCACAAGGGGGTCAGCAGGGTGGGGCTAAATGTCAGGGCAAAACCACGTGACATGCTGGGTTAGTCAGGGGAACAAGTTCATAACACAAACCAAAAAACTAAGCCAAACTGGTCATGCACTCAGGGTGTTTGACAAAATGCCAGTGGCATCTAGGCAACTCTTGGGGTGGCCAAATTCTCCAGATCAGTGTCTCCTTGGATGAGTAAGAGGGTGGTGAGGTTAGTTTATCAAGCAAAAACTTGTTAGTGCAAGTTTTGCAAGATTCCAGTTCTGGGCAGAAGGTAAATGGCATTGTTACATGAACCCAAAAACCTTCCAATGGGTCCACTCTTCTGGACTTAAGGGTTTTGCAAGATGGGCTGTAAGTTGGAAAAAGCTCAAGGCCAAAGGAGCAAGTTAGAATAGGGCTGCAGTAGAAAGTGACGAACTGGACGAGAGAGCAAAAGAGGATGTTTTTCTCAGTTTTTCCAAAGAGTACCCAAAGGTTTTTGCATGGAAGTGATGTAGGGGCTTCACCTGACATCCCTGAATTTTGGTGGAATTTTTGGACAATTCCATCAGAGGGTTGTAGTGCAAACTGGGCCCTAAAACAGAAGGAAATCACTTTAATTAAATAAAGCTCAGGAAAAAAAATAATGATGCAAGTGACCCTACAATTAGAAAGATTGTTCTCCTGGGCTTAGGGCAATAAGGTCCAAACAACATACTCACAAACTTTCACTAGGGCAAAACTCCACAATAGCTACAGAAGGGAAGTTCTGAAAATCAAAGAAATCCCAGAAAAAGAAAAGTTGAAACTCCTAGTCAAAATTACTAAAACCAGGGCAAAATTTTTGGGGTGTTACACGTGGCTCTTTGTTCCCACCGAAGAGAGCGGTTATCTGCTTGCGCGCCGGCCTCTGATGCCCGACGAAGGGCTTCCTGCTGCGCAGCAGCCGCGTCGAGGAGCTGGCGGGCGCGCTGAGTCATGCAACAAAGCTCGTCTCCCTCCAAGTGGCCTAGCTCATCGACTGCCGCCTGGGCAGCCCTTAGGTTTTCTGACAGAGTGGGGTACACGGGCCGCGGGGCCCCCAGCATATCTGCCAGCACTCCACCACGATCGCGAACGGCACCAGCCCGACTGGGCTCGCCAGCAACCGGCATGCCGCCTATGGCACGGTCCATCTCGCGGCGGTAAGCTTCGGTGAGGCGCCGGGAAGCGGCCAGCTTGTTGGCATTGTCGAAGAGCGAGACGCGGAGCGCCTCCAGCGCCGCGCCGTCCGTCCCCGCGGCGATGGGGGCGGAGAGGCTCTGCATGGCTGCCCGCAGCGGGTCTTGGCCCGACTCGCCGGAAGGCTCATCGTGGCTGGTGACTAGCACCTCCGAGACTGTGCTAACACCACTGCCGCAGGGTGCGGTGGGAAGGGGATCGTTGATGATCACCACGTGCTCAGGGAAGGAATCGGCGGACGCCGCGTCGAGGTCGATGATCATGTCAACTGGTGGGTCGGAGGAGCCCACAGACTCCATGTCGGAGACGCGCTCGTCGACGATGTGGAGCTTGTCGAGGAGCTCAATGAGGCAGCTCTCCGGGGCAACTGGCTCTGCGGCCGGAGAGGGTTCGTCGTGAATGTGGACGCCGACAAGAAGGTCGGCGAGTCCGCTCGCGGCGCATGCGGCCTCAGCGCCGCGAAGCATCCCGGCATCCACACCTGCGGGCGTGCCGGGCTGGCTATGCTCGCCAGGGAGGAACAAAGTTCCCGTCCAGAACATGTCTCCGGACGACGGTGCACCTTGCCCCATGGTGGGCGCCAAATGTCGGGGTTTTTGTGTGACATATGCCAACGGATGGCTTATCATGCATGGGGACAATAGAACGTCATCGGGCCCTGGAAGCGGGATAAGGCGATACTTAGGACGCCTACGAATCTTACCTAGGTTTGGGGCTCTTCATGGAGATAACACCCCTAGTCCTGCTCTGCGGGGACTCGGCGTCATGATTAATGTCAATAGGGTGGCTACAAGGTTGCTCCTTGAGCTGTGTCGTCTAGAGTAGGAAGAAGGGCAAGGCTAGCTTTCTACCCTCGCTCTAGGGAATCGGAATGGTTGCTAGGGTTTCTCCCTATCTCTCTCTCTCTCTCTGTCTCTTGTCTTCTTCTTAGGGTTCCACCCCTCCACATGGAGGACCCTGGGGGGTTTATATAGGCCTACCCCCCAGGGATAGAATAGTAATCCAGGCGGAATGGCCCCCAGCTGTCAGCGTCTTTGGGTGCCGGCCTATCCGCCTGTCTGCTAGGGCCCGCCGTCTATGGGCCCCTGTGATTGCCTTTCACTGTAGGCGCTCCTCTGCTGACGGCAGCATCGTCCGGAGGGAAATGGCTATAGTGCCGCCGCCTACTGCCGTATGCTGCCACCACGTCCTGTCTTGTCATCTTGATGAGGTTCAGACTCCTAGGGCATGGTGGGCCACCTGCTACCAGGCAGACCGTCTCCCAGGCCGACTGCCGGGGGCCGCTTGATTCTTGTTCACCCACTGGCCGGTGGGGCCAGCCGCCTGCTGGCTCTACCGCCTGTGGGTAGTGGGATCATGGCTTCCTCTGACCATGGCTTGGTCACTAGCAGCATGGCTACAGTGATACGCCGGTTAAGAGGTGTCCGCATGATACGCCCTCACTGTAGCCACGCCCTTATAGATTCTCTAAGGACATGCTCAACTATAGCCATGCCTTAGCCTTGCCGTGGTTCCCCAGCATGCGTCCCGAGGGGGAGGCATAGGGCCGTCTGTTGGCTGCTGGCTACGGAGCTGCCGCCTGTTGGCAGCCGGCTCCTGGGCTTAGCTGTCCCAGGAAGTGGCCCGATGAGCAGGCGGCCAGGTTAACAGGTCCCCCAATTGTCTTGAAATACCATGGGTGGTCGATGAGGACACCCGTGGTCAATATCTCCGACAATCCTATCTATCAGATCTCACTTTCGTAAGTGACCGTAAAGGGATTGACAACCCCTTATCATGTTGGCTGTGAAGTTCTTATTTGTTTGTGCAGGTGCGAGGGACTCGTGCGTGGTCTCCTACTGGATTGATACCTTGGTTCTCAAAAACTGAGGGAAATACTTACGCTACTGTGTGCATCACCCTTTCCTCTTCGAGGGAATACAATGCAAGCTCGAGAAGTAGCAGTGGCCCCCCTCTGGTGTTTATTGACTCCAATATTTCTTAATTATTCCATAAAAAATCCGTGTGGAGTTTCAGCTCATTTGGAGTTGTGCAGAATAGGTGGCCCCACGTAGTTTTTTCTGGTCCAGATTTCCAACTACCGGAATTCTCCCTCTTGGTGTGTTCCTTGCAAATTATGAGAGGAAAGGCATTAGAATTACTCCAAAAAGCATTATTATGGATAAAAACATTGTAAATATCAGTAAGAAAACATGATGCAAAATGGACGTATTACCGGCGGGCAAGCGCTATCTCACCGGTGTGGTAATCCGGCGCCAACAGGTAGTCCTCCTCGTTGGAAGCGTGCACCCGATCAACGTACCGCCAAGCATATATGAGGAGCTTGGGTCCGACTACACTCAGAGCTTTGGCACGGGCGTCCTCCGCCTCTCGCACGGCCCTAGCATGAGCCTTCTACCATAGAGCCAATTGCCTGACTCTCTCGGATGCGACATTGGCCTGCCAGGCAACATGCCTCACGGCGAGCTTCTCTTCCTCGGCCTTCTTCTCCGCCTCTATTTTGGCGCGCTCTGTCAGAGGCAAAGCCTCCCACAAGGCAACCTCCATTTCTTTCCAAATCTCCTCAATGGCGGGGGGCTCGGCGGGCGACACGGCGTTCTCCTCATAGTGGGGAGCCGATGCGTCCTCGGACGCGCGTGCTGGAGATACTGGTAACGCCGATGCTTGGACCTCGATGCGGCGAGGAGCGGAACACCGACGCATCCATCTCGGCGTGTTGCAATTAGGAGCGGAACGCCGACGCATCCACCTCGACGCGTCACGGTGCATAGCGGAACGCCGACATGTCCTCCTCGACTAGTGGCGGCGACGAACGGAGCGGCGACGCGTGACCCTCCGCGCGGTGCAGTAAGGGGCGCCTAGGGTTTGGGAGAGGCGATGCCATGGTGGTCGACGTGAGAGGAAGGGGGAGGAGATAGCGATGAACGTGAGCGTTCTTCCGAATGCTGTGGGAGGCGCAGTATTTATAGCGAGCAATGGCACAGCTACGTAAGATATGTTGCGTGATTAACGTAACAGCTATGTGGGCATTTTTTTGGGAGTAAATTACGGAGGAGGGAAGGGGTGGAAATATTGCTGGTCACAACCGATTGGATGGGCGTGGGACTGCCGGAGGCAGGAGAGTCAAACAGGCAGATTGTTTTCACACATGGAGAGGAAAAGATTTGGTGACGAACGGGCTTCCTGCAGATATGGGGAACGGTGCATAATAAGTCATTTTACATGCAATGAACTGACCATTGCATGCCGGGCTAGGTATAGTCTCAAGTCATTAAAAACATACGGAGTAAAAAGGACCGGAGGGAGTATCGTGCATGCGGAGTAGGCCAAAAAAGGGCGCGATCCCGCGAGGGAGGTGAAGGTCATGGGAGGCGGGACAGTTGACCGCATTAAGTGAAGGTACATGCACGCCCCGGCATGGCGTGCGAACACGCATAAGCTATACCGTCCCGCCTACGATATGGGTCTAGTAGACATGACATCTAGTGGGTCCCGCATAGTACTCGAGAACTCTTTTGGGGCATGCATCCGTTTATCCACTGGTCAAGCCACCACCCCAAGCCATTCGCACACCCTACTCGCCCTCGTCTTCTACCTTACAACAGTTTGCTCCCAGTCATCCCGTCCTTTCACATTACACCAGTTCCACTTCTCCTAACCCGCCTCCAAAATCCATGGCCTCCCAAATCTTCATGATTGGCGGTGATTACAATGTTAGAACCATCACCGGCGATGAGTTCATCGTCATCTACACTCGTAGATCCACGATGGTGGAAGCATGCCTTGGTCGCTTCCTACACATGTTTGAAAGTTCAAAGGATGAGTGGGTCGCTGGGCTAGATGTTGAGTACACCACAGTCCTGAAAAGGGAGAAGCTTCTAAAGGTGGCAGAGATGAAGAAGCCCGCCGTGATCCAGGTTTGCGTACCTAACGTGTGCTTGGTCTACCACATATTCCATGCCGATTTTAGGTGCCAAGATTTTGAGTTCTTCCTCAAGGAAAATAGAGTGAACTTCGTTACTGTATACTTTACGAACGACAGGAGAGTCCTGGATCGGATAGGCCTTGTTGTAGGCCAGCCTTTCGATCTCCAGCAGGAAAGCCTGGTGTCCTCCTCTCGACCTTCAGTGCTGACCTTGGCAGCAGCCATGATTGATCCTTCGTACGCTCAACTGAGGAAACCTCACCCAGAGTTTCATCGTGCATGGGAGTCGAAGACAATAGATGAAGATCACATCGTGTACGCAGCAACGGATGCCTACCTTTGTTTAAATATCTTCAAGGGTTGGATGAAGAAGCATGGCCCAGTGTTCAGTTCAAGAAAAGAAGTGTCGGCGAAGAGGAAGAGGAAGAGTGATGAGGACGAAGTCGAGGACGTGGACTCGGACTTCGAGTAAGGTGGCAGTGCCGTTGCTCAGGCTGGTTCTACTGCAGTGTCAAGCGGACTACTAGTAGTTGCTTAGTTTTATTTCAGGGGTGTGTTGTGCTGAGCCCCCAGCATAACTATGTGATGTTCTTTCTTGTTGTTTGAACTCTTTAGTACGTACAGTAGTACTAGCATGTCTTACTTGGTACTACTACTCGTATCTTCGCGTTCCTACCGTACTTAATACATACTAGTAGTATAATTTGGGTCAGTCGATTGGTGAAAGTTTGACGGAGCGAAGGAAGATGACGACAGAGAAGCTACCCCACTATCTATATTAGGGTGGCAGGGTGCCCATGATCTATCTTATGAGTGTTGGGTGTGGAATGCAGTTCGCCGGAAAAAAAAAATGGATCGTGCCCGGGGTTAAACGGATGGTGGGGTTGGGGGAGCATGGCGGGGGCAGGCGGTTCAGGGGAGGGTGGGGCGGCGGCGGCATGCGGTTAGGCCTATGGCGGGCTGGCGGCTTGATGCCTGAGAGAGAAGATGAACAGTGCATCATTTTCAGAGGTTAAAGAATCCCTTCTGGCCATCCATGTTGCATCTAATAGCTCACAAGTTGCATGATCCACGTGGCATTCTAGGTCTCGAAGGTAGATGCTATGTCCGGTCCCGGTTTGCGGGCTCGGCGCGGGCGCGACCGGCTTCCGCTGCGACATCCACCATGTGCGCCTCCTCCACGTGGGCACATACGACAATGACATGCTAGTTCCTCCTCGCCTGCGTGCTGGAGTGAAAGTGCAACTGATCCCCGGGTGGTTTTGGCAATTAATAACAACATATATATCATTGAACTAATAGCTATTTGAGAATCATTTCAGAGAAGTTCAGTGATATGGGTATGACAATGACTGAAGAAGTGGACCCCTCAAAATGCTAAGGCAAGCATTGGCAAAAGCTCAAGACTCCATTTTTGGTTTAGTGATCCAAGATCACATTGAGTCCATAGGAAAAGCCAATACTATTAAAAGGGGATGAGGTTGTGTTGATGATCTGGTTGCTCAAGTGCTTAGTGATATATCTCCTTCAACTATCAGCAACTTTCACTACATTACACACTCATAAGTAATCTCGGACCAACCGATTTTCCAAACTCAGTCACACCGAGATGAACCACCTCAGCCATAAGCCAAACCCTAGAAAAATCGGTCATTCCGAGTTTGAGATCGGTCTCACCGAAACACGGGCTGCCAAGCTTCTGTAACCTTTTGTCATCATATCGGAATAACCGAGATGATATTTTCGGTCTCACCGAAACTGGCAAGCTCCTGTCTTTACTCAAATCGGAATAACCGAGATGGTATTTTCGGTCCCACCGAAAACCCCAACGTTCACATTATTTGAACTTTCGGTCTGACCGAGTTGTCCACTTCGGTCTCACCGAGATTGCTCAATTATGTGTGTAACGGTTGGATTTTTGTGTGAAGGCTATATATACCCCTCCACCCCCTCTTCATTCGTGGAGAGAGCCATCAGAAAGAACTACCACTCCTACCTTACACTTTCTGAGAAGAGAACTACCTACCCTTGTGTTGAGATCAAGTTGCTCCACTCCCACCATATGAAACTTGATTTCTAACCTTCCCAAGTTGCTTTCCACTCAATCCTTTCTTCCACCAAAGCCAAATCAGTGAGGAGAGTTGAGTGTTGGGGAGATTATCATTTGAAGCACAAGAGCAAGGAGTTCATCATCATCTACAACATCTATTACCTTTTGGAGGGTGGTGCCTCCTAGATTGGTTAGGTGTCGCTTGGGAGCCTCCGTCATCGAGATGTGGAGTTGAACCAAGAAGTTTGTAAGGGCAAGGAGATCGCCTACTTCGTGAAGATCTACCCCGAGTAAGGCTAGCCCTCCGTGGGCGTAGGCCATGATGGAATAGACAAGGTTGCTTCTTCGTGGACCCTTCGTGGGTGGAGCCCTCCGTGGACTCGCGCAGCCGTTACCCTCCGTGGGTTGAAGTCTCCATCAACGTGGATGTACGATAGCACCACCTATCGGAACCACGGGAAAAATCTTCGTGTCTCCAAAATTGCGTTTGCTCTTCTCCACCTCTCTTTACTACATGTGCAATTTACTTTCCGCTGCCTATACTCTAGAATTGCATGTGTAGGGTGATGCTTGACTTGATCATAATTGTGAATCTGCCAAAAACTGTTATTGATCAAAAGGCAGAATTTTTATAATTACAAGTAGTATAATCACCCCCCCTCTAGACATACTTTCGATCCTACAAGTGGTATCAGAGCTTTGGTCTCCATTGTATTGGTTTCCATTGCATTGGACTCCATAAGCTTGGTTTCACAACCTAGGAGAGTATGGCGTCTAGTGAGGGTAATTATCGTAGAGGTCCTTACTTTGATGGTACAAATTTTGCTAGTTGGAAGCATAAAATGAAAATGCATATTCTTGGTCATAACCCAGCCGCATGGGGCATTATTTGTGTTGGTATGCAAGGTGAATTCTTCGAGGAAGGAAAAGTTCCGGATCGCGAAGCTACACCGGAAGAGTTGCGGATGTTGCAAAACAATGCTCAAGCTTGTGACATTCTCTTCAATGCTTTGTGTCCCGAGGAGTTCAACAAAATCAGCCGTCTTGAGAATGCTAAAGAGATTTGGGATACTTTGGTTGAAATGCACGAAGGTACCGAATCTGTGAAGGAATCAAAGCTAGATATTCTTCAAGGTCAACTTGACAAGTTCAAGATGAAGGATGGTGAAGGAGTAGCTGAAATGTACTCTAGGCTTGCTCTCATCACAAATGAGATTGCCGGTTTAGGAAGCGAAGAAATGACCGACCGATTCATCATCAAGAAGATTCTAAGAGCTTTGGATGGAAAGTATGACACCGTGTGCACTGTGATCCAAATGATGCCAAACTACAAGACTCTCAAGCCAACTGAAGTCATTGGAAGAATTGTTGCTCATGAGATGACACTTAAGGATAAGGAAGAGCTTCACAACAAGTCAAGTGGTTCTTACAAAGCTACAAGTGATGCTCCCACAACCTCAAGTGACAAGTTAATTTCCAATGAAGAGATAAGCCTAATGGTCAAAAACTTCAACAAATTCTACAAGTATAGAGGCAAAGAGAGAAGCTCAAAGTCTAGATCATATGATGAAAAGAGATCTTCTAGTCGTGATCGAAACTGCTACAATTGTGGAAGACCCGGACACTACTCAAATGAGTGTACGGCTCCCCACAAGAGAAGAGAAGAATCTCCAAGAAGAAGATCAAGAGATGAGTCACCTCGGAAAGAGAGAAGGAGTAGAGATGATCGTTATGAACGAAGACCCTCTCGGAGAAGCAAGGATTCGGAGAGGAAAGACAAGTCATCAAGGAGCTACACAATAAGAAGACATTAAGCTCATGTAGGTGAATGGGTCTCCGGCTCCGACTCCGACAATCAATCCGATGGAAGCTATCACTCCGACTCCGACTACAGTCAAGATGAAGGTGTTGCCGGTCTTGCACTCGTATCCTCCAACTCCAACTCCTACGACTTATTTGATTCACCAAATGAGGGAATTGGAAGATGCTTCATGGCTAAAGGCCCCAAGGTAACACACCCTGAATTCATTGACTTTGATAGTGATGAGGATGACTTGCTTGGTGAAGATGAGCTCTTGCATGATAAATCTAGTGAGCTTAGTAACGATGAAAATGCTAGTAGTCTTTATAGTCGAGAAGAGTCAACTGACAATGCTATGAAGGAGATTGAGCGTCTAACTAAAGAACTAAACACTCTTAAGTTAGCTCATGAAACAACTCAAGAAGATCATAGAGAGCTCCTAAGATCTCATGAGAAGCTACGCTTCGAGAAGCTCACTCTAGAGCAAGAACATGAGTTTCTAAAATCGATCAATGACGATCTTCGAAAGAAGAGTTCTTCATATCTTGCCAAACGACTTCTCTTGTCTAATTTCTTGCCACCTATTAAGACTAAGCATGACAAGCATAAGAAAAATTCTTCCTCTAGTAGTAACAATAACCATGTTAAATCTAATATTGTTGCTTCTAGTAGTTCTCTTGATTCCACTAACAATGTTTCAAGCCAAGTTACACTTGAGCAAGAGAATAGTTTATTGAAAGGGATCATAGATAAAGGTGTCTACAAGAGTCTTGCCGGAAGAAAGAACTTTGAGGAAATTGTTCGCAAGCAAGGAAGGCACCGGAAGAATCAAGGGATTGGTTTTGAGCGAAAGTTCAACGCCGATGGTGTTGAGTGGGAAGAAGGTCAATACCCTACTCCACAGTTTGTTTCTCAAAAGGAGAAGTATGATCCTACTTCTTCCAATGTGGAACAAGCTCAAGATGACCTTCCACCACAAGACCACAAGCTAAAAGCCAAGGACAAGCTTCAAGAGGAGATTGATGCATTCATTGAAGCACCTCAAGCCATGGTCAAGTGGGTTCCCAAGGACACGTCAAGTTCTACTTCGTCAAGCTCAACTACAACCCCAAGGATTCCCATCAAGATGATGTGGATCCCGAAGAAGAAGAACTAGAATGTTCTTGAGGGTGACTCCGCCAACATACTTCACTCACATTCATTTTGGCAAGAACTTGTGCAATCAACTTCCACATCATGCACTAGTTCATGGAGTCACAAACCCTCTTGTTGGTAAGTCAAGGGACAAGGTAATCATTGCTTTCATGGACATCATCTATTGTGAACTTCAATCTATGTCTATGGATATCCTTGTTTGTTCCTTGTGGGACTAACCCATGTAGGTATTGAAAGTGCCCTAATCCAAAGGATAGCTCCCAACTCTTGATGATCTACGTCAACATTGAGCACCCACATCTTCAACACCTACATGAAGTCTTCTACGACAACCCAAGGTTAGTTTGACCCTTTAAAAGGGGTTCTCACATCTAGGGGGAGCTTTGCTCTAAACATTGAGCTAAAGCATCTTCAAATGATGTGAACACATCAATGCTTTATGTAAAAGTGGTAACCCCACTTGTGCTTAAACGATGAGTATGACCTATGATCAAATGTTCTCATTTGGCTCCTAAGTCAAAATACTCATATAAAGATGACCTAGTCATCGACAAATTGTGTGCTAGTAGCTAGAGTTTTGGTTGTGCATGTTTGACACATATTTCATTTGCTATCTTATTGTGTGAGCATGTTGAATGCGTGATTTTATCCATTCGAGGACATCCATTTGTTGTTTTGGTTGTTTTGATTTTTCTGGCCAAATGGATGGACAAGAATGCCTAAGTACCCCCCCTAGCTGTCTATGCTTTCTTGTCTCAAATTCTATTCATGCTTATATCACAAACTTTGAACAAGTTATTTTCGGACCCTCCGAGTGAGGAGCACTCGGAGCCACCGATCCGTCTAGGGCTAACTTCCAAAACCTTCTAAGTGATTTTCGGTCAGACCAACTTTCTCAAACTCGGTCAAACTGAAAGCATTTAGACTGATCTAGGTTTCATCTCGGTGAAACCGAGTTCTAAATCTCGGCGTGACCGAAATGCGTAACTGCATAGCAGTTATCCATATCGGTGTCACCGATTTTTTCAACTCGGTCCCACCGACAGCAAAGGGGTATATATACTGAGGGCAGCGCGCGTTGATTATTCCTTCAAACGTTTTCGCTCCCACGTCCCCTGCTGTCGTCGCCCTGATCTCCGGATCGTCGCCGTCGTCGCCTGTGCACCCTCGCCGCAGGTCTCCATCGCCGTCAACGGATTTCTCCTCCGCGCCGTTGCCGCCGTAGAGGGACTCCACCAAGTTAGGGTGAGTCTCGATCCCACTCGTACTCCCATCTCCGATTCATTGCACGTTTGGTTTGCCCAATATCTGGCCACGATTGAAAACTTCTTTTCCACCAGATCGGCTCTAGTTTCGAGTAAAATTCTTAGGGTTAGGTTTCCACGGAATACATCTCGGTGAAACCGATTTTAAATTTTCGGTGTGACCGATTCGGCCTCTGGCCATTGCACTGCACCTTTCGGTCCAACCGAGTCGTGCAAATCGGTGTGACCGAAGTAGAGTTTTAGTGAAATCCTAGTGTTTCGGCAGGACCGAAACCCACTTCGGTCCGACCGAAAGTGGTGTGTAAAGCCTCTATTAACACTTCGGATTCACTGAAACTGAAAATCGGTTTGACCGAAATGCCTTCTGTGAAAACTTAAAACTAAAATTTGAACTCATTTTTTTTGCAAAAACCTCTGCAGTTTGTGATAACTCTTCTTCTCTGCCTATACCTTATCTATTCACAGGTTATCAGCCATGTCAGATGCCAGTGACAATCAGAACAGGTCTGAGTCACCTTTTGCGGACATTCCGGAAGAAGACACTAGTCCTGAGGCTAGTAGTCCAGTTGATGATGGTGAGAGGAGTACACCTAGTGGCTTGCCTCCTGCAGCCACCAGAGCTAGAAAAGAGAAGAACTCCGATGATGAGGATTCTGATTTCATTGCTGAGGAAGAGGTGTCCTCCAAGCCTAAGAGAAAGGTTGTTGCCAAAGAGCAACAAGGTCAGCAGTCAAAGAAGGGCACCAGCAAAGTCAAGCAGTCAGCTGTTGCCAAGAAGCTGAATTTGGGAGAGCCAGCCCCAAGCAAAGTGAAGAAAACCTCCAAGAGAAAGAGGGTTGTGTATAGTGATCCTCATGCAGATGCAGCAGCCGATGATGAAGAAGAAGAAGAAGCACCCCAGCCTGCTCCTCAGAAGCAGAAGCTCATGGGTGATGCCATTAGGGCTGGAGCCACTTCAAAGCCCAAGAAGTCTGCTCAAGCTAAGGCAGCTCCAGCAAAGCCTACTGCCAAGCCCAAGAGGACTACCAGGAACATTCCAGCATCTGAGAAGAACAAGGGTGATGTGCCACCAGCTGATTCTGATGAGGAAGAACAAGTGTTGCTGAAACTCCGTCCAAAACTGCCACTTCACAATGATGCTCATCCTCAAGCCGAGGATATGAAGGCAAGGAAAGATAGAGGTCTCAGGCTATGGAGACAAGCTGATCCATATGCCGTGAGGAGAGGAACTGCTGTAGACCCCAGATTCCACACCAGAGAGCAGCAGGACTTCTATGAGACTGTGCTGATGGACAAGAAGCCCATAGTCGCAGACACCAGATACGTTGACTGGGAATACATTGACAGCGAAGAGCACAGAGACTTCTTTCCCCATGTGCATGAGAGCTTCACTGCATGTGGAGTTGCTGAGTTTGTGGGTCAGAAACTGACAGATTGGAACGATGAGATGATTATGCAGTTCTATGCCACAACTCACTTCTATCCTGATGGGAAGATCACCTGGATGATTGAAGGTCAAAGGTTTTCTTCTTCTGTTGAAGAATGGGCAGAACTTCTGAATGCTCCAGTGCAACGAGAGGATGACATTGATGTCTATGGGATTCCAAAGAAGAACCATGATTCCATGAAGAACATGTACAAGGAGATCCCCGCAGCATATTTGGAAGTGTGGAAGCTCGGCTCAGTCTATTATCTCCAGGCAGGTCTACCTACCACTAACACTATTCTGAGGCATACCTTGATGCCCAAGTCTGGAGATCATCGCATGATCAGAGGGTATTCTATCAACATGCTGCATATACTTGATGAGAAGGCACCTTTCAAGGTGATGGACTTAATGGTAGAGACCATTAAGAGGACTGCAGCTGACCAGAAGAGGTCATGTGGATTTGCCCCACAGATTCAGATGCTTATCAATGCCAAGTTTGGCACGGGCAAATTCTTGTTGGATAGGAAGCACTTACCCCTGCAGCCAGAGCATGAAGACAATGTTGTTGTGATAGATGAGGAGGATCCAACATCTGTTGAAGGTCAAGCCAAGATTGAAGCTGCTAGGAAAGCCAAAGCTGATAAAGAGGCAGCAGCAGCATCAGCTAAACCAAAGAGCTTCGGAGAGCAGATTCTTGAAGCTACCCAAAGGATTGAACAACGCCTGGCCAGCATTGAACAATCTCAGGAGAGCCTAGAGAGGATTGTTGACGAGAAGATCCACGCTCTGGACGTGAAGCTGACTGAAATTCAGGTGACCGTCAACAAGCTTGAGGCAGACATGGAGGAAGCAAAGCAGGACAGGGCAGAGCTCATGCAGGATGACCTAGTCCAGGATTCTCAGCGACAGACTACTCCGATTCCCAGAGGATCCCGATCAGCTGCTATTCCAGTGACTGACACCAGGACTACCACTTCAGCACCTCCTACAGCTCCAGCAGTTATTCCAGCTACAGCTCCAGTATCCACTCCTCCAGCACAGACTTCAGCTGAAGTCTTCGCCGATGCCGTCATATCTACTCCGACATCTACCCAGACGGGAGCCGCCAGCAGAGCCCACAGTGACGTTTAGCTCTATGCTTTTTCAAACTTTTTGGTAACTTGTTGCCAAAGGGGGAGAAATTGTATAGATCATAGGGCTTCGAGAGAGAGTGCTCTTTCGTTCTTTTGCGGTTTCTTTGAGATACTTTTGGTTTTCGATACTTTCAGTGTGCTTGATACTACGTTTGATGCTACCTTAATGAGTGCTTGGTCGTACTATGCTGTAATGTGTGCTTAATGCTTATCATATGCTATTCCTATCTTGTATGATCATTTACTCATGTCTTGGTGATTGGGTGCATGTTATTCATTCTTATCATTTTGTGCGCTCCACCAAGATGTATGTGACATGGAAGAGTGACCCATGATCCTAATCGATTGTGCATTTGCATTCAAATGCAAATCTTAAATAATGCACAAATTTAGGGGGAGCTCTTGCTTATCACATACTTCTCAAAGCGACGATATTATTCATTGATTATATCCTTTGTCGAAGCTTTGATCTATATGTTGTCATTAATTACCAAAAAGGGGGAGATTGAAAATGCAACTGATCCCCGGGTGGTTTTGGCAATTAATAACAACATATATATCATTGAACTAATAGCTATTTGAGAATCATTTCAGAGAAGTTCAGTGATATGGGTATGGCAATGAGTGAAGAAGCGGACCCCTCAAAATGCTAAGGCAAGCATTGGCAAAATCTCAAGACTCCATTTTTGGTTTAGTGATCCAAGATCACATTGAGTCCATAGGAAAAGCCAATACTATTAAAAGGGGATGAGGTTGTGTTGATGATCTGGTTGCTCAAGTGCTTAGTGATATATCTCCTTCAACTATCAGCAACTTTCACTACAATACACACTCATAAGTAATCTCGGACCAACCGATTTTCCAAACTCAGTCACACCGAGATGAACCACCTCAGCCATAAGCCAAACCCTAGCAAAATCGGTCATTCCGAGTTTGAGATCGGTCTCACCGAAACACGGGCTGCCAAGCTTCTGTAACCTTTTGTCATCATATCGGAATAACCGAGATGATATTTTCGGTCTCACCGAAACTGGCAAGCTCCTGTCTTTACTCAAATTGGAATAACCGAGATGGTATTTTCGGTCCCACCGAAAACCCCAACGTTCTCATTATTTGAACTTTCGGTCTGACCGAGTTGTCCACTTCGGTCTCACCGAGATTACTCAATTATGTGTGTAACGGTTGGATTTTTATGTGGAGGCTATATATACCCCTCCACCCCCTCTTCATTCGTGGAGAGAGCCATCAGAAAGAACTACCACTCCTACCTTACACTTTCTGAGAAGAGAACTACCTACCCTTGTGTTGAGATCAAGTTGCTCCACTCCCACCATATGAAACTTGATTTCTAACCTTCCCAAGTTGCTTTCCACTCAATCCTTTCTTCCACCAAAGCCAAATCAGTGAGGAGAGTTGAGTGTTGGGGAGATTATCATTTGAAGCACAAGAGCAAGGAGTTCATCATCATCTACAACATCTATTACCTTTTGGAGGGTGGTGCCTCCTAGATTGATTAGGTGTCGCTTGGGAGCCTCCGTCATCGAGATGTGGAGTTGAACCAAGAAGTTTGTAAGGGCAAGGAGATCGCCTACTTCGTGAAGATCTACCCCGAGTAAGGCTAGCCCTCCGTGGGCGTAGGCCATGATGGAATAGACAAGGTTGCTTCTTCGTGGACCCTTCGTGGGTGGAGCCCTCCGTGGACTCGCGCAGCCGTTACCCTCCGTGGGTTGAAGTCTCCATCAACGTGGATGTACGATAGCACCACCTATCGGAACCACGGGAAAAATCTTCGTGTCTCCAAAATTGCGTTTGCTCTTCTCCACCTCTCTTTACTACATGTGCAATTTACTTTCCGCTGCCTATACTCTAGAATTGCATGTGTAGGGTGATGCTTGACTTGATCATAATTGTGAATCTGCCAAAAACTGTTATTGATCAAAAGGCAGAATTTTTATAATTAGAAGTAGTCTAATCACCCCCCTCTAGACATACTTTCGATCCTACATGGAGCACACGCTCGACCTCTTCGTACACTGCGAGCATAGACGCGGCTCCACCTGCTCGCGTGCTTGGCAGCGCGGCGGCATCGCGAAGAGGGACGGTAGACGACGTGACCGGGCGAGCCTTCGTTTACATGGCAGATGGATGGCGGGGACACGACGGTGATGGGCGAGAAATGGTTGGCCGGAGCAGGCGGGCGCCGACAGGCGCAACGGCGGTGGCGGTATATTGATGAGTGCGCATATGGTATCTTAGTTTACTTTTATATAGGGTTGATCAAACTTAAAATAACATCATACTAGTACATGTACACATTAGACTGGGGCAGCGCTTATACTAACACATTAGTTGGCACATCATCAACACGGAATCCTGTGCAAGTGCGTGCACCACAGCCGCGCGGTCGATCAAACGGTGCGTCACCATGTCATGCTCGAAGGACATCCACCGAACCTTGTTGTGTGTGTGTGTGAAAACAATCCCCGAATATTACTCTACTTTTTTTTCCTGGAAAAGTTCTTCACGCTACAATATGTCCATTCATTTGAATTTAGCGTCAGTTCGTGCTTATTTGGATTTGGACATTTTAGGTGCCCCCCTTGATTTTTTTAATACTGATTCTGTGTGTGTGACTGGAGAGAACGCGTGTATGTGTCTATATGTGTGTTGTGGCGGAAGGGCAATGTGGAGATGGTGTGCATGTGAAAGAGACATAGAGAGTTGTGAATGTGCAAATGATCAGGCATGAGTGAGACAAAGACATAGAGAGATGTCGAGATATTGTGTATACATGAGATAACAGTCTTCTATTTGTACTTGTGTGTGTGTGCGGGAGAGAGAGGGGGGGGAACATCCGTAACACAACACAACCATCTCTCTTGATTCGTCCGTCCCTCGCACGATCGCATGTAACACATGCATCAACCCACACATTTTGACTCCCTCACCAGGCCGTTGCTCGCCTCAAGGCCCACACATCGAACTCTATCTCGCACACACAATCTCTTCGTGAAAACCATATTTAGCAGGTAGCTTTCCGTCACATACACACAATTCTCTCTATAGGTTTGATTTCTCTCAATATTTGAATCACACGCGCACGCGCGCACGCGCGCACACACACACGCACACTCCCCCTCCCAAGAGCACACAATCCATCCCCATCAAGGTTATATGGCGACCACTCTCGCTTGTGCTTCTCTGCACCTCAACATGCACACCACCTCAATCTTCAAAGAGGGCATCGAGAAGATCGAAGACGAAGACCAGACTGCACTAGAGAATGCGGGGCTATTTGGAAGCAGGATGACGTGACGACTGCTGACTGACTCCTCCCCCCTCTCTCTCCCGCACAAAATTATCAATCCCTCAACCCACGAGATCCTTCCCCTCTCGTCCACGTTTTTCCAGCTCTCTCATCAAACCCGTTGTCTCTTCTCCTTCCACATGTATAAAATCCAGATGAACACACATCTCACGTATATTACATGTCTCCATCTTTCTCACAGACGTAACTTCCTCTTACTCCTCTTCCTCACTCTGTCGTGAGGTTTGTCTCCTACTCTCTCGCCCACATACATACAATCTTTCCCGCCCTATTATATGTCTCCATCTTTATTCACAAGCTCTCTCTACATGTTTCATTCACACATTGGGATGTGTTCAAAGGTGTTCAAAATGTTGCTTTAGAATGGATCATGTAGAGTCATCGTTGGTTTTGTTGCATCCTACAATGTAATAACTGTGAAATGCATTTATATTTTCATTTTATTGGGATTATGTGAGTCTGAGCATATTGTGAAGTACTATAGACCTTGTATACATCTTGGAATTCAACAATGATTCTAACTATTGAATTGTATAAACCATTACATTCGAAGTCAATAGCTTAATATATTTATTTCACGATTACAACAAATGATTAATTCCACTAAAAACTAAGAAAACAAATGTGTACTCCCTCCGTTTTTATTTAAGTCCGCTTATTAGCATTGGTCAAAGTCAGGTTTTGTAAACTCTGACAAAGTTTATAAACAAAAAATATTAACATATACAATAAAAGATAAATACCATTAGATTCATTATTGAATGTACTTTCACATCATACATATTTGTTATGGTTAAATGTTTACATTTTTTTCTATAAACTTGGTCAAACTTTAGGAAGTTTGACTCCGGTCAAACCTAATATGCAGCGTTAATAAAAATGGAGGGAGTACTAGTACTACCTCTGTCCTGGTCCCCATTGTATTCCGTGCCAAATTTTGATCATAAATTTAACTGTTACAATTTTTCATGCATGTCAACAAAAAATATATCGTTGGATATGTATTTGAATGTAGTTTTTAATGATATAAATTTTTGTGACATGCATAGACATTTTTGTAGTACTACTCGCTAGTTGCTTAGCCGAATCACCCAACACGCCAGACGGGGAGTACAGTGTTACGCATTTTTCATGTCGACGGGAAAATCTCCCGCGACACAGATTCGAGTAGTGCGAAGTTACCATCATACCCTTCGTAACAGGCCTACAGATACTGGTGGATAAGGGGCTGTTTTGGTAACTTCAGGTTCACCCTACCCAGCCAACCCCACCCCGACACCTAGAGTAGTACACCTGAATACTCCCCATTTTCTATCCCCAAAGCAAAATAGACTTCTCCACGGCACTGCACCCTTCGTGCTCCTCCCCTTCTTCATCGGCGCACTCGTCCACCGCAGCACATCTACCTCATCAACGACGTCGTACGCCACACTAGAGCCGGCCCAGCATCATCATCATGCATGGAGCCTGTTCCCCGACACCATCTTCCACGGTCTCGGATCTGCTTCCCGGAAGCCGACGCCAAGTGCAGAAACACCATCGTCGTGGACAATGAACTAACTCCCGTTGCCGACCATGATGCACAGACGCCACCACGGCCATCGTACTCCTCCTAGTTTGGTAATGTGTATATTGAATCTCTTAGCAGTACATGTGCAATTTCGATTTTGTTCATACCTACCCTTCGAATTTCCTGGTTGCTATTGTTTTGGTAAAAGTAATTGGTTATAGCTTGCATTGTCCAACAGAATATCACCATGTAATTGTGCGTCGCTCCTGTATTGCGTTGTGCTTGCGTAGGTTCTTCATCTGCAACCAGTAGCGTGGCAAATGATAGAAAGGTTTTTAGAATAGCAGGGACGTCGGGAAAGGATCGTGCGCGCGGGGAAAAAGCGGCTTGGCGCTCGCTAGTTTTGGCGTGCGGAATCCGACGCACGTTATTAAATCCAACGCCCTCCCACTACTCTGTGCCTCGCGACCGCTCTCTCCCCACTGTTTCTCGCCTCGCCGCAGCCGCGCCACCATGCCGCCACATCGCCAGGAAACTTGGGGCTACCACGGCATCCGCGCCCGCCCCTCCGGTGCCTTCTCCGTCGAGATCCGGTTCGACGAGATGCGCCTCCGCCTCGGCACTTTCGGCAACGCGCATGAGGCCGCGAGCGCATATGACACGGCGGCGTGGTGGCTCCGGCGGCCTCGTAGGGACCTGAACTTCCCCAACGTGCAGACGTGGGAGCAGGCGCAGGAGACTGTGCCTCCCCGAGGCTTATCACCGACGAGGATCGTCGCGACAACCGGAGGTGGGAGCACCGTCTCGACATCACTGAGATGGACGAGGAAGCCATGGCGATGTGGCGCCAACGCTTGCCACAGGACATCTTCAACAGGCACGAGTTCTACGTGCAAAGGAGGGCGGAGAGGGAGAAGAGGAGGGCGGAGTGAGCCGCATATCGCGAGAACAAGCGTACGCGGAAGGTGGCCGCTCAATTCAACATCAAGCTAGGAGCAGCGTCGCCCCAGGACTACGACGACGATTGGTATCTTGACGCCAACATTGAGACATCGGAGGAGGACATCACGGAGGCGGAGTTGGAGGACGACGAGAAGTAGTTGAACTATTTTTTTTTCTTTACCTAATATTAAAGGATGGAGACTTTCATAGTTCTCCATTAGTCATCCCTTTATATCCATTGGTTTTGTGTTAACTATAAAGATTGACGGCTGAGATTAAGGCTAGATTGAACAGACCGAAAAGGAAATCTTCAAGGTTTTTTTGTTCATACGTGCACGAAGCCAGCCTATCCATCCTTCGTGTCTCGCGTTGGGCCTACTAAGCCAGCGCATCACTTCGTTTCCATCTCTTGCACGACACGAGTTAGAAACAAAACCGGAATATACTCAAAGAAAACACAAAGTTTCTTTGTAGCTGATGCTATGTGGTACCCCTTATCTTCACCATCCAATTTCGTATCGTGATCCGTGCGAATGCATTTGTCTTTTTTGTTTCTCTCAAATGAGACAAACTTCAAACTTTGCAGACCGAACAAACAATAGAACATCAATGTGGGAAAAAAACTTTCAGATTTTTTCAAGCATTTTAAATACTTAAAATAATATTGGTAACATATGAACTTCAAACTTTGCAGACCGAACAAACATTAGAACAACATTTGTCTTTATATAATCTTCTTACGGTCATGCTTGACAGCTTGAGGCCTCTACACACGCCTTATGTTGTACATTGTGGTACTGTAAATTCTCTCGGAAAAATGCAATGCATCCCACTTCCAGATGGTTCATTTCGCTCTATTGCAGATGGCCCAATATGGTTGAATTATTTTATTAGCAGTCAGAAGTATACTAAATCATGAAAATCAACAATGTTCTTAATCAAAGAAGAATCGAAGAGGTAAGTACTAAATTACTAACCTCCAGATTCTCTTTGCCCATAGCATCACTGTATGACTCCAAAGAAGCTGTAATTTGGCCTACAGGAGGCACGCTACAGCCATCAGGTGAAGCACATACACCAAGCATATGCCACCTCCATGGATGTCTCATGCAATCATACTATGAACAAACTTTGAGCCTCTTTTATCTCAGCCTTATCTTTGAACATAGGTGTACCTCGGCTTTGTGTCTTACTGGTTAGCACAAGAAAATCACATTTTATTTCTCAGATCGCTACATGCAACGTCATATATGGGAATCAATCAAAAAGCACCATCTAGAAACCAAAGCAAAACATTGTAGATTGGTTAATAACTGTATTTCACCTGTCCTAGCTGGCACTTATACTCTTCTAAAGCCTCGAGAAGATTAGCAAGCTAAGAGTCAAAACGACCGGGAGTAGGAGATGAGATTGAGTAGAGCATGCAACTACACACACGGAGAGGGCACACTTCTAGCTTGACAGTTGGGGCTCGGCATCTTCCCGCAGATCAAGTCAACAACAATACATTCTAGCAGTCAGGGCATCTCACTTGGGGATCCCTTGGATGCAGCAGATGCACCATGCGCATAGGAGGCTCTGGTGTTCGCTCCGGCAAAACCGACACCGACAATGTGATCCAATCGGCGCCAACAATGTGATCTGGTCGCCGGAGTTACAGGTATGACTTGGCCGCAGCTGGACATGAAAGATGGCCTGATTTGTTTCCTTGAACCTCTGTCACACGGTTTCTGCTCCGCCTCCACGTGATTCCTGCGCCTCCTCCGTCTACAGGTCTTTGCCTTTTTTTTTTTTTTTGAAACAGAGGCAAAAGATTTGCCTCATTCATTAATAAAGGAGAAGAGTTTTAGAGTACATGATTAATGGCTCCACATCATAGCCCGTCCGACAACAAGGTCTTTGCCTTGCCTCCACCGTTCTACACACATGAGTTCCATACTGCCTTCCCTCCTATTTGTAATTTTGTATGCCATTTATGTTTCTTGATTGATATAAGCCCTTCCATTAAATTTATGTACGCATCAGACTGTAATTCCCTGTCGGCGTATTCATTGTTCGACGGCTGCGCCGGCACATCCGGAAGCAGCGATGAACATGTCAGGATCAGGATTGGTGGACTTTGATTTCCCCGGGTTTGGTTGGCTGCACGCTAGGTCCAGCAGAAGAAGCATCAACCGTCTCTCTCAAGTCCACCGGTGGCAAACCTCGGATAGACCTCGAGAATGGATTCCCTGCCGGCGCCATGGTAGGTAAGGTAGGGACAACAGTCTCTCCGCGTGGCCCACGTCAAGATCGCGGGCGGCGAGCTGTATGGATTTCTCCACGGGCAGGATGATACTTTAGGCCCAATGACAATAGTCGTTTCGTGTGGCTCTCACCGAGATCGCAGGAGGCGACCTCCAGTCGGCAGCCTCGCACCCGACGGATCTTTATGTTTATCGACTTGTTCCGATTCAATTCTCGCGATGTGATATGAGGTGCAAATCGAGAGGATTGATTCACCTTATGGCAACTGGATTTCTTTTGATCTTTCTAGAGGCAGGGTGGCAATAGAAGGTGCATCCAGATTTTAAGGAGGAAACCAAGAGAGATCTTTCCGGTTTTGTTTTCCTTTTTTCTTTCGGTCTGCAAAGTTTGAAGTTCATATGTTGTCTCAAACAGAAACAAAAAAGACAAACGCATTCACACGGATCATGATACGGAATTGGATGGTGAAGATAAGAGGTACCACGTAGCCTGAGCTACAAAGAAACGTTGTGTTATATAAACTATAGGATGGATCTAAATGTATAAATGATATATTGTGGAATTTATTTGAGAGCACAATGGGCAAATGTTTGCGTAAATTACTGGTATAAACAACTTTGGAGAGATCCATTTTCATTTGGTTGGATAATTAATAGAAGTGGAAGTTAAATTTAATCTCTAAAAATCCGCAATGAACCCAGTTCCTTATACGACAAATCTTGGATTCTCGAAGAAAAAGGAAAATCATGGTGTTTTAAATTATTATGTAACATTTCAGTCGAATTTTTATGATGATGCTCCTTAGTTATTTACAGCGATTGATGTACAGCTATATTAGTGCTGCCCTCTAGAGGAGCATCTAGCTCTAACACTACGCGCAACATTGAGACCATCAACTCCTGAAGGAGAGATGGAGAGAAAAGATATGTATTATCCACGTTGCAACGCACGGGCTCTTTTGCTCGAAAGTTATTAAACTCTCAAAGAATATGTTCCGAAGTTGAAGGCACCCGGTCGAACTCCTCAGCACGCCCATCCCTCTCCACCCATATCGCTCCCATCACCTACTAAATGGACCAAATTAAATGAAGTCTGGAATTGGTTGCTGCTGCTGCAATTGTTATTCTAGGTTGGTTTGCTTGCTGCTACTATTACTTCAGATTACTGACATTCGTAATTTTTTCAGTTTAGGAACATAAATTTACTTGGAATCATACATGCCCCATGTCATGAGCTCACATTCCAATCCTCAGATGATCTGTCTTTTTTCTCATGAGCGACCGTTGTCCCATGACACAATTTCTCAACTCGGCCAACTGTGGTTTATAGGAACTGATGCTTTCTTTCGTTGCAATGCAAGGACATTTGTGCTAGTATCTATCTATATGCTATATCTATTCTCTGAACTGCAGTATCTATGTATCTATCTATGCCAGTATCGAGTCAGAGTCAAATGTGTATACGCAATTTTTTGCAGCGGCAGCTGGAACCAACACTCCGCAGGGCGCAAAAACTGGCTATTCCGGCGCTGTAAACTCTTTTTTAACTCCGCTGTTGGAGATGCTCTAACATGTCAAATGATTGCTTTAATGTTGCCCACAAGATGCATGAGTATTACTATATTTTTCATGCCATGTTGAGATTTTAAAACTACGAATGCGAACATGTAGAGGAACAATGAAGACCAAACACGGGATATTGGGGACATCTTTAAGGAACGTCGCAAGTTAAAGAGGAGCTGCACCGAACCTGTAAAATGATCTTTGGTAAGTAACAACCTTTCAACTACTTTGACATTGAGAACCTAACAAGAAGTGGTGGAGGTTTTGTGTGTCCTTGATGGTTTCGTTAATGCCAGGATGCAGTTCCTGCGAGGAGGGAAGTATGGTCAACCACGAGATCATGTTTCCGAAATGAGGCTGGATTACACACAAGGTGCCCATTCCCTAATGATGTTGGATTAGACACAAGGTGAAAATTCCCAGATGAGGCTGGATTACTCACAAGCCAGGTGGAGTCGTCAAGTGTTCATGTCCTCGTTGCTCTAGTAAAGGCCGAAAGAAAGCATGCTGCATCCCTTGAGAATGTAGCTGATTTCTTGAAGAAGCGAAAAGAGCAATCAGATGCTCTCTTCATCCAAGCCAAATAAGAGATGGAAGAAGCCCGAAAGAAGCTAGCAGAGGCAGAGCAGGCTAGGCGTCTCCTGCTATCTAAAACTGTTGTCAATACAAATTTTCATTCATAATAGCTAGGTTCAAATGTTTATCCAGTCAGCATGCCTGTTGTGATGTCCGTGCATCTACTGATGTGGCACATTTTTTCGGGGTCATGTAATAAAACAACCATTACTTTTCGAACAATAACAGACGAACCATTGATCATGGTATAGTCCACACGCAAGCCCAACATTCCAAGTTCAACCTCCACATCAAACTCTTGCTCACAGATATCTGCACGTTCATAGATAATGTCCATGGTACTGACGGCCTGGAGAGGGGAGGGAGGTGGGGTAGTGAGTTGTCTGGCTCGTCGGGGCACCCAGCCGGCTTTTATGCCGGAGAACTCGTCTTCCTGCTCATGTGGTGCGGTTCTTGCCAGGCGTCTGACCTTGGTTAAATAGCGGGCTGGCGAGAGGAGCCAACCGGCTGGCTCGCGGAAGGATGTGTTGCCGTTCAGCCCGGGGCACGCGCGGATTCAATGGAGGTAGGCGGGGAAGTCTGAAGCCGGTTGAATGTGGCGAGGAGTCATGTTCTGCCTGGCGTGCAACGAGTGGGGCCCTATTGGCCGGCGCGCCGGTTCAAAGCCTGCGCTAGTGAGAGGTCGCATCTGTGTGAGAGCAATCACTCCTTCCGATCCTTTTTTGTTTGTGTACTAGCAAGATGCCCGTGCGTTGCATGAACATCAAGATGCATTTATATGAGTAGTTTATCTTGTGAGAGATAAGGATGAATGAGAGAAGGCCTTATCTGTGAATTTATGAAGGAGTGCGGGTATCTTTTAGCAAAATTGTCGTAGTTTCCTTCCTATCCGTTAGATATAGATCGGATGGCCTATATTGCAGGATGGCAGGTGATGACCCACAAGTATAGGAGATCTATCGTAGTCCTTTCGATAAGTAAGAGTGTCGAACCCAACGAGGAGCAGAAGGAAATGACAAGCAATTTTCAATAAGGTATTCTTTGCAAGCAATGAAATTGTCGGTAACAGATAGTTTTGTGATAAGGTAATTCGTAACGGGTAACAAGTAACGCAAGTAAACAAGGTGCAACAAGGTGGCCCAATCCTTTTTGTGGCAAAGGACAAGCCTGGACAAACTCTTATATAAAGAAAAGCGCTCCCGAGAACACATGGGAATTATCGTCAAGCTAGTTTTCATCATGCTCATATGATTCACATTCGTTACTTTGATAATTTGATATGTGGGTGGACCGGTGCTTGGGTACTGCCCTTCCTTGGACAAGCATCCCACTTATGATTAACCTCCCTCGCAAGAATCCGCAACTATGAAAGAAGAATTAAGGTAAACCTAACCATAGCATGAAATATATAGATCCAAATCAACCCCTTACGAAGCAACACATAAACTAGGGTTTAAGCTTCTATCACTCTAGCAACCCATCATCTACTTACTACTTCCCAATGCCTTCCCACAGGCCAAAACAATGGTGAAGTGTCATGTAGTCGACGTTCACATAACACCACTATAGGAAAGACAACATACATCTCATCAAAATGTCGAACGAATACCAAAATCACATGACTACTTATAACAAGACTTCTCCCATGTCCTCAGGAACAAACGTAACTACTCACAAATCATATTCATGTTCATAATCAGAGGGGTATTAATGTGCATAAAGGATCTAAACATATAATATTCCACCGAATAAACCAACTAGCATCAACTACATGGAGTAAGCAACCCACAGGTACCAATATGAGGTTTTGAGACAAAGATCGGATACAAGAGATGAACTAGGGTTTGAGAGGAGACAATGCTAGTGAAGATGTTGATGGAGATTGATCCCCTCCCGATGAGAGGATCAATGGTGATGATTTCCCCCTCCCGGAGGGATGATTCCGCGGTAGAACAACTCCGCCGGAGCCCTAGATTGCTTCCGCCAATGCGCCGCCACGAGACGGCGGCACTTCATCCCGAAAGCTTCCTTTTGATTTTTTCCAGGGCAAAAGACACCTTATACCAGAAGATGGGCATCGGGGGGCTTCCAGGTGGCCCATGAGGTAGGGGCGCGCCCTCCACCCTCGTGGACAGTGGGTGGCCCCCCTCTGGTGCTTTCTTCGCCCAATATTTTTAATATATTCCAAAACTGACTTTCGTGGAGTTTTAGGACTTTTGGAGTTGTGCAGAATAGGTCTCTAATATTTGCTCCTTTTCCAGCCTAGAATTCCAGCTGCCGGCATTCTCCCTCTTCATGTAAACCTTGTAAAATAAGAGAGAAAATGCATAAGTATTGTGACATAATGAAAAGTAATAGCCCATAATGCAATAAATATCGATATAAAAGCATGATGCAACATGTACGTATCAACTCCTCCAAGCTTAGACCTCGCTTGTCCTCAAGTGGAAGCCAATATCGAAAAATATGTCCGCATGTTTATAGACATGTTTATAGATAGAGGTGTCGATAAAATAAAATACGGGCATGAGGGCATCATGATCATTCTCAGAATAGCAACACATATATATTGTCATACGATTTCTTATGCTGAAGTAACAATCTATTTACAATGTAAAGTATGAATCAGAAACTTCGTTGAAAACTAACAAACTATGATCTCAATCATTGAAGCAATTGCAATTTATCATAACATCGGAAAGAGTCAATAGAATAACTTTTCAGCAAGTCCACATACTCAACTATCATTTACTCTTTCACAATTGCTAACACTCATGCAATACTTATGTGTATGAAGTTTTAATCGGACACAGAGAAAGATAGGGGCTTATAGTTTTGCCTCCCAACCTTTTACCTCAAGGGTAACGTCAACAATAATGCTTTATGAAAACCCACATCCAATTGGATATATATATCAGGATCTTTCCAACACATAGTGCTTGCCAAAGGATAAAGTGTAAAAAGGAAAGGTGAAGATCCCCTTGACTCTTGTATAAGGTATAAGAAAATAAAATAAAAGATAGGCCCTTCGCAGAGGGAAGCAGAGGTTGTCATGTGCTTTTATGGTTGGATGCACAAAATCTTAATGCAAAAGAACGTCACTTTATATTGCCACTTGTGATAGTGACCTTTGTTATGCAGTCCGTCGCTTTTACTTCTTCCATATCACAAGCTCGTATAAAGCTTATTTTCTCCACACTAATAGATCATACATATTTAGAGAGCAATTTTTATTGCTTGCAAGAATGACAACTTACTTGAAGGATCTTAATCAATCCATAGGTAGATATGGTGGACTCTCATGGCAAAACTGGGTTTAAGGATATTTGGTAGCACAAGTAGTAACTCTACTTGGTGCAAAGAAGTTGGCTAGCATGAGGGGGAAAGGCAAGCTCAACATGTTGGATGATCCATGACAATATAATTTATTTCGGATATAAGAAAACATAACCCATTACATTGTCTTCCTTGTCCAACATGAACTTTTTAGCATGTCATATTTTAACGAGTGCTCACAATCATAAAATATGTCCAAGATAGTATATTTATATGTGAAAAACTCTCTTCCTTCATTACTTCCTATTAATTGCAACGATGACCAAAACTATGTGTGTCAACTCTCAACAACTTTTACTCACCATACTCTTTACATGTGAAGTCATTACTCTCCATAAGATCAATATGATCTCTTTATTTCTTTTTATTCTTTCTTTTTTCTTTTATTCCCTCAAGATCATAGCAAGATGAACAAGCCCTTGACTCAAGACTAATCTTTATTATATATAGCTCACTGACTTGATTACATAGATAAGAATCAACACAAAAACTCAAAGCTAGATCATACTAAACTTTATTCTACTAGATCCAGATATAACGAAAAGGATCGAACTAAGAAAAACGGTAAAGATAGAAGTGTGATGGTGATACGATACCGGGGCACCTCCCCCAAGCT
Source organism: Secale cereale (assembly GCA_902687465.1). NCBI lineage: Eukaryota > Viridiplantae > Streptophyta > Magnoliopsida > Poales > Poaceae > Secale > Secale cereale. Next base: position 138,581,579 of record LR738711.1, on the reverse strand, counting down.
TGGCAGTTGCCAAGGGGAGTGCCCATACCCATGTGTTTATGTCTCTTTTTTCGGAGGTGGTGATGATGGAGTTGTTGACGATGTAGGCTTGTCATCCATGTTCCAAGGAATAGGCTCATCATAGAAGGATGATCGAGTCTCCAGGATCCTCAAATCTACAGCCAAACTCATCCTCTTGAATCTATATTCATACTCATAGTTTTGGTTTTGCAGGTCATTGATCTCGGCTTGGAGGTGCTCGATTTTCTTGTGAAGCTTGAAGATGGTCTCCCCAATGTTCTTGGCATCCAGCTTGTGGTTGTTGGTGAACTCCGCGATAATCATGTGGTTGGCGTTGAGTCTGCGTTCCACCATCCCCTAGCACTTGAAAACTTGTTGCTCCATTGCTTCGAGTCTTGTATCCACACTTCCGGTCCTCCTTGGTCCCTCAACATCACGGATGTGCAGCACCCCCTCACGCATATCAATGGTTTGAGGGTGTTGCAACACCTCCACGAGGTAGGGGTTGATGACCTTCTCGAAAAACTTGTCCTTGGGGGCGCTTGAAGACATCATGGTGATCTAGATCTGCCAGAAAAACAGCTCAAAACAAAAGCAGAGGATTTTGTCGTGTTGAAGTGGCCAAAACCTTCGAGAGATTATATAATGAATTTTTACCGACCAAAAAAAGTATCATGCAAGAAAACGGAGTCCGAAGGGCACACGAGGTGCCCATGAGGCAGGGGAGCGCGCCCAGGGGGGTAGGGCACGCCCGCCAACCTCGTGGATGCCTCGTGTCCTTTCCGGACTACTTCTTATTTTCTTAAGTATTCCGAAACGGAGAAAAATTGCTGTTAGAACTGTTTTGGAGTCGGTTTACTTACCGTACCACATACCTATTCCTGTTCAGAGCCTGAAATGTTCTGGAAAGTGTCCCTTATGTACTCCTCGGGGGTTACAGTGTCAATAACATTGGTTTCAACATTTATGGGATTACTTGAGATATAATGTTTGAATCTTTAACCGTTCACCACCTTTGGATTTGTGCCTTCGAAGTTGTTGATTTTTATGGCACCGGAATGATAGACCTCCTCGATAATGAGAGGACCTTCCCATTTAGAGAGGAATTTTCCTGCAAAAAATCTTAAACGAGAGTTGTATAACAAAACATAATCACCTACATTAAACTCACGCTTTTGTATCCTTTTGTCATGCCATCTTTTAACTTTTTCTTGAAACATTTTGGTGTTCTCATAGGCCTAGGTTCTCCACTCATCAAGTGAGCTAATGTCAAATAGTCTCTTCTCACCGGCAAGTTTGAAATCATAATTGAGCTCTTTAATGGCCCAATATGCCTCATGTTCTAGTTCGAGAGGTAAGTGACATGCTTTTCCATAAACCATTTTATATGAAAAAATACCCATAGGATTTTTATATGCAGTTCTATAGGCCCATAATGCATCATCAAGTTTCTTGGACCAATTCTTTCTAGATCTATTAATAGTCTTTTGCAAAATTAATTTAATCTCTCTATTACTCAGTTCTACTTGACCACTAGACTGTGGGTGGTATGGAGATACAATTCTATGATTAACATCATACTTAGGAAGCATTTTACAAAAAGCACCATTAATAAAATGTGAACCACCATCAGTCATTAAGTATCTAGGGACTAAAAACCTCGGAAAAATAACTTCTTTAAGCATCTTAATAGTGGTGTTATGATCAGCACTACTAGTTGGAATAGCTTCTACCCACTTAGTAACGTGATCAACATCAACTAAAATATGTGTATACCCATTAGAGGAAGGAAACGGTCCCATATAATCAATTCCCCAAACATCAAATGGTTCGATAACAAGTGAATAGTTCATAGGCATTTCTTGACGTCTGCTGTCGGTGTCGAAACCGGCGGACCTCGGGTAGGGGTTCCCGAACTATGCGTCTGTGGATCGATGGTAACATGAGACAAGGGTCACAATGTTTACCCAGGTTCGGGCCCTCTCGATCGAGGTAAAACCCTACTCCTGCTTGATTGATCCTGATGAATATGATTACAAGAGTTGATCTACCTCGAGATCATAATGGCTAAACCCTAGAAGTCTAACCAGGGCGATTGCTATGAATCCGCTATTGTTGTTCAGCCTCTACGGACTAAACCCTCTAATTTATATATGCACCGGAGGGCCCTAGGGTTTGTACATGACCATCTTGGAGAGGAAGGAAAGATTACACCCGAACCTAAAACCTGTCATTATACGCACACATGAGTCCTATCTGGATATGAGAGACGATCTTCAGCGATGATCTTCACGGCCCACCAGTCTGATCCACAACGAGTTATCCGCACATGAGGACCCCTCAATCTAGGACTCCCTCAGTAGCCCCTGAACCTATCTTCGATGACGATGAGTTCGGCTTCCGTATTATGTTCGGCATTGCAAGGCGGGTTCCTTCTTCCGAACATATCGAGGCACTATCTTCTGCAAGGAGTGTACTATGTCTGGCTCTGCATGGTTAGTACAACCCTTAGCCTTGAGGGTAATGCATCGAAAGAAAACGAATAGGGTGTCTTTACTGACAACTTTTTGGTGAAGCGTCGCATCCATCCCATCAACATATCGAACTGTTTTACTTGGTCCTAGTTTCACATTTCGAGGTATAACCCCACTGACATGTCTTAAAAACAGAGATCATTCCCGCTTATTATGGGATCCTTATCAATGTGACGTGAGCATCCAAACCACGCATTACACATGATTGCTTTGGGAATCGGCGAGGTTTATGGCTAAAGTGGGGTGACGTTGTGTATTCACAGCGTTATAAAGGATATCAATCCCTTCCATCAGCCCCACACCTTTCTCAAGCTCTAGCTCTCCAATCGTCCTAGCCCCAGCATCCTCATCTCTTGGGCCCGGAGCTCTCAGTTTCTCAACCATCACTTCCTTGCCCGGCAATGGCTGGATCCGGTGCCAGAGGCAAGTGGGAGGCCTCCACGGTTACTGAAAAGACCGTGGAGGATCTCCGGAGCGCGGGCTACCTCGCTGCCAACATCGCGCATCGAGTCCCCGCCCATGATCAGGTGATTCCTGTCCCGGAGGCGGGTGAGAGAGTCGTGTTCCTCTCACACTTCGTTAGGGGGCTAGAATTCCCGCTTCACCCCTCTGTACGGGGTCTACTATTTTTTTACGGGTCGGATTTCCATGATCTAGACCCGAATTCAATCCTTCACATCTTCGCTTTCATAGTGGTGTGTGAAGCTTTCCTCCGTGTTCCCCCACACTTTGGCCTATGGCTCAAGACCTTCAATGTGAAGCCGAAGGTGGTGGACGCGCAACATGCAGAGTGCGGGGGCGCTATGATAAGCAAGCTCCCGAATGCAACCTGGCCAAAACGGTCGTTCGTGGAGATGAACAAGGTTTGGCAGCAGGAGTGGTTCTATATCACCGAGCCCCGCGACGCCAAATGGGCGGCGGCGCCTGCTTTCAGATCTGGACCCCCGAGGAGGCTAACCTCCTGGACTGATAAGAGTCCGAACTTGAGGTCTCAGATTGAGGTGGTGGCACTCCAAGTCCGCGTGTCCGACATGATGACCAAAGGCAACCAACTCACAACTGTGGTTCAGGTAATGCTGGCCGGACTTGTCCTTCCTTGCCAACGCCGGGACTCCTCTCTATGGGAGTACGATCCGACAGGAGCCTGGCCCTTGAAGCATCTATACGGCTCCACGCACGAAGAGATCTGGAAACACCTCTTCAAGAGCTAGAAGGAGTGACCAGAGGAAACTGAGGAGTCAGGCTACATCACTGCGTTTATCGCACAAAAGGTAATAAAAAAACTCCGCCGAACATATATTCCCTCCTTATTTTAAAAATAATAGGAATTGGAGTTTTTACGTGATATACAGAGCTGGGCGAAGAAGGCAGTTCGTATCAAGTGTCCGACCCCTTTGCCAGAAGACCCTGCCACACCTCAACTGTTGGCCATGCTGGTTCCGGCGCCGTACAAGGCACCGGAGAAGAAGCCCAAGAAGAAGAGAAAGGAGGCCAAGAGCGTCCCCCGCCCTGCGGACGCGAAGTCCGAGGAGATCAACATCCTCTCCTCCGAAGAGGAGGAGGATGATGAAGAAGAAGAATCCCCCGCCCAGGGCAAGGGGAAGAAGAGGGCGGCCGCTGCTGACGCAGGCAAGGCCGTACCACGGAGGAGGCTAAACCTCCCCACCCGTTCGGACTCATCGTCCAAACACAACTTTGTGGTGAAGCCTAGGGAGAAGCCCCTAGCCGAAACATAAGTTGTTCGGATATATTAATTACCGCACCTTATTTATTCAGCATAATAATGCTTTTTAAGTATTTCTCACCTGCAGACCTACAGCTCTCCCCGAGCACACCTCAATGCCTCCTTGTCGGAGGGGAACTCTCTGCCGTCTGGAGAGACGTAGAGCGACCCGCTGGTCCAAGCTCCATCGTCCGTGGCCCGCGGGGACACCGAATTGACCTCCCAGCGTGCGTCTCCTGCTCAAGGAGATGGGGGTGGGGCAGGTGATAAGGCGACCGAGGGTAACACCTCGGCTGCCACTGACCATGGGGACACAATCCCCATGGAGACCGAAGACGGGGGGCCAAAACAATCTGGGGCCCCGCCGAATATTGATCCGGAGCCTAGTGCGGCTCCGGTGTTCGAAGACCAGACCCCAAGGCGGGGGAGGATACGACTATTCCTACGGTGCCCGGTGTCAATCCGGAGGCGCCGGACCGTCTGGAAGGAGCACTATAAAGTGCTTCCATCGTGGAGGAGCGTCGCACCATAATGGGTGCGGTGATGAAGAAGATTCAGTCCGTCAAAGGTGGACTGAATGAAGCCTTCAACAGCCTACTAACAGGCTTCGATGTATGCAATGTAATGTTATTTATGGAACTTTATTTATTTTATATGCACATATATAGCCAGTAGCCCCTGATGCTTTGTGTGATTCTGAACAGAATCGGACGAAGTATCCATAATATAGCATATTATAGAGCTAAACTGTATGCTTTTGCATTCGAACATGCTTCACTAGTTGCGGCAACTGCACAAGCTACAGAAGTTGCCGAACTAAATCGGAAGCTCTCGGAGGCCAATGCGGACCTCGACCACGTCAACCATCGTTTGGATGAGATGGAAGGTATGCGGATTTTTAAAATTGAGATGTCAAGAAGACTAATAATTTTCATTGATTATGAGTATAAACTCTTTGTGATATTCTGTATTAAACAGTTGGTGCCATTGAGCTCGGGGCTCTCAAGGGTGACCTCACGAAGGCCAAGAAGGAGGCCGAGGCGAGCAAGGTAGCCGCTGACAAAGCGGCTGCCGATCTAGAGGCCGAAAAGGCCACGTGCCGAAAGCGCGAGGCTCGGGTGACCGAAGTAGAAACTGAGCTCAATGATGCTATTCGCAAATGCGAGGCATTGGAAGAAAAGACATCGCAACAAGCATCCGAGCTCACGGCGGCAGTCAAGGGTGCCCAGGAGGTGCGAAGCGAGTCGCGCAACATCTGCGAGGAAATCAAGCAGGCGCAGAAGATAGCATCTGGTAAGACTTTTCTTTTACAGAGCATCTTCGGAGGGCAAAAGTACCTTGCGCTGACACGGTTATGGAGTTCTCCAAGCGTGTTTGCTGATCTCCCAAGGAGTAGTGCTGACGCCGCCCAGTACTTCCGAGCCCAGGAGGGGAACAACACTTAGAAGCTGTTCTGGTCCCAGTTCAATGCGCCAAAACATCCGGTGGCCCTCAACGACCAGATGAAGCAGTTGGTCGAGCTGCACAACATGGCGGGTTCGCCCATGAAGGATTTGATAGTCCAGCTGTGGCCCGCTGAGCCAATCCCAAGTAGCTACTTTGGATTGGTTAAGCGGCTCATCGAAGCGAGTCCGCGGGTCGACGCGTTCAAGCGTTCGACCTGCATAGAGGGTGCTCGGACGGCCTTCGCCCGTGTGAAAATGCACTAGGCGAAGATGAAGGCGCGGGACATAGCCACTACCGGCCCGCTCGAAGGCAAGGATCACCGCAAGCCGGAGAGATTGTCACAGCCCTAGAGTTGCTTGTATTAGTTGCATCTATGAGCATCATGCATCATGTTTAAAATTCAAATGAATTTGAATTGGGGATGTTTAAACGCTAGCATCAGATGAATCCAACTAGGTTCAAATTAAAATATTTTCAAGGAACCCAAAATGCCTATTGAAAATGTTAATGATTTCTGATAAAGGTGAAAACCTCTGCCAAAAATGCTGCAAATATTCTTAGGCCATTCTGGATTTTTGAGTTAACTCATATTGTATTTGAATTGGAGCATTTAAATACTATTAATATTTTTAAATGCCCCAACAATTTTGGAATTAGTTGAGGGCCTATGGAATAACTCTTTTAGTGCCCATAACTATTTTCAGAATTTTTCTAAAAATTGATTTGGTTCAGAAACCAAATTCAAAACAAACTTCAAAAATACAAAACAGACGTGCACAGGCGCCGACCACCTCCACCCTGCCTGTCTGTGCCCTGACCCCTCCAGACGTGCCACGGAGACGCCCAGCTCCCCCTCTCTCTAGTCGCCTCCCCCTTCTCTGTCCCTTGCGCGCGCAGCCACCCGAGCGCATCTGAGAGCAACGCGGTGAACCACCGTGCCCACCTCCGCCGCCTCGCCCTTCCAAGCTACCCAAGAGCTCCACCGAGCCCTGATGCATCTCCCCACCGAAGGAAGCAAGCCCGGACGACCTCCTTCATCGCCACTGAGCTCGTCTTCAAGCTTCGGCCGCCGTGGACCGCCGCCATTGAATTCGCGGCAACCATCGCTTCCCCGACCCTGCTGTCTGCACCATCCTCCTCTCCGTGAGCCCCGCCGTCTTTTCTCTCTCTTCTCGCTGCTGAAAGCGTCCCGTAGCTGTCCTCTTCTCCGGAGCCAAGAGCCCCTCACCGTCGGCCATGTTGTCGCCGTCGTTTCGGTCGCCGTAGCTCGCGGGCAAGCACACCAACGTGCTCAGAGTCCATCTACGAGCCCATAGCCACCAACCGTTTCCCCTCCCGAGCTCCGTAGCGCCGAACCACCTTTCCCGTAGCTCCGGCCACCATGCAAGTCGCTGCCGCCGTTGACTTATGCCACCGGAGCTGCTGCTGCATGCACCACCCGATGCGGACGAGCCTCCTCGTCGCGTAGACGCCCTCCGCAGTCATTTTGGTCGCCGGAGGGAGATTGCCGAGCACAACCGTTGTCTCGGGTCTTGCCGGCGGTGGGTCACCGCCGAGTTTGACCTGGGTTGATCCTGTTTGACCCCCTCTGGGTCACTGACGTGTGGGCCTAGATCTCAAACTAAATTAGGTTTAGTGTTAACCCACTGCTAATTAACCCTGTTAATTAAATGTGAGGCTGACATGTGGGACAGACCTGTCAGGTTTGACCTGCACCAGGTCAGTTGACTGGCTGACCTCAGCCTGACATAATGCTAATGCAGTAATGACTTTTCTGGATTTTAAATAAATCCAAACGATTTATTTATTTTCAGAAAATTTCCTAAACTTCTAAAAATCATAGAAATTCAACCGTTACTCCAAATGAAATAATTTATATATGAAAAATCATTAGAAAAATTCAAGGAATCTGTTTATGATTATCATGCACGTTTGAGCAACTTATGCCTGCTGATCAGGTAAAATCATAAAATGGCATTTAAACAATCACATATGGCGTTTGAATTTGAATCTTTGATTCAAACCAACTTCATTTATATCATTGCTAGTTGCATTAACTCAATCAACAACATATTGCCATGTCATGATCATGCATAATAATGTTGCATTGCATTGATTGTGTTCCCTCTTGTTTGCCAGTGGTTGTTCCCCCTCTCTAGACGTATGTTCCGGCGATGAGTTCAATGACACCGATGAAGAGCTATATCTTCTTCAGAAGTGCCAGGCAAGCAAAACCACCTTGTTCATTCTGATACAATCCCACTCTCTCGCTTCTGCTCTGTTTTACTGCATGAGGACAACAACGCTTCAACTGTTACCTGCTGCGGTAGTTGAACCCACTTCCTCTGCATGACCTGTCATTGCCACAGTAAATAGTTGAAACCCACTAGCATGAGTAGGAGTTGTTTGAGCCATGATCTGCCTACTCATTCATGCTTGCTTGTTATGCCTGCTACTGCTTAGAGTTGTGCCAGGTCTGATTCATCGAGGATGAATTGGGATGGTGATGAACATGTCCTACTGTGTGTGAGCTAAGTGTGTGAACACGATTTGGTAAAGGTAGCGGTGAGAGGCCATGTAGGAGTACATGGTGGATTGTCTCATTGAAACCGTCCTCAGGAAGTGAGTTCCGTGTTTGTGATCCATGAACAGTTACTACCATGCATTGGAATGCTTAAGTGCCCCTCTCGACTTATTAATCAACCTGATCTCTGTCCAAGAGTTACAACTAGTTTCTGGTGTTTGTAGGATATGTGTTGGAGGCCGTGCGTAGCGCTGACCCTAGGGGTGGGCTATGACGCGGTAGATACACCGTGGAATGGTGTACCGAGTCGCCCGTTTGGTGTCTCGGGAACCCTGTACACATCATTTGGGGTCGTGAGCGACACCCCGGTCGGATCTCCTTGCGGATGGAACCCGAATAGGCGATAAACCTGGACTAGAGACTTGTGTGGTTAATCAGGTCATGGCCGACACCCTCGCTGGGCTTCTGCTTGAAGGTTGCCGAGTACATATCGTGTAAACGACGATAAGTGGTGAGAGCGTGTGTGAAGAAATACACCCCTGCAGGGTTATAAATGATCTATTCGAATAGCCATATCCGTGATAAAGGACTTCCGGGTTGCATGTACAGTTCATAGACAAGTGAAAGTGGATACTCTAAAATGCGCAAGATAAGCGTGAGTGCTATGGATGGCCTTCTCGTAGGGAGATGGTAGCGGATCCATAGTGATGTATTGATTGGTGAATATGTGGACTCGTGTGCGCCACCTCAAAAGTGTTACTTGCAGTCGTAGTTCAGGATAGCCACGGAGTCAAAGCTGGCTTGCTGCTGTTAAACTCCACCATACCTTTGTTGATACTAATGCATATGTAGCTAGTTCTGATGTATGTCTTGCTGGGTATATTTGTACTCACGTTTGCTTAATTTATGTTTTGCAGAGAGACTTCAGTCTCACTAGTAGTTACGCGTGGACTTCGAAGTTTAGCTTGTTACATCAGCTACGATCTTGTACCCTTGGGAGGGTCTTGTAGATAGTCAGGCTTGATAGCCTTCTTCCTTTTTCAGATGTCTGTACTCAGACATGTTTATGCTTCCATTGCTTGTATGCTCTGTATGTTGGGTCATGAGACCCATGTTTGTAATATCTGGCTCCTCGGAGCCTAATGAATAAATACTTTGATTCATAGAGTTTTGTTCTGATGCCATGTTGTATTTGCACATATCGAGCATATTGTGTGTATGCTATTGAAATGCTTGGTATGTGTGGGATGCAACACCTAGTTGTTTACCCTTGGTAGCCTATCTTATGGGGAAATGCCTCCTAGTGCTTCCACTGAGCCTTGGTAGCTTGCTACTGCTCCGGAACACTTAGGCTGGCCGGCATGTGTCCTTCTTCGTTCCTGTGTCTACCCTTCGGGGAAATTTCACGCCTTGTTCCTTTAAGTCCTTGTAGCTTGCTACGACTTGGGTTCATACGTTGATGACCGACACATTCGTTGCTGGGTCATGTATGCCTGTCCCTGTAAGTTAGCGCCACTTTTGGTTTATAACTAGTCATGTCGGCACGGGTTCTCTGTCATATGGATGCTAGCGACACTATCATATACGTGAGCCGAAATGCGCAAACGGTCCCAGGCCAGGTAAGGTGGCACCCATGGAGATACCATGCGTGAGGCCGCAAAGTGATATGATGTGTTACGTGCTAGACCGGTGTGACTTAGGATCGGGGTCCCGACAGCTTTTCTATCAGAGCCTGACTGCCTGTAGGATTACCAAGCCAAACTGGTCGAAGTCGTGTCTAGAAATTCTTTAGTTATATAAGGGAATTGATTGTGGAAGGGAACGTAAGGCTCTTTTTACTCCTTTACCTTATGCCCTTCTGATCTGAGTCGTACTCTTCTCTTCTACGGGGTTAAGAAACTAGGCTTCTCATTCTAATTGTCGGAATCACATTAATGGTGGATTCAACTCTCAGTTCAGTTTCTAGTACTTCCCTGTGTTAACAGCTGGTCTCAAAACCTTGTTATTGTGATGATGTCTGGTCATGCCACCATTTTGCAGGATCTCTCAAATCTTTTGAGCATTTACAGCTGTAATGCTGTCCGAGTCCTCCCAGGTTTCTAAACAATCTGATGCATTTGCAAATCATTCATCCCTGTTCTTAATGTCCTTTTAGGACGGATTAACCACACTAGTCGGTGTGTTGAGATACTCCGTTGCCTCGACATATAGGTTGGAGCTATTATTATGACCCTAGGTGTCTTAGGGAATCGCCTAGTAATCTAGCCATGTTTTTTGTTCGCAATGTGATGATTCTGGCCATCATTCTCGAAAGCATCCCGTGATGCCATTTTGTTAGTAGGCATTCTATTCCGGGTTCTTGAACCCAAGATTCATTCTACTTACTTCATGTTAATAGTGTTTGCTCGTTCCTTTAGAATATTAGTAACCTTGTGATAGCCCTCGAGGTCCGTGGTATCTCATTCTTGCAATACCATGAACCGTTATGGCAGAAGTTCTTTTGAACCAAAAGATCACAACTAGAGTACTCTTGATGAGTTCTCCATACCACATTGTGACTCTGCCAACTCTACCCTCCTGCATGGGTTATCCGGAATAAATATGTTGAACTTGTTCAACATGCTAATCTATGCATTCACAACTCAAAAATCTTATGTTCCTTTGAGTTGTCCCTCTTTAGTTGTATTGCGGCCTTCGTCTATCAATTGATAGTCAGGAGTAGTTGTGCATTCGTGTTCATTGATGCCTTTTACTCTTGTGGTCTGTCAAGCCATTCTATTCTGGAATGAATAGGAGAAACAAAATCCAAAACCTCATCCATATCTAGGAGTGGGTCAAAGTAGTTGTATTCCGCAGATCAAAATGTCAATCCAGCTTTTGTTCTGTTCTACCCTGGAGCATTACCATCTTCTGTCAAGAATGTCATGGGAATTGCACATCATCTTATGAATTCTTGATGCAATAATACTTCTTGCCATCATTATTCATTCCTTGGTCCCATGTTGTTGTAACCGGAATGCCGACAAGTGAACTGTGATGTGTGAAATCAATACTCCTAGCAACCTCGTTGCTTGGTAGTTAATGGACAATACTCTCACTCTTAGCGAGCTGGTTATTGAATCATCATCCTAAGATTGATCGTGCTACCCAGTCCTTATTTCTGGTGCACTCTTCGATCAATGAGTTAGGGTTGTGTCAATCCCTCGTTCTTTTGATCATATCATCTTGCCTCGAAAGCAAGATTGCTCCCGAGCTTAATAAAATTTCGGTGGTTCGTGATTTTCCGAATATCTTCTCGGAAGTTTTACCAGGTTGTTCCCTGACCGTTATGTTGAGTTCGTGATCATGTTGGTTTTTCTATAAACCACCCCTTCTCCAAGAATCTATGTTGGATACCCTGAACTAGTTGGTTAAGCTAAGCAACAAATTAGAGAGTTGGAAGATGAAAGCTCATCCCGCTTAGTTCATTTCCAAAGGGATATCCTTGTGTTGGTGTGTTTAATGAAGAAAGATGATATTTTCATCAATTGATCTTCATGTTCAGTTGCTGGACCTATCGTCTTATCCAACCTTCGATTTGAGTATGGGTTATCATCAAATCAAATCAGAACCAACGATATTCGTAATGTTGTGTTACTCGTGGTTGATCCCTTGAGCATACACCGTTACATCTATTGGTCTGACCAATGCTATCACTTGTTCACGTTGTCATGGAATTCCATCTATATGGAAACTTGGATGAATTGTTGTTGAGCCCATCGACAACATCCTTATCTTCTCCACGATTTCTTTGGACATTAAGTTAGTGTTGGAAACTTTGAGGCAATGTCTTCGTGATATGTTCGTGAAGCATATGTTTGGATGAAAGAAGTGACTTCCTCTAATTCACGTGAACTTGATGTAAGTTGCCATCGTGAATTCGAGAAATCTTGTTTTTGCTTCCTCTGGAATCATTCCAAGTCAACCATGCACGTGCCAAGTATTATGTGGTCTGTTAGACTGATCATCTTCGTTCCATATGAATTCCGTAGCACACCAAGCCAATGATTGACTTGTTCAAGAAGAAGAAGTTCCTTCTTAAGAGCTAGACTTATGTAAGGACTTCGATACCCTCGACGATGATTCCTAACCTGAACTCGGTAATGTTTTGTTGTAAGACTACCATGTGGTCATGCATGTCTAGGACAGTGTGTTCACATGTGTGTAGCACAACCAGCTCATGTTTTGGAGCTTGCTATTGTGGTTCATTTCCCGAGAATCTCGCAATGACATCTCATCGATTTGTGTTGCAAATTTTCTTTTCCGGACATGTAGTCCAAGATATCGTGTCACCAATCGGATATGAATCTCAGGCAGATATGATTGTTCGAACATTCCAACATTTGCATTTTGTTCCCAGCTTGCACCGACATTGTGCCAATTTTCCATGGGCTGCCCTTCTTAGCACTTGTTGTTCATGATCATCTATAAAAGTGGTCCTACCATGGGTCCCATCCATTTCCGATGATAGGAAAACAAATCACTCGTTGCATTGTCTTCAACAAGGTAGTCCACGTCGTCCATTCTAATATGAGTATGCCACTCTTCCATACTCCTTCGAACGATCGTTTGTGATTTACCTTTGGCTGGTATGAAGAGTTCTAATGATCTATCTATCAGAAGTAATTCTTTTTGCCACTTAAAGGAATACCCCTACGAGTCACCTTCTCTAAGGTGCCCCGTCTGGTGACATTGCTCACCATCTTCCTTAAGTGTGAAATTATTGCCTACCAAAATGAACCTCTGTCATCTGTTTCTTTCCATCCCCCTGATGTGTGTTTTGTGTCCTAACTCAAGAGGTGTTCCTCGATCTCAATCCATTAGTTGATCTTGAGTTGCTGAATCTTCAACAAGATTGATTCCTGTAGAGTTTCCTTATGTCATCATTGTGTTATACAAAGTTCTTGAAAGCAAGACGTCAAGATCAAGATGCAAGGAATCAACATCTTCGAGAAGGGCAGTTGGATCATGAAGACTGTGTCAGTTCCATGTCCCTTCTGTCTTCTTACCTCATGTCTTGAATCTCGAGACGAGATTCTTGTTTATTGGGGGTGAGTTGTCACAGCCCTAGAGTTGCTTGTATTAGTTGCATCTATGAGCATCATGCATCATGTTTAAAATTCAAATGAATTTGAATTGGGGATGTTCAAACCCTAGCACCAGATGAATCCAACTAGGTTCAAATTAAAATATTTTCAATGAACCCAAAATGTCCTTTGAAAATGTTCATGATTTTTGCTAAAGGTGAAAACCTCTGACAAAAATAATGCAAATATTCTTCGGCCATTCTAGATTTTTGAGATAACTCATATTGTATTTGAATTGGAGCATTTAAATACTATTAATATTTTTAAATGCCCCAACAATTTTGGAATTAGTTGAGGCCCTATGGAATAACTCTTTTAGTGCCCATAACTATTTTCAGAATTTAAAAAAAATTGATTTGGTTCAGAAACCAAATTCAAAACAAACTTCAAAAATAGAAAACAGAAACAAACAGAATAAAAGAGAGAGAGAAAAGCCTGCCTAGGCTTACCTGACCTGGCCTGGCTCTGTAGCAGCCCACCAGGCCCATCTGCCAATCGTCTCCCACCTCCTGCCAGTGGGCAGGAGGGCGTGTGGTCGCCGCGCGTGCACACACGCCGGCCACCTCCACCCTGCCTGCCTGTGCCCCGACCCCTCCAGACGTGCCACGGAGACGCCCATCCCCCCTCTTCACTACAAAAAATACACTTCCGTAATGATACGTGTTTGTCACAGTAGGTCACGTTTTCTGTCATGCATGTACATCAATGACAAATTGATGACATAATGAAGATAATCATACCTGTGCTGTCGTAGAAGTGTTCCAGGACATTACCAAAATTATCATCACGAAAGTGTCCACTTCCATGACTATAAATCGCGCGTCACAAAAGTGCTTTCGTCAAGGGTGACCGACACGTGGCATCCACCATAACGGAACGCCGTTAAGCTATCGGGTCCGGTTTTGGATCCGATAACCCGTTAACAGCCCCGACCAATGGGGATTTTCCACGTGTAAAATCATCATTGGCTGGAGGAAACACGTGTCGGCTCACCGTTGGGACATATGTCATCCACTCATTGGACCCAAAGCACCAATGATGCGTCGACACGTGGCACGGCCCAACAGAGGCCCATTCCTGTGAAAAGGCTGGCCCGTTTGACTTGGTCAAAAGGTGGCGGGCCGGCCCATGGCAAGCCTGTTAATGGCCTATTCACATATAGCCCATTTACAGCCCGCTAACCCAGGGCCCATTTACGGCCTATCCGAATTAGGCCTAGTAGCGTCATCTACTCATTGTTCCAAAGGGCCTATGATACGTCGACACGTGGCACGGCCCATTCCTGTGAAAAGGCCGGCCCGTTTGACTTGGTCAAAAGATGGCGGCCCGGCCCACAACAAGCCTGTTAACGGCCTGTTCGCGTATAGCCCATTTACAACCTGCTAAACTAGGGCCTGTTTATGGCCTATCCGAATTAGGCCCAGTACCGTCATCTGGGCCGTCCAATATAATTTCAGCCCATTTTAACTTCCGACCCATGTATGGCCCGTGATGTCTTTTGGCCAATATGAGGCCCTTAGTAACACTCTCCCATTAACGGCCCATGGTAAAACTGGCCCGTAATGAACAGTGTATCACTTTATACCCATTAACGGCCCATTATTCCGTTGGGCCGTTTCCAGCCCATGTTATCTGCCCTTCTCAGGGCCCATTTATTCTTGGGCTCATTTCCAGCATTCGTTTACTTTCGGCCCGTTATACTATCATTTTCTGTTTGTGGACCAAATTCAGCCCGTGGTTACAGTCGGCCCATTTGTGGCCTGTTAATACGTTGGACCATTTTCATAGCATCATCAAATACAGTTGATTAACGACACGTTATGGTCAGCCCATAAAACGTACGATTTCCACTCTAGCCCGTTTACGGCCCCTTATACGGCCCGTACAAGGCCCATAGATGAGATGGCCCGTTGAAGGCCCATGGATCATACGGGACGTAGAAGGCCGATTGACCCGACGGCCCATATAAGGCACATTGATCCGACGGCCCATAGAAGGCCCATGGATCTGCTGGCCCATAGAAGGCCCATGGATCCGACAGCCGATAGAAGGCACACAGATCCGACAGCCCATAAAAGGCCCACGAATCCAACGGCCATAGAAGGCCATGCATCGTCCGTCCCGTAGATGGCCCATGGATCATACGGCCTGTGGAGGGCCATGGTCACTACAACGTTTGGGCGAGTTGGCCCCCGTTTGAACGATATAGCATATTCAAAGAATTATCCTACTCTATACTATCACCTCTAAAAATCATACACTATATAATAAAGAGACTAAGGCATAGAAACGTAGAATAATCCTACACAATACAATAAAGAAATTACAGCCGATTATACCGACTGGGCATTATGGTTCGGCACCAGTGATAATAAAGCATACACAAAGAGCAAATTACATACATTGGGCAAATATAGCTCATACATCATGGACGCGCATCAACATAACTTACCATTTGAACTATAATCTCTTCAGAAAATAGGATTGGCCGGATTTAGATAGCACAAATTTCAGTCTGCAAAATCTCTAATTCCTTCATTGTTACCTCAGTGTCTTGTTTCATTTTTTTGACTCCTGCATCTAATACCTGCATGTCCAGTCTCTACTTGTTGATTGTATGTTCAGAATCATGTACATGTTGTCTTGCCACCTCTAGTTGATGCTCGAGAACATCAGCACATTCCAATTCCAATCCATAATCATTTGGTAACGTCCATGCCGCACTGCTCGTAGATCTTTCTGTTGATGTCACTTCATCCTGAAATGTTTCTGTAAGTACACATGACTAGGGCAAAAATATAGTTACAACAGTGAAGCGAGCAAGACAGACTATTTTGTACATGGCAAAACATGACTAACAATAATGTTACACGTCATGAAGCATAAGCAGGTGATATTTTGAAAATTATAAAAAGGTAGTCTGTGCAGCCTGCATACAGAAATCTCTCTTAGCTCACCAGAGGAGCATGATGTTGGGGCCCAATCCAAAACACAGACAAGTTACAAATTTAGACATCACGTTGCGTAGAAGTAAGCAAGCAGTTGGCCATTCTGTAGCTCAATTAAAGTCTTCGGGAGCATAATGAACAGCAGAGGATTTCATACAAACATACTACAACAAGCAAAGCTATACAATCATTAGCCTAGTATAAACTAGATTGTGAGCCTCATTGAATAATAGTTGGTTAATAGACTTCAAAGCTTTAGGCACACTTCGGCAGAGTAATTAAATGGTAAGGCCTTTAATTATGTCAACTAATAGTTATACAAGTACCGAACATCAGGCATCACTCTTTGGGCATCTCATTAACAGAGGACAAATAAAGCAATTGAAAAGAGCAAATTAACTATGCCTGAAACAAACAAGGAATTGAACTGTTGAGTTGGATACAGTGACTTACCTTAGCAGGTTGAAGAGGCTCAGCGCAGCTCCTACTTCTCTTGGAAGGCTCCTTCCTAACATCTTGTACTTGGAAATCCTCAATCTTATCTTCATTGCACCCCCTCTACAAGGTGACACAAACTAGTTACTCGTCTCCTTGGAAGATAAATATGAATACTTTCCAGTCTGTGAACACAAAAGGATGAGATTATAACAAAAAAACACCACATAATGAAACATGCCGCATCTCTTGCACTTGCACACAATGAAATGAGCATTTACTATGTATGCACTATGTAAAAACTAGGCATACCTTTGAACTGGATCTCCAGGTACTCTTGGAGAGCCTACTTTAATGTACAGCCAAACCTTTATGTCACCTATGAGTTAGAAAAGGCCCCACTACAGCAGCCCTTAGTCTTTAAATTGTTGACAAGCTCTGTTAGAGTGTTAGGTCAAGAACAACAAGTAATCAAAGCAAACAGTGATGGTCATGCGTTTTTGTTTAAATTAGGCAATGGGATCTCTATGGAAAACATTGACCAAAGTAGATTGTGCCAAGTAGATGGTATCTTTGTATTTGCATTTTGAGCAAATAGTGATGGTCTGTTTTCCTATCATATTAATTACTGCACTGGGTTCAATTTGTGATGTTTGCAAGTCAAATTAATTTTCATATGGGCAGCAAAATGAAAAAATATAATGCAATCTAGACTTTTCACTGATCATACCAAAGATAAGCTGAAAACGCAATGAAAAGAACTGGTTGGCTTATTACATGGAGCTTATATTCATAGGTGCTTATTTTCTTAGGATAACTCGTAATAACTGTCCCTAAGAAACTTGGCCAATAGAATTGACATACAAATAACATGTCACGATGATTTCAATGGAGTGACGTACCGTAGCACACTGTATAGGCTCACCGCTGGCTCTTTTTTTGCGATGTTTCATGAAATTACCACATACATCTTGTACTTTTTCATTGTGTAACCCTATCTGCAAGTTGACACGGCTAATTTTAGACATCTCTACATGATAATACATTGCATATCCCTTGCGCATATTTAAACCACCAATTAATGATTGTGTGCGTAGCATAAACTAGCCATGACTCTGTGTGCTGGACTAGCACGCACTCTAAGGGAGCCTAATGTAGTGTACTGGAATTCCTACATGCCACCTACTATTTTGTGTAATGTACTGCCTCTATTCCTAAATATATGTCTATGTAGAGATTCCAGTATGGACCCCATATAGATGTATATAGATGCATTTTCGATTGTAGATGTGACGTCCGGATATCTAAGCTACAATAATTCCCTGTTAATTATGCCACGTCACCACTGTTACTGTTATTAATCTCACGATGATTCAATCCCGTTCGAAATTCAAAATTCAAAATCAAGTCAAACAATAAAAGTTTTCAAAGTTCGAAACTAAAATGTTCAGGTTGTCGTAAATAATCTGTTGTTAATATTGGTGGTGAGCCAACTTTTTGTAAAGTGTTTAAATGCACAAAAATAACTAAAACAGTGGCTTAATCAATTAATTAAAATCCTTTTATAATTTATAAAATAACAAACTAAGTTAATTAAGGACCAAACTTTTTGGGGCAGTGGTATAGTTTGTAACACTTTTTATGGTGCAAGTTTCCTATTTTATAAAATTGAAACACTACTGAAGTTTAATACAAAACATAGTTAAAAGGAAAAAGAAAATAGAAAAGCAAAAACATAAAAAAGGAAAAGGCCTAAACTAGTACCGCCCAAATGGGCTCTAGCGTGCACAGCCCAGCCCACTCCCAACCTTTCTCCTACCACGTACAGGGGGAGGCTGGGGCCATGGCGTGGCGGCCCTCCCACGGCGCCACGGCTGGATGGCCACCACGTCGCCTCCCTCTGCCTATAAAGTCGCTCGCCGAAACCCTATTCCCCATCTCACTCATAGCCCCCTAGATCCCCTATCGGCCGCCTCCTCTACTTGTCGAATTTGAGCTTGGAAACTCCCGCAGTGACTGCGCTCGTCATCGTCATTACCGCGTGGGAGGACATCCAGGAGGCCCGCCATGGGCATCTTTATCCGCCCCGAGCACCAAACGAAGCGGAGGTGACCCGTGCACTCGCCATCGAGCCAGTCTTCGCCGCGTATGTCATCGTCGGCCATCATCGATTACCGCCTCGCTGCACCCCGACCGCTCCCGAGGTCTCCATCGTCTCTCCCGGTGAGCTCTCCCCAGGTTCCCCTCGATTTCCCCTCCGTAGCGACGCCGTAGACCTGTGCCCGCCCGTGGCCACCATGGCCGGAACTCGTCTCGGCCACCGCCGAGCTCCTGCGCGCCTTGGGCTCCACTATCCGCGTCCGCCCGCGCCCTGTGCGCTCCTCGCCCCGCCCCCTACAGCTACACCACGCCGCGCACGTCCACCCAATGCCGCGCCCCGGCTGTGCTGCTCCTATTTGCCGCTCGTAGCCACGTCGCATATTGCTTGCTGCTAGCCGCCGGCTGCGCTAACTGCTGCCGCTGCTCTGCCGTTGCCTCCCGCTCTACCTGCACCCCGCCTCGCCTCCGTCCACCACCGCCGGCCCCTACGCCAGCCGCCACCGCACCGCGCCGCCGCTCCTCGCACCGTTCGCCGTGGCCGGGGCCAGCGGTCGGGCAGCGCCCCGCCCTGCCGTTGCCATCTCCCGGGTCTGCCCCGGCGGGTACCCCGCCCGCGCCCATAAGAACACCAGCTCCAGTGGCCTCATGGGCCACTAGCAGCCGGGGCCCACACCCCTTTTTTTAAAGATATAATAATAAAAATATAAATAAAAAACTAATTAAGTAATTTAATTACTTAACTTAATTAATTGTCTATTTAGCTAACTAATTAGTTAGTTAATTTAGTTAAGCTAAACAGTCAATGACAAGGGGCCACACTAGACCGTTGACTAGTCAAACGTCGACCAGTCAACTGTTGACTAGGTAGTTGACTGGCCCCACCTGTCAACCTCATGCACACTGTGACTGGGTACACTTTTGGGTACCCATAGCCATTTACTATTTAATTCGATTTACTCAATAAATCTAGGAATTCCAGAATATTGTTAAAACTTTAAAAATTAATACAAAATAATCCGTAACTCGGATGAAAATAATTTATATATGAAAGTTGCTCAGAACGACGAGACGAATCCAAATACGCAGTCCATTCTATCACCACACGTCCCTAGCATAGTGAACCTACAAACGTCCCCCTCCGTTTCACATATACGAAAATACCTAACACCGGGAATAATTTCCCGGATGTTTTCCTCTCCACCTGTATCACCGAGCACTGCGTTAGGTCACATGTAGCACTGTGTTGTGCCATGTTATGCTTTATGTTACAATTGTTTGCTTTATATTTATTGTTTCTTCCCCCTCTCCTCTCGGATAGACACCGGGGCTGAGACCGCTGACAGTGCCACGATGATGGACGGTGTCGACGATGACCCCTCCTTCTTGCCGAAGCAACTAGGCAAGCCCCCTTGATCACCAGATATTGCCCATTCTCCTCTCTATTATTCTTGCATTAGGTTTGCTACTGATATTGATTCGATAGCTCCTATTTTGTTGCATAGCCTGTCATTGTTGCTACAACTGTTGATACCTTTACTTGCTATCCTAATGCTTAGTATAGCATGCTAGTATTCCATCAGTGGCCCTACATTCTTGTCCGCCTGCCATGCTATACTATCGGGCTGTGATCACTCGGGTGGTGATCACGGGTATATACTGTACTATTACATGCAGATGATGATGATTCGGATATGGGGGCTGAAGGGGCAGGTGGTTCCACACAGGTAGTGGTGGGCCTGGGTTCCCGGCAGCCCCCTGATGGTTACTTTGTGGTGGAGCAACAGGGAAGGTTGCGACCACCTAGGAGATAGGTGGGCCTGGCCCTGGTCGTTGTGAGCGGTTATTTCATAATAACACGTTTAACGAGATCTTGGTATTTGATCTGAGTCTGGCCATTGGCCTATACGCACTAACCAGCTACGTGGGAATAGTTATGGGCACTTGACGTCGTGGTATCAGCCGAAGCCTTCTTGACGTCGGCGACTTAGCAGCACGCACCGGGTTGGACTATGTAATGTAACTTCCTTAGTAATGGAGGTTGCTAGTTCTGCTCACCGGCCGCCCTCGCAACGTGCAGGTGTGCATTGGGCGATGGGCCCAGACCCCTGTGCGCTTAGGACTTAGACCGACGTGCTGAACTCTTTGTTGTGTTTAGGTAGGGCTACGACGTGTTGATCTTCCGAGGCCGGGCATGACTCTGGAAAGTGTGTCCGACCAAATGGGATCGAGCGTGTTGGGTTATGTGGTGCACCCCTGCAGGGAAGTTAATCTACTCGAATAGCCGTGTCCCTCGGTAAAAGGACGACTCGGAGTTGTACTCAGACCTCATGACAACTAGAACTGGATACTTAATAAAACACACCAAGACATGTTCCAGATACAACCCGGTGATCACTTTCTCACAAGGCGACGAGGGGAGGATCAACGGGTAGGATTATGCTATACGTTGTTACTTGGTGAACTTACCATCTATTCTATTCTATTGCTGCAAGACGAAGGCTGCGAGAAGCGAGGATACTTGTTACTTTCCAGATACTCTCATCTACTGCTACAAGATGGAGGTGGCTAGAAGCGTAGTCTTCGATTGGATTAGCTATCCCCCTCTTATTCTGGCTTTCTGCAGTTTAGCCCACAGATATTAGCCTCTTTACATAGATATCATTGCATATGTAGTGTAGATCTTTGCTTGCGAGTACTTTGGATGAGTAGTCACGGTTGCTTTGCTCCCCCTTTTCCCCTTTTGTCCCTTCTTCTCGGATGATGCATCCAGATGGTAGAGTCCAGGACCCTAAGGATCCTGAGGATGTTTCTACGTGGAGTTCGGCTTCGAGGAGTAGTTAGGTGGTCCCAGGCAGGAGGCCTTGCCTTTTTGATCGTTGCTACATTTGTGCTAGCCTTCTTAAGGCAAACTTGTTTAACTTATGTCCGTACTCACATATTATTGCTTTCGCTGACTCTTGTGTTTTCGAGCTTATGCATTCAGCCCTCGAGGCCCCTGGCTTGTAATATAAAACTTGTATTATTTTAATTTGTGTCTGGAGTTGTGTTGTGATATCTTGCAGTGTGTCCTTGATCTTGGTCGTACACATTTGCGTGCATGATTAGTGTATGGTCAAATCGGGGGTGTAACAGGTTGGTATCAGAGACGACTGCCTGTAGGAATCCCCCTTTCCAACTCCTTGGCCGAAGTTGAGTCTAGTCTTTGATTTTTTTTACTAACTTGTTGTGTGACTTACGGACCCACAACACCAATGGGTGGTGTTAGGATCTTTTATTCCTCTTCTATGCTCTGGGACACTAATCTCTCTTACACTAGGGTTAAAAGATTTTACTAACTCTGACTCTAGGTTCTCGTAACTATTTCTCCCGGAGAACCCTCATTTCGGAAGATCACCTGCGTCGTCATAAGATTCTGAGGATATCCCTCGATATTTTCCCGAGACCCTTGTGCTCATCGCCTTTGCAATTCACTGCCACCAATATATCCCTATGGATATCTGCATGCACTTGTCATTCTCATGATCATTCCTCGTAGCTCTTGTTGTTACAAGATGCCTCGAAATATTCTCGGCTCTCCCGAGAATCCTTTGAGTTTACTGTCTTGCAGTTTTATTTCACATGAAAACCCTTACGGTTATTTCCTCACATTTATCGAGGATCCGTTCTTCTCAATTGATCATGTGTCTCACAAAATTCTTCGGAATACTTTTCGATCTTTTGAAAATCCTCTGCATCCTTTTACTCTTCAAATTCTTTCCTTCTTGCATTATGGTTAGTTCCATATGACTAGTAGTCTTCGTTAACATCCCTTGTCTTAGCCATTTTGAGCCTATTGATTCAATGTGTGCATATGCACATAGTCATCAAGTTATCCTTTTTAAAATTATCTTTCCAGCTCAGACGTCATTTCGGACATGAGTTGGTTCTCGGCAATTCAAACCTTTATTGATTGTCCAACTAAGTGTTTTCAACTTATCCATCCTTGATCAGAGCGTCTGCTTCTGATCCTTTGTTTCGGAAACCATAATTTCTTTCTATTTAAGCATCAGACTAATAAGGTGATTCTTGAATCTGATGCCTCTGCATTCTTTCTTCCTCTGAGTGAGTACCGATACTCACCTCAGCTCCGTTGTGGATCACCCGATCCAGTGTTGGATTGTTATCCGACAGTGTCCATCATATTCAATCACCTTGTGAGTTCTTCCCCTGATACATAATGCCTTTGGTAAATTGTATCCTCTGCTTGGCCAACCATACTCTGCTTTTGAGCTGGTGTACTTACTTTTGGAACTTCTGGTATATGTTACTAAGATGCCCGATGGGCTGAACCTATGCCTTCCCCTAATCCATGAGAACCCAAAAGTTTTCACAAATCTTACACTTTCGGTATTCTACCAGATAAAATGCCAACACTACAGTTTTATCAAAGCGAGAGGTGAATGAAATGATATGCATTAAATAAGTGGGAGTCGACCTTGAACTTTGTGTTCATGCCCATGAAAATGATGTATACCATCTCGGAAACTTCTTACAAAATGATTATCTAGCTGTATGATTGTTTCGGTATCCTTGAATTGATTCCTTACAATTATGGTTCCGACCATGCTGTCTTGATCTGATATATCTGATGGGAATTCATTCCAGTGCCTCGTCTATTTTTGGCAAGGTTGAAGTACCTACTGTCATAGGTAAATGACCCGATTCAACTTCTATCATGTTCTACCTTCGAGTATTACCACCTGGTATCTCGAAGATGTCTTGCCATTGCACCACATCTTACTAACTTTGTTGAAGTAATGTCTTTCCTTGTCGTAATCATTCTATGGGTTCTGGGTTGTTGTCAACCGAGGACACCGACTAGTGAAATTATTCCACACTACAAATCAAATACCCCTAGCATTTTACTGGGAAATTCTGAACTTAATCTGGTCATTCCTATACTATCGGATGCATCCTGGTCTTGCTATCTTTGATTGTGCTACCTCGTCCTTCTCTGGTGCACGAATTCTTCAGTGTGTGAGCACGACTTATGTCGGGCTTTCAACATCATGTTGCTTGTCTTGAAAGGCAACTTTGGTTCTGAGTTTGCATCTTATATATTGTTCCTATAACTTACCACTTTGTTATTCCCTTGCTTGTTGCCGTTTTTGTTTGCTTGCATCCTCTTGAAACCTCCCGGCAAATGTGTCGTATTACCTTCAACACTTTGACTTCTTCCGAGATGTCAACTGCGTTCATGTTGAGAAATACCCTCCTTGCCCTCGATGATTTTTATTATCATCGACAAAACCCTTGACTTCCTTTCATCGCGAACTTGTCTACATTATGAATACAACTTGCTCTCCAGCTAGTGTTGTGTTCTGCCTTGAAGTATTACTCTCTTTTATGTCAAGGATGTTGTGGGGATTGCTCCACCTCTTAGAAATTCTCGGTACGATGATACTTCTCACCATCACCATTCTTCCTTGGTCCCCGTGTTGTTTTTAACCGGGATACCAATATGCTAACGATGCTGCTTGAGTTCTGTACTCCTAGAAACCCTATTGCTTTGAAGTTAATGATCGAAAGTTCGTTCTTAGACTGTTGGTTATTGAATCGTCACTCTAACATTGATCATGCTGCCTAAGGTCATATTTCGGGGACACCTTTCAACTAATGATTAATGGTGTATGTTTTCCTCGATCATGCAACATTATATCATTTGAATTAACAAGTGTCATCTTCTTGTTCACATTATTCTGGAAATCCATCCATTTGGAATTCTCGATGATTTGTCGCTGAGCCCATCAGCCACCTCCTCATCCTCTCCTTGGTTTAATGATGAACTATTGTTTCGGGAACCCGCTCCCATAGTTCATTTCCCGAGAATCTTGCAATGTCATTTCGTCGATTTGTGTTGCACCTTTTCTTCTCGAACATCCTAAGTATGAGGTATCATGACACCAATCGGATCTGAATCTCGGTCAGATATGATGGTTGGGACAACTCTCCAGGAGTTATAATGTTGTTCCTTTGATGACCCGGTAATATGATGTCAGGCCTAGCACCCCTGGCTGGAGGACCCATCATTATAATTTCTTTTGCAAGGATAACCATTCTTCCAGGAGGAGTTGTAAGACTTATTTTATAAGTTCCTCATGATGGATCATTTGTGTATCCAAAGTCTGGCCCTTGATTGAAACACCATATCATTGCTACCTCGAAGCATGACAATGATACCCCGCTCATCAACAAGAACATTGGAGGTGCGATGCTAAGTGTTTCTTGGTCAGTTATCCAAACACCGTTGTATGGGTAACATCTTGATTAATCATTTCCTCTTTATCTGAATGGTTGGTTACTTGCTCTCCTACCAGGTATGCCATGTTCTGCTTGTCCATGGGAAGGATATACTCCTAATAATTGTGTGTAATCACAGCTTTCCTTTCCATTGTTCTGTTTAACCTTCCTGATCTATATGATCTAAGCAGTAATAATTCTCTGCTTATGTAAACACCTCGTTGTACAACTCTATCAGTAAGACCTTGATTCTATTGTTGATAACATTCCGGTTCTGCCTATTGGTCCGCCTCGTTTCAACGAGGAGGAAAATGGTTCTGTTCATTTCCCGTCCTTGGTACCGACATTGTTGCCGACATAGCTGACAAGCTATCCACTGACATGCCTCCCTTTCGCGGCTGTGCAAGATGTCAACACCCTTCCTACTTTCAATCCACATGGTGGGCCTATGACCCACAGGTCCCAGGATCGAAACCTGACTCTTCTTTACAGCCCGGATTCTAATGTATCCTTTGCACCTGGCTTGTATGTGATTCACGAGCTAGATTCTATACCATTATTCATCCTGGAAGCAAACACCATGTTATTCTCGTTGTTCAAGCCCCCATTCCAGTTTCTGTCTGGGCATAGAATGATTGCCTACCCATTTGAAACTTTGGTACCATCATATATTACACTCAACAAATTCACTGAAATACAACTCTTGGGGTACCTCGTGTATTTCCCGTTGAGTTCACCGTCAGATGCCCAGCTTTGTGGAGATGCGTTCTTCCGGAGTTTTTCCCCCTGTTCGCATTCGTAGGACGATGGAGATCCCGAAGAAAGGATGACAACTTGATCATGATGACCTGAAACAGAGAAATGAAGACATCAATGCAATGGATCGACCTCTTCGAGAAGAGCTACTAAGACTGAGAAGTTTCGTTAGAATTTCATAACCAGATAATTCCCCCTTACTCCACCTCTTAAAATCTCGGGACGAGATTTCTTGTAGTGGAGGAGAATTGTGACGTCCGGATATTTAAGCTACAGTAATTCCCTGTTAATGATGCCACGTCACCGCTGTTACTATTATTAATCTCGTGATGATTCAATCCCATTCGAAATTAAAAATTCAAAATCAAGTCAAACAATAAAAGTTTTCAAAGTTCGAAACTAAAATGTTCAGGTTGTCGTTAATAATCTGTTGTTAATATTGGTGGTGAGCTAACTTTTTGTAAAGTGTTTAAACGCACAAAAACAACTAAAACAGTGGCTTGATAAATTAATCAAAATCCTTTTATAATTTATAAAATAACAAACTAAGTTAATTAAGGACCAAACTTTTTTGGGGCAGTGGTATAGTTTGTAACACTTTTTATGGTGCAAGTTTCCTATTTTATAAAATTGAAACACTACTGAAGTTTAATACAAGACAGAGTTAAAAGGAAAAAGAAAACAGAAAAGCAAAAACCTAAAAAAGGAAAAGGCCTAAACTAGTACCGCTCAAATGGGCTCTAGTGTGCACAGCCCAGCCCACTCCCAACTTTTCTCCTACCACGTACAGGGCGAGGCTGGGGCCATGGCGTGGTGGCCATCCCACGGCGCCATGGTTGGATGGCCACCACGTCGCCTCCCTCGGCCTATAAAGTCGCCCGCTGAAACCCTAATCCACATCTCACTCATAGCCCCCTAGATCCCCCATCGGCCCCCTCCTCTACTTGTCGAATTCGAGCTTGGAAACTCGTGCGGTGACTGCGCTCGTCATTGTCATTACCGCGGCCACCGTCGTCGCCTTTGCATGGGAGGACGTCCAGGAGGCCCGCCAGGGACATCTTCATCCGTCCTGAGCACCAAACGGAGTAGAGGTGACCCGTGCGCTCGCCATCGAGCCAGTCTTCGCCACGTACGTCATCGTCGACCGTCATCGATTACCGCCTCGCCGCATACCGACCGCTCCCGAGGTCTCCATCGTCTCTGCCGGTGAGCTCTCCCCCAGTTCCCCTCGATTTCCCCTCCATAGCAACGCCATAGACCTGCGCCCGCCCGTGGCCACCATGGCCGGAACTCGTCTCGGCCACCGCCGAGCTCCTGCGTGCCTTGGGCTCCACTGTCCGTGTCCGCCCGCGCCCTGTGTGCTCCTCGCCCCGCCCCCTACAGCTACTCCGCGCCGCGCACGTCCCCCCAATGCCGTGCCCCGGTTGTGCTGCTCCTGTTTTCCGCTCCTAGCTACGTCGCATATTGCTTGCTGCTAGCCGTCGGCTGCGCTAACTGCTGCAGCTGCTTTGCCGTTGCCTCCCGCTCTACCTGCACCCCGCCTCGCCTCCGTCAACCGCCGTCGGCCCCTGCGCCAGCCGCCGCCGCCACCGCACTGTGCCGCCGCTCCTCGCGCCGTTTGCCGTGGCCGGGGCCAGTGCCCCGCCCCGCCGTTGCCATCTCTCGGGTCCGCCCCGGCGGGTATCCCGCCCGCGCCTGTAAGAACGCCCGCTCCAGTTGCCTCATGGGCCACTGGCAGCTGGGGCCCACACCTTTTTAAAAAAAGATATAATAAAAAAAATATAAATAAAAAACTAATTAATTAATTAATTGTCTATTTAGCTAACTAATTAGTTAGTTAGTTTAGTTAAGCTAAACAGTCAATGACAAGGGGCCCCACTAGACCGTTGACTAGTCAAACGTGGACCAGTCAACTGTTGACTAGGCAGTTGACTGGCCCCACCTATCAACCTCAAGCACACTCTGGCTGGGTATACTTTTGGGACGCATAGCCATTTTACTATTTAATTCGATTTACTCACTAAATCCAGGAATTCCAGAATATTGTTAAAACTTTAAAAATTAATACAAAATAATCCGTAACTCGGATGAAAATAATTTATATATGAAAGTTGCTCAGAACGACGAGACGAATCCGAATACGCAGTCCGTTTGCTCACCACATGTCCCTAGCATAGCGAACCTACAACCGCCCCCTCCGTTTCACATGTCCGAAAATACCTAACACCGGGAATACTTTCCCGGATGTTTTCCTCTCCACCTGTATCACCAAGCACTGCGTTAGGTCACACGTAGCACCGCATTGTGCCATGTTATGCTTTATGTTACAATTGTTTGCTTTATATTTATGGTTTCTTCCCCCTCTTCTCTCTGATAGACACCGGGGCTGAGACCGCTGACAGTGCCATGATGATCGACTGTATCGACGACGACCCCTCCTTCTTGCTGCAGCAACCAGGCAAGCCCCCCTTGATCACCAGATATCGCCCATTCTCCTCTCTATTATTCTTGCATTAGGTTTGCTACTGATATTGATTCGATAGCTCCTATTCTGTTGCATAGCCTGTCATTGTTGCTACAATTGTTGATACCTTTACCTGCTATCCTAATGCTTAGTATAGGATGCCAGTATTCCATCAGTGGCCCTACATTCTTGTCCGTTTGCCATGCTATACTATCGGTCCGTGATCACTCGGGTGGTGATCACGGGTATATACTATACTATTACATACACATGATGATGATTCGGACATGGGGGCCGAAGGGGTAGGTGGTTCCACAAAGGTAGTGGTCGGCCTGGGTTCCCGGCAGCCCCCTGATGGTTACTTTGTGGCGGAGCAATAGGGCAGGCTGTGACCACCTAGGAGACAGGTGGGCCTGGCCCTGGTCATTGTCCGCGGTTATTTCATAATAACACGTTTAACGAGATCTTGGTATTTGATCTTAGTCTGGCCATTGGCCTATACGCACTAACCAGCTATGTGGGAATAGTTACGGGCACTCCACGTCGTGGTATCAGCCGAAGCCTTCTTAACATCAGCGACTTAGCTTCGCGCGCCGGGTTGGACCACGTAACGGAACTTCCTTAGTAATGGAGGTTGCTAGAGATGCTCATCGGCCGCCCTCGCAACATGCAGGTGTGCATTGGGCGATGGGCCCAGACCCCTGTGTGCTTAGGACTTAGACCGGCGTGCTGACCTCTCTGTTGTGCTTAGGTAGGGCTGCGACGTGTTGATCTTCCGAGGCCGGGCATGACCCTAGAAAGTGTGTCCAGCCAAATGGGATCGAGCGTGCTAGGTTATGTGGTGCACCCCTGCAGGGAAGTTAATCTACTCAAATAGCCGTGTCCCTCGGTAAAAGGACGACCCGGAGTTGTACTCAAACCTCATGACAACTAGAACTGGATACTTAATAAAACATACCCAGACAAGTTCCAGATACAACACGGTGATCGCTTTCTCACAGGGCGACGAGGGGATAATCACCAGGTAGGATTATGCTATATGTTGTTACTTGGTGAACTTACCATCTATTCTATTCTATTGCTGCAAGACGGAGGCTGCGAGAAGCGAGGATACTTGTCACTTTCCAGCTACTCTCATCTACTGCTGCAAGATGGAGGTGGCCAGAAGTGTAGTCTTCGATTGGATTAGCTATCCCCTCTTATTCTGACTTTCTGTAGTTTAGCCCACAGATATTAGCCCCTTTACACAGATATCATTGCATATGTAGTGTAGATCCTTGCTTGCGAGTACTTTGGATGAGTGGTGTTTGAGCAATCTACTTGTTTCTAGGGGAGGTGGGAGGGGTAGATGCGGCAGCAGAAGCAGATCCGGCAAGGTGGACGCCGCTGGCAGTGAATGGGCTCTGGTACGCCGGTGGATGAGCAATCTAGGGTTTCGAGAGGGGAGGGGAGAAAGGCCGATGAAGTATGGACGGCGTGATGTGAGATTCTCTGGTGCTGTGGAGTTAGTCATTTTTGCAGGAGGGGGAGAGGAAATGGGGGTGCCGTGTAGTGGGGGGAACCGGAAGTTACCAAAGTAGCCCTGACCTATTATGTAGATGATGGCTGTATTGTAACTGTTGGTTTCCATGCACCATGGACAAAAGGGGAATTTCGCATGCTAAAGACTAAGGTGGCGGAAATTTTAGAAGGAGGTGGGAGATTTTGCCGCCCGCGGGATCGTTCGTATCCAGTTTCAACTAATTTTGGACCGTGCTAGCGGGAAGGTCATTCGAGGCTGTGTACACGGGGCACGCGGTAGCAGTTAATAATTGGTGTGAAGTCCACCCCAGAAAAAAGACAATAACTCGGGATGATGCGCCGATAACTTGGACGTTCACACGGGCGCGGCCAATCGTACTGGTGTAGTGGCGCGCTCACAAAAAAGGGATCAAACACTCAGCCTATGTATTTTTCGTGTAAATAGATAATTTAGTGCAATTGGTTATTTACTTTAAACATAATGCATTGCCGTGTTAGTGTAGAGGCGCACAAAAAGAAATGGATATTGTAGTCCGCTACTTAAAAGTGTTACCTCATATGATTACATAGCCCCAATTTCATAAAATGCGTACCCGTTGAATTCATATATGAATATTACATATATTACTTCATAATAGAACCTTAAATCATCCAAGACTAATGATTTTGAATGCAAGAGTAACAATGGTGCATGTACATGATAGCTACATTGGTTGTTTGAAGAAACATCACTGTAACTTTGGCCTGCACAACTGAAAAAGTTTATTTAAAAAGAAAAAAAATGTGATATGTGAGTGTCCAATCTTTATACCGTTGAATCGATATTGTACCTTCGGCCACGATACGAAGTAGATATTGATTTATGTTCAAGCGATGCATGTCCACGACCGCTAGATAGTGATACGTGGATGAATTGTGCAATCTCTCTCACATGCATACATATCTCATTTCCCTGTGGGCATCGGAATCACACACGCGCACTTCGTGTATTTCTCTCCCTCCGTCAAGGTTAGAATTCGTCTTTCTACCCCGTCCTACAAGTCTCTCACATAGAAACACACACGCTCTCTCTGTCGGACACGCCCAGCCACATCCATTATTGTCTCAAAGTATAATAATGTTTCTCACACATACGCCTAAGGTTAACTCGAGTTCCGGAACCATATGAATACATACAATGGGATTCCAAAAGAGCACCTTTTGTTTTGAGATTTCTCTCTCTCTCTCTCTCTCTCTCTCTCTCTCTCTCTCACACACACACACACACACACACACACACACACACACACACATTGTTTCTCGCTTCATTTTTTCTGGCACTTGCATGCACACAGTTTTGTGTATCTTCATGATGCTTTAAGTATGCCTCGCACAAATGCTATCTACCTATCCCTTAATATAGCTAGATATGTGTCACACAAACTCCTTCTCCCTACTAGCAAGATGCCCATGCGTTGTACCAAACATCAAGATGCATTTGTATGAGTAGTTTATCTTGTGGGAGAAAAGGATGAACGAGGGAATGCCTTATTTGCAAATGCGGAGAGGGGTATGGGTATCTTTTTGCAAAATTGCCACAGTTTCCATCCTATCTGTCGGGTATAAATCGGATGGCCTATATTGCAGGATGGCAGGAACACCATCATCACCAACTCTGTTTATTATAAGAGTAGGGATATGTA
>LR738711.1:138517060-138549872 GCA_902687465.1 Secale cereale | reverse complement strand
AGTAGGGTGACACCTCGATCTTCATACTAATCTATCGACTGGCTTCTCTCTCAAAAACACACACACACACACACACACACACACACACGCACACGCTACCCGGCACCGAAGGAGTGGGGCGGCACCTCGATCTTGATAGTAATCTATCTACTACTCTTTCAAACACACACACACATACACACACACTCGCTAGTTGTGCCTCTATGCCTACCGCGCACGTTCTCGATACGTCTTTCTCTCCCTCCCCCTCCCCCACCCCAACAATGACAGTAGAAGGGTGACAACTCGATCTGATCGTAATCTGTCAATTGGTTTCTCTCTCAAACATTGTGTCTCTCTGCCTCGCTCAGTAGCCCCCTCGATATGTAGAATTCTCGCGCGCACAGCTGTAGTGACGATGACGCTAAACCCAGTGTGACTCGTTTGTACCGGCCTGATGTGATAGTTTTCACCTTGTTTTCTGTTAATTAACAAGGCAACCTTTTCTTTGTTACTACTAGTGAATCTGAAATCATTCGGGGCAGACATAAAATATATCACTTCAACCCAATTATCGTAGTAACTATTTTAAAATAAACTAGCTAGAGGCCCGTGCATTGCACGGAACATCAAGATGCATTTGTATGAGTAGTGTATCTTGTGAGAGAAAAATATGAACGAGGGAAGGCCGTATTTGCGAACGTGGAGAGGGGTGTGGGTATATTTTTGCAAAATTGCCATAGTTTTCTTCCTATCCGTTAGATACAAATCCGACGGCCTATATTGCAAGATGGCACGCACATCATCATCACCAACTCTGTTTTCTACTCCCTCCGTTCCTAAATATTTGTCTTATTAGAGATTTCAACCAGTGACTACATATGGAGCAAAATGAGTGGATCTACACTCTAAAATATGTCTACATACATATCCATATGTGGTAGTCCATTTGAAATCTGAAAAAGACAAATATTTAGGAACAGATGGAGTATAAGAGTAGACATGGAGATATATCTCCAGCATAGTCTACAACAAAAATGTGCTGGACTGGTTAGCCCCGGATGCTCGCAACGCGATGACATGAGTTCGAATTTTGTCTTTAACTTTAGATTTTTATATTATATATTACTAATTTAATATATACTTCTTTCGCTACTGTATTGACAGTGGAACCCACAGAGTACTTAGAATACAAGATTAAGGACAGACTTGTTTCTTTTTGATTTTCTGTACGAAGCTGTAGCCATCCCGCAAGTCACGTGTACACTGTACATGCAATTAACTTTTTTATAGAGGGACAATCATACACGCAATTAACTCAAACGGATTGGATGTCACTCTATTATTTACAGCATAAGAGCATCTCCAACGGAAGCCAGCAGATTTCCTCCCGCTTTCTTCCGCGGAGGACGACATCAAACGCCAGCGGCATACATTTTGACAACTCTAACCAACCAGATGAAATTCATGCAAACACGGACTGATTTCATATAAGCATGAAGGATTTCGTATAAAAAAGCCGGATCTTCATATAAACATGATGGATTTCATTACATTTACATGAACTAAGCGGTGCCAATCCGGCTCTGTAGGTATAATTAATACTCCCTCCGTTAGCTGGAGAGGGAGTACATAATCTAAATGGAGAGGTAGTACATAATCTAAATGGCCGCCCGCGGATCCCTTTGTCTTCCTCATGTCGGGCAGACACTTTGCGGGGTCGACGAAGGTCCTCGGAAGAGACGAAGAAGCAAAGAAACCACCTGAATGCGCAGTCGTCGCCTCGGCGGTGGCCGTCATGGGACCCAAGTTGCGGCGGCCTCCCGTGTTCTACTTCTCCTCGATGATGGTGGCGGACACAGAGAAGCTGGCCACCGACTCGTCGCTCTCCACACACCCAGCTTCTGTCTCTGCCTGCATGGCACTGTCGCAGGCACGGGAGGCGTGGCACCGCAGACATTGGTGGCGCGGTACGATGCGGCAGCGACGACGCCCGTACCAGCGTGGAGCAACTTGCCCGTCCTCATTGAGCTGAACTAGAGCGGCGAGTTGCTGAACCACGCGCCTGCTTGGGGCGGCAACTGGCTCCGTCGGGCCAAGCGAGGTTGGTGAAGCACCGGGCGGCCTCGCCCGTATCCGGAGGGCTCTGCGGGCCACCCAGCCGGGTAATATGCTGGAGAACGGCTCCTCGGAAGCCATCGGAAGAGTGGAGAAAATGGTGAAGGAGTAAATGGGGGAGCGGTGGAGGGGTGCGATTCTTGCCCGCTATGTGTCTGGCCTCGTGTAAATAGAGGGCGGACGGTAGGAGCTTGGCCGGCGTCTGGCCTCGTTTGGAGCATGGTTAAAAATATAGCCAGCTACTGCCTATAACATGTTGCCATGTCATTTAAAGCCAATGTAATAGCTAACACGTAATAGTTGGATATAAGAAAGTACTACTTTGTCAACATACGGCCCACCTTCCACTCTCACAAAGCTTCTTGGACCTCGTGCTACAGCCGGCTGTAAGTCTACATCCTGCTTCCCCTCTCTCTCCTCTTCTCTCGCTTCCAACTAAGCAATAATACAATATTTAAATCCTTACAGCCCGCTTACATCACCCTATTAGGCCCTATAGGAATAGGGTGGAGGACAACGTCAAAACCTACAGGCTTGAAATTGGAGGAATTTTTCTAACTAGTGGTGCTCGGAACACAGGAAGCTATGCTAGCTGTACAGGAGATAGAATGCACTTATGGCTGGATTAAGAAAAATCAAGGGCAACCTGCTGTACATGCGACCGGGTGAATCATTGTTACATGTGAACATAGACCACATACACCACCACCGTTTTAGCAACACAGGTCCATGCATGGTCCATGTAAACCAGGTGTATGCCACTTCTAGAGCCAGACATGTCAAATCCAGTGCTCCTGCACTGGGCCAGCTTGCCTTGGGTGTCGTGGAAATAACACGGCAGATGTCCGGTTTAACGGACTTGGTGATGGAACCATCGCACGGGTTAGCTTGAAGGGGTTAAAAGCACACAAAGGACACAAGGAATTTTATACTAGTTCGGCCCCTTCGATGAAGGTAAAAGCCTACGTCTAGTTTGGTTTGGTATTGCTTGGGCATCGATGAATAGGGAGCGGATCGCTTGCCTATGTCTCGACGGGTTGTTCTTGCTTGTCCCTGGACCGTCGCCGGGTCATCCCTTTATATAGAGGCGACGCCTGGTCCGGTTTACAGAGTCCCGAGGCCGGCTCATACTCGTGTCCGCCTCGGTCTCTGCTCTTTCTTTCTTATCTCTCGAGTTACATGATCAGGTGGTTTACAAACTGTAACTCTATATACGGGCCCTAAGATCTCATGGGCCGTAGCCTCTACTAAATATTACAATGATACAAATATATTACCGTAATCCGGTTTACACTAGCCGGTTCATACCTGCTAGTAATATCCCTGACATTCGGCCCCAGAATGATTTGAACTTGTTCACATCAATCTTCCCAGTCTTGCATAATCTTCCTCCTTGTGTCTTCTCATTTTTGTAAACCGGCCCTGACGTCATCCTTGAAAATCGCTTAATTTGACTGTGACATCACTTCCGCATTTAACGCACCCAGCTGTCTATCGACTTTGTTTAAAGGTCGTCCTGAGAATCGAGGCGACAGAGGATCTTTATCCAATCTTCTGCCTCCTCAAATCTCGCGCCTGTCTTTTCGGCTCTGCCCCTCTATAAATACTGCTGCCTCTGTTCTTTATCTCCTTCCGCTCGTTCTTCTTCCTCCGTCGCCCGAGCTCAAGTCTCCGCCGCCGTCCATCGAGCTCAAGTCTCCGCCGGCCGCTGCATCAACCTGAGTGCGACCAGAGAAACTCCGCCGCCGCTTCTTGCTGTTCCAGGTACCTCATCTTCCTCGCCGCAGATCTATAGTTCTAGGGTTTTCTTCTCGCGCCTCCGGCATTAATCCTCAGTGAAAGCTTCATCTGTTCCTCCTAGGCACCAAGTTCTCAGTAATTTCAGCCTTTAGATCTTGCCCTTGAAACTTTCCTCTGTTCCGCTGCCGTATACTTTAGATCTTGTCCTTTAGATTCAACCTTTAAATTTGTCTGCTCTATATATAATCCTCCTAGTTCTTTTTGCAATAGCAGCATATTTGTTTTTGTTTTTCCTGAGCGCTCAGATCTTTTCTACCTTAACTATCTGTGAAAACTTGTTTCTTCACCTTTGTAGGTCTATAAAGTATTCTCCGGTTTAAACAGTCATATGCTACTTCTGTAAAAAAATCAATGACAAACACGACGGTTTAGCTTCTCTTTATTATCATGAACCGGTAGTACTACATTTTCCTGCTTACTGCCGGGTTAGCCATATCATTAGTCCCTTGTCTAAACCGTTGCATGGTCTTTGCATATGTCTTCCGGTTTATGCCACTATACTTAAATAATCCGGGTTTACACTTTACCCTTTCAGCACTTGTTCTTCTGTTGCTATGGCAAAACAGTTTGTCTCCTGCAACTGGGTTCCTTCCGTTATTACGGAAGAAGATTTAGCCAATGCTGCTGCAATTGGCACTTCAGGCCCTTAGTCCGTTTTAAAATGGCGGGCTCCAGGAGATGAATGCCCTCCTACTCCCAAAGAGGGAGAAGTTATTGTCTTCTTCGACCACATTGCTCGAGGCTTTACTCCTCCTGGTTCAAAGTTTTTCCGGGATGTGCTTGCCGCTTTCCAGCTTCATCCTCAGGACATAGGTCCCAACTCTGTTTCCAACATCTGTGATTTTCAAGTATTCTCTGAGGTGTATTTGCAAGAAGAACCATCAGTCGACCTGTTCCGGGACTTCTTCCACCTAAACCGGCGAACTGAGTTTACTAGTGGACCTCATCAAGAACTAGGCGGGGTCAGCATTCAGAAGAAAAAAGATGGAGTCTTTCCTCATGCCGCTCTCCACACGCACCCCAAGGAATGGAATAAATCTTGGTTCTATTGTATTGAAACTTCACCTGAAGGGGAAAACCCATTGCCGGGTTATCGCGAGCACCGTCTTCCGGAGGATCACCCTTTGCCGCAGCGCCTCAGCTCCTCAGAGCGACCCCGGTTTGCTTCTCAACTTGCAAGGCTAAAAGTTTTTATGGCCAATGGCTTAACCGGAGTAGATTTTATGCGCTGCTGGCTTTCTTGGAGCATCCTTCCTCCGAGTCCGCGACCCAGCTTGATGTATAAATATTCTGGTAAACCGGATGATCCTCAACGTTTCTCTAAGAACAAACTTTCAGAATCGGAAGTCACTGAATCTGCTAAGAAGATGCTAAATGTCACATTAGAAGAATGTAGCCAAACCGGATTGGCTCCATATTACAAGAAAAACAAGCTGCCTGCAGTAAGTCTTGCTTTCCTTCGTATGTTTGTAATCCATTCCTTTAAACCGTTCTTTCAATTACTTTCACCTTTTGAACAGGCTGATGATCCTTTTTGGAAGAGGAAACCTCAGGAGAAGGCTGGAAAACAGCACGCCGGAAAGCTTTCGCTATCAAGAAGAGAAAGGCGGCTGCTGGTTCCGGTTCACACGCTGAAGATGATGATCCGGACTCCGAGGTATGAATTAACCCGGCTATGTCTTATTTACTTTTTATCCATATTTGTGTTTAACGGTAAATTTTCGCAGGAGTTGGCTGAAGGGGATAAACCGGCGGAAATTGAGATAACTATTCTTTCTTCAGATTCAGAACCACCTCCACCAAAAATTCGTCGGACAGTCCGGAAATATCAGTTTGCTCACCCTTATGCTCAACTGGACCCCAATTTTCTTTTGAAGAAACAGCAACATGAAGCCCTTCGCCGGACTACCCGCCATAGTGGCCTTGCAGTTGAATCATCTGGAATTTACCTTACTCCGATTCGGAGGCGCCGCTCGGAGGTTATACTCTCTCCAACTCTTCTTCACCCCAAGGCCGGGCTTATACACAAACCACTTAAACCGTCTGACCCTGATTATCAGGACACTCCTTTATCTTCTTCCGGCGAATCAACTGCCACACAACTCCCACCCCTGAAAACTGTCCCAGGGTAAGTCTTTTTAATTTATCCGGTTTATGATTGCACTTTGCTTTACAGTTCTGACTTCTTTTTCCAATTTCTTTCAGCAAGCCTAAACCCAGCAAAAAGGCAAAGGCCAACAAACCAACTGCTGAGGCTGCTACTGATGATCCGGCGGTTGATCCGGATACTACTCTCCCTCCTGAAGGCGAGCCCACAGTTCAACTAGAAGATCCTGCTCCTATGGATCATACCACTGCCCCTGGAAATCCTCATACTGACAACGTTCGTGAACCGGCAAGTCCTTCCCGGGCCCACTCTCCTCAGACTAGTCCGGCTCCTG
Source organism: Secale cereale (assembly GCA_902687465.1). Taxonomy (NCBI): domain Eukaryota; kingdom Viridiplantae; phylum Streptophyta; class Magnoliopsida; order Poales; family Poaceae; genus Secale; species Secale cereale. The sequence continues at coordinate 138,543,534 of LR738711.1, read as the reverse complement.
CTAGGCCGGTTCACACTGCGACCCCACCACCGACGACTGCTTCTCCGGAAGTTCAAGTAACCGGCACAGCATACACCGCTCCTACTGAGCCCACTGTTCTGGCCAAGCATACGGCTAAAGCGGAGAAGCTGCATCAAGAAAAGGGAAAATGGAGTACAGAGCTGTCTAGCCTTGCCGACATTTGTGCTCAGGAGCTCTATTCCGGGTACTTGAACCGGCTTCATAGCAGTCGAGATTATGAGGCGGGCTTGGTTAACCTGATGAAGTACAAGTATGAGGTAATCCTTTGCTTTTTATATGCTTCTGTCTATATTATAGTAGCCCCCATGTTCCGGTTTAGCTATGTTTAGAAGGTGAACCGGTACTTCCTGATTAAGCAGATGATCTTACATTAGCCCCCAAGTTCCAGGGGCATAATTCGGTTTATGTGCCTGGGACTTGTCTAAATTTTTCCTTTGATACTGCAACTGCCCATTAGCCCCCAAGTGTCAATTAGACAACTTGTTTGTGTGCTTGAGACTTGTCTTTAAATTGCTATCATTTGACGCTTCAACTGCCCATTAGCCCCCAAGTGTCAAGTAGACAACTTGTTTGTGTGCTTGAGACTTGCCTGACTTTTGCTTTTATTCCACTTGATTTTTATTGTAGGCTGATTTGAACCGGAGAGCTGAAGAGATCACTGAACTCCGGAACAGACTTGCTGAAACGGAGTCTGCTACTTCTAAGGCCAAAAAAGACTTGGCGCTGAGCTTAAAGACTGCTGAACAACTAAAGAAATTCTTTGAAGAGGAGCGGACCACCCTTGAGGTTCAGAAGAAGGATCTGGAAAAAAAGGGCAAAGGACGCTGAGGAAGCCCTTAATCCGGTGACTGAAGAGTTAACCAGCTTAAAGCGGCAAATAGAATTGATGACTTCTGCTGTCTTCAGTAAGTACTTAATCTGTATTCCTGCTTTCATCCTTGCAATTTTAATCCGTTCCGGTTTAACTATGATAATCATATACAGGGCGCCGTGTCACCCATCTTGGGGATGATTTGCGGAAAAAACTCAAGGCGTGTTATACTTTTGTCGAGCAGCTGTATTTCGGCGCTCAAAGGATCATAAGTGCAATATCCTTCAATAAACCGCCCCCTACGACCATCCAAGGTACATTAGAAAAACTGTCTGTCTTGCCAGTGCGCTTGGAGGAAGTTAAGAAGTCTGCTGCTCGAGCCGGTTCCCTCATGGTGCTTACCAGAGCGAAAGCGTGGGTTCTGGACTTTGATCCGGAAGAAGCTTTGAATGGGTATCCCAATACTAAAGATGACGGATCAGCTTTTACTGCAAAAGATCTCCACGCCTTGACGAAGGAGATGCGGCCTCTCGCTAGCAAGCTTGCTGCCGAATCAGACTTGTCCAGGTATCATCCGGGGTATCGGCCGGTTTATGATACCGTCAATCTAATCCCACCAGTACACCCTCATACTTTCGCCCCAGATATTGATCCTTCTGAGCTCATCAATGAAGAGATGTACTTTCGTGCTTTAACAAAAATCAATTGGTGCGTCCCTGACTTCCAGCCGCTTCAAGAAGAGGAGGAGACTCCGGAACAAATTGATCCCCAGCCGTCGCAGCAGGAAGAAGCGTAGATCATAGTATGTCTTTGTAGTTGCAGTCTCATGTTGCTGGACAATCTTTAATCCGTTCAGGCTTGCTATGCCTTGTAATAGGATAGTATAAAACATTATTCGTCTTGTGTTGGAGATATGCCCTAGAGGCACTAATAAAAGCATTATTATTATATCTCCTTGTTCATGATAATTGTCTGTTATTCATGCTTGAATTGTATTGTACGGAAACAACGATACATGTGTGAATACATAGACCACAATGAGTCCCTGGTAGGCCTCTAGTTACCAGCTCGTTGATCAACTGATGGTCACGGTTTCCTGACCATGGACATGAGATGTCAGTGATAACGGGATCACATCATTAGGAGAATGATGTGATGGACAAGACCCAAACTTGAGCATTACACGAGATCGTATAGTTCATAAGGCATAAGCTTTTCGGTGTCATGTATTTATTCCTTAGACCATGAGGTTGTACAACTCCCGGATACCGTATGAGTACTTTGGGTGTGCCAACCGTCACAACGTAACTGGGTGGCTATAAAGGTACGCATCGGGTATCTCCGAAAGTGTCTATTGAGTTGGTACGAACCGAGACTGGGATGTTGTCACTCCGTATGACGGAGAGGTACCTCTGGGCCCACTCGGTAAGACATCATCATAATGAGCTCAATGTGACTAAGTAGTTAGTCACGGGATGATGAATTACGGATCGAGTAAAGAGACTTGCCATGACGAGATTGAACAAGGTATCGAGAATACCGACGATCGAATCTCGGGCAAGTAACGTACCGATGGACAAAGGGAGTAACATACGGGATTGAGTGAATCCTTGACACGGTGGTTCATCCGATGAAGATCATCGAGGAACACGTGGGAACCAACATGGGTATCCAGATCCCGCTGTTGGTTATTGAACGGAGAGTCGTCTCGGTCATGTCTACGTGTCTCCCGAACCCGTAGGGTCTACACACTTAAGGTTCAGTAACGCTAGGGTCGTAGAGATAAATGCACGTGGAAACCCGAAAGTTGTTCGGAGTCCCGGATGAGATCCCGGACGTCACGAGGAGTTCCGGAATGGTCCGGAGGTAAAGATTGATATATAGGAAGTCCAGTTTCGGCTATCGGGTAACCTCCGGGGGTCACCGGGAGCGTCCCGGGACCACCGGGGGGCCCCGGGGGTCCACCGGGTGGGGCCACCCATCCCGGTGGCCCCCCTAGGCCGCAAGGGGAAGTGTCCAGCCCTAATGGGCTGGTGCACCACTAGGGGGCCCACCTCCCCATGCGCCTAGGGTTAAAACCCTAAGGGGGAGGGGGGCTCCACTTGCCTTGAGGGGCAAGGAACCCCCCCTGGTCGGCGCCCCCCCTGCAGATTGGATCTGCAGGGGCCCTAGCGCACCCCTTGGCCCCTATATATATGTGGGAGGGGAGAGGGCAGCCGCACCATTGCCCTGGCGCCTCTCCCCCTCCCGTCACACCTCCATACTCCAATGCAGGGCGCCCGGCGAAGCCCTGCTGCGATCTCCACTGCATCCGTCATCACGTCGTCGTGCTGCCGGATCTCTGACGACTTCTCCTCCCCCCTTGCTGGATCAAGAAGGAGGTGACATTGCTGCACCGTACGTGTGTTGAACGCGGAGGTGCCGTCCGTTCGGCGCTAGATCATCGGTGACGAAGAACGCGAAGAGTACGACTACTTCATCCACGCTTCTTCGAAAGCTTCCGCACGCGATCTACATAATGGTATGTAGATGCACTCTTACTTGCTTGTTGCTAGATGTCTCCATAGTTGGATCTTGGTGAAAGCGTAGAATTTTTTTGAATTATGCTACTTTCCCTAACAGTGGTATCAGAGCTAGGTTTTATGCGTAGCATCTTGCACGAGTAGAACACAAAGCAGTTGTGGGCGTCTTGATTTTGTTCAACTTTCTTACCGTTACTAGTCAATCTTGATTTGGCGGTATTGTGGGATGAAGCGGCCCGGACCGACTTTACACATACGCTTACGTGAGACTGGTTCCACCGACAGACATGCACTAGATGCATAAGGTGGCTGGCAGGTGTCTGTCTCTCCTACTTTAGTCGGATCAGATTCGATGAAAAGGGTCCTTATGAAGGGTAAATAGAAATTGACAAATCACGTTGTGGTTTTGGCGTAGGTAAGAAACGTTCTTGCTAGAAATCCTATAGAAGCCACGTAAAACTTGCAACAACAATTAGAGGACGTCTAACTTGTTTTTGCAGCATGTGCTATGTGACGTGGTATGGCCAAAACGAAGATGTGATGAATGATATATGTGATGTATGAGATTGATCATGTTTTTGTAATAGGGAATCACGACTTGCATGTCGATGAACTTGACAACCGGCAGGAGCCATAGGAGTTGTCTTAATTATTGTATGACCCGCGTGCCACTGAATAACGCCATGTAATTACTTTACATCATTGCTAAACGTTAGCTATAGTAGTAGAAGTAATAGTTGGCGTGACGACTTCTTCAAGACACGATGATGGAGATCATGATGATGAAGATCATGGTGTCGAGCCGGTGACAAGATGATCATGGTGCCCCGAAGATGGAGATCCAAGGAGCAAGATGATATTGGCCATATCATGTCACTTTAATTGATTGCATGTGATGTTTATCATGTTTATGCATCTTGTTTACTTAGAACGACGGTAGTAAATAAGATGATCTCTCACTAAAATTTCAAGTATTGTGTTTCCCCTAACTGTGCACCGTTGCTAAAGTTCGTTGCTCCGAAGCACCACGTGATGATCGGGTGTGATAGGTTCTAACGTTCGCATACAATTGGTGTAAGACAGATTTACACACGCGATACACTTAGGGTTCACTTGACGAGCCTAGCATGTACAGACATGGCCTCGGAACACGGAAGACCGAAAGGTCGAACACGAGTCGTATAGAATATACGATCAACATGAAGATGTTCACCGTTGATGACTAGTCCGTCTCACGTGATGATCGGACACGGGCTAGTCGATTCGGATCGTGTATCACTTAGATGACTAGAGAGATGTCATTCTGAGTGGGAGTTCATTAAAATTTGATTAAGATGAACTTAATTATCATGAACTTAGTCTAAATTCTTTACAATATCTCTTGTAGATCAAATGGCCCACGCTCAGGTTTCCCTCAACTTCAACGCGTTCCTAGAGAAAACCAAGCTGAAAGACGATGGTAGCAACTATACGGATTGGGTCCGTAACCTGAGGATTATCCTCATAGCTGCCAAGAGATCATATGTCCTAGAAGCACCGCTAGGTGATGCACCTGCTCTCGATGCGGCCCAAGACGTTTTGAACGTCTGGCAGTCGCGTAGTGATGATTACTCCCTGGTTCAATGCGGCATGCTTTACAGTTTAGAATCGGGGCTCCAAAAACGTTTTGAGCACCACGGAGCATATGAGATGTTCGTAGAGCTGAAAATGGTTTTCCAAGCTCATGCCCGAGTCGAGAGATATGATGTCTCCGACGCATTCTATAGCTGTAAGATGGAGGAGAACAGTTCTGTCAGTGAGCACATCCTCAAGATTTCAGGATTGCACAACCGCTTGTCTCAGCTGGGAATGAATCTCCCAGATGAAGCGGTCGTTGACAGAATCCTCCAGTCGCTCCCACCAAGCTTCAAGAGCTTCGTGTTGAACTTCAATATGCAGGGGATGGAGAAGTCCATTCCCGAGGTGTATTCGATGCTGAAATCAGCGGAGGTGGATATCAAGAAAGAACATCAAGTGTTGATGGTCAATAAAACCACTAAGTTCAAGAAAGGCAAGGGTAAGAAGAACTTCAAGAAGGACGGCAAGGGAGTTGCCGCGCCTGGCAAGCCTGTTGCCGGGAAGAAGCCAAAGTATGGACCCAAGCCTGAGACTGAGTGTTTTTATTGCAAGGGAACGGGTCACTGGAAGCGGAACTACCCCAAATATTTAGCAGACAAGAAGGTCGGCAACGTCAAAGGTATATATGATATACATGTTATTGATGTGTACCTTACCAGCACTCGTAGTAGCTCCTGGGTGTTCGATACCGGTGCAGTTGCTCACATTTGTAACTCAAAACAGGAGTTGCGGAATAAACGGAGACTGGCGAAGGATGAGGTGACGATGCGCGTCGGGAATGGTTCCAAGGTCGATGTGATCGCCGTCGGTATGCTACCTCTACATCTACCCTCGGGATTAGTTTTAAACCTCAATAATTGTTATTTAGTACCAGCTTTGAGCATGAACATTGTATCTGGATCTCGTCTTATGCGAGATGGCTACTCTTTCAAATCAGAGAATAATGGTTGTTCTATTTATTTGAGAGATATGTTTTATGGTCATGCCCCGCTGGTCAATGGTTTATTTTTGATGAATCTCGAACGTAGTGATACACATATTCATAGTGTAGATGCCAAAAGATGTAAAGTTGATAATGATAGTCCCACATACTTGTGGCATTGCCGCCTTGGTCATATTGGTGTCAAACGTATGAAGAAGCTCCATTCAGATGGACTTCTAGAGTCTCTTGATTATGAATCATTTGACACGTGCGAACCATGCCTCTTGGGCAAGATGACCAAGACTCCGTTCTCCGGAACAATGGAGCGAGCAACCAACTTGTTGGAAATCATACATACCGATGTGTGCGGTCCAATGAGTGTTGAGGCTCGCAGAGGCTACCGTTATGTTCTCACCCTCACGGATGACTTGAGTAGATACGGGTATATCTATTTGATGAAACACAAGTCTGAGACCTTTGAAAAGTTCAAGGAATTTCAGAATGAGGTTGAGAATCAACGTGACAGAAAGATAAAGTTCTTGCGATCGGATTGTGGGGGTGAATATTTAAGTCATGAATTTGGCACACACCTTAAGAGCTGTGGAATTGTTTCACAATTGACACCGCCCGGAACACCTCAACGTAACGGTGTGTCCGAACGTCGAAATCGTACTCTGTTGGACATGGTGCGATCTATGATGTCCCTCACCGATTTACCGCTATATTTTTGGGGTTATGCTTTATAGACTGCCGCATTCACTTTAAATAGGGCTCCGTCGAAATCCGTTGAGACGACTCCGTATGAACTTTGGTTTGGCAAGAAACCGAAGCTGTCATTTCTAAAAGTTTGGGGTTGCGATGCTTATGTCAAGAAACTTCAACCTGAAAAGCTCGAACCCAAATCGGAGAAATGCGTCTTCATAGGATACCCAAAGGAAACAATTGGGTACACCTTCTACCACAAATCCGAAGGCAAAGTCTTTGTTGCCTAGAATGGATGCTTTCTGGAGAAAGAGTTTCTCTCGAAAGAAGTGAGTGGGAGGAAAGTAGAACTTGATGAGGTGACAGTCACCCCTCCTGCAACGGAAAGTAGCGCAGCACAGGAAAATGTTCCTGAGGTGCCTGCACCGACAAGGGAGGAAGTTGATGATAATGATCATGAAGAAACAGATCAAGTTACTACTGAACTTCGAAGGTCCACAAGGGCACGTTCCGCACTAGAGTGGTACGGCAACCCTGTACTGGAAATCATGTTGTTAGACAACGGTGAACCTTCGAACTATGAAGAAGTGATGGCAGGCCCGGATTCCAATAAATGGCTTGGAGCCATGAAATCCGAGATAGAATCCATGTATGAAAACAAAGTATGGACTTTGGTGGACTTGCCTGATGATAGGCACGCCATAAAAAACAAATGGATATTTAAGAAGAAGACAGACGCGGATGGTAATGTGACCATCTATAAGGCTCGGCTTGTCGCTAAGGGTTATCGACAAGTTCAAGGGATTGACTACGACGAGACTTTCTCTCCCGTAGCGATGCTGAAGTCAGTCAGAATCATGTTAGCTATTGCCGCATTCTATGATTATGAGATATGGCAAATGGACGTCAAAACAGCATTCCTTAACGGCTTCCTCAAGGAAGAGTTGTATATGATGCAACCGGAAGTTTTTGTCGATCCAAAGAACTCTAACAAGGTATGCAAGCTCCAGCGCTCGATTTACGGGCTGGTGCAAGCATCTCGGAGTTGGAATATTCGCTTTGATGAAGTGATCAAAGCGTTTGGCTTTATACAGACTTATGGAGAAGCCTGTATTTACAAGAAAGTGAGTGGGAGCTCTGTGGCATTTCTCATATTATATGTGGATGACATATTGCTGATGGGAAATGATATAGAATTCTTGGAAAATGTAAAGGCCTACTTGAATAAAAGTTTTTCAATGAAGGACCTTGGAGAAGCTGCTTACATATTAGGCATCAAAATCTATAGAGATAGATCAAGACGCCTCATTGGTCTTTCACAAAGTACATACCTTGACAAAATATTGAAGAAGTTTAATATGGATCAGTCAAAGAAAGGATTCTTGCCTGTTTTGCAAGGTATGAGATTGAGCAAGGCTCAGTCGCCGACCACGGCAGAAGATAGAGAAAAGATGAGTTTCATTCCCTATGCCTCGGCCATAGGTTCTATCATGTATGCCATGCTGTGTACCAGACCTGATGTGAACCTTGCCATAAGTTTGGTAGGGAGGTACCAAAGTGATCCCGGTACGGAACACTGGACAGCGGTCAAGAACATCCTAAAGTACCTGAAAATGACTAAGGATATGTTTCTCGTTTATGGAGGTGACGAAGAGCTCGTCGTAAAGGGTTACGTCGATGCTAGCTTCGACACATATCTGGATGACTCTAAGTCTCAAACCGGATACGTGTATATTTTGAATGGAGGGGCAGTCAGCTGGTGCAGTTGCAAACAGAGCGTGGTGGCAGCGTCTACATGTGAAGCGGTGTACATAGCTGCTTCTGAAGCAGCGCAGGAAGGAGTCTGGATGAAGGAGTTCATCACCGACCTAGGAGTCATTCCAAGCGCGTCAAGCCCGATGACTCTCTTCTGTGACAACACTGGTGCTATTGCTATTACCAAGGAGCCCAGGTTTCACAAGAAGACCAAGCACATCAAGCGCCATTTCAATTCCATCCGGAATTATGTTCAGGATGGAGACATAGATATTTGTAAAGTGCATACGGATCTGAATGTCGCAGACCCGTTGACTAAACCACTTTCACGAGCAAAACATGATCAACACCAGAACTCTATGGGTGCTCGATTCATCACAATGTAACTAGATTATTGACTCTAGTGCAAGTGGGAGACTGTTGGAGATATGCCCTAGAGGCAATAATAAAAGCATTATTATTATATCTCCTTGTTCATGATAATTGTCTGTTATTCATGCTTGAATTGTATTGTACGGAAACAGCGATACATGTGTGAATACATAGACCACAATGAGTCCCTTGTAGGCCTCTAGTTACCAGCTCGTTGATCAACAGATGGTCACGGTTTCCTGACCATGGACATGAGATGTCAGTGATAACGGGATCACATCATTAGGAGAATGATGTGATGGACAAGACCCAAACTTGAGCATAACACGAGATCGTATAGTTCGTAATGCATAAGCTTTTCGGTGTCAAGTATTTATTCCTTAGACCATGAGGTTGTACAACTCCCGGATAACGTAGGAGTACTTTGGGTGTGCCAGCCGTCACAACGTAACTGGGTGGCTATAAAGGTACACATCGGGTATCTCCGAAAGTGTCTGTTGAGTTGGTACGAACCGAGACTGGGATGTTGTCACTCCGTATGACGGAGAGGTACCTCTGGGCCCACTCGGTAAGACGTCATCATAATGAGCTCAATGTGACTAAGTAGTTAGTCACGGGATGATGGATTATGGATCGAGTAAAGAGACTTGCCATGACGAGATTGAACAAGGTATCGGGAATACCGACGATCGAATCTCGGGCAAGTAACGTACCGATCGACAAAGGGAGTAACATACGGGATTGAGTGATTCCTTGACACGGTGGTTTTTCCGATGAAGATCATCGAGGAACACGTGGGAACCAACATGGGTATCCAGATCCCGCTGTTGGTTATTGACCGGAGAGTCGTCTCGGTCATGTCTACGTGTCTCCCGAACCCGTAGGGTCTACACACTTAAGGTTCGGTAACGCTAGGATCGTAGAGATAAATGCACGTGGAAACCTGAAAGTTGTTCGGAGTCCCGGATGAGATCCCGGACGTCACGAGGAGTTCCGGAATGGTCCGGAGGTAAAGATTGATATATAGGAAGTCCAGTTTCGGCTATCGGGTGACCTCCGGGGGTCACCGGGAGCGTCCCGGGACCACCGGAGGGGCCCCGGGGGTCCACCGGGTGGGGCCACCCATCCCGGTGGGGACCCTAGGCCGCAAGGGGAAGTGTCCAGCCCTAATGGGCTGGCGCACCACTAGGGGGCCCACCTCCCCATGTGCCTAGGGTTAAAACCCTAAGGGGGAGGGGGGCTCCACTTGCCTTGAGGGGCAAGGAACCCCCCCGGCCGCCGCCCCCCCTGCAGATTAGATCTGCAGGGGCCCTAGCACACCCCCTGGCCCCTATATATATGTGGGAGGGGAGAGGGCAGCCTCACCCTTGCCCTGGCGCCTCTCCCCCTCCCGTCACACCTCCATACTCCAACGCAGGGCGCCCGGCGAAGCCCTGCTGCGATCTCCACCGCATCCGTCATCACGCCGTCGTGCTGCCAGATCTCTGACGACTTCTCCTCCCCCCTTGCTGGATCAAGAAGGAGGTGACGTTGCTGCACCGTACGTGTGTTGAACGCGGAGGTGCCGTCCGTTCGGCGCTAGATCATCGGTGACGAAGAACGCGAAGAGTACGACTACTTCATCCACGCTTCTTCGAAAGCTTCCGCACGCGATCTACATAACGGTATGTAGATGCACTCTTACTTGCTCGTTGCTAGATGTCTCCATAGTTGGATCTTGGTGAAAGCGTAGAATTTTTTTGAATTATGCTACGTTCCCCAACATCTTGATCCGGCTATTCCAACTTCTTGTTCTGACGTTGCCGATTTAAATCTGATCTGATATGGTTTATTCTGCATATTATACGTTCCTGCATAGATAACACTGAAAATATGTCCTAGCGGTTTACCGCTGGACAAATTAAATTGCTCTCACAATATGTCAAACAAGTGTATGTTTGTATCAAAAATAACTTTATACCTGAGGTCAAGTATGCTTGATACTCTTAATCCGGCGAAATTTGTCATTTTTAAGGGAGCCTTTTGATAGACCCAAATAATAATCCCGGGTCTTATAGAAGCTACCGGTTTAGATCATGCTTGGCTTCTTACTTTGTTTCCGCCTGATGATTCCGCTGAAGCTCTTAGCTTTCTGATTTGGCTTCTGCCTGATGATTGTTCCGGGTTATGATGAACGCCGGTTTAACCCTTGCTGGTGTCTATAACCCAGATTTTGAACTTATGCTGGTGTTCATGACCCAGACTTTTGAACTTATGCTGGTGTTCATGACCCAGAATTTTTGAACTTATGCTGGTGTTCATGACCCAGACTTTTGAAGATACGTGGTCAACTCTGGAGTTGTCCCACTTCGGATTTAAAGAACCATAAAACATAAACACCAGAAATGCAAATTTGCAAATAAAACCATGTAGTCGAGGCTTTTTACGAGCTGCCAGGCTCAAAGCAAGGTTCAGCCAATCAATGGATGCGGGTACCATCCAGAGGGCCGGTCGATGGATGCGGGTACCATCCATAGGAACCGGATATGACCAACAGGGGTTAAGCTAGAATTCGGGTACAATCCTGCCCCCTGCTGGCCATATAAAACTTTGCCAATCACTGGATGCGGGTACCATCTAGAGGGCCTTTATGGTTCGGGTACAACCATAGAAAAGAACTTTGCCAATCACTGGATGCGGGTACCATCCAGAGGGCCTTTATGAAACTTAGCCAATCACTCGATGCGGGTACCATCCAGAGGGCCTTATGAAACTTAGCCAATCACTGGATGCGGGTACCATCCAGAGGGCCTTATGAAACTTAGCCAATCACTGGATGCGGGTACCATCTAGAGGGCCTTTATGTCATGTCTTCTTTGGCTCGGATATGACCTCTGTTTGAACAGTAATCGCTTCGGTGAGTTTTATTGCTCCAGAGTATATATTCCCTGCATAAACATTTTAAACCGATCGAAGCGTTTGGATATATGACATATGATAAGAAATGTATGGTTGTCACCATAAGATACTCGTATTGGAAAAAAGGCTGAGCCCCCGGTTTACCGAGGGTGCCGGTTTATTCATTAATCATAATATATACATAGGATAGAGTGGAGCTCATGGCTCAGGTATAGTAGGGCCGCAAGAGGGCAATGTTCCACGGCCTCTTTGTCTCTTCTTCTGATGTCCGTGAGTCCTTGTGTTCTCGAATGTCCACCAGGTAATATGAACCGTTGTGTAGATTCTTGCTAACCACGAAGGGCCCTTCCCAAGGCGGGGATAGCTTGTGCATATCTGTTTGATCTTGGATGAGCCGGAGCACCAAATCTCCCTCCTAGAACGTCCTGGTCTTGATCCGGCGACTATGATATCTGCGCAAGTCTTGTTGATAAATCGCAGACCGTGCTGCTGCTATATCGCGTTCTTCATCCAGCCAGTCCAAACTGTCTTGTCTCGCCTGCTCGTTGGCCGCTTCAACATAGGCCGTCACCCTTGGCGAATCATGACGGATATCACTTGGAAGGACCGCTTCAGCGCCATATACCATAAAGAAGGGTGTGTAACCTGTGGACCGGTTTGGCGTAGTATTGATACTCCAAAGGACAGAAGGTAACTCCTCAACCCAGCACCCAGGTGTTCTTTGCAAGGGAGTCATAAGCCGGGGCTTGATACCTCGCAAAATCTCCTGATTTGCTCTTTCAGCTTGACCATTGGATTGAGGGTGGGCTACAGAAGATATCTCTAGGCGAATGTGTTCCCGTTGACAAAATTCTTCAATCTCACCCTTAGATAAATTGGTGCCATTGTCTGTGATGATGCTGTGTGGAAAGCCAAACCGGAAATTTACCTTTTTGATGAATTTAACTGCTGTTGCCGCATCACACTTGCTCACAGGCTCTGCCTCAATCCACTTTGTAAATTTATCCACAGCCACCGGTAGATGAGTTTTTTTTATCTTGGGATCGCTTAAAAGGTCCGACCATATCAAGCCCCCAAGTTGCGAACGGCCACGTTATCGGTATCATCCGGAGCTCCTGTGCCGGAACAAGAGCACGTCGTGAAAACTTCTGACAAGCATCACACTTCCGGACTAGATCCGCCGCATCAGCATGAGCTGTCAACCAATAGAATCCATGTCGAAAAGCCTCAGCTGTTGGGGAACGTTGCATGGGAAACAAAAAATTTCCTACGCTCACCAAGATCAATCTAGGAGATGCATCTACGAGGGAAGAGTCGGATCCACATACCCTTGTAGATCGCGATGCGGAAGCGTTGCAAGAACGCGGATGAAGGAGTCGTACTCGCCGCGATTCAGATCGCGGTTGATTCCGATCTAAGCGCCGAACAACGGCGCCTCCGCGTTCAACACACGTGCAGCCCGGTGACGTCTCCCACGCCTTGATCCAGCAAGGAGAGAGGGAGAGGTTGGGGAAGACTCCATCCAACAGCAGCACGACGGTGTGGTGGTGGTGGAGGAGCGCGGGACTCCAGCAGGGCTTCGCCAAGCGCTGCAAGAGACGAGGAGGGAGAGGGGTAGGGCTGCGCCAAGAGGGAGACGTTCTCATGTCTCTAGCAGCCCCAAAACCTCACATATATATAGGGGGAAGGGGGGGCTGCGCCCCCTTTAGGGTTTCCCACCCCTAGGGGTGCGGCAGCCCCCAAAAACCCATCTAGGGTGCGGCCAAGGGGGGGGAGAGAGAGGGGGCGCCCTAGGGTGGGCCTTAAGGCCCATCTGGACCTAGGGTTTGCCCCCCTCCACTCTCCATGCGCCTAGGGAATTGGTGGGGGGGCGCACCAGCCCCCTTGGGGCTGGTCCCCTCCCACACTTAGCCCACGCAGCCTTCAGGGGCTGGTGGCCCCACCTGGTGGACCCCCGGGACCCTCCCTGTGGTCCCGGTACATTACCGATATCGCCCGAAACTTTTCCGGTGACCAAAACAGGACTTCCCATATATGAATCTTTACCTCCGGACTATTCCGGAACTCCTCGTGACGTCCGGGATCTCATCCGGGACTCCGAACAACATTCGGTAACCGCGTACATACTTTCCCTATAACCCTAGCGTCATCGAACCTTAAGTGTGTAGACCCTACGGGCTCGGGAACCATGTAGACATGACCGAGACAACTCTCCGACCAATAACCAACAGCGGGATCTGGATACCCATGTTGGCTCCCACATGTTCCACGATGATCTCATCGGATGAACCACGATGTCAAGGATTCAATCAATCCCGTATACGATTCCCTTTGTCTATCGGTATAGCACTTGCCCGAGATTCGATCGTCGGTATACCGATACCTTGCTCAATCTCGTTACCGGCAAGTCTCTTTACTCGTTCCGTAACACATCATCCCGTGATCAACTCCTTGATCACATATTGTGCACATTATGATGATGTCCTACCGAGTGGGCCCAGAGATACCTCTCCGTCATACGGAGTGACAAACCCAGTCTCGATTCGTGCCAACCCAACAGACACTTTCGGAGATACCTGTAGTGCACCTTTATAGCCACCCAGTTACGTTGTGACGTTTGGTACACCCAAAGCATTCCTACGGTATCCGGGAGTTGCACAATCTCATGGTCTAAGGAAAAGATACTTGACATATAGAAAAGCTTTAGCATACGAACTACACGATCTGTGCTAGGCTTAGGATTGGGTCTTGTCCATCACATCATTCTCCTAATGATGTGATCCCGTTATCAACGACATCCAATGTCCATGGTTAGGAAACCGTAACCATCTATTGATCAACGAGCTAGTCGTCTAGAGGCTTACTAGGGACATGGTGTTTGTCTATGTATCCACACATGTATCTGAGTTTCCTTTCAATACAATTCTAGCATGGATAATAAACGATTATCGTGAACAAGGAAATATAATAATAACCAATTTATTATTGCCTCTAGGGCATATTTCCAACATCAGCCACCAAGGATTTTGAACCGGCATGATGACCACAATCCCCTTCATGAATCTCACGAAGAATATCACAACCTTCCTCAGCTGATACACACCGCTGAAATGCTCCAGAACACTGCGATGATGGAGTTCCCCGTTTGCAATTGTCATGGACTTAGAACGCCGGACAATCTGTCGTGCCTCGATCTCGTCGTCCGGTAGCTCTCCCCGGTTTAGATACGCCAAATAGGGCGGCGTCCAATCCGGAATAACATGAAGTGCCGCAACCAACTGTGCCTCCGGATCAGGAACAGCCAGGTCTTCCTCTGACAGTACTTACACTGATGGACTGTGCAACTCATCCAAAAAAGTATTTGGCGGTACCGGTTTACGTTGAGAACCCAGCCGGCTCAAAGCATCGGCCGCTTCATTCCTTTGCCGGTCTCTGTGATCCACCTGATACCCTTTAAAAAATCCTGCAACTGCTTCGACTTCTCGTCTGTAAGCTGCCATGAGAGGATCTCTTGAGTCCCACTTACCGGATACTTGCTGTGCCACTAAATCTGAATCGCCAAAGCACTTGACCTGGCTCAAATTCATCTCCTTGGCCATCCACAAGCCATGAAGCAACGCTTCATACTCTGCTGCATTATTAGTACAAGGAAACAATAAACGGAGGACATAACAAAACTTGTCTCCTCGCGGGGAAGTTAAAACAACTCCAGCCCCCGAGCCTTCTAACTGCCTTGAACCGTCAAAGTGAATTGTCTAGTATGTAAGATCCGGCTTCTCCTCTGGTGTTTGTAGTTCCGTCCAATCATTGATGAAATCCACCAATGCTTGAGATTTGATAGCGGTGCGTGGAACATATTTCAATTCGTGTGGGCTGAGCTCAATGGCCCACATCGCCACTCTGCCCGTAGCTTCCCTGTTCTGGATTATGTCCCCCAATGGTGCCGAACTAACAACAGTTATTTGATGGCCTTGGAAATAATGCTTCAACTTCCGGTTTGCCATGAACACACCATATACCAGCTTCTGCCAATGTGGGTACCTCTGCTTAGATTCAATGAGTACTTCACTGACGTAATAGACTGGACGCTGAACCGGATATTCCTTCCCTTCTTCCTTGCGTTCAACTACGATTGCCACACTAACTGCCCGTGCATTGGCGGCGACATATAACAGCAAAGGCTCATTATCAACAGGGGCAGCCAGGACCGGTGGTCTTGCCAGCTGTCGCTTCAAGTCTTCAAATGCAGCATTTGCTTCATCACTCCATATAAACCGATCCGTCTTTCTCAGCATCTGGTAAAGCGGAATCGCCTTTTCTCCCAAACGACTAATGAACCGGCTCAATGCTGTGATCCGGCCAGCGATACGCTGAACATCATTAATGCAAGCCGGTTTAGTTAAAGATGTGATTGCCTTGATCTTCTCTGGATTAGCTTCTATTCCTCTGTTTGACACCAAGAACCCAAGGAGCTTTCCTGCCGGAACACCAAAAGCACACTTCTCCGGATTAAGCATCATCTTATAGGCACGAAGATTGTCAAAGGTCTCCTTGAGGTCCTCTATCAGCGTCTCCTCTTTTCTTGACTTCACCATGATATCATCCACATAAGCATGAACATTTCTCCCTATCTGCCCCTTAAGACAGTTCTGTACGCAACGCTGATAAGTTGCCTGGGCACTTTTGAGCCCAAAAGGCATAGATACATAGCAAAAGGCACCAAAAGGAGTTATGAAAGCTGTCTTCTCCTGGTCCTTAACTGCCATCTTGATCTGGTGATATCCTGAATATGCATCCAAAAAACTTAGCCGCTCACATCCCGCTGTAGCATCGATGATCTGATCAATGCGAGGGAGAGCAAAAGGATCAGTTGGACAAGCTTTGTCGAGGTCTGTGTAGTCCACACACATTCTCCACTTTCCATTCTTTTTTAACACCAGTACCGGATTAGCCAACCATTCCGGATGAAAAACTTCAACTATGAACCCTGCGGCTAAAAGCGTGGCCACCTCTTCTCCTATAGCCTTGCGTCTTTCTTCGTTGAAACGGCGTAGATACTGCTTGACCGGTTTAAACTTCGGATCAATATTAAGACTGTGCTCAGCGAGTTCCCTCGGTATACCTGGCATGTCAGAAGGTTTCCATGCAAAGATATCCCGGTTCTCACGGATGAACTCGATGAGCGCGCTTTCCTATTTGGGATCAAGGCTAGCGCTGATAGTGAACTGCTTGGATGAATCGCCTGGCACAAAATCAACTTGCTTGGTCTCCTCCGCCGATTTAAACTTCAACGCCGGGTCATGCTCCGTAGTTGGCTTCTTCAACGGGGTCATATCTGCCGGATCAACATTATCCTTGTAAAACTTCAACTCCTCTGTAGCACACACTGCCTCCGCGTAAGCAGCGTCTCCCTCTTCACACTCCAATGCAATCTTGCGACTTCCATGGACCGTGATTGTGCCTTTGTGACCCGGCATCTTGAGCTGTAGGTAAACATAACACGGTTTGGCCATAAACTTGGCATAAACCGTCCTCCCGAACAGGGCATGATAAGGGCTCCGGATCCTGACGACTTCAAAAGTTATCATCTCCGACCTGGAATCCTGTTCATCTCCAAAGGTAACTTCTAGGTCAATTTTCCCAACTGGGTAAGCCGATTTACCTGGTACCACCCCATGAAACACCGTGTTTGACTGCCTTAGCTTTTTATCCGTCAATCCCATACGACGGAAAGTCTCATAATACAAGATATTGATGCTGCTGCCGCCATCCATAAGAACTTTAGTGAACTTGTAGCCACCCACCTGTGGTGCTACCACCAAGGCCAAGTGGCCCGGATTATCAACTCGCATCGGGTGATCCTCCCTGCTCCACACAATGGGCTGCTCTGACCAGCATAGGAATTGCGGCGTCGCCGGTTCAACCGCGTGGACCGCCCGCTTCAAAACTTTTTGATCCCGTTTACACAAACTCGTGGTAAACACATGATACTGCCCACTACTCAACTCCTTCGGATTACTCTGATATCCGGATTGCTGTTGCTGTTGCTGGCGCTGCTGATTACTTTGGCCCTGCTATTGGCTGCCTTGGTTATTGTAACCACCTTGACCATGCGGCTGATTGCCTTGGTTATTATAACCACCTTGACCATATTGATTATTGCCTCGGTTATTATAACCGCTGTTGTTGCCACGATATCCTGATCCGTAGCCGTTCCCCTGGTGACCCAGACCGTAGAACCCCGGGCCTGATCCGCCGTTTGGAGGCCCGTTGTTAGAGTTGAAGCGGCTCATTACAGCTTCCATCAAAGGCTTGCATTCTCCTATAGTGTGTTTTGCTGGTCGTTCCCTTGTGCTATGCTTCGGACAAGGCTGACTTAACTCCTGGTCCCAGCTAACATTCCCTACGCCGGTTTGTAGAGGCGGTTTGCCCTTATTGCGCTGAAAACCCCCTTGAACTTGGGTATTGGCCACGAAATCAGAGCCACCATCTGCTTTTCGCTTGCCTAAGAAACTGGTACTAGCCGGATTAATCTGCGCCGGTTTACCAGGCTTATTAACCTTTCCAGCTTTGTCTCCCTCCGCTTCTGGATACTTATTGTTGTCGGAGTCCCCGTATTTCACCAGAGCGCTCATGAGAGTTCCCATATCATTGCAATGCCGTTTAAGCCGTCCCAGTTTTAACTTTAGAGACTCAAACCGGCAATTGTTTTCCAGTGTCACTATTGCCGTACTGGGATTGATACCGTTCGAAGAGTGCAAGATCTCTAACACTCGCCGCACCCATGCACTTGCAGACTCCTATTCTCCTTGCACACAGGCTGCTAGATCTACTATCGACATCGGCTGCTTGCATGTATCCTTGAAGTTCTTGATAAACTGGCGACGTAGCTCTCCCCATGACCCGATAGAATTAGGGGGTAAACCCTTTAGCCAGGTCCGGGCTGTACCTTCAAGCATCATGGTAAAGTATTTCACACAAGCCGCTTCATCCACGTCCAGCATTTCCATGGCCATTTCATAACTCTCCACCCAAGCTTCTGGAGCCAAATCTGCTGTGTAGTTAGGCACCTTACGCGGACCTTTAAAATCCTTGGGCAGCTTCATGCTCCGTAAAGCGGGGATAAGACATTGCACCCCAAAGGAACTCGTTGTGACCCCTGTCTCTGCTGTGGTTGTATGAACCGGTGTTGCTTGACGGACCTCCTCACGACCCACCGATCCAACCCGGTTTGCATCCTGAACTCGTGCATCCGTGCCTGCCGGATTATTTTGTCTGTGACAGTGTCGCCTGCGTTCACTACTAGACACTTATGGTTCCTCCCAATGCCTAGTGTAATTCCGGCTGTGGCGTGGCGTTGAATGGAGCCTCTCCCTGCTATAAGAATATGCTTGCTGTTGTGTTAATGCCGTGTTAAGAAGATCCTTGACCCTGCGTGCCTCCAACGCCACAAGGGATGTCCCCTCGATGGGTAAAGCGGCCAAGCGTGAAGCAGCAGCAACGATGTTGTCCAAAGGATTTGAATAATGAACCGGAGGGGTAGGAACGTGAGGCGCAGACGTGATCCGCCGATCTTGCTCCGCAGTAGGCTGCTGAACCGGCTCATCCCTCGCCGGGGGTGCCCTCCGGTTTAAAGCCGGATCATCGCTGGTCCCCGCTCCTGGTGTTCTGAAAAGATCCGTCGCCTCGTAAACCGGCGGTAGACGAGACTGGTACTTCCGACTCCTTACTCCCTGTGCGGAGGCCTGCTCCATCCTTAGATGAAAAGCCTGATCATTCAGCTCTGCCTGCCTCATTGCTATCATAGCCTTCTCTGTTTTCAGATTTTCCCTTGCTTGATCAATCCGGCCTTTTAGCTGAAGAAGCTCTGCATCATGTTGCGCCTTGTCTACTGGAGCTACCTCTGCCATGGCTCGGGCTGTGAATTCCTCGACCAAGGTGGATAGAACGTCAGCGGGCGAGGGGGCCTGGCCGCTCCCCCCTGCACCAGCTTCTGCTGTCGCCCCGATCACCGTTGACTGCGGCGTAGATTGTGAACCGGCCATAAAGACAGCCACCCGGTTTGGCGGGTCAAAGGGGCCCGGAATACTGTCTCCTTCGGACTCACCCTCAGACCGGCCGTCCCGCAACTGATACAAAGACTCCGTCTCTCCGGATGAAAATTCATCGTCGGAATAGATAACTGTCTCGCCCCCGGAATCCGATCCGTCCTAGATTGGGGCCCCGTGAACTGCCCCGACGAAAACATGCTTCATGGCGGGTTGAATCCGGGCCGATCTCGCACGCTGAGCCGGCTCGACGATGTTGGGGAAGACGTCCGACTCAGGTCCCGGTTCACCAATTTTGCCGATGAAGACGTGGATGCCGCCGAAGGGAACCCAGTACCCGTATTCGATTGAATCGGCCTCCGGTCCCCAGCCCGCGTCGTCGATGTAGATCCGGCCGCGGCGACTCTTGGTCATCCGGCCGACCGCGTGATGGGCCTCGAACCCCTCATTGGATTACCCCAAGTGGAAGGTGTAAGATGCAGTAAGTAGAAGTGTTTTCCCCTAGCAAAGATGCCCAGGATCGAATCCCCAGAGACTCCTAGGTTCAACAGGTAGGTGTCAACCGCTAACGGCGCAATTAGCAATCAACGTGGACCTGCACACAGATACAAATAACTTTGCTCCCAACGAGTACAGAGAGGTTGTCAATCTCTCCGGCCTTGCAGTTCACAAAGGGTTAAAAGCAATATGATAGTAGTGATAGATATTGTTTTGCAATAGTAAATAAAATAGCGAAAAGGTAAATAGTGTATGTGATCAATGATAGTAATACGGACCGGAGTCACATGATGTTCACTAGTGATGTCTCTCTCCCAAAAGACGATAAAACAGCTATGTGAGGTAAACAAATTACAGCTGGGCAATTGACAGGACCACGAACGCAAACCAATGCTGACTACATTGCAAGAAAGGTTGAGGTTCAAAGCATGGGCGGTACGCCAAAGTAAGTAGACCGAAATCCATCAATATCTACTACTAATCATCCATCTTGAGATATCTATCCAGAACATCTCACTGGTATTAAGTTGCGAGTCCCACCCATAGTGTAAACTCAATGCAACAGACAACTGCATTAAAAGAACTTTGCGTAAAGTAAACAATCCTTGCACCCGCGGGCACAAGCACCATTGTTTTCCCCCTTGTGGCAACAGCACATCCCCTAGACTCATGTTTCTGTCACTCAAGCTAGTCATTGAGGGGCATGAACCCACAATCGAGCATAACGTTCCCTCTTGGAGTCACTACTTACTACTTGGCCAAAGCAATAAATAACAACGGAGAACATGCAAGAATTACTTATGAACTAAAATATAAAAGAGGTGAATCAAATGTATTACTCAAGATCAATCTGAACATAATCTCATAATCCATCGGATCCCAGCAAACTCATCATAGCAACAGCATAAGGATTACATAGGTGCCTCGATCATGTAGGGCAGCTCACGAGGACTAATTAGTGAAGCACAAGAACGGGAGGAGAACATCACATAGCTACTGGTCATGGGCTCATGGTCCAAGGGAGACTACTCACGAGTCATCCGGGAGGCGTCCATGGTGGTGGAGAAGCTCCCGGTGGTGATCCTCCCCTCCGGCAGGGTGCCGGGAAGAGTTCTCCTGGTGCTCCCGATCTTGGAAGCGGCGGCGGCGGCGGAACAGAGATGGGATCGCGAAAAGAAGTCTTGTTTCAAGGGTTACGGGGGACCCTTTAAATATCTGCCAAAGTAGGGCACCGGGGGGCTCTCGGGGGGCCGAGGCGCCCCCCCGGCGCGGCCCAGGGGGGGGGGCGCCCACAGGGCGCCTGGAGCCCCTGTGCCCCCCCAGGCTCCCCTTCGGAAGCAGTGCCGTTCCCGGAACGCTGATTTTTTATATATTTTTTCTGTATTTTTCTGGGCAGTTCTCGAAACGTGAAAACCTGAAATACAAAAACAGCCGAAAACAGAAACTGGCACTGGGGTGCACTGGATTAGTAAGTTAGTCCAAATATGATCAAAAGTGTATGGAAGTGTATGAATATCATAGCAATATCACCCAAAAGTGGCATGGAGCAAGCAAAAATTATAGATACGTTTTGGACGTATCAACATCCCCAAGCTTAATTCCTGCTCGTCCTCGAGTAGGTAAATGATAACAAGAATAATTTCTGTGGTGACATGCTATTAACCATACTGGACTTTCTCATAGTCATATGACAAAAGCTTACTGAGACAATGATTCTAAAGTAACTAAGTTGTCTCAAGAGATAATCACAAATGACTGAAAGTTTTACAACATGAAACTGAAACAACAAAAAGATTTGCAATAAACATGATGTACAAATATGATCAAGTGATATCTAGCTTGCCCCCTTTAGTGATGCAAAACATAAATGCAGGGGCAACTTCAAGGTTTAAGTGATGACTAGATACAATCATTTCAGAATAAACGATATCAAAATCATGCAAAAGACAATGCTACTTTGGAACAATGCACATTACACTCAGAATGACAATCATGCTCTCAGTAGTTGGTGCTTAAAGTGCTAGAGCTTTTTATTATGAAACATGGAAGCAATTGTGTCAACGGTAGTAGTACTTCATATGTGTCATGTATAAAACATCTTATAAGTTGCATGCCTCATGCATCGAATACTAATAGTGCTCGCTCCTTGTCCTAATTAGCTCGGATCCCCATGGGTTATCATTGCATTGCATATGTTTTTACCAAGTGTCACAAAGGGGTACCTCTATGCCACCTGTACAAAGGTCCAAGGAGATAGATCGCATTCGATTTCTCGTTTTTGATAAATCTCAACTTGAGGACATCCATACCGGGACAACATAGAAAATAGATGATGGACTCCTCTTTAATGCATAAGCATATTCTCATGAGAGATTGAGGATTAAGGTCCAAGCTAAAACTTCCACCATGATGCATGGCTTTGGTTGGCGGCCCAATGTTCTTCTATAACAATATGCATATTAATTCAACCCACGGTAAATCACCCTTACTTCAGACCAGACGAACATGCATAGCAACTCACATGATATTCAACAAAGTGTGACAGTTGATGGCGTCCCCAGAAACATGGTTACCGCTCAGCAAGCAACTCATAAGAAATAAGATACATAAGCAACATATTCTTTACCGCAATAGTTTTTAGGCTACTTTCCCATGAGCTATGTATTGCATGGTTAATTTTCTTAGTGCAGGTGGAGGTTAGTAAAAGACTGGGAGCGACCAACTAAGAGAGCAATGACGGTCATAATCATGCAGAGCGACAAAGCAATATTGAATCAGGCATGGTAGTTATATCGCTACTTAGAAACAAAAGATCATCAATTCTTGACAGACTTTCTTTACAGTATTGAATATGCGTGAGCATACGCCAAGTCAAACAAAATAAATTCTCGAAGGAAGATATTACTAAACCATACCACATCATAGGCAAACAAACCAAGTTGGTACTCCAATAACACATTGGGAACCCCCCAGCTATTTGAGATTAACCATAAGAAAACCTGAACTACTAAGCACCATCATGAAAGTAGCATATTTATCATAGACATATTAACCCATGTATCAGAAGCAAACTCTCTTAATAAGGTGAGCATGGTAATTTAAAAAGAGTTCAAGCAACCAACTAAATAAAATCTCTTTGAAAAGATAAGCATGAATACTAAGAGCAAAGCACGATAGTAGCTATTAAAAGATAAAGAACACACACAGCATAGATAGACATGAAAATTCTATGTAATGTTCTAGGTAGAGGTGGAGCGTGTTTCTCTCCCACATAAAGGAATGCTGGATTCCGACTCGCTATGAAAAAACTAAAAAGAAAACTAAAAGCAAGACGCTCCAAGCATAGCACATAACATATGAAGTAATAAAAATATAGCGAAACGAAAGACGAACTGATAATGTTGATGGAGAAGGGGATGCACGGGGGGCATCCCCAAGCTTAGACGCTTGAGTCTCCTTGAATATTTCTTGGGGGTGCACGGGGGCATCCCCAAGCTTGAGTGTTTGACACTCCTGAATCTTTTTATCATCTTCCCTCGCACACTTGAAAACTCCCTTCATACATAACTCATTCATAATCTGATTAGCGAGGTTAGTACCCTTAATAAAATAATTATACCTTGCTGGAAATAAGGATATTCTTGAAGTTCTACTGTTTCTCAAGATTGCCAAAAGGTTTTTGCAAAGAAAAAACAAGTTCTTAATCTGCAAAGTGAAGGTAAGGCAAAACATGACAGAATCTGTGAAAAACAGAACATCAGGCAGTAATTGACCTGTTCGGGATACTTCTGCAACTCAAATAAAAAAACTCAGAACTGACGCACGAAATACAATTATATAGAGAACGCTGTCGAAAAAATTCAGACCAAAAAGATGAACTGGTGATTTTATACGATTTTTTCTATCCAAGGACATAATCTGTTTCCTGGACAGCACCTCACAACTTTTGAACTTTCTAGCAATCAGAGGCTATAATTGGCACAAATATGAAAAGAAAAGATACAATGATGATGCTACAGCAGTAAAAAACATCAAGACACAATAAAAGCAAAACAAATTATTCATGTGGGCTGCCTCCCAAAAGCGCTTTCTTTTATGCCTTTAAGCTAGGCATAAGACTTTAATGATGCTCTCGTAGGAATAAGAGTTGAAGAACAAAAGAGAGCATTAAGAAGCAAATACCAAACACATTTAAGCCTAACATGCTTCCTATGCATAGTAATATTGCAATAGAATAATTCATTGAAGCACAAAGCAATAAGCATAGGAAGACAAAACAAGTGTAGCTTCAAAACCTTCAACATAAAGAGAGGGAACTTGATGTTATTGAAATATCTATAAGCATATGTTCCCTTCTCATAATAATTTTCAGTGGGATCATGAATAAACTCAACAATATAAGCATCACATAAAGCATTGTTACCATGATCCACATGCAAAAAGGTACTCTTACTCTCCACATAAGCATCATGAAGAGGATAAAACTTAGTATAAAAGAGAGACATAAGCTCTTGCCAATCAAGCAAGTGCGAGTTATCGAGAAGCTTATACCAATTTGAAGCTTTATCTATAAGTGATGCGACGAACAATTTCCTCATGACAAACTCCCTTGATACACCTGCAAGCTTAAATAATGAACATAATTGTGCGAGATATAGCAAGTGTTCATCGGGATGTCTGTCTCCTGCGTAACGATTAGCCAAAACATAATTGATAATACCAGCTGGTATTTTATAGGGTACAATTTCAGTAGGGGGAGGAGCAACCACCACAGGTGTGGGGCGTCTTCCCGCAAGCAACGATCCAATAGCAAGATTGTCCATAAGCATA
Source organism: Secale cereale (assembly GCA_902687465.1). Taxonomy (NCBI): domain Eukaryota; kingdom Viridiplantae; phylum Streptophyta; class Magnoliopsida; order Poales; family Poaceae; genus Secale; species Secale cereale. The sequence continues at coordinate 138,518,538 of LR738711.1, read as the reverse complement.
ACTAGTGAAATACATAAATAAAACTGAAAGGTAAACTAACAAGACTAAAAAGCAAAGGTAAAAGATAGCATGCAACTCCCCTATCCTGAAGAGTGGAGTCCCCGGCAACGGCGCCAGAAAATACTCCTTGATGGGCCTCGAACCCCTCGTTGGATTACCCCAAGTGGAAGGTGTAAGATGCAGTAAGTAGAAGTGTTTTCCCCTAGCAAAGATGCCAAGGATCGAATCCCCAGAGACTCCTAGGTTCAACAGGTAGGTGTCAACCGCTAACGGCGCAATTAGCAATCAACGTGGACCTGCACACAGATACAAATAACTTTGCTCCCAACGAGTACAGAGAGGTTGTCAATCTCTCTGGCCTTGCAGTTCACAAAGGGTTAAAAGCAATATGATAGTAGTGATAGATAGTGTTTTGCAATAGTAAATAAAATAGCGAAAATGTAAATAGTGTATGTGATCAATGATAGTAATATGGACCGGAGTCATATGATGTTCACTAGTGATGTCTCTCTCCCAAAAGACGATAAAACAGCTATGTGAGGTAAACAAATTATAGCTGGGCAATTGACAGGACCACGAACGCAAACCAATGCTGACTACATTGCAAGAAAGGTTGAGGTTCAAAGCATGGGCGGTACGCCAAAGTAAGTAGACCGAAATCCATCAATATCTACTACTAATCATCCACCTTGAGATATCTATACAGAACATCTCGCTGGTATTAAGTTGGGAGTCCCACCCATAGAGTAAACTCAATGAAACAGACAACTGCATTAAAAGAACTTTGCGTAAAGTAAACAATCCTTGCACCCGCGGGCACAAGCACCATTGTTTTCCCCCTTGTGGCAACATCACATCCCCTAGACTCATGTTTCTGTCACTCAAGCTAGTCATCGAGGGGCATGAACCCACAATCGAGCTTAACGTTCCCTCTTGGAGTCACTACTTACTACTTGGCCAAAGCAATAAATAACAACGGAGAACATGCAAGAATTACTTATGGACTAAAATATAAAAGAGGTGAATCAAATATATTACTCAAGATCAATCTGAACATAATCTCATAATCCATCGGATTCCAGCAAACTCATCATAGCAACAGCATAAGGATTACATAGGTGCCTCGATCATGTAGGGCAACTCACGAGGACTAATTAGTGAAGCACAAGAACAGGAGGAGAACATCACATAGCTACTGGTCATGGGCTCATCGTCCAAGGGAGACTACTCACGAGTCATCCGGGAGGCATCCATGGTGGTGGAGAAGCTCCCGGTGGTGATCCTCCCCTCCGGCAGGGTGCCGGGAAGAGTTCTCCTGGTGCTCCCGATCTTGGAAGCGGCGGCGGCGGCGGAACAGAGATGGGATCGCGAAAAGAAGTCTTGTTTCAAGGGTTACGGGGGACCCTTTAAATATCTGCCAAAGTAGGGCACCGGGGGGCTCTCGGGGGGCCGAGGCGCCCCCCCGGCGCGGCCCAGGG
>LR738711.1:138389240-138517050 GCA_902687465.1 Secale cereale | reverse complement strand
GGGGGGGCGCCCACAGGGCGCCTGGAGCCCCTGTGGCCCCCCCAGGCTCCCCTTCGGAAGCAGTGTCGTTCCCGGAACGCTGATTTTTTATATATTTTTTCTGTATTTTTCTGGGCAGTTCTCGAAACGTGAAAACCTGAAATACAAAAACAGTCGAAAACAGAAACTGGCACTGGGGTGCACTGGATTAGTAAGTTAGTCCAAATATGATCAAAAGTGTATGGAAGTGTATGAATATCATAGCAATATCACCCAAAAGTGGCATGGAGCAAGCAGAAATTATAGATACGTTTTGGACGTATCACCGCGTAACCCTTGAGCCCTTCAAAGCTGCCCTTCAAGAACTCGAAACCATCGTGCGGAGGCCCCACGGTGGGCGCCAACTGTCGTGGAAATAACACGGCAGATGTCCGGTTTAACGGACTTAGTTATGGAACCATCGCACGGGTTAGCTTGAACGGGTTAAAAGAACACAAAGGACACAAGGGATTTTATACTAGTTCGGCCCCTTCGATGAAGGTAAAAGCTTACGTCTAGTTTGGTTTGGTATTGCTTGGGCGTCGATGAACAGGGAGCGGATCGCTTGCCTGTGTCTCGACGGGTTGTTCTTGCTTGTCCCTGAACCGTCGCCGGGTCATCCCTTTATATAGAGGCGACGCCCGGTCCGGTTTACAGAGTCCCGAGGCCGGCTCATACTCGTGTCCGCCTCAGTCTCTGCTCTTTCTTCCTTATCTCTCAAGTTACATGATCAGGTGGTTTACAAACCGTAACTCTATATACGGGCCCTAAGATCTCATGGGCCGTAGCCTCTACTAAATATTACAATGATACAAATATATTACCGTAATCCGGTTTACACTAGCCGTTTCATACCTGCTAGTAATATCCCTGACATTGGGCCTACGCAAAAAATGAGCTTCCGGCAGATGTTGTAGTTCCCGTGAAAAGCTCAGGTTAAGAAGCATTTCCTTTTAAATTGGCTGGGTTGTTTCCTTTGTACCGAACGCTCCTAAAGAAAAAAATACCTAAGGAAAGGAAACCACCACAATTCCCATAAAATTCCTTTGTCCCGAATAGGGCCTTATACTTGCTCTTAAACTGAGGGCAGATGGGAGGAGCTCGGCTGGTGTTGCGTTTAATTCCGGCCCGCTCAGGAACGGACGTGTGGCCGGAGTAAGTTTCTTGGTTTGCATGCGGGTTTAATGGATGGGTTTGATGGAGGCGAGGAGGCATGTTCAGCCGGGCGTGCAGCGGGCGACGCAGTACTATTCGATTTGACAGCGGGCGGCGTAGTTCCCGGTACGGCTTTAACGCAGACGAGGGAGGGAGTAGCGGTTCCCGAAATGTTGAACGGTCAATGCATCCTCCTTCAATATATGCAAGAGGGAAGTAATGGGAGGAGGACCGGGAAAAGAGGCTGCACGATGGGAATGCAACGTAGTTTGCCCTCATATAAAGGCACCCCTCCATTCCAATGCATCTACAACATCGTACTCACCTAAGCATTTGCCTAAGCACCTACACTAAGCGCAAAAGAGGTCACTCCAGACCCATGGCGGCGATGCGCGCGAGCGGCCAGCGGATGTGCCAGATGGTCCAGGATGTTGGCCTGCGGCATGGCGCCGAGGATCGTCTCCAGACGGTGTTGGAGACCGGCTGGTGGATGGTCGCCGTCGACGCCAACTACGACTCTCAGTTGGACCATATGATAATTGCCACCACCAAAAAGTTCACCGTCCTCAAGAAGCTCGCGGACGACATCGCCATACTCCTCCAGCCCGCGCGCCCGGGCTCCTCATTGCCTGCCACCTTAATCGGTCTCCATGGCCGGAACCTGTTTGAAGCACTGGTGGCCCTGCGACTGCCCGCCGACGCCCCGAAGAATGTCCAGCTGGAGGTCGCCCTCGCCGCGAGGAGCCTCGCCCTACAAGAATTTGTCGACCTACACATCCACGTGTACAAGCAAATCATGTGCATTAGTATCTACAATGCCAGTGAGGACACTACAACGTTGGCCTTCCTCAACCGGCTGGAAGCCTTGGATGCCTTTGCTGAGAAGCACCTCGACCTCGCCACAAAAGCCGCCGCTCCTTAGCCGCCGGTCGGTGGCCCGTCGCACTAAGTTGAGGAGGAGGAGGTTGTACGTTGATGGATGCATCTTTCTTCTTGCCTTCTGTAACCACCACTGCGATCGCATCATCATCGCGGCCTTAATTCTTATTGTGTTGTTGCGTTCTCGTTCCAGTCAATACCGACGTATGCAATCCCTTTGCTTAATTATATGCATCACTGTAACTAGTACTCCATCCGTCAATTTATAAGTTGTGCTTACCTTTTCCATCAACTTCGTGCAACGCGCGAGCATCTTGCTACAAACACTAGAACATGTCGGACTGCATGTGACCAAACCGACGGTGCGCCAACCTAGCTACTACGTACCCTGCTTATCTGGCGGAAATAGCCCCGCCCTAGCGTTTCCAATCGTTATTTCTATCTATCGATCGTGCCAAGGAGCAGAACCAAAATGTTACAATTTATACATGTTTCCTTACTCCTACACCTATAAAAGACTTAGTTGGTGATGGTGGTGTGTCTGCCATCCGTCGTTTCTGACCATTAGATCTGCATCTAACGGCAATGAGGTAAGTTGTGGCATTTTTGCAACAATAGCCCACTTCTCTGCTTCAATTTGCAGGAAACCCCTTATTATCTTGAAAGAAACCACATCCCTCCCTCACCTCATCCAAACAGCCTGAAAAATATATATATACTCCTATAAAAGACTCAGTTGGTGATGGTGGTGTGTCTGCCATCTGTCGTTTCTTACCATTAGATCTGCATCTAACGGCTGTGAGGTAAGTTGTTGCATTTTTTTGCAACAATAGCCCACTTCTCTGCTACAATTTGCGAAAAACCCCTTATTATCTTGAAAGCAACTACATCCCTCCCTCACCTCATCAAATCAGCTCGAGAAATATATATGTACTCCTATAAAAGACTCAGTTGTTGATGGTGGTGTGTCTGCTATCCGTCGTTTCTAACCATTAGATCTGCATCTAATGACTGTGAGGTAAGTTGTGGCATTTTTGCAACAATAGCCCACTTCTCTGCTCCAATTTGCAAATAAAAAACCTTATTATCTTGAAAGCAACCACATCCCTCCCTCACCTCATCAAAACAGCCTGAGAAATATAAATATATACTCCCATAAAAGACTCAGCTGGTGATGGTGGTGTGTCTGCCATCCGTCATTTCTGACCATTAGATCTGCATCTAACGGCTGTGAGGTAAGTTGTGGCACATTGCTTTCAAGTTTGTGAACAAGTACTACTATTCTACTACTTTGGATTCGTCGCAACACACGGGCACATTGCTAGTAAAAGGAAAAGGCTTGTCGCGTTCGCGTCGCACTCCCCCCCCCCACACGCCCGGGAATCAGGAGTACTCCATGGCCCGTCCGGCACGACACATAGCTTAGGGAAGGCATGTTGCCTAGCAGTTTCACTTTCATGTGGGACCGCCGTTGAGCAAACCGACTATTGGCAAACTGCACCCCGCCACCGCCGGGTTGGAAAACAGAAACGAGTGGAAGATCTAGCTGTAGCACGGAAGCCAAGAAATTTGGTGTCAGATGGGCCTCATTGATAGAGTAGGAGCATTCCGTACTACTCTACTCCTACTAGTACCACTATTCAACTAGTACTACCACTATACAACTAGTAGGTACGTGCGCATCACATCATCATAGGAACAAAAAACGGGAAGATCTTGTTTTGGGTGATTTATCTTTTTTCTGTCAACGTAGTATGAATAATATGATGTGGGGGCACCCATGAAGCTTATGTGGCTTGGTTGCATGGCTACGAAAGGTTAGAGAAAAATAAATAGATAATGTGTTTAGAGTGCACTGCAACTAACAGATATACTTTAGATCCATTGCAACGGGCCGGCACATCTATATCTATACCCCCTATATAGTGTGTTAATAACTTTGAAAGTTGGTCGTTGGATGAAGCCAATCCGACGGTACAAAGATGCTAAATCCGAGCACTACTGGCCGTTGGATATCATCTACATTCCACTAGATTCTGCCACATGTAGAATCTAGAAGTCTCCACATGTAGAAGCATAATGCACAAACCACCAGAATCTCATGCATGCAATGCACGTGTACCTTACTAGTAGTTGGTAGTAGTAAGAAACAAATTCTGGGTTTGGCACGAGCTCGTACTACGGAGCACCATAAGGCCTACCGCAGGAGTTACATTTCCCTCTCGGGGTCCACGGGACCGAACTTCAGTGGCTTAGTGCCCGGCCTATGAGTCAAGGACATGCGGACCTTAAATGCGGCTGGCCCACATGTCATTCTCATGGTGGTGGTGTGGTTCGCGACTCACTAGTTCGAGATGAACCGACCGGTGGTGGCGTAGCCGTGGCGAGGGTGCCATAGCTGGGCACCGGGGCGTTACGAGGCGTTGATGGCCACACCGACGGTTACTACCTGTAGTACAGAAGTACTCCAGCTGAGGATTGATGCCCGGGACAAAATGTGTCACAGCCGCTGGATGAAAATTCGATGGTGCGGGACGTGTGGTGTCATGGGTTCATGCGGCATCGTGGGAATCACATGTGGCTGTGGTAGAAACTTGATGCTCATCGCATTTAAGGTGGCCCACATGTCATGCACACAAAGGCAGAGGGGCGGTTCTGCCGAGAGGGGTGAGGCGCACGTCGGGGGATGTGGTGCCGTGGGTTGGAGCGGCATCGTGGGAATCGCGAGTGGCAGTGGATGAAACGTGATGGTCGCCGTATTGAACTTCCATGGACAACTGTCATGTCTACGGACACATGCATTGCATACCGATCACTGGAAGGAGTAGTAGAGAAAGCTAGGTGGATAAATAGTTCCTTCTAGTCAAGCGGACCCACGCTACTACTTGTTCCAAAGACTTGCACACCATCGAAATAGTCCATCTATATCAATATACATAGAGTGGGAATTTTTGTTTACAAGAGAGGAAATAGTTCATCCATCCATAATGCCATGCTGCTGGTGCAACATCTTCTTCTTCTTCTTCTTCTTCTTCTTCTTCTTCTTCTTCTTCTTCTTCTTCTTCTTCTTCTTCTTCTTCTTCTTCTTCTTCTTCTTCTTCTTCTCATTTTCCGTGGGAGACGGCTTCGCAACAAGCTCTCTGGACCTTGCAGCTATCTCGAAACTCACACGGGCATCGAGGGAAGCATATTTTATCTGCTCGTACATCAAGGGATAATTCTCCCTTCCAGACGACCTTAATGCCAGTGTCTCATCACCCTTCTAAAGATTTGTTCCTAGCACAAAATTTGCTACGTCGAATAGGGATGGTGTCGGTTTATCACAATCTTCTATAGGAATTTATATTCTGGTTTGTAGGTCAGCGATGCTTTTCAAACCAAGGTTGTACGGATCCAACTTATGTTTGTCCCCTGCTTTGGCTGCCCCACAGAAGTATATGTCCTCCCGAGACAAGAAATCGTGAAGCTCACCTGGTATGGAGGGCGCGTGTATTATGTGGTACACCAAAACATCATCTTCGAGGCACAACTGAAGGACGGCGGCGCGTTGGATCTTCCTAGTGGCCCACTCCGTGTACTCTGCATCGAGACCGATGACAATCATCTCCACCTTTTGGAGGGAGTTGGATACATTGTTGATCCACTTCCGAACAACCCTTGGGTGGTCAGTGACTGTCACAACTATGCTCAACGAGCCTTCGACGAGGACATGTTGGACGCTAAAAACTTGCATCTCGATCTCTTTCACCATTTGGAACCGCTGGACCGGAGGGCTATGGTTTGGAGAATTAGGATTAGATGGCTAGTCTAACTAAAGAAGATGATTATTTATAGGGGCTTCGTAATTACTCCAGGAGGATGTGCAGAGGTTAAAACAATGTGAATGCAGTGTGGTTTGGATGCAAATGAAGATCAAGGAGTAGTGAAGAAGCCGAGGAAAATCGGTTCTTGATGGAGAAGTAAATGGTAGAAGTGGCCTGCAGGCAGTTGATTAGACGGCTAGGTAGACTAAACGAAAAGGCTACGCGGGTAGGCTGAGGAGTGGGGCATGTCCCTGTATGTGCCCATCCTTCTAGTGCTACATCTGCCACTGGCTAGTTGAGGTCACTCTCTCGAATCACCGTGGCGAGACATTTTATGATTCCTTTTTATTTCTGCACCCCTTCTGATAGGTTGGGCCTATGAAAACGAGAATTTGGTTCTACTCGCAATATGGATGATACCTGGAGGATGAAGTGAACCCAGAGGCATGCTAGCACGGGATTACTACTTATGTTCCTACTACTCCTACTAGTAGTAGTAGTACAACTGTGGTACACTTGATGGTCAAAATACTATTATTCATCCGGTCCTCACAGTGAAGTGACAAGACCCTGCGCAAGAGGTGACACCAGTCCAGGCGGCGTGTCCGAGTTACCAAAGTCAACCTCACCTTGTGCACTATGCAGTCACTATCACCGCCGCTGTATAGCATGCCTCGCCTCGTCTCCCCGATACGTCTCCAACGTATCTATAATTTTTTATTGTTCCATGCTATTATTTATGAAGTCTTGAATGTTTAATGGGCTTTATCATTCACTTTTATATCATTTTTAGGACTAACCTACTAACCCAAAGGCCCGGTCCAGATTGCTGTTTCTTGCCTGTTTCAGGGTTTTGCAGAAAAAGAATATCAAACGGAGTCCAAACGGAATGAAACCTTCGCAAGAGATATTTTTGGAGAAAATCATGCATGGGGGACTTGAAAACCATGTCAGGGGAGCCTCGAGGTGTCCACGAGGGTGGGGGTACGCCCCCTGCCTCGTGGGCCCCCCGAGCACCCCCCGGTGTCCTCCTTCCACCTATATAAGTCTACGTACCCCGAAACCTTCGACAACAGAGAGAAAACCCTAATTCCACCAATGTAACCTTCTGTTCCCGTGAGATCCCATCTTGGAGCCTGTTCCGGAGCTGCACCGAAGGGGGATCAATCACGGAGTTCATCATCATCATCATCGCTCTCACCATGAGTTGTGAGTAGTTTACCACAGACCTTCGGGTCCATAGCTAGTATCTAGATGGCTTCTTCTCTCTCTCTCCGGATCTCAATACAAAGTTCTCCTCGGTCTTCGAGGAGATCTATTCGATGTAATCTCTTTTCGCGGTGTGTTTGTCGAGATGCGATGAATTGTGGGTTTATGATCAAGATTATCTATGAAAGATATTTGGATCTTCTCTGAACTTTTTATGTGTGCTCATAATATCCTTGCAAGCCTATTCAAATTATTGGTTTGGTTTGGCCTACTAGATCTATAGTTCTTGAAATGGGAGAAGTGCTTGGCTTTGGGTTCAATCTTGTGGTGTCCTTTCCGAGTGACAGTAGGGGCAGCAAGGCACATATTGTATTGTTGCCATCGAGGATAAAAAGATGGGGTTTATATCATATTGCTTGAGTTTGTCCCTCTAGATCATGTCATCTTGCCTAAAGTGTTACTCTGTTCTTATGAACTCAATACACTAGATGCATGCTGGATAGCGGTCGATGTGTGGAGTAATAGTAGTAGATGCAGGCAGGAGTCGGTCTACTTGTCTCGGACGTGATGCCTATATACAATGATCATGCCTAGATAGTCTCATAATTATTCGCTTTTCTATCAATTGCTTGACAGTAATTTGTTTACCCGGCGTAGAATATCGCTATCATGAGAGAAGCCACTAGAGAACACTATGGCCCCCGGGTCTATTCTCAACATATCAATCTACATCTACTTTACTTTCATTGCTTTTATTTGTTGTTCTTATAAATCAAAAATACCAAAAATATAAACTATCATCTCTATCAGATCTCACTTTTGAAAGTGACCTTAAAGGGATTGACAACCCCTTATCGCGTTGGCTGCGAAGTTCTTATTTGTTTGTGGAGGTGCGAGGGACTCGCGCATGGTCTCCTACTGGATTGATATCTTGGTTCTAAAAACTGAGGGAAATGCTTACGCTACCATGCTGCATCTCCCTTTCCTCTTCGAGGGAATACAACGCAAGCTCGAGAAGTAGCAAGAAGAATTTCTGGCGCCGTTTCCGGGGAGGCTTACGCAAAAGTCATATACCAAGTACTTATCACAAACCCTTATCCTTCGCATTACATTTATTTGCCTCTCGTTTTCCTCTCCCCCACTTCACCCTTGCCGTTTTATATGCCCTTCTTCCGCCGTGTATTTATCGTTGGCTTGCTTCTTGTTTGCTTGCCTGTTTGCCCTCATGTCTGAGATGGGGGACGATCCTATCGAGAAGGGTAGTAATGTCGAGGGCAACATCTATGTTGACCCCCCTGATGAAGCTACCACTTTACATATTAAGAAGTTTCGGGTTGGTAGTGGTAATATTATTGGAAAAGGAGTTCTTGAAGACATCTTTACTTGTGTCGGTGCTTTACCCACTATGGGTGGCTCTATTCTTCAAAGAACTAGTAGCCTTGCACATGCTGTATCTATGCTTATAGTAGAAATTGAAAGGCAATTTATCCATATGCATCCCTGTATTCAGAGATTTATTTTGGAGTTTTCCAACATTGAGCATTCTTCTGTTAAGCGTGCAGCTACTATCTTTTTGGCTCATGAATTTATATTTATCATGGAAAAGGCCAAGGAAATCTTTGCTCATTACGGAGTAGATGCCGGTCGACCTCCCATAGAGGCTATCTTGTTCAATCAAGAAGACATAATGCGGTTGCGATCTCCTGATCATGTTGCTTTTAACGAAAACCATAGAAAAAAGGTTCCTATCAAGATCTTGTTTGATAGAATTCCTGAGATGAATGATGATTTTGCTATTCAAAACAATGGGTTAGGCTTCTCCCTTGAGCGAAGGCTTATGACCTTCTGCCAAAAGAATGCCTATACTGATGAATTGGTTGTCCACTACAAAGGGCCAAAAGAGGAACCTATTCCTCCTGAGATTGATGTAGGGGACTTTTGTCCCATTAAATTTAGCCCTTTTGATTACTTTTGCTTGCCACAAAGGAAGATTGCTGCTGAACGTAGGGAATATGAGACGAACTTTCATGACATATCGTATCATTATGGCATTCCCTAGATTTATCTTGTATCGTGCCTAGCTAGGGGCGTAAAACAATAGCGCTTGTTGGGAGGCAACCCAATTTTATATTTTTTGTTTTTGTTGCTATTAGGGAATAAATATTGCATCTAGCCTCTGATTAGATTTGGTTTCATGTTTTGTTTAGTATTTGTGCCAAGTAGAACCATTGGGAAAACTTATGTGAAATTTATGTGATCTTGCTGTGAAAAATAGAAACATTAGCACTCGCTAAAGTGGTCGTCAGATTTTACTGGAGCATTCTATTTAGTTGATTATTCTTGCAGATTATTACTAGACAAATTCCTCAAATTTACCAATTTATTTTGAATTTTTGAAGTTCCAGAAGTAGGCGAAACCTGTAGATTACTACAGACTGTTCTGTTTTTGACAAATTCTGTTTTTCGTGTGTTGTTTGCTTATTTCAATGCATCTATGAGTAGTATTGGGAATTATGAATGATAGAGAAGTTGGAATACAGTAGGTTTACAACAAATATAAACAAAGAATGAATTCATTGCAGTACCTTTGAGTAGTGATTTTTTTTTCTTATCCTAACGGAGCTCACGAGAATTTTTGTCTAAGTTTTGTGTTGTGAAGTTTTCAAGTTTTGAGTATTGCTTTGATGGACTATGTAACAAAGAGTAGCAAAGGCCTAAGCTTGGGGATGCCCATGGCACCCCAAGTAATTCAAGGATAATCAAAAGCCTAAGCTTGGGGATGCCCCGGGAAGGCATCCCCTCTTTAGTCTTCATCCATCGGTAACTATACTCGGAGCTATATTTTTATTCACCACATGATATGTGTTTTGCTTGGAGTGTCTTGTATAATTTGAGTCTTTGCTTGTTAGTTTGTCACAATCATCCTTTCTGGACACACCTATTTGAGAGATTTAAATATGGCCTAGGAATTGTTAGAACACTCTATGTGCTTCACTTATATCTTTTGAGTTGAATAGTTTTTGCTCTAGTGCTTCACTTACATCTTTTAGAGCACGGTGGTGGTAATATTGTGTAGAAATTTTTGAACTCTCATGCTTCACTTATATCTATTAGAGAGTCTATTAAAACAGCATGGTAATGTGTTTAGGCTAAAATACTAGTCTTCACATGATAAACATCCAATGTCAATGTAGTAAAAAAAATCACATCAAGTGCATTGAATATCATGAGATGTTGGATGCTTGATAATTATTTTGAGATATGAGGATAGTGATATTAGAGTCATGCTGGGTGGAGTTATTATGAAATTGATAAATACTTGTGTTAAGGTTAGTGATTCCCGTAGCATGCACGTATGGTGAACCGCTATGTGACGAAGTTAGAGCATGAGGTATTTGTAAAGTGCCAACCTTTGTGTGGAGGTCCGCGGCGCGCGACGGTTAACTCCTACCAACCTCCCCCCTAGGAGCATGAATTGATTGCTTTGTTTTTATGACTCGTAGATTTTTGCAATAAGTATATGAGTTCTTATGACTAATGTTGAGTCCATGGATTATACGCACTCTCACCCTTCCACCATTGCTAGCCTCTCTTGTACCGCGCAACTTTCTCCGGTACCATAAACCCACTATATATCCTTCCTCAAAACAGCCACCATATTATTCCTCAAAACAGGCACCATACCTACCTATCATGGTATTTCCATAGCCATTCCAAGATATATTGCCATGCAACTTTCCACCGTTCTGTTCATATGACACGCATCATATTGTCATATTGCCATGCATGATCATGTAGTTGACATCGTATTTGTGGCAAAGCCACCATGCATAACTTTTTATACATGTCACTCTTGTTTCATTGCACATACTTTGTTGTAGTATCGAGTTGTAATAATCAAGTTGTGATGAAAGTGTGATGATCATCATTATTAGAGCATTGTCCTATGGGAGGAAAGGCAAAATCTGTAAAGCCCCTCCGCAAAATAAAAAGAAAAAAAGGAAAGGCCAAAGAAAAAAGAAAGGCCCAAAAAAAAGAAAAAAAGGGACAATTGCTACTATCTTTTTTCCACATTTGTGCTTCAAAGTAGCACCATGTTCTTCATTGTAGAGAGTCTCCTGCTTAATCACTTTCATATACTAGTGGGAATTTTCATTACAGAACTTGGCTTGTATATTCCAACGATGGGCTTCCTCAAAATGCCCCAGGTCTTCGTGAGCAAGCAAGTTGGATGCACACCCACTAGTTTCTTTTTGTTGAGCTTTCATTCATATTTAGCTCTAGTGCATCTGTTGCATGGCGATCCCTACTCACTCACATTGATATCTATTGATGGGCATCTCCATAGCCCATTGATACGCCTAGTCGATGTGAGACTATCTCCCATCCTTTTGTCTTCTCCACAACCACCTCTATTCCACCCATAGTGCTATGGCTATGGCTCACGCTCATGTATTGCGTGAAAGTTGAAAGGTTTGAAAAGATAGAGTATGAAAACAAGTGCTTGGCTGAAATCAGGGTTGTGCATGATATGAATATTTTGTGTGATGAAGAGGGAGCATAGCCAGACTATATGATTTTGTAGGGATAACTTTCTTTTACAATAGTATTTTGAGAAGACATGATTGCTTTGTTAGTATGCTTGAAGTATTGTTATTTCTTATGTAAATATAGACTTTTACCTTGAATCTTTCAGATATGAACATTCATGTCACAATTAAGAGAACTACATTGAAAAACTATATTGGTTAGCATTCCACATCAAAAATTCTTTCTTTATCATTTACATACTCGAGGACGAGCAGGAATTAAGCTTGGGGATGCTTGGTACGTCTCCAACGTATCTATAATTTTTGATTGTTCCATGCTATTATTTATGAAGTCTTGGATGTTTAATGGGCTTTATCATTAACTTTTATATCATTTTTGGGACTAACATACAAACCCAAAGGCCCAGTCCAAATTGCTGTTTTTTGCCTGTTTCAGGGTTTTGCAGAAAATGAATATCAAATGAAGTCCAAACGGAATGAAACCTTCGCGAGAGATATTTTTGGAGAAAATCACACATGGGGGACTTGAGAACCACGTCAGGGGAGCCTCGGGGCACGAGGGTGGGGGCGCGCCCCCTACCTCGTGGGCCCCTGGAGCACCCCCCGGTGTCCTCCTTCCTCCTATATAAGTCTACGTACCCCGAAACCTTCAACAATAGAGAGAAAACCCTAATTCCACCGCATTAACCTTCTGTTCCCGTGAGATCCCATCTTGGAGACTGCTCCGGAGCTCCACCGAAGGGGGATCCATCACGGAGTTCTTCATCATCATCATCATCGCCCTCACCATGAGTTGTGAGTAGTTTACCACAGACCTTCGGGTCCATAGCTAGTATCTAGATGGCTTCTTCTCTCTCTCTGGATCTCAATACAAAGTTCTCCTCGGTCTTCTAGGAGATCTATTCGATGTACTCTCTTTTTGCGGTGTGTTTGTCGAGATCCGATGAATGGTGGGTTTATGATCAAGATTATCTATGAAAGATATTTGGTTCTTCTCTGAACTTTTTATGTGTGCTCATAATATCCTTGCAAGTCTCTTAGAATTATTGGTTTTGTTTGCCCTAGTCGATCTATAGTTCTCGCAATGGGAGAAGTGCTTGGCTTTGGGTTCAATCTTGCGGTGGCCTTTCCCAGTGACAGTAGGGGCACCAAGGCACGTATTGTATTGTTGCCATCGAGGATAAAAGATGGTTTATATCATATTGCTTGAGTTTATCCCTCTACATCATGTCATCTTGCCTAAGGCGTTACTCTGTTCTTATGAACTCAATACACTAGATGCATGCTGGATAGCGGTAAATGAGTGGAGTAATAGTAGTAGATGCAGGCAGGAGTCGGTCTACTTGTCTCGGACGTGATGCCTATATACAATGATCATGCCTAGATAGCCTCATAATTATTCGCTTTTCTATCAATTAGTTGACAGTAATTTGTGTACCCGCCGGAGAATATCACTATCATGAGAGAAGCCATTGGAGAATACTATGGCCCCCGGGTCTACTCTCAACATATCAATCTACATCTACTTTACTTTTATCGCTTTTATTTTCTGTTCTTATAAATCAAAAATACTAAAAATATAAACTATCATCTCTATCAGATCTCACTTTCGTAAGTGACCGTAAAGGTATTGACAACCCCTTATCGCGTTGGCTGCGAAGCTCTTATTTTTTTGTGCAGGTGCGTGGGACTCGCGCGTGGTCTCCTACTGGATTGATACCTTGGTTGTCAAAAATTGAGGGAAATACCTACGCTACTATGCTGCATCTCCCTTTCCTCTTCGAGGGAATACAACGCAAGCTCGAGAAGTAGCATTCCCTCTCCCCTAACACCACTCCATCTTCATCTCTGTCTCGCCGGAGATCCTGAGGTCACTCTTCATTATCTCACTGTGCCCCCGCATAACCTCGCCTCGCTCGCCTCCCCCAGTACCACTATTCCCGTGCAAGCCGCTCCAGCACCGACAGCCTTCTCCCCCGTAAATCAAGCCCCCCAAAACCCCACCTTCCAAACTCCACCATGGCCGATCGAGAATCGCACATGATCCATATGAGCCGTGATTGGAGCAATCTCCCCAGTGACGTCCTCGACCTCTGTTGTTCGTGTATGGTTATGTTGAGCGCCCTGCGGCTGTGTGACGCCCAAAGACCGACGTCCCAGAAGATTCTAGATGTTCCGGATTCTCCCGTGTGTTTCTTTTGTGCTTGTGTTATTTATTTTTGCATTGCATCATGTCATCATGCCATCATGACTTTAATTTTGCATCTCAGCTAGATAAATTGTGTGGACCTTCGGTCCATTTAAATCGAGGGAAGAGTGACTTCTCTTTATAACATATCCTCCTAATATTATGGAGCTATTATAAAAATATTCCATTGCTGGAAGCAACCATCACACACTTGCATAATTTTCCCCATGTCTGTTTCACTCCGAGTTTTGACTCCCACAACCTTGCTTGATCATCTTCTTCTCCTTCTTCGTTAGTCCATTTAAATTGTGGCATGCTATTTTCTGCACCATTTTAATGTCCATTCTTTTCCTATCAATTCTCAACCATGCCTTCTACATCCCTGCCAATTTTTAGTTCCTTTGGACTTGTTTTGGTTGGGTTCAGAAATGGATCAAGTTTGAATCTAATTCAAACTTGAATTATTTTTATATCCTTAAAAATGTCCAAACTAGTTTATTAAAATGGTGCATAAATCTAGGAGTTCAAGTATATTTTTACTTCCTTCTTATTCTTCCTCTACCAGCCTGTCCTTTTCCTTTTCTTCCCGAGGATTTTGGAATCTGCTTTTCTTTTAATAAAAAGGAAAGGGCTCCCTGCAGCCGGTGGCCTAGCCGGCCCAAGAGGCCATCTCCTTCCCGTGGCCCATTTTTCCCGAGGCCCAGCCGCAGCCTATTTCCCTCGTAACCCTAGGCGACTGAGCCTCTCCCTCGGCTCCCATCCATCGCCGCGCGGTGCCCCCATCTCCCGATCCCATCTTCCTCTCGCTCGATCTCGACCCCGCGAGCGTCGCCCCGCACCCGAGCACATCGATCTCTCCCTCGACCCCGCCTCCTTCTCCCTACTGCGCGACATGCTCCTCTCCATCCCCTCGTTCCTCTCCCTCTCGTCACCTCCCACCCGCATCGCCAGAGAGAGGGCAGCGCACCGCCGCCCATGGACAGCGTCGGCCGAGCCTTCGCCCGGATCCCCTGCGCCTCTCCGCGGCCATCCCCGCCGCCGGACGGCGACGCGCCGGAGCTCGTGGGATCCCCCGCGCGAAGCCGCGCCTTGCCTCGCAGCCGCCGCCTTTGTGCTCCTCCGCGTCGACCTCGGCAGCCATCGGAGGCTGAAGCCCCGCCGGCCAGGAGCTCCACCACCAGGAGGCCGCCGCCTCGTCGCCTCCTGCTGTTTTTCTTCCTCGCCGGAGCATGCCTGCATCGCCACCGCGCGCCTCCTGCTATTTTTTTTCTTCCTCGCCGGAGCTGCGTCAAGCTCCCCTGCATCGCTCGTGTGCAGCTCCCTTCGTCAGATTCTCCAGCCAGATCCGGTGCCAGCTTCAGTAACCAGCTCATCCCCTCGTACATGCCATGGCCTAGCGTGCTGTTTTTCAACGAGCTCCAGATGCCATCGACCGAGGCCACCGCAGACAACTATGCATCGCCAAGACCCGAGACCCCAAGTACCACGACGACCTTTGCGCCAAGTACCACTACGCCCGGAGCACTCGGAACCCTCAAGTTCATCTACGGAACGGCTACGACGACCGTCGCCGAAGAATCTTGTACCACTACCGTCGCCCCGAAGACGTCCGATGCCGCGACAAGTACCTCTTCGGAAACATGAACGGCTACAAAACGTGTACCTCTACCTCCCACGACGACCGCGTCGACCCGTCAAGTTCAACTACGGGCATGTACCACTACCGTCGCAAGAATGACTACTTCCCTCTACGAACGTGTACCACGACCCGCGAGACCACTACTTCCTCTACGACCTCGAACCGCCCCGAAACGAACATTCCAAAGGTATAACCCCGAGACGATGACCCGTGGACAAATGCTTGTGTTGTATGAGATGTTTTCCCTTGTGTGCACCGTGCCCGTTTCGTCTTTTGTCATGCTCCTCGGTTGCCTCGTCGCCAACCCGTGGGAACCCGGTGACGGGATCACCCCACCTTTCATCTTGTTCGACTCGCTCACGCCACCTTTTCTTTTGCACCGGTCTCTCAACGAGTTACCGGAACCGAGATGTTGCCGTTGCATCATTTTCGGATTCGTTGCCGTGGCACCCTTTCCTTCCACCATGGTGACAATACTTCATATCTTTTCATGTTAACTTTTACTAAAATTGCATAAACTTTATCATGTCATCCGCATCATGTTAACAACATTAAAATGTGTGAATTGTTGTTTTCTTAAAATTGCTAAACATGCATATGGGGATTTTCCGGAATTGTTGTTGTAGTTTCCGGCCTCATTTATACTTGTTGCCATGTATTACATCATATATAGACTTGTTGTGCATCATATGTAGACTTGTCTTGCATCCTACTTGGTTGAGCATATTGTCATGTTGCTTGTGTTGTTTTTCTGTGCTTCCTACCTTGCCATGTATTGCTTCCTGTGTAGACTTGTCATGCATCATACCTTGCCATGTATTGCATCATATAGGCTTGTGTTGTTTTTCTATGCTTCCTACCTTGCCATGTTTTGCTTCCTGTATGGATTTGTAGTGCATCCTACGTAGACTAGTTTTGCATCTTACTTGATTGAGCATTTGTCATGTCTCGTGTGGTGTGTTTACCGTATTGCTTGCTTCTTCTCGTTAGTGCTTGTTCCGTTGCGATCGTGAGGACTCGTTCGACTTCTCGTGGTTCTTCTTCAAGGCTTCTTCTTCGTCTTCTTCACGTATCCGTTCTTCTTCCTTGCGGGATCTCAGGCAAGATGATCATACCCTTGGATACCTTTACTACCATTGCCATGCTTAGTTGTCTCGATGCTATTGTTATATGTCGCGCTACCCATCATTTATGTCAGCCTCTCCTTGTTGCCATGAAACCTCTAACCTTTTGACACCTTCCTAGCAAAACCACTGTTTGGTTATGTTACCCGCTTGCTCAGCCCCTCTTATAGCGTTGTTAGTTGCAGGTGAAGATGAAGATCGTTCCAGGAGGGAACTTGTTGTTGGAATATCACAATATCTATTATTATTATTAACACACCTAAATACTGGGCATGGGTGGAAGGCTTGGCCTTTTCTCGGTGTTTTGTTCCACTCATGCCACCTTAGGCGCCGATAAACCGGCATTATGTTCCTTGATTTTGCGTTCCTTACACGATGGGTATATGGGGACCCCTTGACACTTCGACTTTGAATAAAACTCCTCCAACAAGGCCCAACATTGGTTTTAATTTGCTCATAATAATAACTTAATTAATTAATTAAATTGCATAAGGGGGACGCTCCTTGGAGATTCTTTTCTACATAGCAGGGGGGCCAGTGCTGATGGTGTTGGTCCCAAATAGAGCAGCTTGCGGCGCCGCCCCTCGGAAACTTGGGGTATCTGGTCGCTGTAACCATAGCTCATTCGGACGTGGCCTGAGACGAGATACGCGTGGCTACTATCAGGGTGTCGTGTCAGGACCCCGATCCTAAGTCACACCGATCTAGCTGTAACACGTCATATCACTTTGCGGCCTCACGCACGGTAACCCCACGGGTGCCACCTTACCTGGCCCGGGACCGTTTGCGCATTTTGGCACACGTATATGACAGTGTCGCTAGCATCCATATGACAGAGAACCCGGGCCGACATGGCTAGTTATAAACCAAAAGTGGCACTAGATTACAGAGACAGGCATCCATGACCCAGCAACGAACGTGTCGGTCATCAACGTATGAACCCAAGTCGTAGCAAGCTACATGGACTTAAAGGAACAACGCGTGACATTTCCCCTAAGGGACAGACACAGGAACGAAGAAGGACACATGCCGGCCAGCCTACGTGTTCCGAGCAGTAGCAAGCTACCAAGGCTCATTGGAATCACTAGGAGGCATTTCCCTGTAAGGTAGGCTACCAAAGGAAAACAACTAGGTGTCGGATCCCACACATATCAAGCATTTCAACCATACACGCAATATGCTCAATATGTGCAAATACAACATTGCATCACAACAGAACTCTATGACTCAAAGTACTTTATTTAAAAGGCTCCAAGAGCCATACATAACATATCCATACAGGTAGGGGTCACATGACCTAACACTCAAGTCATACAGTCATA
The DNA here is from genome assembly GCA_902687465.1 of Secale cereale. Classification (NCBI taxonomy): domain Eukaryota; kingdom Viridiplantae; phylum Streptophyta; class Magnoliopsida; order Poales; family Poaceae; genus Secale; species Secale cereale. Next base: position 138,499,163 of record LR738711.1, on the reverse strand, counting down.
CAAGCACAAGCGGAAGCTACATGTCTGAGTACAGACAACTTAGAAAATAAAACAGGCTTGGTGTAGCCTGACTATCTACAAGGCCCTTCACAAGCTCCAGATCTCCGTCTGGGTGTCAAGCTACTCGTCGACGTCAACGTCTATGTAGAACCCATCAGCAGGGGCAGGGTTCTCATCTGCAACAGTTATTAAGCAAACATGAGTACAATGGTACTCAGCAAGTCTTACCACAGAACCTATCATACATGCAACATTATCAAAGGGGGTAGTGGAGTTCATAGCAGAAAGCCAGCCTTGACTCCTGGCTAACCTATACTACAACTCTCAACGGATTGCAAGATGTTATTACGAACACGAGTCCTCTACTCACCACAACAATACACTACCGAGGATCCTCTTCCGTCATCCTACGGAAGGGCCATCCACGGCACTCACACTTATCTTGAGGCTTTTAGTAGTATCCATCAACTTGTCTATGAACTGTAAGAGTAACCAAGTAGTCCGTACCGCGAACAACGGCTATTCGAATAGATTGATAACCCTGCAAGGGTGTACCTGTTCACACATGCTTTCACCACTTATCGCCGTTTACTCGACATGTACTCGGCAACCTTCAAGCGGAAGCCCAGCGAGGGTGTCTGCCACGACCTGACTAACTACACAAGTCTCTCGTCCAGGTTTATCGCCTATTTGGGTTCCATCCGTGGGGAGATCCGGCCGGGGTGTCGCTCACGGCCCCAAACGATGTGTACAGGGTTCCCGAGTCACCAAACAGGCAACCGGTACACCGTGCCACGTACCTGTCGCATCACAACCCACCCCGTGGGTCAGCGCTGTGCACGACCTCCAGTAAACTATAAACACCAGAAACTAGTTGCAACTCCTGGACAAAGATCGAGGGTAATTACTAAGCCGAGAGGGTCCATTGGTTTCGGGCCCAATGCATGGTAGTAACTGGAACTTGGACCACACATATAGATCTCGGGTCCTATGTACGGTTCCAATGAAACAACCCACCACGTACTCCTACATGGCCTTTCATCGATACCTTTACCAAGCGTATTCCACACTTCTTTCTCTTTATCGGTATGATCATTTCACTCTGATCCATCACCCAGATGAACCAGACCAGACACAACTCTAAGCATAGCAGGCAACATAAACAAATAGCATGGTGGATCACACATCACATGGCCCAATCAACTCCTACACATGCTAGTGGGTTTCAACTATTTACTGTGGCAATGACATGTCATGCATGGGAATAGGGTTCAACTACCGCAACAAGTAGCAGTTCACACGCTGTTGCCTTAATGCAGTAAAAGAGAGCAGGAGCGAGAAGATTGGGTTTGTATCGGAATGATCAATGATTGCTTGCCTGACAAAGTGGTTGTCGGGTACTGCTCTTCAACTAGATACGCAGCAGTATCCTCGGGAGCAGGACCTAACACAGAGAATACCGGCGATACAATCATTAAACAAACAAATGCAACAATATGATGCATGCTCATGACATGGCAAGATGCATGTGTGTTGGGCTAATGCAACAATAACCAGAAGGCTTTGAGCCTATTTGAATCAAAGATTCAAATTGGCACTTTAGCTATTATTTAAGTAAGTGCATTATCATGTTTTAATGTATACAGCAAGGTTAACTTGCTCAAACATGAATGAAACAAGTGCCATTGGAAAGATTGGATTTTTCTGATCATTTTTCATATATAAATCTTTTCCATCTGAGCTACTGTTGAATTTATATGATTTTTTGAAGTTTAGGCATTTTCTGGAATTTCCTGAATTATTTTTAAATCTAAAAATCCCAGAAAAACCTTTACTGTGTCAGCATGACATCATGCTGACGTCAGTCAGTCAACAGGGCGGCCTAGGTCAAACCTGACCAGTGGGACCCACTGGTCAGTGTCACAGTTAACTAATTAACTAATTAGAATTAAATTAACACCTAAACTAGGTTTGACTTGCAGGCAGGGCCCACATGTCAGTGACCCAGGGGGGTCAAACCCGTGGTCAAACAGGCCCAACTCGCCGGCGTTTAGCCGCTGGTGAGGCCAAACACGGCGGTGAGGTGCGGGTTTCGTGCTCCGGCTGCCGAAACGACGGCGGAGCACACCTACGGATAGCTGGAGGCAAACCGCATCGAGTGGAGGTGGTGGCTGGCCTCGGGGTCGCCGGAGATGACGCCGGCGACGAGTCCAGCGGCTGCCGGAGTTCGGCGAAGTCGAAAACGACGGTGCGGTGCTCGTGGAGGAGCATGGAGTGGTCCTACAGCACCTACGCGTGACGGTGAAGCTGATAGGCACGGTGGCCGGACCATTGGATGGTCGGAGCCTCGTCGGCGATGAGCTCTGCGGCGGTGCGTGCAGGTGAGCTTCGTGCGGTGCGTTCCAGGGTAGTAGAGAGCCATCGGAGAGGGGGAGGATGAAGCTGGGCTCACAGGGGTTGCAGCAGACGCCGGAGTGAGCTTGGGGGTGGTCGGAGCTGAGCGGGACGGCGAGGGGGATGTCCGCGGCCGGAGTTGGGGAAGAAGGGGTCGGGGGCGTCTCCAGGGCGGGCGAGCGCTCAGGGCTCGGCCTGTTCTAAGTAGTCGAGGATGGCGGAGACAACGGACACGACAACGGAGCTCAGGGACGACGGTGGGCGCGGCTACTACGACGGTGCGAGCGCGGCGGCGTCGGCCATGGTGCGAGGAGGGCGAAGGAGAGGAGCTAGGGAGGGTGGGGTGTGTCTGCGAGGTCGGGGGCGAGGTGGACAACCGATCCAAGCCTCCAGGGCGGCGAGGGAAGGAAGCAAGGCGGCGGGCAGCTGCTTGGCGCGCGCTGCGGCCGCCGTCGAGCACCTGCCTGCCTGCCTGGCCGAGCCAAGCAGCTCGCTGGAGCGGCAGCTGGGCTGGGCCGGCAGGTGGGCCGGGTGGGGCGCCAGGTAACTCCCTTTCTCTCTCCTTTTTCTATTTCTTTTTCTCTTTCATTTCTTTTGCAACTTTGTTTAATTAATAAAAATGCCAGAACATTTTTATAACTCATAAAACTTGTCATGCCCACTGTATATAATATGAACAGCATGGAACATTATAGTTTATGATTATTAGAGCATTTAAAATATTTTATAGCATTTAAATGCCCAAATGCAAATACCATATGATTTAATCCAGAGACCTTGGTTGTCCTAGAAAATTGTGCACCATTTTTGGCAGAGGTTTAAGACCAAGGCAGAAATGATGGACATTTTTGAAGGGCATTTTGGGTACATTGGAAAAGATTTTATCAAACCCTAGTTGTTAGAAGAGGGGTGCTGGGGTTTCTGTCATTCCCATTTCAAGTTTCTTTGATAAGTAAACATGATGCACACTCTAGCTAGTCCTAATGCAAATGCTAACTAGGGATGTGACAACTCACCCCCACTTAAAAGAATCGCGTCCCGAGATTCGGGTTCCTCCGGAAAGAGGGTGGGGTACTCAAGTCGAAGACGATCCTCCCTTTCCCAAGTAGCTTCACTCTCGGAATGATGTGACCATTGAACCTTGAGAAACTTGATATTGTTGCGTCGAGTGGTGCACTCGGTTTGATCAAGAATACGAACGGGGTATTCTCGATATGTGAGATTGTCCTGGAGATCAAGTGTTTCGTGGTCCACTCCGCGGATAGGATCCGATAAGCAACGCCTGAGTTGAGAAACGTGGAACACTTCATGAACTCTGGATAGGTGCGGAGGTAGTTCCAATTGGTAGGCAACTTCTCCTCGTTTGGCAAGAATGCGAAAAGGACTGATGTAACGAGGGGCCAATTTGCCTTTGATACCGAAGCGATGGGTTCCCTTAAGAGGGGTAACCCGAAGGTAAGCCTTATCGCCGACTTCAAAAGTCACAGCCTTATGATGACTATCATATTGGCTCTTCTGGCAAGACTGGGCTGTTTTCAATCTCTCACGAACGATGCGAACTTGCTCTTCTGCTTCCTGGATCATATCCGGGCCAAAGAATTGTCTTTCCCCGGTTTCTGACCAGTTAAGAGGTGTTCTACACCTTCGTCCATATAGAACTACGAAGGGGGCTTTACCCAGGCTGGCTTGATAACTATTGTTATAAGCAAATTCGGCAAATGGAAGACACTTTTCCCATTCCATACCGAAAGAGATGACAGAGGCTCGAAGCATGTCTTCCAGAATTTTATCGACTCGTTCCACTTGACCACTTGACTGGGGATGGAAGGCGGTACTGAAGGAGAGATGAGTTCCCATAGCATTCTGGAAACTTTCCCAAAATCGTGAAGTGAAAAGATTCCACGGTCTGAGTTAATCTCCAACGGCACACCATGAAGTGATACTATCATAGAGACATACAAGTCTGCTAGCTGGCTAGCGGTAATACTCTCTCGAATAGGCAGGAAATGAGCTACTTTAGAGAGGCGGTCGATAACGACGAAGATAGCATTATTCCCTTTCCTGGTCCTGGGAAACCCGGTAATGAAGTCCATACCGACTTTGTCCCATTTCCATTCAGGAATAGCTAAAGGTTGAAGGGTGCCAGCAGGCCGTTGATGATCTGCTTTGACTCGATGACAAACGTCGCAGTTAGCAATGAATTGAGCGATTTCTCTCTTCATCCTAGTCCACCAGAATCTCTGACGTAGGTCCTGATACATTTTAGTACTACCGGGATGAATTGTGAGAGGACATTCATGAGCCTCCTTAAGGATCAAACGTCTCAGGTTTCGTACTTTAGGAACCACTAAACGGTTGCGAAAGATTACGACTCCTTGATCATCAATTGAGAAACATCCCGAAACTCCTTTCTTGGTGTTCCTCTTAATACGGGAAATTTCCGGATCAACCTTCCGTGCTTTGATGACCTGATCCGTAAGGTTAGGTTCCGCCACCAAGGTGGAAAGGAATCCTCGAGGAACAATGTGAAGGTAAAGCTTACGAAATTCCTCGTGGAGAAGTGGTTGTCCTTGTTGTAACATCAAGTTGTTACAATAAGACTTACGACTTAGTGCATCAGCCATGACATTGGCCTTTCCAGGGGTGTAAGTGATTCCTAAGTCGTAGTCTGTGAGCAACTCGACCCAAGGTCTTTGCCTGAGATTTAGATCCGGTTGGGTAAAGATATACTTCAAACTTTGATGATCAGTGAAGATTTCACAGCGATTACCAAGTAGGTAATGTCGCCATGTTTTGAGTGCATGGACTACAACTGCAAGCTCTAGATCATGAGTAGGATAGTTATCCTCATGTGGACGCAACTGTCGAGATGCGTATGCAATCACTTGACGATCTTGCATGAGTATGCAACCTAGTCCTTGTCGCGAGGCGTCGCAGTAGATAATAAAATCCTTGGAAAAGTCTGGTGGTACCAGTACAGGTGCATATGTCAGGCGTCTTTTCAGTTCCTGAAAACTAGACTCGCACTGTGGGGTCCACTCAAACTTTTTATCCTTTTTGAGGAGCTCAGTTAGAGGTTTAGCAACCTTGGAGAAATTCTCGACGAAGCGTCGGCAATAGCTCGCTAAGCCAAGAAAACTCCTAACTTGCTTGACCGATTCAGGGGGAGTCCAATCAAGGACGGCTTGAACTCGCTCGGGATTGACAGCAATACCCTTGCCAGAGATCACATGACCTAGATAGGTTACTTCCGGCAACCAAAATTCACATTTAGAGAATTTGGCATAAAGGCGGTGCTCTCGAAGTTTCGTCAATACCAGCCTTAAATGCTCGGCATGATCTTCCTTGTTCTTGGAGTAAATGATTATATCATCGAGGTATACCACGACGAATTTATCCAAGTACACCATGAATATATAATTCATTAGCCGGGAGAAGGTGGCTGGGGCATTGGTTAATCCGAAGGACATGACGGTGTACTCATATTGGCCATAACGAGTAACAAAAGCCGTTTTAGGAATGTCCCCATTCTTGATTTTGATTTGATGGTAACCCAACCTCAAATCCATCTTAGAGAAGACTGAGGATCCAGCGAGCTGATCATACAGGTCGTTGATCCTGGGAAGCGGATACTTGTTCTTTATGGTGACCAGATTGAGAGGTCGGTAATCTACAACCATCCGCTCCGTTCCATCCTTCTTCTTGACGAAGAGGACGGGGCAAGCCCAAGGGGAAGAACTAGGACGGATGAAACCTTTTTACATGGACTCATCGAGTTGTTTCTTAAGCTCAGCTAATTCTAGGGGTGCCATCTTATAAGGTCTCCTAGAAATTGGGACAGTTGTTGGAATACGATCTATCACGAACTCGACATCTCTGTCAGGTGAAATTCCTGGCAGTTCTTCTGGAAAAACATCCGGAAAGATACGGACTACTAGGATATCTTCGAGTTCTGGTAGAGGGCTGGCTTTAAGAGAGTAGAGCTGACGCTCAGCCATTCGGGTCAAGACATTGACTATCTTGCCGGATGGGTGTGTAAGTTGAACGGTCCTAGTATAGCAATCAATCTTGGCGTAATGAGTTGTCATCCAATCCATACCCAAGATGATGTTTATGTCCGAGGACTTGAGAGCGATTAGAGATGCTAGGACAACAAGACTATCGACAAGGATTTCATTTCCATGGCTTACCCTAGAGGTTTGCCACTTTGAACCAAGAGTTTGAATAACCATGGAAGTAGGCATGTCACAAAAAGTCATGTTGTGCGTTCGGGCATAGCTCTCAGATATGAACGAATGGGATGCTCCAGTATCGAAAAGAACAGATGCCGGATGGCAGTTAATGAGAAGCTTACCAAGGACGACGTTAGGATCCTCATAAGCTTCCTCAGCAGAGACATAGTTGACATGACCACGTGCAGTGGGGATTGGCTTGACATAATTCACCTTGCCGGTTGGCTTACCACGGCCAACGGGTTTTCCTGGTTGGTTCTGAGGATACTCACGCATGTAGTGCCCTGGTTCTCCACACTTGAAGCAGGTCACAGTGCTAGTGCGTGGAGCAAAGTTGGAAGGTGGTCCTCCATAGGTCTTAGCAGGTGCAAACTGTTGAGTTGGGCGAGGCACCTCATAGGATGGCCTCGGTGTGTACTTGGGTGGCAGAGCAGTGTTAGGAACCCACACACGGCGCTTGTGAGAGCCAGAGCCGGATGAGGAACCAAAGTCTCGAGTATGCTTGCGTGTGGCCTCGAAGTCGGTCTGGCCCGTTTCAGCACTGATAGCCTTGTTTACCAACTTCTGGAAGGAAGTGCACTCGTGCAGACGTAGATCTCGGCGGAGTTCAGGGCTGAGTCCCTTGCGGAACCTCGCCTGCTTCTTGGCATCGGTGGATACTTCCTCAGGTGCATAGCGTGCCAAGTTGCCAAACTCGCGACTATAGCCATCCACAGTTAACCGGCCCTGGGTGAAATTGCAGAATTCCTCTCGCTTGCGATCCATGAGACCTTCCGGAATGTGATGTTCACGGAATGCCTCACTGAACTCAACCCAAGTAGTGATTTGGCCAGCAGGACGCATAGCTTCAAAGTTTTCCCACCAAAGACTGGCAGGGCCCTCAAGATGGTAGGCAGTGTAGGTAACCTTGTCAGCTTCGGCCACACGGGCAGAGTGTAGCTTATGGGTGATACTACGTAGCCAGTCATCCGCATCCAGAGGTTCAGTGGAGTGATGGAACTTCGGTGGGCACATCTTGATAATGTCATTGATTGACACCACATCATTCCTTTGACAGAACCCAGTGTTCTGCTCTATGCGTTCTAGCAGACGGTTGGTCTCTCTCTTGTTCCGTTCTGCCTCGAGCATAACTTCCGCCAAGGAGGGTGGCTGGGGCAGATTCGCATCTCTAGCCCCACTAGCCTCACCCTGCTCCTGGGCAGCAGGAGTGTTGCGAGTGTTGACCATCCTAGGAAAACAAAACAACGGTTTAGACAAGGATGGCAAAAATTTGACATAGAAGTGCAGAATGTAATGGATGACATGAAATGCAGAGATGTTCATCCGTACGACATGGTAATATAGGAACTGCTATATATACACCAGTGGTCATACACACCATGCATAGTTTAGTACAAGCCAAGGCTAAAGTACAACTGCGGTGAAAGACGATACATCCCATCAGAGGCATTCCAAGCTCCTATACATTATTTAACTACACCTCCGGAACTCAGTACACACTAAGTCATATTCCACAAGACGCGCAGGACTGTGGGAATACAACTACTACAAAACTACTACTACCACGGTCTAGCTCAGACATTTCCGTAGTAATCTTCGTAAAGATTACCACCGTAGCCTGGAAGTGGGACAGACGGATCTTGAAACTCGCGAGCACTCGAAGGCTGTGGACCAAAGGGACATGGATGTGGCCTCGGTCCCGATGCTGGTGGTAACCGACGCCCACGTGGAGGTGTAATACCCCCAACATCACGCCAATCCATGCGATCAGGCAGACGAGTCCGCACGGGGTACAAATCCCGCATGTCCAAATATCCGGCGTGCACAGCAGGTGCAAGCCGTGTCAAAGTAGTCCAGAGGGCGGCTCGAGTGTTATACAGCTCCATTCGGAGGGCACGGACCTCACGGTCACTATCATCCAGCATCTGAACAGTAGTCTGAAGCAGTGGCTCTTCATGAGCAACATCAGTATACAGACCAGTGTAGTAGCCTTCCTCTCCGGGAGGTGAGGCTGGCATGTAACAGAACTCAGTGTTCAGCAACAGGGCATGCCTAGCCCGGAGAATGGTCATCATCGAATAGGCGGCATCCTGCACTGCCATCTCGATGGTAACCCCGAGTCCATAAGACCAATGGATGGGGTCGTTAGCTCCGGGATATGAGGGGTATATCCGGACTGTGCAGAAATACTGACTCTGATTGAAATCCCGGTACTGTTCCTCCACGATGTACTCAGGATACCAGCGATAACCGGTCTCAGTCAGCACACGGACTAGCATGGCCGTGTGACCGGGCACGTTAATGCACCGAGTCAGACGAACCACTTGGTGAGGGGTGCGGCCAGACATCTGAAACACGAAGTAATACAAAGGCATTAGTGTTTCTGGAAGAAATCGGGCAGCATAACAACTGTAAATGCTCAAACAAAGATTTGAGACATCATACAAATGATAGCATAGCCACTCAACAATTCCATATCAAGGTTCCGGGTCCAACAATCATCATACTAAAAGGATAGAAACTGAACTTAGGCTTGAAACCAACAATCCTAAGAGTCTACGGATTAGTAACACGTGAACCTAGTAAGGATAAGAGGCCTAGTCCTAAATCCCTGTAGAAAGAATAGACTGACTCAGATCAGAAGGGCATAAGGTAAAGGAGTAAAAGAGCCTTACGTTCTCTTCCACAATCAATTCCCCTACATATAACTAAGAATTTTTCTAGACTCAACATCAACCAGTCTGGCTTGAGAAACCTACAGGCAGTCCAACTCTGATGCCAACGCTGTCAGGACCCCGATCCTAAGTCACACCGATCTAGCTGTAACACGTCATATCACTTTGCGGCCTCACGCACGGTAACCCCACGGGTGCCACCTTACCTGGCCCGGGACCGTTTGCGCATTTTGGCACACGTATATGACAGTGTCGCTAGCATCCATATGACAGAGAACCCGGGCCGACATGGCTAGTTATAAACCAAAAGTGGCACTAGATTACAGAGACAGGCATCCATGACCCAGCAACGAACGTGTCGGTCATCAACGTATGAACCCAAGTCGTAGCAAGCTACATGGACTTAAAGGAACAACGCGTGGCATTTCCCCTAAGGGACAGACACAGGAACGAAGAAGGACACATGCCGGCCAGCATACGTGTTCCGAGCAGTAGCAAGCTACCAAGGCTCATTGGAATCAATAGGAGGCATTTCCCTGTAAGGTAGGCTACCAAAGGAAAACAACTAGGTGTCGGATCCCACACATATCAAGCATTTCAACCATACACGCAATATGCTCAATATGTGCAAATACAACATTGCATCACAACAGAACTCTATGACTCAAAGTACTTTATTTAAAAGGCTCCAAGAGCCATACATAACATATCCATACAGGTAGGGGTCACATGACCTACCACTCAAGTCATACAGTCATACAAGCACAAGCGGAAGCTACATGTCTAAGTACAGACAACTTAGAAAATAAAACAGGCTTGGTGTAGCCTGACTATCTACAAGGCCCTTCACAAGCTCCAGATCTCCGTCTGGGTGTCAAGCTACTCCTCGACGTCAACGTCTATGTAGAACCCATCAGCAGGGGCAGGATTCTCCTCTGCAATAGTTATTAAGCAAACATGAGTACAAAGGTACTCAGCATGTCTTACCACAGAACCTATCATACATGCAACATTATCAAAGGGGGTAGTGGAGTTCATAGCAGAAAGCCAGCCTTGACTCTTGGCTAACCTATACTACAACTCTCAATGGTTTGCAAGATGTTATTACGAACACGAGTCCTCTACTCACCACAACAATACACTACCGAGGATCCTCTTCCGTCATCCTACGGAAGGGCCATCCACGACACTCACACTTATCTTGAGGCTTTTAGTAGTATCCATCAACTTGTCTATGAACTGTAAGAGTAACCAAGTAGTCCGTATCGCGAACAACGGCTATTCGAATAGATTGATAACCCTGCAGGGGTGTACCTCTTCACACACACTTTCACCACTTATCGCCGTTTACTCGACATGTACTCGGCAACCTTCAAGCGGAAGCCCAGCGAGGGTGTCAGCCACGACCTGACTAACTACACAAGTCTCTCGTCCAGGTTTATCGCCTATTTGGGTTCCATCCGTGGGGAGATCCGACCGGGGTGTCGCTCACGGCCCCAAACGATGTATACAGGGTTCCCAAGTCACCAAACGGGCAACCGGTACACCGTGCCACGTACCTGTCGCATCACAACCCACCTCGAGGGTCAGCGCTGTGCACGACCTCTAGTAAACTATAAACACCAGAAAGTAGTTGCAACTCCTGGACAGAGATCGATGGTAATTAATAAGCCGAGAGGGTCCATTGGTTTCGGGCCAAATGCATGGTAGTAACTGGAACTTGAACCACACATACAGATCTCGGGTCCTATGTACGGTTCCAATGAAACAACCCACCACGTACTCCTACATGGCCTTTCATCGATACCTTTACCAAGCGTATTCCACACTTCCTTCTCTTTTTCGGTATGATCATTTCACTCTGATCCATCACCCAGATGAACCAGACCAGACACAACTCTAAGCATAGCAGGCAACATAAACAAATAGCATGGTGGATCACACATCACATGGCTCAATCAACTCCTACACATGCTAGTGGGTTTCAACTATTTACTGTGGCAATGACAGGTCATGCATGGGAATAGGGTTCAACTACCGCAGCAAGTAGCAGTTCACGGGCTGTTGCCTTAATGCAATAAAAGAGAGCAGGAGCGAGAAGATTGGGTTTGTATCGAAATGATCAATGATTGCTTGCCTGACAAAGTGGTTGTCGGGTACTGCTCTTCAACTGGATACGCAGCAGTATCCTTGGGAGCAGGACCTAACACAGAGAATACCGGCGATACAATCATTAAACAAACAAATGCAACAATATGATGCATGCTCATGACATGGCAAGATGCATGTGTGTTGGGCTAATGCAACTATAACAAGAAGGGTTTGAGCCTATTTGAATCAAAGATTCAAATTGGCACTTTAGCTATTATTTAATTAAGTGCATTACCATGTTTTAATTTATACATCAAGGTTAACTTGCTCAAACATGCATGAAACCAGTGCCATTGGAAAGATTGGATTTTTCTGATCATTTTTCATATATAAATCTTTTCCATCTGAGCTACTGTTGAATATATATGATTTTTTGAAGTTTAGGCATTTTCTGGAATTTCCTGAATTATTTTTAAATCTAAAAATCCCAGAAAAACCTTTACTGCGTCAGCATGACATCATGCTGACGTCAGTCAGTCAACAGGGCGGCCCAGGTCAAACCTGACCAGTGGGACCCACTGGTCAGTGTCACAGTTAACTAATTAACTAATTAGAACTAAATTAACACCTAAACTAGGTTTGACTTGCAGGCAGGGCCCACATGTCAGTGACCCAGGGGGGTCAAACCCGTGGTCAAACAGGCCCAACTCGCCGGTGTTTAGCCGCCGGCGAGCCCAAACACGGCGGTGAGGTGCGGGTTTCGTGCTCCGGCTGCCAAAACGACGGCGGAGCACACCTACGGATAGCTGGAGGCAAACCGCATCGAGTGGAGGTGGTGGCTGGCCTCGAGGTCGCCGGAGATGACGCCGGCGACGAGTCCAGCGGCTGCCGGAGTTCGGCGAAGTCGAAAACGACGGTGCGGTGCTCGTGGAGGAGCGTGGAGTGGTCCTACAGCACCTACGCGTGACGGTGAAGCTGATAGGCACGGTGGCCGGACCATTGGATGGCCGGAGCCTCGTCGGCGACGAGCTCCACGGCGGTGCATGCAGGTGAGCTTCGTGCGGTGCGTTCCAGGGTAGTAGAGAGCCAACGGAGAGGGGGAGGACGAAGCTGGGCTCATAGGGGTTGCAGCAGACGCCGGAGCGAGCTTGGGGGTGGTCGGAGCTGAGCGGGACGGCGAGGGGGATCTCCGTGGCCGGAGTTGGGGAAGAAGGGGTCGGGGGCGTCTCCAGGGCAGGCGAGCGCTCAGGGCTCGGCCTCGAAGTAGTCGAGGACGGCGGAGACGACGGACACGACGACGGAGCTCGGGGACGACGGTGGGCGCGGCTACTACGACGGTGCGAGCGCGGCGGCGTCGGCCATGGTGCGGGGAGGGCGAAGGAGAGGGGCTGGGGAGAGTGGGGTGTGTCTGTGAGGTCGGGGGCGAGGTGGACGACCGATCCAAGCCTCCAGGGCGGCGAGGGGAGGAAGCAGGGCGGCGGGCAGCTGCGTGGCGCGCGCTGCGGCCGCCGTCGAGCACCTGCCTGCCTGCCTGGCCGAGCCAAGCAGCTCGCTGGAGCGGCAGGTGGGCTGGGCCGGCAGGTGGGCCGGGTGGGGCGCTAGGTAACTCCTTTTCTCTCTCCTTTTTCTATTTCCTTTTCTCTTTCATTTATTTTGCAACTTTGTTTAATTAATAAAAATGCCAGAACATATTTATAACTCATAAAACTTGTCATGCCCACTGTATATAATATGAACAGCATTGAACATTATAGTTTATGATTATTTGAGCATTTAAAATATTTTGTAGCATTTAAATGCCCAAATGCAAATACCATATGATTTAATCCAGAGACCTTGGTTGTCCTAGAAAATTGTGCACCATTTTTGGCAGAGGTTTAAGACCAAGGCAGAAATGATGGACATTTTTGAAGGGCATTTTGGGTACATTGGAAAAGATTTTATCAAACCCTAGTTGTTAGAAGAGGGGTGTTGGGGTTTCTGTCATTCCCATTTCAAGTTTCTTTGATAAGTAAACATGATGCACTCTCTAGCTAGTCCTAATGCAAATGCTAACTAGGGATGTGACATGTGGGCACGCCGGGAGGTCTTGCTGGACTTGTTTTACCATTGTCGAAATGTCTTGTGCACCGGGATGCCGAGCCTGATCGGATTTCCCTAAGATAAGGGGTGATGATATTATATTTATCACTTCAGCTAATCGTGAGAGCTTGTGATAGGCTAAGTTGGGACACCCCTGCAGGGTTATGATCTTTCGAAAGCCGTGCCCGCGGTTATGTGGCAGATTGGAATTTGTTAATGTCCGGTTGTAGAAAACTTGACAGAGGATCCGAAATAAATCACACAACCGCGTGAGTAACTGTGACTGTCTCTTTTCACTTTGAGAAGAGAACATGGTGGGGTTATGTTTGACTCGTAGGTAGTTCAGGATCTTTACCGATCACTACTAGTTTGCGACCGTTTGCGTAGATGCTCATCTTATTCTTGTACTCGTAAGCTAGCCACCATATTATGCTTAGCCGCTGCTGCAACCTCATCACTTTACCTCTTCCTACCCATAAAGCTTTGCTAGTCTTGATACCCATGGTTATGGGATTGCTGAGTCCTCGTGGCTCACAGATACTACAACACCAGATGCAGGTCCAGCTGAGTTTGACGCAGGAGGTGGGTCAGAACTTCTGGGAGTTCGATGAAGAGCGTGGCCGTATGCTTGTGACGTTTTCGACGATCAGTAGTGGTTTTCTACTAGGGGAGATTCAGACATGTGGCTTTATGTTTTTTATATCTTTCTTTTGGATCTTCGCCCGTAGTCGGGTTGTGATGTTTTGAATGATGATTTGCTTAGGTAATGTATTGTGTGACATGGCGAGTGTAAGCCAACTATCTTTTTTGCAATTTCATCCCTATTTTTACATGAGTCGTGCCAAGATACCAAACTTGAGATCATTCCAGAATGGGCTTATACCTTTAAGTCGTGCCTCGACACGTAGGAGGTATAGTCACATCCTGGGCATTACAAGTTGGTATCACAGCCTTCTCCGACCTAGGAGCCCCCACTGATTGATCGAATCGTTGACGGTTGAGTCTAGGCACACACTTAAAAATTGTTTTGAGTCCTGTATATATATCGGAGAGTAGGATTTCTTTTTGCTCCTCATCCCTTTATCACTCTGGTGAGGACTCCTGACGATTACTTTTGTCTCTTCAACTCTCAAAAATTCACCAATTTTTTTTAGGTTCACGCGAGTATTGTTTGGATTGTTCCGATGTCTTTGTAATGAGAACATTGTTCTCGATGCCTCCTGTCATTTAGGGGTTGTGGCAGTGTCCCGGGGAGTTGAGCTCCGAGGTGTTGTCGTCACAAATATATCACAGCAGTTCTGGAATACTTAAGACGGCCGACATCGGAAACTCTCCTATGCGGTTAGTGGCAAGATAACCCCGACATCACCCAGTACTGGGGAGGTAGTTCGGGAGTATTGCCATAGCTTGTATAGAGGATGCGTTTCGAAGGTTCGAGGTAAACGGTTTCCGGAAATAACTGGTTATGTGTTAAAGGATGGATACAGCTGGATGTAGGATTAGAGTTGAGTGCGCGGTGCTTCCCCTATATCCCCAACACCTGATTGCATAACTGGAAACTTTCGGAAATTAATAGGTGGGTTCATCTAGTAGTTCTAGGCATTCTTCCAACGAGTGCATCATATGGAGTTCGGGGTTCTACATTGAGTGAAGTGGTTTTATGGGCGTTGTTATGATCGGGAGTTGCATATTAAAGGGTCCTTGGCTATGCTGATCCGGGGAATGCTAAACCCTTTTGTAACACGTTCCATGAGCATTCAGCACGAATATGTGGAATGAAGCTTCTATCTTGTATTTGTTCTATCTGCTCCTTGTTGTTTTTATTTACCTTTTGTTCTCCCAATTGGCTTCTCGACAAGTTGATGTACCCGCGGAATTCATTCGTTCAATTCTCTGTTCGGATGATATTGTGAAGATTATGTTGCAAAATATCTATCCTTTCTTTTGGTTTTGATTCTGGTATTCGAGTTGCTTCGATGTCAAGTGTTGATTCCATACCTTTCCTAATCGGTATTCTCATATTTCTATGGGAGTGCTAGTCCTTCTTAATCATCAAGATGGTCATGTTAAATTCTTTTCCAACCGGTGTGCCTTCTCTTCAAGTTATTCCATACGGACGCCGTTGTGAAATCTGACGATTTGTCTGTTTCATTCATTCCAAGTTGTCTTTGTTTCCCCACCTTCCCACCCTTCTTCTTCTCGGAGTCAGAATTCTTAATCAAGTATCCATATTATTCATGTGAGGTTTCTTCATTCTTTTCCTTCAATGTTCTTATCCGGTGATTTATCGTGAAGATGCTCAAGAATTTCAAGTTCATCATTCTTAATTCCAACATTCTTCTCCGGTGGACTAAATCCAAGCTTTCGTATTGATCATATTTGTGCCTTTTGTTTCACATGTTTTCACATGTTGTAATTTCTTATCCGAAGGTTCTCTTATTTCTTCACATCTCTCTAATTCTTATCCAGAGTGTAAAAGGTATCACAAAAGATTCGCGTTTCCATTCTTAATCTGTTCAAGCTATTTTGAGGATTGCTATCTTATTCAAGCCATTTAATTCAACCGGTGCAATATCTCTTAAGCAATCTTTTTTTCAACGGTGATTTCTTTAGTGGGCCCTAACCCACAGGTCTTTCTCCAGGATCTTACCTGACTCTTCCATTTTTTCCGGAGTTATACTCAAATTATTTTCAAGTTTGACGTAAGAATGGATTTCTCATCGGTCAAATGTATCCTCCAAGATCGGTTTCAAATTATTTTCACCTTTGGTTCAACCTTTTAATTCTTCATTACGGAGTGCCTATAAAATTCTTCATGTTTTTCTCGTCGTTCTTCTCAACATGTGAAGACCGAAGAAGTGTTTCTCTTAAATATTGGCCCGTTCTCTCAAGATTCGTGGTTCTAGCTTCATGCCATTCTCATTATTGTTTCGATTGTGAGGAATTATTTTCATACCCATCCGAAGCAGTTCATGAATTCTTTCCATTGTGATCCTCCGAAGGCCATCATTTCAGAAGATTCTTTGTTCTCAGTTTTCAACCTCGTCCTTCAAATATTCTTCATTGATGCCTCTTCGTTCATCTCCATATTCTACCGGTGCTTTGTTCAAGTACTCTTAATCGGTTCGCGATCTCTTCGTTCTCTTGTATCTAAATTTCCTCAAGTGCTTATTCTTCCCGGTGATTATTCTCTTTCATCACCCGGTCTCAATTCTTACGGCGGTTCATTCAAGATTACTCTTCCGTTGTTATCGTATTAATTCATTTGTTCTTTTCATAATCCTACCGGTGAGTCGTTCAAGATTATTCTCAAGTTTGGCTATATCTCTCTCCAATCCTTTTCAAGAAGAATAAGTAGTGTGCCAAATCCTTTGGTTGTCATCAATTTAAGTTGGTGAAGGATAAGCATACAGTAAATCTTATTCTTATTTCCTCGAGTGATTAATCTCTTTTTTCCGGAGCTTGTTCATCATATCATATCCTTGGTTCTAAGTTGTTCATCTTGTTTTCCGGAGCTCCAAGTTATTTCAATTATACCATTCCAAAGCTCCATCTAATTCATCGCAGGCCTTGAATCTTATTCTTTTCATTTTTCACTTCTCATGCTTTCATTACCGGAGTTTTCATGGTGGTTCATCAAGATTTAATTCATCCTTGAAGTCTTCATCAAGATTCTTGTTGGACATCAAGAATTCTTCATCATGCTTTCCAATTGCAATCCTTTCTTCCTTATCTTTCAGATGGTGTTATGTCATTCTTGACAATTCCTTCATGAATTATGATTCACGAGTTATCAAGAACGAGATATTTAAAACCATCATTTTCCTTGTTCAGGAGATCTTTTCAACCCTTCAATTATTTATTGGAGTTATCTTGGGTTATAATTCACCTCAAAGCTTTCCCTGAGAATTGTTGCTATTATGGTGCTTATAAATGACCCAAGTTCTTCATTTATCATTCCGGGGAAATAAGTTTTTCGTCTCCTTGTTGATCTCAATCCAATCAAATGTTTTCGTAAATGGCTGGTTGTCACCTCTTAATTTTGAGATGTTTTCCATAAGCCCACATCAAGCTTATTCTTTTCGTTGTTGAATTCTAACAACTCTGTTCAACCCATCTTGGTAAAGATGCTCTTTCAAATTCATTCGTGGGAGAAGTTGTCATTTTTCTTCTCCGTTCTTTTATTTCCAACGACCTAGCCTATATTCTTTCATTCCGGAGGCATTGTGATGTTGATCTCTCCAAACCATCATCACGTTTTTATCGAGATCATGTTCTTTCCTTGTTTATCTATTTATCCGGAGCGTTGTATTCTCCATTCTAATTCTCTCATCTCATCAAGTTTTGCCTCTCTTTTCAACCAGAGTGCTGTCTGAAGCCTTCCTTACCCCTTGTGCCATTCTTTCAATGTTCCGGAGGCTGTGTGTTGTTGTTTTCATCAAGTATCATCCCAACTTGGCAAGTTCATGTTCAATTCCTTACATTTTCAGTCGGAGTGCTGTCCAAATCATGTCATTCTTATTCCTTGGCTATACCATTGCGGTTTCATATTCTTTTGGTTCGTAAGTTCTTGTTTCATGTCTTTCAACCTACAAAGGTTCTCATAATGTTCCTTGTTCCTCTTTTCTAACGGAGTTTTCATATTCGGTCATCTCCGTTGTATTCTTCTTTCAATTTGGTCAACCTCTCAAGTTCGTGGTTTCAATCGTTTGTCGAAGAAGCAACTTTGTTTTACCTCTTCCTCTTCCGTTTTTTTACCTGGTGCCATCTCCAGGATCTCGGGTCGAGATCCTCTGTTAGTGTGGGAGAGTTGTGACGCCCGAAGACCGACGTCCCAGAAGATTCCAGATGTTCCGGTTTCTCCCGTGTGTTTCTTTTGTGCTTGTGTTATTTATTTTTGCATTGCATCATGTCATCATGCCATCATGACTTTAATTTTGCATCTCACCTAAATAAATTGTGTGGACCTTCGGTCCATTTAAATCGAGGGAAGAGTGACTTCTCTTTATAACATATCCTCCTAATATTATGGAGCTATTATAAAAATATTCCATTGTTGGAAGCAACCATCACACACTTGCATAATTTTCCCCATGTCTGTTTCACTCCGAGTTTTGACTCCCACAACCTTACTTGATCATCTTCTTCTCCTTCTTCATTAGTCCATTTAAATTGTGGCATGCTATTTCCTGCACCAATTTAATGTTCATTCTTTTCCTATCAATTCTCAACCATGCCTTCTACATCCCTGCCAATTTTTAGTTCCTTTGGACTTGTTTTGGTTGGGTTCAAAAATGGCTCAAGTTTGAATCTAATTCAAACTTGAATTATTTTTATATCCTTAAAAATGTCCAAACTAGTTTATTAAAATGGTGCATAAATCTAGGAGTTCAAGTATATTTTACTTCCTTCTTATTCTTCC
Source organism: Secale cereale (assembly GCA_902687465.1). Taxonomy (NCBI): domain Eukaryota; kingdom Viridiplantae; phylum Streptophyta; class Magnoliopsida; order Poales; family Poaceae; genus Secale; species Secale cereale. The sequence goes on along the minus strand of LR738711.1, from coordinate 138,480,267 downwards.
TCTAACACCCTGTCCTTTTCCTTTTCTTCCCGGGGATTTTGGAATCTGCTTTTCTTTTAATAAAAAGGAAAGGGCTCCCTGCAGCCTGTGGCCTAGCCAGCCCAAGAGGCCATCTCCTTCCCGTGGCCCATTTTTCCCGAGGCCCAGCCACAGCGTGTTTCCCTCGTAACCCTAGGCGACTGAGCCTCTCCCTCGGCTCCCATCCATCGCCGCGCAGCGCCCCCATCTCCCGATCCCATCTTCCTCTCGCTCGATCTCGACCCCGCGAGCGTCGCCCCGCACCCGAGGCCATCGATCTCTCCCTCGACCCGCCTCCTTCTCTCTACTGCGCGACCTGCTCCTCTCCATCCCCTCGTTCCTCTCCCTCTCATCACCTCCCACCCGCATCGCCACAGAGAGGGCAGCGCCCCGCCGCCCATGGACAGCGTCGGCCGAGCCTTCGCCCGGATCCCCCGCGCCTCTCCGCGGCCATCCCCGCCGCCGGACGGCGTCGCGCCAGATCTCGTGGGATCCCCCGTGCGAAGCCGTGCCGTGCCTCGTAGCCGCCGCCTTGTGCTCCTCCACGCCGACCTCGGGAGCCATCGGAGGCCGAAGCCCAGCCGGCCAGGACCTCCACCACCAGGAGGCCGCCGCCTCGTTGCCTCCTGCTGTTTTTCTTCCTCGCCGGAGCATGCCTGCATCGCAACCGCGCGCCTCCTGCTATTTTTTTTCTTCCTCGCCGGAGCTGCATCAAGCTCCCCTGCATCGCTCGCGTGCCGCTCCCTTCGTCAGATTCTCCAGCCAGATCCGGTGCCAGCTTCAGCAACCAGCTCATCCCCTCGTACATGCCATGGCCTTGTGTGCTGTTTTTCAACGAGCTCCAGATGCCATCGACCGAGGCCTCCGCAGACAACTGTGCATCGCCAAGACCCGAGACCCCAAGTACCACGACGACCTTTGCGCCAAGTACCACTACGCCTGGAGCACTCGGAACCCTCAAGTTCATCTACGGAACGGCTACGACGACCGTCGCTGAAGAATTGTGTAACACTACCGTCGCCCCGAAGATGTCCGATGCCGTGACAAGTACCTCTTCGGAAACGTGAACGGCTACAAAACATGTACCTCTACCTCCCACGACGACCGCGTCGACCCGTCAAATTCAACTACGGGCATGTACCACTACCGTCGCAAGAACGACTACTTCCCTCTACGAACGTGTACCACGACCCGCGAGACCACTACTTCCTCTACGACCTCGAACCGACCCGAAACGAACGTTCCGAAGGTATAACCCCGATACGATGACCCGTGACAAATGCTTGTGTTGTATGAGATGTTTTCCCTTGTGTGCACCGTGCCCGTTTCGTCTTTTGTCATGCTCCTCGGTTGCCTCGTCGCCAACCCGTGGGAACCCGGTGACGGGATCACCCCACCTTTCATCTTATTCGACTCTCTCACGCCACCTTTTCTTTTGCACCGGTCTCTCAACGAGTTACCGGAACCGAGATGTTGCCGTTGCATCATTTTCGGATTCCTTGCCGTGGCACCCTTTCCTTCCACCACGGTGACAATACTTCATATCTCTTCATGTTAACTTTTACTAAAATTGCATAAACTTTATCATGTCATCCGCATCATGTTAACAACATTAAAATGTGTGAATTGTTGTTTGCTTAAAATTGCTAAACATGCATATGGGGATTTTCCGGAATTGTTGTTGTAGTTTCCGGCCTCATTTAAACTTGTTGCCATGTATTGCATCATATATAGACTTGTTGTGCATCATATGTAGACTTGTCTTGCATCCTACTTGGTTGAGCATATTGTCATGTTGCATGTGTTGTTTTCTGTGCTTCCTACATTGCCGTGTATTGCTTCCTGTATAGACTTGTCATGCATCATACCTTGCCATGTATTGCATCACATAGGCTTGTGTTGTTTTTCTGTGCTACCTACCTTGCCATGTTTTGCTTCCTGTATGGATTTGTAGTGCATCCTACGTAGACTTGTTTTGCATCTTACTTGATTGAGCATTTGTCATGTCTCGTGTGGTGTGTTTACCGTATTGCTTGCTTCTTCTCGTTAGTGCTTGTTCCGTGGCGATCGTGAGGACTCGTTCGACTTCTCGTGGTTCTTCTTCAAGGCTTCTTCTTCGTCTTCTTCACGGATCCGTTCTTCTTCCTTGCGGGATCTCAGGCAAGATGATCATACCCTTGGATACCTTTACTACCATTGCCATGCTTAGTTGTCTCGATGCTATCGTTATATGTCGCGCTACCCATCATTTATGTCAGCCTCTCCTTGTTTCCATGAGGGAACTTGTTGTTGGAATATCACAATGCTATCATTGCCATGCTTAGTTGTCTCGATGCTATCGTTATATACCTTGGCTATGTTACCCGCTTGCTCAGCCCCTCTTATAGCGTTGTTAGTTGCAGGTGAAGATGAAGATCGTTCCAGGAGGGAACTTGTTGTTGGAATATCACAATATCTATTATTATTATTAACACACCTATATACTGGGCATGGGTGGAAGGCTTGGCCTTTTGCTCGGTGTTTTGTTCCACTCATGCCACCTTAGGCGCCGAAAAACCGGCATTATGTTCCTTCATTTTGTGTTCCTTACACGATGGGTATATGGGGACCCCTTGACACTTCGACTTTGAATAAAACTCCTCCAGCAAGGCCCAACATTGGTTTTAATTTGCTCATAATAATAACTTAATTAATTAATTAAATAGCATAAGGGGGACGCTCCTTGGAGATTCTTTTCTACATAGCATGGGGGCCAGTGCTGATGGTGTTGGTCCCAAATAGAGCAGCTTGCGGCGCCGCCCCTCGGAAACTTGGGGTATCTGGTCGCTGTAACCACAACTCATCCAGACGTGGCCTGAGACGAGATACGCGCGGCTACTATCAGGGTGTCGGCAGGCCGGGAGGTTTTGCTGGACTTGTTTTACCATTGTCGAAATGTCTTGTGCACCAGGATGCCGAGCCTGATCGGATTTCCCTAAGATAAGGGGTGATGATATTATATTTATCACTTCAGCTAATCGAGAGAGCTTGTGATGGGCTAAGTTGGGACACCCCTGCAGGGTTATGATCTTTCGAAAGCCGTGCCCGTGGTTATGTGGCAGATTGGAATTTGTTAATGTCCGGTTGTAGAAAACTTGACAGAGGATCCGAAATAAAACACACAACCGCGTGAGTAACTGTGACTGTCTCTTTTCACTTTGAGAAGAGAACACGGTGGGGTTATGTTTGACTCGTAGGTAGTTCAGGATCTTTAGCGATCACTACTAGTTTGCGACCGTTTGCGTAGATGCTCATCTTATTCTTGTACTCGTAAGCTAGCCACCATATTATGCCAAGCCGCTGCTGCAACCTCATCACTTTACCTCTTCCTACCCATAAAGCTTTGCTAGTCTTGATACCCATGGTTATGGGATTGCTGAGTCCTCGTGGCTCACAGATACTACAACACCAAATGCAGGTCCAGCTTAGTTTGACGCAGGAGGTGGGTCAGAACTTCTGGGAGTTCGATGAAGAGCGTGGCCGTATGCTTGTGACGTTTTCGATGATCAGTAGTTGTTTTCTACTAGGGGCGATTCGGACCTGTGGCTTTATGTTTTTGGTATCTTTCTTTTGGATCTTCGCCCGTAGTCGGGTTGTGATGTTTTGAATGATGATTTGCTTATGTAATGTATTGTGTGATGTGGAGAGTGTAAGCCAACTATCTTTTTTTTACAATTTCATCCATATTTTTACATGAGTCGTGCAAAGATACCAAACTTGAGATCATTCCAGAATGGGCTTATACCTTTAAGTCGTGCCTTGACACGTAGGAGGTATAGTCCCATCCTGGGCATTACAGGCTGGCTGCATGCTCGAGGGGCATGCACACGGCCATCATCGAAGCGAGGCCAAAGCTTTTCAAGACACCCTGCTTGCTACTATCTGGTCTTGCGAGATTGGCTCACCATGATATGAAGGCATATGTGATTCCCCTCCACTTCAATCCGATCTCCATTAGCCGAAACTTCTTTGCAGGCATGTAGTGGGTCGCCGTACATCATTTCCCTCGACTTCGATCCGATCACCATCGCCCGAAACTTCTTGGCAGGTATGTACTGGGTTAGCATGAAGTCCCACTGGATGGCTGCCTTCAGAGAAGACGGTAATAAGTTGGTGCTCGTGAACTTCCAGACCTCCCATGATATTATCCTTCCTCCGTTAGATTATATAGAGTTTTACCATCGCGGTCCTAGTCATCTAGATTACCACGTCAGTTGAACGAACCTTGTTTTGCATAAGATTGTTATCTGCCAAGTGCCCACACGACATGCCAATTACGCAGAGTTCAAGCTAATTGCCTTGTTCGACCGTGGACATGCCTATCTTTACGCCGGTGCCTTCTTTAGCAGGAGACAACTCAGCTCGCAGTGGATCATCGTCAAAGCTGATACACACTTCTGTGATGCTATTGAACACAATGGCATCATCTACGTGATCGACAAAGCAGATGGCACAACGTATTGCTGGGACGGCGCGTGTAAGTTGTTTCCGTCTCATGTTAATGATGACGCCATGACACTATTTGAACATTTTGTGATGATTGGCATATCCCTGTTTGAGCAGAATTTGAGTAGAACTACGGCAATGTATTAGAGACGACGTAAATCAGCTATATTTGGAATGAGTTAATTCATGCGATTGTGATCATGTCATTACAGCCAATTTGTACCCCTGAATAATCAAATGGTTAGGAATATATGGATATTCTCCTTATTTTACAGTAATATATATACTACTGCTAAAAATGAGTGTGTATCAATGGCCATGTTAGTTTCCTCATTTTCATGATGTAGAAACATGCACCACATTGTTGGTTTCATCTAACCATACATTAGGGAAGTAAATGTGCATATGGAGAACTCTATATTTGGAAGTAGTGAAATCCTGTAATGCTTACCATGTGTACATACCTATATTCGCCCTTCAGCAATCAATGGCTAGAATAATATCCTCACAAGAATTTTGCCCACAGAACACGAGTATATAACAATGCATGGTCTATTAGTTACCTTGAAGAATTTGTTTTCGAGGACAGAAGATGATTCCATAACGAGCATGAGATGGTAGTTTCCTGTGAAGAATCGATTGCAAGATAACATGAGTATAACCATGCATGGCACTTCTATATTTTCGAACCTAGTATACATTTCCCTGTATTTTCCTCCCAGTTCCAACAGGGACATATCAATGATGTTTCTTGCATTATCCTACCCATACTCTGAACAATGTTGATCTTACATTAACAATGACTGTCCTTTTTGATATGATGCAGTGTCCCTATAGTTACTGCCCTTTGTAATCACACCACATTTGCCAAAAACAGGGAAGCACAACTGGTTCCTCGCTCGATTAGACGACGACAAAAGACTGATGATAATTCTGACACATGAGCCGGAAAATTTATATTGCAAAACCCCCACTGTATACAAGCACCGTGAAATACGTGAGTATCTGGACAGTGGCTGTTACGTCTATGAGCAGGACACCAGCTTGTTGGGGGCTTCAAGATTTTGTAGTTGGAGGCGGGTAAACAGCCTTGGTTCACACTCTCTGTTTCTCAGACTCAATTATCCGATTAACCAGGAGATCACCATTGGCAAGGACCTTGATGGCAGAGAGGCTCTGTTTGCTATGGAAAACTGTGTCTACACGGCGAACCCTAGGAGTTCACGAGCAAACTCCCCTGATTGTCAACGATACAGCCTGCAGCGAAAAGAAGGTGAGAATGACAAAGGCATCCTGATTAACTTTGATCCTTGGATGTCTCAATTACGACAGGCAGTGATGTGGTTCAAGCCTTCATGTTGATAGGTAATTGGGCTGTTGCATCGAAAGGGTGGAGTACTTGTGTCTCCGGATTATTGGTCGCTGAAGCGGGGATGCAAATTATGATGGTGTTGGATCATCTCTTCGAATGACTTTGTTGTCTTTGCTGCTTGTTCTAGATGGGTAGTTCTTTCTTTTGTTATGCATATTCCTTGTCATTTTGTCATCCTTGTCTATGTCACTCTTACTATGTAATAGTTGGCTCTGTTCAGAATGTCATTCTCATCTGGATCACGAGAGTCTGAGCACTGCAGATGGGTGCGTTTTGGTGGTGTAGCAAGACTTCTTATGAACGATCATGTCTTGATGTTTATGTCAGTAGTAGTCACTAGTCAGTGTTTGAATGTTTTATATATCGTTGTTTCGAACTGTTTATTGTCTCGAACTACTGATGGGCTAAATGAGGGCATCACCATTCTCCAGTGTTAAGAGTGTATCTCCTTTTTTCAAGTTGTATAATTTGAGCTCAGTGTCTTTTCGATGATGTACACTTGTTTGGGCCAGTGAGGTGTGGTTGAATATGGGCCGACTAGTAACGCAATGCCAACCAGGTCAATTATAACAGGCCGGGCTCTCAAAAGATCCTAAAAAAGGCCGGGCTCTCCAAAAAAGAATGAATAAGGACTCTTAGGCCAACATGTGGGCGCCACCGGTGTTTTCGTGCGCTTGCGCGCAGAGAGCATATTGGCGCATGTTCGAAATTCAAGCTACCTTTTCATCCCCAATCTCCCGCCTCTCCCCCACCTCTGGAAACTCGATTCCTACTCCAGTTCCCCCAAATCCCCCTCCTGTACTCCCTGTACTCAAGCTCACTATCATGTCGCCCGTCAACACGGATCTCCGAGCCAGAGATCCTAAGGTCCGTCCTTCCTTCGGTCGCTGAGTGCTGTCGCTCAATAGTGGGATGGCGGTGCTTGATGACCAGTTTGCCGGCAAAGTGCTGATGGTAACCATCAACGGCGACCGACCTCCCCTCTCGTCGGACGACCTTGTCAAAGCTCTTGGCATTGCACACGGCATCCAAATAAGTGACTTGCTCGTCGAAGTCCGTCCGCCACCGGCTGATTTCTTCGTCAGGTTCCGGACAACTTTCGACCGAAGTCGTGTGTTTGAATCTTGCCGGCGTTTGTTCTGCGATGGCGCGCTGGTGAGCTTTGATCGGTGCCACTGATACGTCTCCAACGTATCTACTTTTCCAAACACTTTTGCCGTTGTTTTGGACTTTAACGTGCATGATTTGAATGGAACTAACCCGGACTGACGCTTGTTTTCAGCAGAATTGCCATGGTGTTGTTTTTGTGAAGAAGTAAAAAGTTCTCGGAATGACCTGAAAATTCATGGAGAATTATTTTGGAAATTTAAAAATTACCTGCTGAAAGATCCAGACCAGGGGGCCCACACCCTGTCCACGAGGGTGGGGGGCAAGCCCCCTCCCCCTGTGTGCGCCCCCTGCCTCGTGGGCCCATTGACGCTCCACCGACTTACCCCCGTACTCCATATATTCACTTTCAGGGAGAAAAAAATCAAGGAGAAAGAATTATCGCGTTTTACGATACGGAGCAGCCGCCAAGCCCTAATCTCTCTCGGGAGGGCTGATCTGGAGTCCGTTCGGGGTTCCGGAGAGTGGAGATCGTCGCCATCGTCATTATCAACGTTCGTCCATCACCAATTCCATCATGCTCACCGCCGTGCGTGAGCAATTCAATCATAGGCTTGCTGGACGGTGATGGGTTGGATGAGATCTATCATGTAATCGAGTTAGTTTTGTTAGGGTTTGATCCCTAGTATCCACTATGTTCTGAGATTGATGTTGCTATGACTTTGCTATGCTTAATGCTTGTCACTAGGGCCCGAGTGCCATTATTTCAGATCTGAACCTATTATGTTTTCATGAATATATGTGTGTTCTTGATCCTATCTTGCAAGTCTATAGTCACCTACTATGTGTTATAATCCAGCAACCCCGAAGTGACAATAATCGGGACCACTCCCGGTGATGACTGTAGTTTGAGGTGTTCATGTATTCACTATGTGTTAATGCTTTGTTCTGGTATTCTATTAAAAGGAGGACTTAATATCCCTTAGTTTCCAATAGGACCCCGCTGCCATGGGAGGGTAGGACAAAAGATGCCATGCAAGTTCTTTTCCATAAGCACGGATGACTATATTCGGAATACATGCCTTCATTACATTGATGAACTGGAGCTGGTTCTGTGTCACCCAAGCTTATAACTTCTACATGATGAATCGCATCCGACATAATTCCCCATCACCGATCCAATGCCTACGAGCTTTTCACATATTGCTTGTTGCTTATTTACTTTTCCGCTGCTACTGTTACAAAAACTGCAAAAACACTATCGTTACTTTTATTGCCGCTACCGCTATCTCCATATTACTTTAATACTAAACTACCTTGCTGCAGATACGAAGTTTCTAGGTGTGGTTGAATTGACAACTCACTTGCTAATACTTAAGAGTATTCTTTGGCTCCCCTTGTGTCGAATCAACAAATTTGGGTTGAATACTTTACCCTCGAAAATTGTTGTGATCCCCTACACTTGTGGGTTATCAGGCAGCCAGGATGGGGCTCGATGCCCTCTGAGCTTGAGTTTTTAATAAAGCTTACCTTCCATGGCATGCCTCGACATGCTTGGAAAAGCGAGGCCATGAATGAGCTTATCAACGACCTTGGAGGTGAGCTCGTAAGTATGTTTGTTCCTCCAGACAGCTGGGCTCTGACGGTTATGGTATGAATGAAGAAGCCGTCCATGATAACCCACAAGTGTAGGGGATCGCAATAGTTTTCGAGGGTAAAGTATTAAACCCAAATTTGTTGATTAGACACCAGGGGAGCCAAACAATACTCTTAAGTATTAGCAGCTGAGTTGTCAATTCAACCACACCTGGAAACTTAGTATCTGCAGCAAGATAGTTTAGTTGGAAAGTAATATGATAGTGGCGGTAGCAGCAATAAAAGTAAAGATAATATTTTTGTAGTTTTTGTGATAATAGCAACGGGAAAGTAAATAAGCGACAAGCAATATAGGTTAAGCTTATAGGCATTGGATTGTGATGGGAAATTATGTCGGATGCGATTCATCATGTAGAAGTTATAACCTAGGGTGACACAGAACTAGCTCCAGTTCATCAATGCAATGTAGGCATGTATTCCGAATATAGTCATACGTGCTTATGGAAAACAACTTGCATGACATATTTTGTCCTACCCTCCCGTGGCAGCGGGGTCCTATTGGAAACTAAGGGATATTATGGCGTCTTTTTAATCGAGTACTGGACCAAAGCATTAACACATAGTGAATACATGAACTCCTCAAACTATGGTCATCACCGGGAGTGGTCCCGATTATCGTCACTTCAGGGTTGCCGGATCATAACACATAGTAGGTGACTATAGACTTGCAAGATAGGATCAAGAACACACATATATTCATGGAAACATAATAGGTTCAGATCTGAAATCATGGCACTCGGGCCCTAGTGACAAGCATTAAGCATAGCAAAGTCATAGCAACAACAATCTCAGAACATAGTGGATACTAGGGATCAAACCCTAACAAAACTAACTTGATTACATGATAGATCCCATCCAACCCATCACCGTCTAGCAAGCGTACGATGGAATTACTCACACATGGCGGTGAGCATCATGGAATTGGTGATGGAGGAAAGTTGATGATGACGATGGCGACGATCTCCACTCTCCGGAGCCTCGAATGGACTCCAGATCAGCCCTCTCGAGAGAGATTAGGGCTTGGCGGTGGCTCCGTCTCGAACCTAGTATACATTTCCCTGTATTTTCCTCCCAGTTCAAACAGGGACATATCAATGATGTTTCTTGCATTATCCTACCCATACTCTGAACAATGTTGATCTTACTTTAACAATGACTGTCCTTTTTTATATGATGTAGTGTCCCTACAGTTACTGCCCTTTGTAATCACACCACGTTTGCCAAATACAGGGAAGCACAACTGGTTCCTCGCTCGATTAGACGACGACAAAAGACTGATGATCATTCTGACACATGAGCCGGAAAATTTATATTGCAAAACCCCCATTGTATACAAGCACCGTGAAATACGTGAGTATCTGGACAGTGGTTGTTACGTCTATGAACAGGACACCAGCTTGTTGGGGCCTTCAAGATTTTGTAGTTGGAGGCGGGTAAACAGCCTTGGTTCACACTCTCTGTTTCTCAGACTCAATTATCCGATTAACCAGGAGATCACCATTGGCAAGGACCTTCATGGCAGAGAGGCTCTGTTTGCTATGGAAAACTGTGTCTACACGGTGAGCCCTAGGAGTTCACGAGCAAAATCCCCTGATTTTCAACGATACAGCCTGCAGCGAAAAGAAGGTGAGAATGACAAAGGCATCCTGATTAACTTTGATCCTTGGATGTCTCAATTACGACAGGAAGTGATGTGGTTCAAGCCTTCATGTTGATAGGTAATTGGGCTGTTGCATCGAAAGGGTGGAGTACTTGTGTCTCCGGATTATTGGTCGCTGAAGGGGGGCTGCAAATTATGATGGTGTTGGATCATCTCTTCGAATGACTTTGTTGTCTTTGCTGCTTGTTCTGGATGGGTAGTTCTTTCTTTTGTTATGCATATTCCTTGTCATTTTGTCATCCTTGTCTATGTCACTCTTACTATGTAATAGTTGGCTCTATTCAGAATGTCATTCTCATCGGGATCACGAGAGTCTGAGCACTGCAGATGGGTGCGTTTTGGTGGCGTAGCAAGACTTCTTATGAACTATCATGTCTTGCTGTTTATGTCAGTAGTAGTCACTAGTCAGTGTTTGAATGTTGTATATATCGTTGTTTCGAACTGTTTATTGTCTCGAACTACTGGTGGGCTAAATGAGGGCATCACCATTCTCCAGTGTTCAGAGTGTATCTCCTTTTTTCAAGTTGTATAATTTGAGCTCAGTGTCTTTTCGATGATGTACACTTGTTTGGGCCAGTGAGGTGTCGTTGAATATGGGCCGACTAGTAACGCAATGCCAACCAGGTCAATTATGACAGGCCGGGCTCTCAAAAGATCCTAAAAAAGGCCGGGCTCTCCAAAAAAGAATGAATAAGGACTCTTAGTCCAACATGTGGGCGCCACCGGTGTTTTCGTGCGCTTGTGCGCAGAGAGCATATTGGCGCATGTTCGAAATTCAAGCTACCTTTTCATCCCCAATCTCCCGCCTCTCCCCCACCTCTGGAAACTCGATTCCTACTCCAGTTCCCCCAAATCCCCCTCCTGTACTCCCTGTACTCAAGCTCACTATCATGTCGCCCGTCAACACGGATCTCCGAGCCAGAGATCCTAAGGTCCGTCCTTCCTTAGGTCGCTGAGTGCTGTCGCTCAATAGTGGGATGGCGGCGCTTGACGACCAGTTTGCCGGCAAAGTGCTGATGGTAACCATCAACGGTGACCGACCTCCCGTCTCGTCGGACGACCTTGTCAAAGCTCTTGGAATTGCACACGGCATCCAAATAAGTGACTTGCTCGTCGAAGTCCGTCCGCCACCGGCTGATTTGTTCGTCAGGTTCTGGACAACTTTCGACCGAAGTCGTGTGTTTGAATCTTCCCGGCGTTTGTTCTGCGATGGCGCGCTGGTGAGCTTTGATCGGTGCCACTGATACGTCTCCAACGTATCTACTTTTCCAAACAATTTTGCCCTTGTTTTGGACTCTAACGTGCATGATTTGAATGGAACTAACCCGGACTGACGCTTGTTTTTAGCAGAATTGCGATGGTGTTGTTTTTGTGAAGAAGTAAAAAGTTCTCGGTATGACCTGAAAATTCATGGAGAATTATTTTGGAAAATATAAAAATTACCTGCGGAAAGATCCAGACCAGGGGGCCCACACCCTGTCCACGAGGGTGGGGGGCAAGCCCCCTCCCCCTGTGCGCGCCCCCCTGCCTCGTTGGCCCATTGACGCTCCACCGACGTACCCCCGTACTCCATATATTCACTTTCAGGGAGAAAAAAATCAGGGAGAAAGAATTATCGTGTTTTACGATACGGAGCCGCCGCCAAGCCCTAATCTCTCTCGGGAGGGCTGATCTGGAGTCCGTTCGGGGTTCCGGAGAGTGGAGATCGTCGCCATCGTCATTATAAACGTTCCTCCATCACCAATTCCATGATGCTCACCGCCGTGCGTGAGTAATTCAATCATAGGCTTGCTGGACGGTGATGGGTTGGATGAGATCTATCATGTAATCGAGTTAGTTTTGTTAGGGTTTGATCCCTAGTATCCACTATGTTCTGAGATTGATGTTGCTATGACTTTGCTATGCTTAATGCTTGTCACTAGGGCCCGAGTGCCATTATTTCAGATCTGAACCTATTATGTTTTCATGAATATATGTGTGTTCTTGATCCTATCTTGCAAGTCTATAGTCACCTACTATGTGTTATAATCCGGCAACCCCGAAGTGACAATAATCGGGACCACTCCCGGTGATGACCGTAGGTTGAGGTGTTCATGTATTCACTATGTGTTAATGCTTTGGTCTGGTATTCTATTAAAAGGAGTACTTAATATACCTTAGTTTCCAATAGGACTCCGCTGCCACGGGAGGGTAGGACAAAAGACGCCATGCAAGTTCTTTTCCATAAGCACGGATGACTATATTCGGAATACCTACCTTCATTACATTGATGAACTGGAGCTGGTTCTATGTCACCCAAGGTTATAACTTCTACATGATGAATCGCATCCGACATAATTCCCCATCACCGATCCAATGCCTACGAGCTTTTCACATATTGCTTGTCGCTTATTTACTTTTCCGCTGCTACTGTTACAAAAACTACAAAAACACTATCGTTACATTTATTGCCTCTACCGCTATCTCCATATTACTTTAATACTAAACTACCTTGCTGCAGATACTAAGTTTCTAGGTGTGGTTGAATTGACAACTCACTTGCTAATACTTAAGAGTATTCTTTGGCTCCCCTTGTGTCGAATCAACAAATTTGGGTTGAATACTTTACCCTCGAAAATTGTTGTGATCCCCTACACTTGTGGGTTATCAGGCCGCCAGGATGGGGCTCGATGATCTCTGAGCTTGAGTTTTTAATAAAGCTTACCTTCCATGGCATGCCTCGACATGCTTGGAACAGCGAGTCCATGAATGAGCTTATCAACGACCTTGGAGGTGAGCTCGTAAGTATGTTTGTTCCTCCAGACAGCTGGGCTCTGACGGTTATGGTATGGATGAAGAAGACGTCCATGATAACCCACATGTGTAGGGGGTCGCAATAGTTTTCGATGGTAAAGTATTAAACCCAAATTTGTTGATTCAACACCAGGGGAGCCAAAGAATACTCTTAAGTATTAGCAGCTGAGTTTTCAATTCAACCACACCTGGAAACTTAGTATCTGCAGCAAGATAGTTTAGTTGGAAATTAATATGATAGTGGCGGTAGCAGCAGTAAAAGTAAAGATAATATTTTTGTAGTTTTTGTGATAATAGCAACGGGAAAGTAAATAAGCGACAAGCAATATAGGTTAAGCTTATAGGCATTGGATTGGTGATGGGAAATTATGTCGGATGCGATTCATCATGTAGAAGTTATAACCTAGGGTGACAAAGAACTAGCTCCAGTTCATCAATGTAATGTAGGCATGTATTCCGAATATATTCATACGTGCTTATGGAAAACAACTTGCATGACATCTTTTGTCCTACCCTCCCGTGGCAGCGGGGTCCTATTGGAAACTAAGGGATATTAAGGCGTCTTTTTAATAGAGTACCGGACCAAAGCATTAACACATAGTGAATACATGAACTCCTCAAACTATGGTCATCACCGGGAGTGGTCCCGATTATCGTCACTTCAAGGTTGCCGGATCATAACACATAGTAGGTGACTATAGACTTGCAAGATAGGATCAAGAACACACATATATTCATGAAAACATAATAGCTTCAGATCTGAAATCATGGCACTCGGGCCCTAGTGAGAAGCATTAAGCATAGCAAAGTCATAGCAACAGCAATCTCAGAACATAGTGGATACTAGGGATCAAACCCTAACAAAACTAACTCGATTACATGATAGATCCCATCCAACCCATCACCGTCCAGCAAGCCTACGATGGAATTACTCACACATGGCGGTGAGCATCATGGAATTGGTGATGGAGGAAGGTTGATGATGACGATGGCGACGATCTCCACTCTCCGGAGCCTCGAACGGACTCCAGATCAGCCCTCTTGAGAGAGATTAGGGCTTGGCGGTGGCTCCGTCTCGTAAAACATGATAATTCTTTCTCCTTGATTTTTTTCACCACGAAACGGAATATATAGGACCTGGGGATACGTCGGTGGGGCATCGGGGTGCCCTCGAGGCAGGGGGCGTGCCCCCCACCCTCGAGGACAGCCCGTGGGCCCCCCCGGTGTGGATCTTCTTGCAGGTATTTTTTATATTTTCTGAAATAAATCTCCGTTGATTTTCGGGCGATTCCGAGAACATTTTATTTCTGCACAAAAACAACACCATGGCAGTTCTCTGAAAACAGCATCAGTCCGGGTTAGTTCCATTCAAATCATGCAAGTTAGAGTCCAAAACAAGGGCAAAAGTATTTGGAAAAGTAGATACGTTGGAGACGTATCAACTCCCCCAAGCTTAAACCTTTTCTTGTCCTCAAGCAATTCAGTTGATAAAATGAAAGTGATAAAGAAAAAACTTTGACAAACTCTGTTTGCTCTTCTTGTTGTAAATATGTAAGCTAGCATTCAGGTTTTCAACAAGATCATGAACTAACCACATTCACAATAACTTTCAGGTCTCAAGACTACTTACATCAATGGCATAATCAACTAGACAGCAATAATAATAAACCTCGGATGGCAACACTTCTCAAAACAATTATGATATGATATAACAGGGTGGTATTTCGCTAGCCCTTTCTGAGATCGCAAAACATAAATGCAGAGCACCTATAAAGATCAAGGACTGACTAGACATTGTAATTCATGGTAAAAGAGATCCAGTCATGATCATACTCAATGCAAATTAATAGTAATACATGCAACGACAGAGGTGCTCTTCTACTGGTGCTTTTTGATAAGAGGATGATGACTCTACATAAAAGTAAATAGATAGGCCCTTCGCAGAGGGAAGCAGGGATTTGTAGAGGTGCCAGAGCTCGATTTTTAATTAGAGATTCAATAATATTTTGAGCGCTATACTTTCATTGTCAACATAATAACCAAGAATCTTGATATCTCCCATGCTACCCACATTATAGGTGGTTCCCAAACAGAATGGTAAAGTTTATACTCCCGCAACCACCAACAAGCACACTCCACGGCCAGCCGAATCTACGGGTTACCATCCAAACAAGCAACAACCCCGGGGGAGTTTTGTTTAATTATTATGATTTTGAGCATGGGACTGGGCATCCCGGTTACCAGCCATTTTCTCGTGAATGATGAGAGGAGTCCACTCATCGTGAGAATAACCCACCTAGCATGGAAAATATATACAACCCTAGTCGATACATGTCGGTGTACTAAAGTAGGGGTACCTTAGTATCCCGAACTTGTGCACGGGCAGTTGCAGCGTCCTGCAGCAAGGCTAGCCAGACGACCGCCAAGATCCTCCGTGGTTCCCTTGTGGTTATTCAAGAACAAAGTATTCAAGTTAAAGAAACAAGACCCCAGCAAGAGGAGCTTGCCGGGAAGACCACTCAAGGAACAAAACCACTGAAAGTACAAGACCCTGGCAAAAGGAGCTTGCCGGGAAGACCAACTAAAGGCACCTCAAGAGAACTTGCCGCGACGCGTCACGCGTCCCGGCAAGGCCCGGTGAGCGACAAGCTCCCAAGCGCAACAAGCTAGCTACCGCGGCAAGGCGCTTGCCGCGGCAAGCTTCCACTCAGTACCCACGCTCCAGCTCATCCACCCACGTGTCGCCCTGGGACTCTCCCAGGCGCACGTGGCGGAAGGCTGTGCAGCCAGGGGAACACGGTGGCAAGCTGCGATGACGAGGCTACCGTCGTGGCGAACGGTGGCGCCCCTGACGGCCACTTTTTGCACTGTTTGGGGCGACGGCGACGGGCATTCAATGCCCTTGTCCCCTACCATCAGAGTTAGGTATAGAGCACAATACAAACATTGTTCCAACTACCACTCTTTTTACTTTTTTTCCCCCATCTGTGTTGCCACCTGTCGGTGACCCCTTTGACCAATAAAAGGAGGCCCATGCGCAACGTAGAGGGGGTTCGGAACATCGATCACTCTCACGCTCGGTCTTGCCAACGGTTAGAGCATAATGTAGCTCTCCTCGCTCCCGAGCCAAGAACTCAATAACAAACCAAAGCAGGAGTAGGGTTTTACGCATCCGTGCGGCCCGAACCTGGGTAAACTGCTCGCGTGCTTGCCTCGATCTGCTCTTTGTGCATCCTCCGCCCCCTGCCGTACCGAGAAGGGGCTCCGGTCCCATAGGTGTTCGTGGGCGACCAGTTTCCCCGACATCTTTGGCGCGCCAGGTAGGGGTGCGTCGAGGTTGTGTGAACCTGATCCAGCGTTCATGCGAGCGAAAGCTTCAACCTCTTCATCGACATGCCGACGAAGAAGAAGGCTTCGGAGGTAGCAGGCCCGTCCGCATCGATCCCGCCACTTCCGGAGCCAATGGCTGGTGGGGTAGACGCTGGCGGAAGGACGGGCGTCGGCGAGGAAACTCACGGTGCCGCCAAGTCCAAGGACAAGACGGACGACCGGGCGCACTCCAAGGCCTCGGCGTCCGTACACGCACCGCGCCCATCTCAGGAAGCGCGGGACCGGCAGCGACGTGGTACTCAAGGTACCATACGCTTGCTGGGCCAAGGCCAAGCTGGCGGATCTCGGGATGCTCAAGGTCAGCATACACACCAACATGCTGGCACGAGCAAGGCACGGTCGCCGGGACGGGATGCTGCTCCTTCTAACGTAGTTAGAAGTCCGAGCATATCCCGCTCCTCGCACCGCTCGCCACTGTTACCGGCCACTCCAGCAGAAGCTCTAGCACGAGCTCAACTGCTCCTCGACTTCCCTCCAGCGGCAGACAAGGCCGACGACTGGAGGGCCACCATCCAAAGTCTCATCGCCTTCGGCAACGGCGACACCCCGGAGCAGCCGAGCGCGTCACGACCGCGGCAAGTCAGCCAGGCGCGGGCCGATGGCGACAAGACCGCCGGGGGTGCAACCACCGTGCACTCCCCGCCAAGGAGGCCAAGATCGCCGGCTCGCCGGATCAACATCGACGACGACTCCACTGCGTCATCAGATCCGCGAGCTCGCCGCGATCAGCGCCTGGTTCTCGACGATCGACAACAAGAGGACGCTTGAACCCGCGTCGAGCGTCGGAGAGAAGCACGACGTCAATCTGACCAGCGCGTTGGGCCCACTGTTGACATGCAAGCGCCAGGGGGACCATGCGACCTGCCATATGCGGCAGGATGCCCTGCGTTCACTCGTGAGCTGCGGCAAGTCCAGTGGCCCAGCGTGAAGAACTTCAAGCCTGACGTACCCAAGAAGTACGACGGCAAGACACATCCGTCGGAGTTCCTCAGCATCTACACCATCGCGGTGTAGGCTGCCGGGGGACGAGACAAGAAGATACTCGCCAATTACTTCCCGCTCGTGCTCAAGCCAAATGTTAGATCCTGGCTCATGCACTTGCCGGAGAACTCCATTTCTTCTTGGGCCGACCTGTGCCATCAGTTTGTCGGCGCCTTCACAGGTGGCCACAAGCCCCATGGCCAGGAGAGTGACCTTCACATACTCACCCAGAAGGAAGGAGAACCCCTGCGTAAGTATATCCAGAGGTTCAGCCGTGTCCAGCACAACATCCCAGACGTCCACCCTGCCGCGGTTATCAGCGCGTTCCACCAGAACGTGCGTAACCGCAGGATGAGGGAGGAGATGGCGATGTGCAAGATCCGAGATGTCAGTGAGCTCTATGCCCTGGCCGACAAGTGCGCACGCGCTGAGGAGGGGAGGAAACTCCCCGGAGAGGATACAGGAGCAGGGGGATCCGACAGCGAGGATGCCGCCCCGGCAAAGAAAAGCCGGCGGCGGGGCAACAGGAAGAAGAAGAATAAGGAAGTGCTAGTCGTAGAGCAGTCCGGCAAGGAGGCTGGCGCCAAGAAAGCCCAAGCTGGTGGCTCCAGCAAGGAGACTGCCGCGTGCACCAATTGCCAGGCTGTGGCGGCCGCCGACAAGCAGGACGGCACCGACAAGCAATACTGCAAGATCCACCGCACCAAGGGCCACGACCTCCAGAACTGCAAGAAAGTCGAGTACCTCGTCGAGCAGCAAAAAGCTGAGTACAAGCGGCGCGACAAGGAGAAGGCCCAGGGAGGTGATGGAGGGTCCGGCAAGAAGCGGCCATTCAACGGCCGGGGAGGACGACACGGCAAAGCCAAGCAGCGGCAAGGAGACAGACCTCCCCGCGGCCGCGACAAGGAAGAAGACGACGACGAAGACGAAGACATGGACGATGGAGAGAACAGCGAGCAGGAGTTTCAGAAAGCCACGGAGGTTCTGTGCGTTGACGGTGGTGCCTCTCTGCATTCTTCCCACCACCAACTCAAACAGTGGGTGCGAGAAGTCAATGCGGCAGAACCGCCCGTCGAGCCGCGCAAACTTCTAAAGTGGTCCAGCACGCCTATCATCTTCGACATTGAGGACCACCCTGATCGCACAACTGCGGTCGGGTGTTTGCCGATGTTGGTTTCACCAACCATCCGCAACCTCAAAGTCACCAAGATGTTAGTAGACAGCGGGGCCGGCTTGAACTTGATCTCCTCCGCTGTGGTCCGGAAATTCCAGATCCCCGACAACGAGCTCAAAGAAACCGGCACATTCCAAGGGATCAACCCGGGAAGGAGCAAGCCGAAGGGGAAGATCACACTGCCAGTGACATTTGGCGGAGAGCTGAACCTCAGGACCGAGAGGATCACCTTAGATGTCGCCGATATTCCATTGCCTTACAATGGAATACTCGGTCGTCCAGCGCTCGCCAAGTTCATGGCAGCCTCTCACTACGCCTACAACATGCTTAAGATGCCAGGCCCGATAAGCGTCATCTCTGTCCCTGGCGACAAGAAGGATGCCCTTGTCTATGTCGACAAGATTTACCGGGATGCAGCAGCCGCAACAAACAGCAAGACACTTGCCGCTAAAGCTCCCAGGGGGAAGAAGACAAAGTCCGGCAAGAGCTCTGGGGCCCACTCCGGCAAACGCACCTCTTCGGAGTGCTGCGCTGCCGTCGAGGACGCACCATCGAGCTCCACCGGCAAGTGTAAGAAGACAATGGCAGCTCCTCCAGAGACCAAGAAGGTGTTCGCCAAGGTGGACGGCACTGGTGGTAGTTTCACCATCAGTGCCACGCTTGACCCTAAATAGGAAAGCGTGCTCATTGCTTTCCTGCGGGTGAACGTCGATGTGTTTGCATGGCAACCATCTGACATCCCCGGTGTTCCCAGGAAAGTGATTGAGCACAAGCTTGCCGTTTGTCCTCACGCGCGGCCCGTCAAGCAGAAAGTTAGGAAACAAGCAGTGGAGCGCCAAGAGTTTATCGCAGAAGAAATCAAGAAGCTGGAAGCGGCAGGCCTTGTCAGAGGTGTGCTCCATCCCACGTGGTTGGCCAATCCTGTTGTCGTGCGTAAAGCGAATGGGAAGTGGAGGCTTTGTATAGACTTCACCGATGTGAATAAAGCTTGTCCCAAAGATCCATTTCCCTTGCCGCGCATTGACCAGATTGTTGACTCCACGGCCGAATGTGAGTTGCTTTCGTTTCTTGATGCATACTCAGGATACCACTAGATTTTCATGGCTGAGGAAGATGAGGAGAAGACCGCATTCATTACTCCATGTGGCACCTATTGCTTCATACGCATGCCTTTCGGATTGAAGAATGCTGGTTCAACATTTGCAAGAGTAGTCCACACTGCTTTTGAGCCACAGATACACATGAATGTAGAAGCTTACATGGATGATATTGTGGTCAAGAGCAAGAACAGGGATACTCTGATACAAGATCTAGATGAAACTTTTGCGAATCTGCGCAAGATCCAACTCAAGCTCAACCCCGAGAAGTGCGTGTTTGGAGTCCCCTCCGGCAAGCTTCTCGGGTTCTTCGTGTCTCAGAGGGGGATTGAAGCTAATCCCGACAAGATCAAAGCCATCGAGCAAATCGAAGCACCGAAGCGTGTCAAGGATGTGCGAAGACTTGCCGGCTGCGTGGCTGCTCTCAGCAGGTTTATCTCTAAGTCTGCGGAACGCGCCTTGCCATTTTTCAAAATTTTGAAAAAGGCGGGTCCAATGAAATGGACTCCAGAAGCGGAGGCGGCGCTGCAAGACTTGAAGAGGTACCTGTCCTCCACGCCCATACTTGTCGCACCTAGGCCACAAGAGAAGTTGCTGCTATACTTACCAGCAACCAATCAAGTGGTTAGTGCTGCGTTAGTAGCGGAGAGGGAGGCGGATGATGAGCCAGCAGCCGCGGCAAGCACGTCCAGCGACAAGCAGGTGGCTTCCCTGACAAGCTCTGGCCCCGACAAGGATGGATCTGCGCAGATGCAAGAGGAGATACGGAAGAAGATGGTGCAGCGCCCAGTCTACTTTGTCAGCTCCCTTCTGCAGGGGGCTAGGTCAAGGTACTCTGGTGTGCAGAAACTGCTTTTCGGCCTTCTCATGGCCTCGAGGAAGCTGCGCCATTACTTCCAAGCACATGAGATAACGGTGGTCACTCCCTTTCCGCTGAAAAGTGTACTGCAAAATCCAGAGGCAACAGGCAGGATTGTCCAGTGGGCGCTAGAACTGTCAAGCTTTGGCCTCAAGTTTGAAAGCACTTCAACTATCCAAAGCAGAGCATTGGCAGAATTCATAGCAGAATGGACGCCAACGCCAGACGAAGAGATTCCAGAGACGAGTATCCCCGTCAAAGAAGCAAGCAGAGAATGGATAATGTACTTTGATGGTGCCTTCTCGCTGCAAGGCGCCGGTGCCGGCGTGATGATTGTCGCGCCCACCGGGGAGCACCTCAAGTACGTGGTCCAGATGCACTTTCCCAAGGAGCAAGCAACAAACAATACTGCAGAGTATGAGGGTTTGCTTGCCGGTCTCAAGATCGCAGTAGACCTTGGGATCAAGAAGCTGATTGTAAGGGGAGACTCACAACTTGTCGTCCGCCAAGTAAACAAGAACTACCAGAGTCCGTTGATGGAAGCTTACGTCGACGAAGTGAAAAAGCTTTAAGAACACTTTGAAGGCCTACAGATGGAGCACATCCCAAGAGCTCAGAACGACATCGCAGATGGCCTGTCAAAGTGTGCTGCACTAAAGCTGCCTGTGGAACCAGGAATCTTTGTGCTCAAGCTAACTCAACCATCCGTAACACCATCAGCTGGACAGAGCAAGAAGAGGAAGTTGGTCTCCGGCGACTACTTTCTGGCAGAGCTTCCAGAAGCCGCCGCCAAGAAAGTCCCCAAGATCAACACCAAAAATGTTGAGGAGCAGTCTGCTCCTGCGAGCCCTAGGGTTTGAACAGTTGAAGCAGACGCTCCCGACAAGTTTTGCTCCGGCAAGCTTGCCGGGGAACATCAAGCTCCGGCTGAGACGCAAGTTCTCGCCGTAGAAGCGGATGTTCCCTCAGCAGCAGATATGCCTTTAGTCCTTGCTGTCGAGCCATAAACTCCAGCATGGGCGCAGCAGATCGTCCGTTTTTTCCAAATAGGAGAACTTCCCGAAGAGCAAGAAGAAGCAGAAAAAGTAACCCGACAGTCAAGTTTGTACCAGTTTGTTGGCAACACACTGTGCAGAAGAAGACTCAACGGTGTGAAATTGAAGTGTATTCCCTGGGAAGATGGACAGAAGCTGTTGGCAGAGATTCACGGAGGCATATGTGGCCACCACATCGGCGCAAGAGCACTTGTCGGCAAAGCGTTCCGGCAAGGTTTCTTTTGGCCGACAGCCCTCCAAGATGCAACTGCACAAGTAGCCAAGTGTGAAGCGTGCCAGTTCCATTCCAAGCAGATACATCAGCCAGCTCAAGCTCTCCAGACGATCCCTTTGTCCTGGCCATTTTCGGTCTGGGGGCTCGACATCCTCGGCCCCTTTCCCCGCGCAGCCGGGGGATTTGAGTTCTTGTACGTCGCCATCGACAAGTTCACAAAGTGGCCGAAAGTGGAACCAGTGAGGAAGGTGACCGCACAGTCAGCAGTCAAGTTCTTCAGGTCGATTGTTTGCCGTTTCGGGATCCCTAACAGGACCATCACCGACAACGGCACACAATTCACCAGTCGCACCTTCATGCAATACGTCCAAGATCTTGGCGCCAAGGTCTGCTTCGCTTCTGTTGCTCAGCCGAGAAGCAACGGTCATGCGGAGAGGGCGAATGCTGAAGTGCTACGCGGACTCAAGACAAGAACTTTCGACAGGCTACACAAGTGCGGAAGAAACTGGATCGAGGAGCTGCCGGTGGTTCTTTGGTCGATCAGGACGACGCCAAATCGAGCCACTGCACAGACATCCTTTGCTCTCGTCTACGGAGCAGAAGCAGTTCTCCCCACGGAACTCATATACGGGTCACCTCGAGTGCTCGCTTACAATGAGCTCGAGCAAGAGCAGCTGCGACAAGATGACGCGCTGCTCCTCGAGGAGGACCGTCCTCAGGCCGCTGTGCGAGCTTCTCGCTACTAGCAAGCTTTGCGTCGCTACCATGGACGCAAAGTTAAAGCCAGAAGTTTCGAGGAAGGCGACCTTGTTCTTCAGCGCGTTCAGTCCGCCAAGAATTCCAACAAGTTGACGCCGAAGTGGGAAGGCCCTTATCGGGTGAAACGAGTCACTAGGCCCGGCGCTGTCCGCCTTGAGACCGAAGATGGCTTGCCGGTGAGCAACTCCTGGAACATCGAGCATCTTCGTAAGTTTTACCCATAAGGCGCGGTTGCCGTGATCCGCTCCGGTAACCACCTTTTGTACAAGTCTTGCCGCTGTTGCATGTAATCCTTTGTACAAAGCCGGGCGCACCCCGTGCATCAGTAAAGTTTATGTGCCCCACACATCTTGTTGTTTCATGTTATCTATTTTTATTGCATGTACTATCTGACACTTTGTGCAGCACCAAATCCCGGTAAGCAATAACGAGCCAGAAAGCTCCGTATCTGCATTTTCTCTTCTTTCTTTTCTTCTCAAGGAAAAGCAAGGTTCCCTCGCGCACAAGTTTGCCGGGGGGGAAGGAGGAGATGGTGGTATGGACCAAGTGCCATTCAAGAAAGTTTTGCCTCACCGGGAAGCAGACAACACAAAAGCTAAGTTGCCGAAGTTTGAGCAATCAAATTTTTAAATTATTAAGTTATCTTCCTTGAACGACCGCACTTTGTATGGAAAACCTGTGAGCGGAGGAACCAACTCGTAGCTAGTTGCGCCCTTATTTTGTTTCGAGTTTGCTCAACAACTTAAGCGTGCTGCGACAAGTGTCGCGCCCTTATTCTGTTTCCGAGCCCGCTCAACAAACTAAGTGTGCTGCAACTAGTTGCGACAAGGTTTCTTGTCGGTAGAAACACCGCCTGCGGGCTGCTGAAGTTCCGCACTCAGCGCCCGCGGCAAGGGTGCTTACGCCGACAAGTTCCCTAAAAGCGTAGGGTAATAACATACAAAGCAAGGAAGTCAAGTAAAGGAAATAATGTTGCATCAACCATCTAAGATAGAGTTATATTGCGAAATGACTTGCCGCAATTCTAATAGACTATTGTTCATAACATGGTTGGCAGCGGCAAGGAAAAGAATAAAGTAAACAGCCTAGTCCGCGCGGTCTCCTTCAACCCTCTTGATCCCGCCCACCTTGTCCACAATGGGTGCGACAAGGGCCTTGAGCGCCTCCTGGTCGGCGTCGGGCGGCAGGGTCCTGAGGACGTTGGTGAGGTTGAGGCCGGGGTTGCGGTACGCTATCTTCATCGGCACCTTCTGGAGGGCCCCCGCGCAGAGCCTGCGTGATTCGTCCGCCAGCTGCTTCGGGATCTTCTCCCGGAGTTGCTGGAGGGCCGTCGCCACGCCCTTGAAGAACAGAGTAAGCTTGGCGCTAGCATGGAGGTTGTCGTCGGTGGAGTACCCGAGGTACTCCGCCCCCAGCTGCGCCAACTCCGTGTCGATGTCCGCGGCAGCGTTGACGAGGCCTTCTGTCCATATCTCGACGTTCCGCCTAAAGTGTTTCTGGGAAATGGCGGCACTGTCCAGCAACACCTTCTCGACCCTAAGCTCCTCCTTCAGGGCCGTCTCCCGCTCCCTGGCACCATCCAGCGTCGTGGTAAGAGTGGACAACTTCAGCTCCAGATCGGCGATGGAGTCCTTGGCGACGGCGAGCTCCTTGCCCTTCTCGGAGAGACGGACCTGCAGCTCGGAGTGGCTGTGTGCGTCCTTCTCCCTCTCGAGCTTGAGTGCGGTGACCTCCTCGCCGCTCGTCTTCAAGTTGGCCTCCAGCTGCGCCACCCTCGTCTCCAATTCTCTCTTGGCGGCCTCGGCAGCTGTAGCGGCATCCTTCGCCTCCTGCAAAGCTCCGCCAAGCGATCGCTCGCGCGCAGCAAGCTCGTCCTCGTGGCTGTCGAGGTCGACCTTCCGCTACGTCAGCTCACCTTCTCGCCCGGAGAGCTCCTCGGCGGCAAGCCGTTGCTGCTCCTCCGCTTCAGCCTTCTCCAAAATGAATGCTTGATGCGCCTCGGCAAGCTGCTCCCTCTCCTCCACCAAGGATCGGAGAGCCGCTTGGTTGATGGCTCGGAGCTCTTCTGCGCGCTTCTCCAAGTCAGCACCCGCCTTGGAGGCCAGAGCCTCTCGGGACTCTAGCTTGGCTTGCCGGGCGCGGTAAAGGGACAGAAGCTTCCGCAGAAGCCGCTGCTCCTCGGGCTCGCTACTGCTGCTGCTTGGCGCGTCGACGAACTTCAGTCCGGCGGAGGCAAGGACCTCCCCGTCGAAGACCTCTCCCTCGACTAGCGCCCTGGACGTGGACGCCCATGGGAGCTAGATGAAGACACCGTTGCCGGCCTCCAGATAGGCGCCTGGCTCGGCTGCGGCAGCGGAGGGATCAGCAGTCGGCGCAGCACCTGACACTCCTGCGGCCTCAGGGCCGTCAGTGCGACTGTCGGACCCCTCCTCAGCTGCCGCGCCAGTGGCCTTGGCTGCCTCGTCGGCGGCGGGTTCGTCAGCACCGGCCGCCCCTTCGACAGCGGCGGCGTCGCCGGTGTTGCCACGCGCGTCCTCCTCGACGGCGACCTCCGTCTCCATTGACTCTGCGGCGGACGGGTCTGACAGAAGGAAAGAAAAGAAAAACAGTCAAGCAAATATCCAAAAAGAGAAATTCAAAAGAAGAAAAGTCCAAGGGTTTTACCTGCGCGGGCCTCCTCCTCGGCGGGGTCCATTGTCGGGGCGCTCTCCCTCGGCGGCGTGGTGGTAGCCCCCGCCGGCGGAGGGCTGCTAGCGCCATCCCTTGGCGGAGTGCCCGCCCTTGGCGGGGTGCTCGCCCTTGGCGGAGTGTTCTCCCTTGCCAGGGAGCTCCCCCTTCGCGGTGTGGTCGAGACGTGCGGCACGTCAGGGGTGGTCTCCTGGCGCTCCTGATGCTGCTGCTCTGCTCCTGCACAAGTCGACAAACAAGATATCAGCAAGAAAAGAAGAAGCACCCATGCGCGCCCAACAGCAGAAGATGCACTTCACTTGCGCTAGGGGCTGCTCTGGAGAACAGTTGCCGGGTCCGGCAAGCTTGTCTCAGGCGTGCCCCCTGCTGACGCGGCGGGCTTGTCCTCGATGACGATCACCGGGACCTTGGCCCTCTTCGCTGCCCTTTGAGCCAGGGTTCTGAAAAGAAGAATAGGTTCAGAGTTAGGCAAATAAGATACAAGACAAGAAAATCAAAGAAACACAAGGATTGCGAAGACTCACTCTTCTTCCTCCTCGTCGGAGCTCAGCGCCGAGAAATCAAAGTCCGGCTCGCGCGTCCCGGCGCGAGGAGCTGGGGGAGTGGGCTCCCTTGGCCGCTTGGCGGGAGCAGGGGCGATGGTCTGAGAAGACCCCGCTCCAGTCATCGCCGAGGCACGAGGGGCGGCAGGAGCAATGGCGCCAACCCGGGAAGATCCCCCTCCAGCCGCTGCAGAAGCGCGAGGAACTCCCGTGGCGGCCTTGCTTGCCGCGGTGACGCGTGTCGCGCGGCGCTGCGGCTGCTGGCCCGCTTGCCGCCCTGTCACGTCCGCGGCCTTGCGGAGGCGTCTTCTCGGTGGAGCTGGAGGACTTGCTGGTGGTGGCGAGCTGCCCGAGGAAGAAGAAGAAGAGCCAATCTCCAGTGAGCCGCTCGAGTCCTCGGCAGGCTCACTGGACCCAGCACCTTGTTCGGCGGTCCCGCTCGACTCTACGCCCTGCTCGACGGGCTCGTTTGTCCCGGCAAGTTGCCCGACAAGTTTCCCCGCCTTGCGGAGCTCTTCCTCCTCGGCGAGGCTTGTCGCCTCCGCTGCCTCCGCCTCCTCCACAGTGTACCCGAACTCGCCCGTGGCCCTGGCTGCCACTGCCTCTTCCAGTCTTGTGGCAATGTATGCCATCTCCTGGTCGGTGATGTCGCGGGTGAGACCTTTCTTCTCGTCGGGATCGACTGGCTGCTCCACCAAGTTATCGAAGAAAGTTTGCACAGCTTCGTCGGAAGGCTCTTGCTAAGTTGGTTCAATCCCGTGGGAATCGCACAGAGGCATCATTGCACGGATGGCACTGAGCGACGAGCTGTTGCACAACGGAACTACGCCCGGCGGCAACGTAAACCACTCAGGGTGGGCAGAGTCGTACTTGAACAATGCCTGGAGCATCGCGTTGAGCTCCAGGCCAGTGAAATTCCAATTGAGCCCCGGGCGCAGCCTCATGATGTCGGCCGCGTTCTCGAACTCCCAAGCGGCCCTCTTCCTCTCCTGCAAGGGGGCGATTCGGCGGCGGAGAAAGTCCGCTCCTACTGCGCCCACGGTGAGCTTGGCGTGCCTGAGGCAAAGGATTCGGGTAGTGGCAATCTTCAACCTGCTATCCTCCGGGGCCAGGTCGCTCCAGTCGTTGCCGCGGACTACTGCGGCTTGGCGCCGGGAAGTGAACGGCTGCGGGTCATCCTCTACGATCCAACACCAGTTGGCTCTCCACTCGTCCCATTTGCCGCAGATCTCTCCCGTCAAGTACTCTTCCTTCTTATGGGTCCTAGAGATCCAAGAGATTCCGGCAGACAAAGGCGACCCTACCTCGACTCGGGGCGTGAAGTAATGGCGGAAAAGAGCTACATTGGGGTAGACTCCGACAAAGTTTTCGCACAGATGTGCGAAAACGGCCATGGTCAAGATGGCGTTGGGGGTGAAGTCAAGGAGATGAAACCCGTAGGTATTCATGATATCGCAGAAGAATTCGGAATAGGGCGGGTAGAGCCCGCAGTAGAAGAACAGAGCGAAGAAGGCATAGCCGTTCGGGAACATCTCGCAGGCTACGGCAGGGAGTACCTTGGTGCGCGGATGCGCCTTCGTCTCCCTCGACCAGAAGAGGTAAAAGGATTCCTTCAGCTCCTCCGCGCTGAGCTTTGGCGGGAAGACCGCCATCTTCTTCCGCATTGCTGCTAGCCGTAGCGCATCGGCGGACTTCGCGGCGGCCTTCGCAGACTTCCCCTTCTCGCCTTTCGGAGCCATGGCGGAGACGGAGGGGGAGGTCGACGGCGCTGGTGATGCTGGTGGCAGCGGAGGGCGGAGCGCTGCTCTCCTTCGGCCAACGGGAAGGGGGAGCGGCGGGGGTTTCTGAGGATTGAAGAAGCAACGGGCGAATGGAAGGAACTACCCCTGTTTCCCCTGCTTTTAAGGGGGGGGGGAGGGGGACGTTCCGCATTTCCCCTTAAAGAAATAGGCCACAATCTCTCCCACGATGCCGCGATCGACGCGTTCCATTAAGGGAGGGCGCGGTGGATACGGAGTTGGATATGGCGTGCCGCGGGCCGCCCGTGCCCATGCACTGTTTTGGGCCTGGCCCAACAACGCTCAGCACCGTGTCTGGCTCAGGCCCGGGGGCTCCTGTCGGTGTACTAAAGTAGGGGTACCTTAGTATCCCGAACTTGTGCACGGGCAGTTGCAGCGTCCCGCGGCAAGGCTAGCCAGACGACCACCAAGATCCTCCGTGGTTCCCTTGTGGTTATTTGAGAACAAAGTATTCAAGTCAAAGTACAAGACCCTGGCAAAAGGAGCTTGCCGGGAAGACCAACTAAAGGCACCTCAAGAGAACTTGCCGCGATGCGTCACACGTCCCGGCAAGGCCCGGTGAGCGACAAGCTCACAGGCGCGACAAGCTAGCTACCGCGGCAAGGCGCTTGCCGCGGCAAGCTTCCACTCAGTACCCACGCTCCAGCTCATCCACCCACGTGTCGCCCTGGGACTCTCCCAGGCGCACGTGGCGGAAGGCTGTACAGCCAGGGGAACATGGTGGCAAGCTGCGATGACGAGGCTACCGTCGTGGCGAACAGTAGCGCCCCTGACGGCCACTTTTTGCACTGTTTGGGGCGACGGCGACGGGCATTCAATGACCTTGTCCCCTACCGTCAGAATTAGGTATAGAGCACAATACAAACATTGTTCCAAGTACCACTCTTTTTACATTTTTACCCACATCTGTGTTGCCACCTGTCGGTGACCCCTTTGACCTATAAAAGGAGGCCCATGCGCAACGTAGAGGGGGTGCGGAACATCGATCACTCTCACGCTCGGTCTTGCCAGCGGTTAGCGCATACTGTAGCTCTCCTCGCTCCCGAGCCAAGAACTCAATAACAAACCAAACCAGGAGTAGGGTTTTACGCATCCGTGCGGCCCGAACCTGGGTAAACTGCTCGCGTGCTTGCCTCGATCTGCTCTTTGTGCATCCTCCGCCCCCTGCCGTACCGAGAAGGGGCTCCGGTCCCATAGGTGTTCGTGGGCGACCAGTTTCCCTGCAATACATGAGCTGTTCGAGCATACAAAACAGAATTTCATTTGAAGGTTTAGAGTTTGGCACATACAAATTTACTTGGAACGGCAGGTAAATACCGCATATAGGAAGGTATGGTGGACTCATATGGAATAACTTTGGGTTTTATGGAAGTGGATGCACAAGCAGTATTCCCACTTAGTACAGGTGAAGGCTAGAATAAGACAGGGAAGCGACCAGCTAGAGAGCAACAACAGTCATGAACATGCATTAAAATTAATCAACAATGAATGCAAGCATGAGTAGGATATAAATCACCATGAACATATATATCGTGAAGGCTATGTTGATTTGTTTCAACTACATGCGTGAACATGTGCCAAGTCAAGTCACTTAAATCGTTCAGAGGAGGATACCACCCATCATACCACATCACATCCATTTTAATATCATGTTGGCACGCAAGATAGACCATTATAAACTCTCAGCTAATTAAGCATGGCATAAGCAGCTATGATCTCTAATTGTCATTGCAAGCATGTTTCATTCATAACAAGCTCAATCAAGAACGACGAGCAATCATATTTACAAAAACAAGAGAGGTCGAGTTCATACTAGCTTTTCTCATCTCAATTAGTTCATCATATATCATCCTTATTGCCTTTCGCTCGCACGACCAAACGGTGAGGAATCTGTAGGCATTTAATACAAGAGAGAAGACAAGGTAATATGGATCAAGGTTAAATCTACAACAAAGCATATGAGATCCACTAAGAATTTTAATCATGGTCTTCTACTCTTAACCCCTAAAGAAAAGAAAGGAAACTATTTACATGGGAAAGCTCCCAACAAGCAAAAGAAGAAAGGGAAATCTTTTTGGGTTTTCATTTTTTTAGTTACTACTACAAGCAAAGAAAGTAAACTAGCTAGAAGCTACAACTAATATTTTTTTTTCTGGATTTTTCTAGCACACAGGAAAAAGACTAAGAAAAAGAAAATTAAACTAAGCATGGATGGTACAGTGAAAGAGTGTGAGCACCGACAACTAGAATAAATGTGAACATGAAAGTAAGTCGGTGAGAAACACGTACTCCCCCAAGATTAGGCTTTTGGCCTAAGTTGGTCTATGGCCAGTACTGGTCTAACGGATATCCAAATTTGTAGTTGGGGTCGAACTGTGATGCAGCGGATGCTGCCTGCTAAGCTGCAGCTCGAAGGCAGGCTGCCTCCGTCATGTTATAATGGGCATTTGCCTCCTCCATAGTTATAGTGTATCTCCCTTTTTCCTGAAAGTTAAACAAAGTAGGGGCAGGAAGAACAATAGGGATGGCATGCTGCCGGTTAAAGATTAGTCGATATTTGAGAGTTTGATTATCCCACTCTATAAACCGGTTACTAGCCATAGCATTACAGTCTAAATAAGCAGTAGGTAAGGGGTCATCGTACGGGTGCATAGACACACCAAGATAGCGGGCTATGCGAGTAGCATAGATCCCACCAAATAAATCTCCATTCGAACCATTATGGTGTAGCCTACATGCAATAATTGCTTCTAAATTATATTGCCTATCACCTAGTACAACACTCTTGAGAATGCTAAGATCAGGGACACACATGTGACAAGCCTCATCTTTACCATTTAAGCATCTACCGGTAAAGAGAGCAAAGTAATGAATAGCAGGAAAATGTATGCTCCCAGTGGTGGCTTATGTGATGTACCTGGATTCCCCCACTGTAATACTAGCTAGGAATTCTCTAAATTCAGATTTACGAGGACCACTCATACTGCCCCACTGTTGGAGCTTGCAGGTTTCATTAAAATCCTCTAAGTCCATGGTATAAGATATATCATATAGATCAAACAAGACAGTGTGGGAATTACATGAAGATGAAATTTAAACCTTCTCACAAAGCTATCAATCAAGCCACGGTATTGGAGGCACTTATCTTGCATGAAGTCCTCGAGGTCAGCGATACGCACATATGCGTAAAATTCATCTTTGATGCCCGCTTGACTCATAAATTCATTCGACGGCCATTTAGAAGGCCGTACATCAACATCCCTCGGTGGTTCATCGTCGGGTTCACGGAACGCAAGCCTCGGTCCTTGCTTAATTGAAGGACTACCTTGGAAGTTTTTCCTAGACATTTTTCTGAAATTTTCTAAAAAATTTAGTAACTCACAAATAAAAGTTAACCAAACTCAACAAGATTGATAGCAACAACTCCTATAAGTGCCTAGAGACTATATCATGCATTAGAACTACTTGGGACCAAGAAAATTTGACATGGAAGCTCAAGAACAAGGTCACCATAGCAGCACAAATTTGCAATAAATAAAGCACTAGAACAAAAACTAATTGGACCAATGGAGGAGTCACATACCAAGGAACAATCTCCCCAAACAGTTTGGTGAATGGTGCTTTGAGCAAGGAGATCGAAAATGGTAGCAAAACGAGCTAGAACTCGGGTTTGAGCTGGTTGGGGATTTTTTTGGGAGGAAGAAGAAGAGTATGGGTGAAAGGATTAGTGGAGGGGGGCCACGTGGGGCCCTCGAGGCAGGGGGCGCGCCCTGTGCCCTCGAGTCCACGTGCTGGCTCCCCTCGCTGTGTGTTCAGTGCCATATTTTCTTAAATATTCTAGAAAAAAATCATATTTCATTTTCATGGCATTTGGAGAACTTTTATTTTCGGGATAATTTTTATTGCATGGATAAGTTTGGAAACAGACAGATAATGCTATTTTTCTTTTAATTTAACCTAATTTACAGAAAGTAAAAGGAGGGTACAGAAGGTTTGTGCTATCTAGATTCACCTATCCCATGCTCATCAAAAGGAATCCATTAACAAGGTTGATCAGGTCTTGTTAATAAACTCTTTCCGAGTAACATGAAACCGGAGAATTTTCGAATAACACTATGTTACCTCAATGGGGATATGTATGTCCCCAACAATAAGTATGTCGTATGCCTTCTTGATAGTACGAATAGGAAACTCAAAACCTCCAATAGTGATAGTTGAAGTTTTTCCAATATAATTAATACTAAAGACCTGAGGTTGTTTCCTCGGAAAGTGTACCGTATGCTCATTACCATTGACATGAAAAGTGACACTGCCTTTGTTGCAGTCAATAACAGTCCCTGCAGTATTCAAAAAAGGTCTTCCAAGAATAATAGACATACTATCATCCTTGGGAATATCAAGTATAACAAAGTCCGTTAGAATAGTAACATTTGCAACTACAACTGGCACATCCTCACAAATACCGACAGGTATAGCAGTTGATTTATTAGCCATTTGCAAAGATATTTCAGTAGGTGTCAACTTACTCAAGTCAAGTCTACGATATAAAGAGAGAGGCATAACACTAACACCTGCTCCAAGATCACACAAAGCAGTTTTAACATAGTTTCTCTTAATGGAGCAAGGTATAGAAGGTACTCCTAGATCTCCTAATTTCTTAGGCATTCCACCCTCAAAAGTGTAATTGGCAAGCATGGTGGAGATTTCTACATCAGGTATCTTTGTTTTGTTGGTAATAATATCTTTCATATACTTGCCATAAGGATTTGTTTTAAGCACATCAGTCAAACACATACGCAAAAAGATAGGCCTAATCATTTCAGCAAATCGTTCAAAATCTTCATCATCCTTTTTCTTGGATGGTTTCGGAGGAAAAGGCATTTGTTTCTGAACCCATGGTTCTCTTTCCCTACCATGCTTCCTAGCAACAAAGTCTCTCTTATCATAACGTTGATTCTTTCATTGTGGGTTATCAAGGCCAACATCAGGTTCAATCTCTACATCATTATCATTGCTAGGTTGAGCATCATCATGAACATCATTATTAATATTATCACTAGGTTCATGTTCATTACCAGATAGTGTCTCAGCATCAGAAACAGATATATCATTGGGATTCTCAGGTGGGTGAGCTACATGATCACTAGAAGCATGCAAAGTACCATCATGTTTCTTTTTCCTCTTCTTAGAAGAACTAGGTGCATCTATATTAGCTCTCTGAGAATCATGCTCAATTCTCTTAGGGTGGTCTTCAGGATACAGAGGTTCCTGAGTCATTTTACCACCTCTAGTTACAACTCTAACAACGTTATCCTTATTCTTACTATTTAATTCATTGAGCAAATCATTCTGAGCCTTAAGTACTTGTTCTACTTGAGTGGTGACCATGGAAGCATGTATACTAAAAGTCTCTGTTCATCTTTAGCACTAGATAGATAATCACTCAAGCGTTCAATCATATAAGCATTGTGTTCTAGTTGTCTACCAAGATAAGCATTGAAATTTTCTTGTTTCACAATAAAATTGTCACACTCATCTAAGCGTTGGCTAGCAGACTTATAATGAGGAATATCACCTTCATCAAATCTATAAAGAGAATTTACCTTCACTACCTGTGTCGGGTTATCATGACCATGTATTTCTTCAATAGGCGGTAAATTATTAAGATCTTCACCTTTAATACCTTTTTCTTTCATGGATTTCTTTGCCTCTTGCATATCTTCAGGACTAAGAAATAGAACACCTCTTTTCTTCGGAGTTGGCTTAGGGGCTGGTTCAGGTAGTGTCCAATTATTCTCATTGGCTAGCATATTATTCAATAGTAATTCAGCTTGTTCCACTGTTCTTTCCCTGAAAACACAACCAACACAACTATCCAGGTGGTCTCTGGAAGCATCGGTTAGTCCATTATAAAAGACATCAAGTATATCATGCATCTCAAGAGGATGATCAGGCAAAGCATTAAGTAACTAGAGAAGCCTCCCCCAAGCTTGTGGGAGACTCTCTTCTTCAGTTTGAGCAAAGTTATATATTTCCCGTAAGGCAGCTTGTTTCTTATGAGCTGGAAAATATTTAGCAGAGAAGTAATACATCATATCCTGGGGACTATGCACACAACCAGGATCAAGAGAATTAAACCAAGTTTTAGCATCACCCTTTAAAGAGAACGGAAAAAACTCAAGGATATAGTAGTAGTGAATCTTTTCATCATTGGTAAACAGGGTGGCTATATCATTCAACTTAGTAAGATGTGCCACAACAGTTTTAGACTCATAGCCATGGAAAGGATCGGATTCAACCAAGGTAATTAACTCAGGATCAATAGAGAATTCATAATCCTTATAAGTGACACATATAGGTGAAGTAGCAAAAGCAGGGTCATGTTTCATTCTAGCATTCAAGGACTTTTCCTTCAACTTAGCAAATAACTTCTTAAGATCATATCTATCATTGCAAGCAAGAAAGTCTCTAGCAGTTTCTTCATCCATAACATAACCCTCAGGCACAACAGGCAATTCATATCTATTGGGAGTAGTTTCATTGTTGGTGTACTAAAGTAGGGGTACCGTATTATCCCGAACTTTTGCACGGGCAGTTGCAGCGCCCCGCGGCAAGGCTTGCCGGGTGACCGCCAAAGTCCTCTGTGGTTCCTTTGAAGCCACTCAAGAACAAAGTATTCAAGCCAAGGAGACAAGGCCCCGGCAAGAGGAGCTTGCCGGGAAGGCCAACCAAGGCATATCAAGGAACTTGCCGCGACGCGCCACGCGTCCCGGCAAGGCCCGGTGAGCGGCCCCGGACGCGACAAGTCAACGACCGCGGCAAGACGCTTGCCGCGGCAAGCTACCACCCTGTACCCGCGCTCTAGCGCATCCATCCATGTGTCGCTTTGGGACCCTCCCAGGCGTACGTGGCGGGAGGCTGTGCAGCCAGGGGTACGCGGTGGCAAGCGGCGCTGACAAGGTTGCCATCGTGGTGAACGGTGGCGCCCCTGACGGCCCCGTTTTGCACTGTTTGGGCGTCGGCGATGGGCATTTAATGCCCTTGTCCCCTGCCTTCAGGGTTAGGTATGGAACACTGTACAGGTAGTTGTACCAACTACATCATCTTTCCATTTTCCCCTCATCTGCGTTGCCACCTATCGGTGACCCCTTGAGCATATAAAAGGAGGCCCACGCGCAACGTAGGGAAGGAATTCGAACACTCTCACGCTCGGTCTCGTTAGCTGCTGAGGCATAATGTAGCTTCCAGCGCTCCCGAGCCAAGAACTCAATTCAAACCAAAGCAGGAGTAGGGTTTTACGCATCTGTGCGGCCCAAACCTGGGTAAACTGCTCGTGTGCCTCGCCTCGATCTGCTCTTCGTGCGATCTCCACCCCCTGCCGTACCGAAAAGGGGCTCCGTCCCCATAGGTGTTCGTGGGTGGATCAGTTTCCCCGACATCTTTGGCGCGCCAGGTAGGGGGTGCGTCGAGGTTGTGTGAACCTGATCCGGCGTCCACACGAGCTAGATCATCATCATCTTCATCGACATGCCGCCGAAGAAGAAGGCTTCGGAGGCAGCTGTTCCGTCCGCGTCGAACCCACCACCGCCGGAGCCAACGGCTGGTGGAGTTGACACCGGCGGAAGAACGGGTGCCGACGAGGGAGCTCACGGTACCGCCAACTCCAAGGACAAAGCTGCGCTGCCCATCGGCGGCGTAGTCGACTCCCACAACGACCGGGCACACTCCAAGACCTCGGCGTCCGTACACGCACCGCGCCCATCTCAGGAGGCGCGGGACCGGCAGCGTCATGGTACTCACGGTACCATACGCTTGCTGGACCAAGATCGAGCTGGTGGATCTTGGGATCCTCAAGACCTGCATGCACGCCAACATGCCGGCACGAGCAAGGCATGGTCGCCTGGACGGGATACTGCTCCTTCTAACGTAGTTAGAAGTCTGAGTATATCCCGCTCCTCGCACCATTCGCCACCGCTACCCACCACTCCAGCAGAAGCTCTGGCACGAGCTCAACTGCTCCTAGACTTCCCTCCAGCGGCAGACAAGGCCGACGACTGGAGGGCCACCATCCAGAGTCTCATCGCCTTCGCCAACGGCGACACTCCGCGGCAGCCAAGCACTTCGCAGCCGCCGCAAGTCAGCCAGGCACGGGCCGATGGCGACAAGACCGGTGGGGGTGCAACCATCGTGCACTCTCTGCCCCGAAGGACAAAATCGCTGACTTGCCGGATCAACCTCGACAGCGACTCCACCGCGTCGTCAGATCCACG
This sequence comes from Secale cereale, assembly GCA_902687465.1. NCBI lineage: Eukaryota > Viridiplantae > Streptophyta > Magnoliopsida > Poales > Poaceae > Secale > Secale cereale. Next base: position 138,444,348 of record LR738711.1, on the reverse strand, counting down.
AGCTCGTCGCGATCAGCGCCAAGTTCTTCACGAACGACAACAAGAAGACGCTCGTACTCGCATCGAGCACCGAAGAGAAGCGCGACGTCAATCAGACCAACGCGCTGGGCCCGCTGTCGACTTGCATGCGCCAGGGGAACCAGGCGACTTGCCGTACGCGGTAGGTTGTCCTGCGTTTACTCGTGAGCTGCGGCAAGTCCAGTGGCCCAGCATGAAGAATTTCAAACCAGACGTACCGGAGAAGTACGATGGCAAGACGCATCTGTCGGAGTTCCTCAGCATCTACACCATCGCGGTGCAAGCTGCCGGGGGGCGGGATGACAAGATCCTTGCCAACTACTTCCCGCTGTTACTCAAGCCCAACGTCAGGTCCTGGCTCATGCACTTGCCAGACAACTCCATATCCTCCTGGGCAGATCTATGCCATCAGTTTGTCGGCGCCTTTACAAGCGGCCACAAACCTCATGGCTAGGAGAGTGACCTTCATCTGCTCGCTTAGAAGGAAGGAGAATCCCTGCGCAAGTATATCCAGAGATTCAGCAGTGTACAGCACAACATCCCAGATGTCCACCCTGCCGCGGTCATCAGCGCGTTCCATCAGAACGTGCGTAACCGCAGGATGAGGGAGGAGATGGCGATGTGCAAGATCAGGGACGTCAGTGAGCTTTATGCCCTGGCCGACAAGTGTGCACGTGCTGAGGAGGGGAGGAAACTCCCCGGAGAGGATACAGGAGCAGGAGGATCTGACAGTGAGGATGCCGCCCCGGCGAAGAAAAACCGGCGGCGGAACAACATGAAGAAGAAAAACAAAGATGTGCTAGTCGTTGAGCAGTCCGGCAATGGAGGTGGCGCCGACAAGGCTAAAGTTGGTAGCTCCGGCAAGGAGACTGCCGCATGCACCAACTGCCAGGCTGTGGCGGCCGCCGACAAGCAAGACGACACCGACAAGCAGTACTGCAAGATCCACCGCACCAAGGGCCATGACCTCTAGAACTGCAAGAGGGTCGAGCAGCTTGTTGAGTAGCAGAAGGCTGAATACGAGCGGCGCGACAAGGAAAATGCCCAAGGAGGTGATGGAGGATCCGGCAAGAAGCGGTCATTCAACGGCCGGGGAGGACGCCACGGCAAGGCCAAGCAGCGACAAGGAGATAGACCTCCCCGCGGCCGCGACAAGGACGAAGACGACGACGACGACGAAGACATGGATGATGTTGAGACTAGTGAGCAGGAGTTCCAGAAAGCCACAGAGGTCTTGTGCGTTGACGGCGGTGCTTCTCTGCATACTTCACACCGCAAACTCAAGCAGTGGGTGCGGGAAGTTAATGCGGCAGAACCACCCGTCGAATCGCGCAAGCTTCTGAAATGGTCCAGCACGCCTATCATCTTTGATATTGAGGACCACCCTGATCGCACAACTGTGGTCGGGTGCTGGCCGATGTTGGTCTCACCAACTATCCGCAACCTCAAGGTCACTAAGATGCTAGTTGACGGCGGGGCCGGCTTGAATCTGATCTCCTCCGCTCTACTCCAGAAACTCCAGATCCCTGACAGCGATCTCGAAGAGACCGGCACATTCCAAGGAATCAACCCGGGAAGGAGCAAGCCGAAGGGGAAGATCACGTTGCCAGTGACATTTGGAGGCGAGCTGAACTTCAGGACTGAGAGGGTCACTTTTGACGTAGCCGATTTTCCATTGCCTTACAATGGGATACTCGGCCGTCCAACACTCGCCAAGTTCATGGCAGCCTCTCACTATGCATAAAATATGCTGAAGATGCCAGGCCCAATAAGTGTCATCTCTGTCCCTGGCGACAAGAAGGATGCTCTTATCTGCGCCGACAAGATCTACCGGGAAGCAGCAGCCGCAACAGATTGCAAGTCACTTGCCGCTGAAGCTCCCGGGGGGGGGAGAAGAAGACCAAGTCCGGCAAGAGTTCTGATGCCCACTCCAGCAAGCGCACCTCTTCGGATTGCTGCGCTGCCGTCGAGGACGCACCATCGAGCTCCACCGGCAAGTGTAAGAAGACGATGGCAGCTTCGCCAGAGACCAAGAAGGTGTCCGCCAAGGAGGACGGCACTGGTGGTACCTGCACCATCAGTGCCACACTTGACCCTAAATAGGAAAGCGCGCTCATTGCTTTCCTGCGGGCGAACGTCGACGTGTTTGCGTGGCAACCGTCTGACATCCCCAGTGTTCCCAGGAAAGTAATTGAGCACCACCTTGCCGTCTGTCCTCACGCGTGGCCCGTCAAGCAGAGAGTCAGGAAGCAAGCAGTGGAGCGCCAAGAATTCATCGCCGAAGAAATCAAGAAGTTGGAAGCAGCAGGCCTTGTCAGAGGAGTGCTCCATCCTACGTGGTTGGCCAATCCTGTAGTCGTGCGCAAGGCAAACGGGAAATGGAGGCTTTGTATCGACTTCACCGATGTCAATAAAGCTTGTCCGAAAGACCCATTTCCCTTGCCGCACATAGACCAGATTGTTGACTCCATAGCCGGATGTGATCTGCTTTCATTTCTTGACGCATACTCAGGATACCATCAGATCTTCATGGCAGAAGAGGATGAGGAGAAGACCGCATTCATCACTCCGTGTGGCACGTACTGTTTCATACGGATGCCTTTCGGTTTGAAGAATGCTGGTTCAACATTTGCAAGGGTAGTCCACACTGCTTTTGAGCCACAAATTCATAGAAATGTGGAAGCTTACATGGATGACATAGTGGTCAAGAGCAAGGACAGGGCAACTCTTATCCAATATTTAGACGAGACCTTTGCAAATCTGCGCAAGATCTAGCTCAAGCTCAACCCCGAGAAGTGCGTGTTTGGAGTCCCTTCCGGAAAGCTTCTCGGGTTCTTCGTATCTCAGAGGGGAATTGAAGCCAATCCCGACAAGATCAAGGCCATTGAGCAGATCGAAGCACCAAAGCGCGTCAAGGATGTGCGAAGACTTGCCGGTTGCGTGGCTGCTCTCAGCAGGTTTATCTCTAAGTCTGCTGAGCGCGCCCTGCCATTTTTCGAAATTTTGAAAAAGGCAGGTCCAATGAAATGGACTCCAGAAGCGGAGACTGCGCTCCAAGACTTGAAGAGATACCTGTCCTCCACTCCAATACTTGTCGCACCTAAGCCACAAGAGAAGTTGCTGATGTATCTAGCGGCAACCAATCAAGTGGTTAGCACTGCGTTAGTAGCGGAGAGGGAGGCAGACGATGAGCCAGCAACTGCGGCAAGCGCATCCAGCGACAAGCAGGGGGCTTCCCCAACAAGCTCTGGCTCCGACAAAGATGGATCTGCACAGACGCAGGAGGAGATACGGAAGAGAATGGTGCAGCGCCCAGTTTACTTTGTCAGTTCCCTTTTGCAGGGGGCTAGGTCAAGGTACTCTGGTGTGCAGAAATTGCTTTTCGGCCTCCTCATGGCCTCGAGAAAGCTGCGCCATTACTTCCAAGCACATGAGATCACAGTCGTCACTCGCTTTCCGCTGAAGAGGATACTGCAGAATGCAGAAGCAACATGCACGATTGTTGAGTGGGCACTGGAACTGTCAAGCTTTGGCCTCAAGTTTGAAAGCACTTCAACTATCCAAAGCAGAGCATTGGCAGAATTCATAGCAGAGTGGACGCCAACACCAGACGAAGAAATTCCAGAAACGAGCATCCCCGTCAAGGAAGCAAGCAAAGAGTGGCTGATGTACTTTGATGGTGCCTTCTCACTGCAAGGCGCCGGTGCTGGCGTGCTGTTTGTCGCATCGACTGGAGAGCACCTCAAGTACGAAGTCCAGATGCACTTTCCCAAGGAGCAAGCAACAAACAATACTGCAGAGTATGAGGGTTTTCTTGCCGGTCTCAGGATCGCGGCAGACCTTGGGATCAAAAAGCTCATTGTCAGGGGTGACTCGCAGCTTGTCGTCCGCCAACTGAACAAGAATTATCAGAGTCCGTCGATGGAAGCTTACATTCATGAAGTGAGAAAGCTTGAAGAGCACTTTGAAGGCCTACAGATGGAGCATGTACCAAGAGCTCAGAACGACATCGCCGATGGCCTGTCAAAGTGCGCTGCACTTAAGTTACCTGTGGAACCAGGGATCTTTGTGCTCAAGCTGGCTCAACCATCCGTAACACCGTCAACTGGACAGAGCAAGAAGAGGAAGTTGATTTCTGGTGACTATCTTCCGGCACAGCTTCCCGAAGTCGCCGCCAAGAAGGTCCCCAAGATCCACACCAACAGTGTTGAGGAGCAGTCTGCTCCGGCAAGCCCTAGGGTTTGTTCCGTTGAAGCAAACGCTCCCGACAAGTTTTGCTCCGGCAAGCTTGCCGGGGAACATCAAGCTCCGGCTGAGCCGCAGGTTCTCGCCGTAGAAGCGGATGTTCCCGCAGCAGCAGATGTGCCTTTAGTCCTTGTTATCGAGCCACAAACTCCAGCATGGGCACAGCAGATTGTCCGTTTCCTTCAAACAGGAGAACTTCCCGAAGAGCAAGAAGAAGCAGAAAGAGTAGCCCGGCAGTCAAGTATGTACCAGTTTGTTGACAACACACTGTGCAGAAGAAGACTCAACGGTGTGAAATTGAAGTCTATTCCCCGGGAAGACAGACAACAGCTGTTGGCGGAGATACATGGAGGCATATGTGGTCACCACATTGGTGCAAGAGCACTTGCCGGCAAAGCATTCAGGCAAGGTTTCTTTTGGCCGACAGCCCTCCAGGATGCAACTGCACAAGTAACCAAGTGTGAAGCGTGCCAGTTCTATTCCAAGCAGATACACCAGCCAGCTCAATCTCTCCAGACGATCCCTTTATCCTGGCCATTTTCGGTCTGGGGGCTCGACATCCTCGGCCCCTTTCCCCGCGCAGCCGGGGGCTTTGAGTACTTGTACGTTGCAATCGACAAGTTCACAAAGTGGCCGGAAGTGGAACCAGTGAGGAAGGTGACAGCACGGTCAGCAGTCAAGTTCTTCAGGTCGATTGTTTGCCGTTTCGGGATCCCTAACAGGATCATCACCGACAACGGTACGCAATTCACGAGCCGAACCTTCATGCAGTACGTCCAAGATCTTGGCGCCAAGGTCTGCTTCGCTTCTGTTGCTCACCCGAGAAGCAACGGTCAAGCGGAGAGGGCGAATGCTGAAGTGCTGCATGGACTCAAGACCAGAACTTTCGACATGCTGAACAAGTGCGGAAGAAACTGGATCGAGGAGCTGCCGGTGGTTCTTTGGTCGATCAGGACGACGCCAAATTGAGCTACTGGACAGACACCTTTTTCTCTAGTCTATGGAGCAGAGGAAGTTCTCCCCACGGAACTCGTATACGGGTCAACTCGAGTGCTCGCTTATGATGAGCTCGAGCAAGAGCAGCTGCGACAAGATGACGCGCTGCTCCTTGAGGAAGACCGTCTTCAGGCTGCTGTACGAGCTGCTCGCTACCAGCAAGCTTTGCGCCGCTACCATAGCGGCAAAGTTAACGCCAGAAGTCTCGAGGAAGGCGACCTTGTTCTTCGGCGTGTTCAGTCCGCCAAGAATTCCAACAAGTTGACGCCGAAGTGGGAAGGCCCTTACCGGGTGAAACGAGTCACTAGGCCCGGCGCTGTCCGCCTTGAGACCGAAGATGGCTTTCCGGTGAGCAACTCCTGGAACATCGAGCATCTTCGCAAGTTTTACCCGTAAGGCGCGGTTGCCGGAACCCGTTCCGGTAACCACCTTTTGTACAAGTCTTGCCACTGTTGCATGTAATCCTTTGTACAAATCCGGGCGCAGACCCCGTGCATCAGTAAAGCTTATGTGCTCCGCACATCTTGTCAATTTCATGCCATCTATATTTTTCGCATGTGTTATCTGACACTTTGCGCAGCACCAGCCCCGGTAAGCAATAACGAGCCTTAAGGCTCCATATCATTGTTTTCTCTTCTTTCTTGTTCTCAAGCAAAGGAAGGTTCCCTTGCCCACAAGTTTGCCGGGGGGGAGGAGAAGATAGTGGTATGGACCAGGCGTCGTTCAAAAAAGTTTCGCCTTGCCGGGAAGCAAACAACACAAAAGCTAAGTTGCCAAAGCTTGAGCAATCAGATTTTTAAATTTTTAAGTTATCTTCCTTGAACGACCGTGCTTTGTATGGAAAACCTGTGCGCGGAGGAACCAGCTCGTAGCTAGTTGCACCCTTGTTTCGAGTCCGCTCAATGACTTAAGTGTGCTGCGACTAGTGTCGCGCCCTTACTTTGTTTTCGAGCACGCTCAACAACTTAAGTGTGCTGCAACTAGTTGCGACAAGGTTTCTTGTCTGTAGCGGCACCGCCGGCAGGCTGCTGAAGTTCCGCACTCAGCGCTCGCGGCTAAGGTGCCTGCGCCGGCATGTTCCCTAAAAGCGTAGGGCAGAAACATACAAAGGAAGGAATCAAGTAAAGGGAATAACATTGCAATTACTACCCAAAATAGAGTTATATTACAAAGTAGCTTGTCGCAGCTCTAACGGATTGTTCTCATAACATAATCAGCAACGATAAGGAAAGAAGAAAACGGGCGGACTAATCTGCGCGATCGCCCTCAACCCTCTTGATGCTGCTCCCGTTGTCCACAATGGGTGCGACAAGGGCCTTGAGCGCGTCCAGATCTGCGTCCGATGGCAGGGTCTTGAGGAAGTTGGTGAGGTTGAGGCCTGGATTGCGGAAGGCCACCTTCACCAACACCTTCTGAAGGGCTCCCGCGCAGAGCTTGCGCGACTTGTCAGCCAGCTGCTTTGGGATCCTCTCCCGGAGTTGCTGGAGGGCCGTCGCCACGCCTCTGAAGAACAAAGTGAGCTTGGCGCTGGGGTGGAGGTTCTCATCAGAGGAATACCCGAGATACTCCGCCCCCAGCTGCGCCAGCTCCCTGTCGATATCTGCGGCGGCATTGACAACAGCACTCGCCAGCAACGCCTTCTTGGCCTTGACCTCCTCCTTCAAGGCCGCCACCCGCTCCTTGGCGCCGTCCAGCGTCTTGGTCAAAGTGGTCAGCTTCAACTCAAGATCAGCATTGGAGTCCTTGGCGGCAGAAAGCTCCTTGCCCTTCTCGGCGAGGCGGACCTGCAGCTCTGAGTGGCTGTGGGCGTCCTTCTCCCGCTCAAGCTTGAGCGCGGCGATCTCTTCACCTCTCGCCTTGAGGTCGGCCTCCAGCTGCGCCACCTTCGCCTCTAGTTCCTTCTTGGCGGTCTCGGCAGCTGCGGCAGCGTCCTTTGCTTCCTGGAGGGCCCCGCCAAGTGATTGCTCGCGCGCGGCAAGCTCCTCCTCGTGGCTGTCGAGGTTGACCTTCCGCTGCGCCAGCTCACCCTCCCGCGTGGATAGCTTCTCGGCGGCAAGCCGCCGTTGCTCTTCGACTTCGGCCTTCTCGAGGAAGAAGGCCGTCTGCTCTTCGGCAAGTTGCTCCTGCTCCTCTGCCAAGGACCGGAGAGCTGCCTGGTTGAGGGCCCGGAGCTCCTCCGCGCGCTTCTCAATGTTGGCTCCCGCCTTGGCGGCCAGCGCTTCGCGGGACTCCAGCTTGGCCTGCCGAGCGCGGTAGAGCGACAGCAGCTTCCGCAACAGCCGCTCCTCCTCAGGCTCGCCACTGCTGCTGCTCGGCGCGTCGACCAGCATCAGCCCAGCGGAGGCGAGCACCTCTCCGTCGAAGGTTTCTCCCTCGACCCGGCGCCCTGGAACTTGAGGCCCAGGGGAGTTTGATGAAGGCGCCGTCGCCGGCCTTCAAGTAGGCGCCTAGCTCGGGCTCTTCGGAGCCGGGGGCTGCGGCAGCGGCAGAGGGCTCGGCGATCGGTGTAGCGCCTAGCGCTCCTGCGGCCTCAGGGCCGTTAGTGCGATCGCCAGCCCCCTCGCCAGCTGCTGCGGCGGCAGCCTTTGCGGCCTCTGCGCCGGCGGGGTCGTCAGCGCCGGCTGCTTCTTCAGTGGCAGCGGCGTCGTCAGCAACAACCTCAGTCTCCATCGGCTCAGCAACAGATGGATCTGACGACCGGAAAGGGAAGAAAAACAGTCAAGCAAATATCCAAAAAAAGAAGAATCAAAAGAAGAAAAGTCCAAGGGAAGTTTGAAGCAAGGGGATTACCTGCGCGAGCCAGCTCCTCGGCAAGCTCCCGTGCCGGAGAGCTCTCCCTTGGCGGCGTAGTTGTAGTTCCCGTCGGCGGAGGGCCGCTGGTGCTATCCCTCGCCGGAGAACTTGCCCTTGGCGGAGGATTCGCCCTTGGCGGAGGACTCTCCCTTGCCGGAGAGCTTTCCCTTGGCGGCGTAGTTGAAGCAGATGGCACGTCGGGGGCGGTCTCCGGGCGCTCCTGGTGTGGCTGCTCTGCTCCTACACAGATCAACAATTAAGATGTCAGCAAAGATAGAACGCCCACGTGCGCCTAACAACGGAAAGTGAACCATACACTTACGCTGGGGGCTGCGCTGGGGGCTGCTCTGAAGGTCAGTTGCCGAGTCTGGAAAGTTTGTCTCAGGCGCGCCCCCTGCTGGCACGGTGGGCTCGTCCTCGATGACAATCACCAGAACCTTGGCTCTCTTTGCCGCCCTCTGGGCCAGAGTTCTGAAAAAGGAACAGGTTCAGAGTGAGGCAAATGAGATACAAGACAAAACAACATAAAATCGAAGAAATACAAGAACAACAAAGTCTTACTCTTCTTCTTCCTCGTCGGAGCTGAGCGCGGAGAATTCGAAGTACGGCTCACGCCCGGCGCGTGGAGGCGGAGGAGTAGGCTCCCTTGGCCGCTTGGCGGGAGTAGTGGCGGTGGTCTCAGACGACCCCGCTCCGGTTGCCGCCTTGGCGTGAGGAGCGGCAGGAGCAGAAGCGATGGTCTGGGAAGACCCCGCTCCAGTTGCAGCAGATGCGCTAGGTGCTCCCGCAGCGACCTTGCTTGCCGCGGTGGAGCGTGTCGCGCGGCGCAGCGGCTGTTGACCCGTCTGCCGCTCCGTTACGTCCCCGGCCTTGCGGAGACGCCTTCTTGGTGGAGCTGGAGGCTCTGCTGGTGGCGAGCTGCCTGAAGACTAGGAGGAAGAGGAGTCGATCTCCAGCGAGCCGCTCGTATCCTCGGCGGGCTCGCTCGACTCCTCGCCCTGCTCGATGGGCTCGCTCGACCAGACACCCTGCTCGGCGGGCTCGCTCGACTCGGCGTCTTGCCCGGCAGGCCCCTCCTCGCCAGCAAGCTCCCCTCGCTCGGCAAGGCTTGCCGCCTTTGCTGCGTCTGCCTCCTCCACGGTGAACCGGAACTTGCCCGCGGCTGCGGCTGCCGCTGCCTCTTCCAGCCTAGTGGCAATGTACGCCATCTCCTTGTCAGAGGTGTCGCGGGTGAGGCCTTTCTCGTCGGAGCGGATCGACACTTCTTCCAAGCCATCAAAGAACGCCTGCACGGCATCATCTGCAGGCTCTTGCCAAGTCGGATCAATCCCATGCGAGTCGCACAGCGACATCATTGCGCGGATGCGGCTGAGCGCGGAGTTGTTGCACAACGGGACGACCCCCCTCGGCAACCTGAACACTTCGGGATGATTGGGGTCATACTTGAATAGCTCCTGGAGCATCGCGTTGAGCTCCAGGATAGTGAAATTGAAGTTGAGGCTCGGGCGCAGCCTCATGATATCCGCCGCATTCTCGAACTCCCAGGCGGGCCTCTTCCTCTCCTGCAAGGGGGCGATGCGGCGGCGAAGGAAATCTGCGCCAACTGCGCCTACAGTGAGCCCGACAAGCCTGAGGTGTCGGATCCAGGCAGTGGCAATCTTCGGTCTACCGTCTTCCGGGGCCAGGTCGCTCCAATCGTTACCGCGCACTACTGGAGCTTGGCGCCGGGCGGTAAATGGCTGCGGGTTCTCCTGGACAATCCAACACCAATTGGCTCTCCATTCCACCCATTTGCTGCGGAGCTCTCCCTCCAGATAAGCCTCCTTCTTGTGGGCTCTCGAGATCCAGGAGACTCCGCCGGATAAAGGCTCTCCTCTCTCAACTCTAGGCATAAAGAAGTGGCGGAAAAGGGCTACATTGGGATGGACTCCGACAAAGTTTTCGCAGAGATGTGCGAAAACTACCATGGTCAGAACGGCGTTGGGGGTGAAGTCAAGGAGGTGGAGCCCGTAGGTGTTCATAATGTCGTAGAAGAATTCAGAGAAAGGCGGGCATAGCCCGCAGTAGAAGAACAAGGCGAAGAACGCATATCCGTTTGGAGCCATTTTACAAGCAACGGCTGGGACTACCTTGGTGCGCGGATGCACCCGCGTCTCCCCCGAGCAGAAGAGGTAGTAGTTCTCCCTCAGTGTCCTCGCGGCAAGCTTGGGGGGGAAGATAGCCCGCGTCTTTCGCAGCGCCGCGAGCCGCAGCGCCTCGGCCGACTTCGCAGCCTTCCCTTTCTCGCCTTTCGGAGCCATGGCGGAAGCAGTGAGCGAGGTCGACAGCGCTGGTGGTGTTGGTGGCGATGGGGGGCGGAGCGCTGCTCTCTTTCGGCTTTGGGAAGAAGGGGAGCAGCCGAGGCTTTCGAGGTTGAAGTAGAAACGGGCGAATGGACGAACTGCCCCTGTTTCCTCTGCTTATAAGGAGGGAGGGGGCGGACATTCCGCCTTTCCGATTAAAGAAACCGCCCACGATCTCTCCCACGACGCCGCATTAAACGCGTGTCGTTAAGGGAGGGCGCGGTGGATACGGAGTAAGATACGGCGTGACCCAGGCCGCGCGTGCCCGTGCACTATTTTGGGCCTGGCCCAATAGTGCTCGGCACCATGTATGGCCCAGGCCCGGCGGCTCCTGTCAGTGTACTAAAGTAGGGGTACCCTAGTATCCCGAACTTGTGCACGGGCAGTTGTAGCGCCCCGCGGCAAGGCTTGCCGGGTGACCGCCAAAGTCCTCTGTGGTTCCTTTGAAGCCACTCAAGAACAAAGTATTCAAGCCAAGGAGACAAGGCCCCGGCAAGAGGAGCTTGCCGGGAAGGCCAACCAAGGCATATCAAGGAACTTGCCGCGACGAGCCACGCGTCCCGGCAAGGCCCGGCGAGCGGCAAGCTCCCGGACGCGACAAGTCAATGACCGCGGCAAGACGCTTGTCGCGGCAAGCTACCACCCTGTACCCGCGCTCCAGCGCATCCATCCACGTGTCGCTCTGGGACCCTCCCAAGCGTACGTGGCGGGAGGCTGTGCAGCCAGGGGTACGCGGTGGCAAGCGGCGCTGACAAGGTTATCATCGTGGCGAACGGTGGCACCCGTGACGGCCCCTTTTTGCACTGTTTGGGCGATGTCGATGGGCATTTAATGCCCTTGTCCCCTGCCGTCAGGGTTAGGTATGGAACACTGTATAGGTAGCTGTACCAACTACATCATCTTTCCATTTTTTTCCTCATCTGCGTTGCCACCTGTCGGTGACCCCTTGAGCATATAAAAGGAGGCCCATGTGCAACGTAGGGAAGGAATTCGAACACTCTCACACTCGGTCTCGTTAGCTGCTGAGGCGTACTGTAGCTTCCAGCGCTCCCGAGCCAAGAACTCAATACAAACCAAAGCAGCAGTAGGGTTTTACGCATCCGTGCGGCCCGAACCTGGGTAAACTGCTCGTGTGGCTCGCCTCGATCTGGTCTTCGTGCGATCTCCGCCCCCTGCCGTACCGAAAAGGGGCTCCGTCCCCATAGGTGTTCGTGGGTGGATCAGTTTCCCCGACATTCATCATCACTTTCATAAATATCATCAACATTTGCACTCTCCCTAACCTTAGCAATTTGTTCATCTAGAAATTCACCTAGTGGCACATTATCAGGTAGAGAGGTACTTTCATCATACATAGCAGAAGTAGCATCATCAAGAACATACGACATTTCAGATTCAATAGCAGGAGTAGGTGTCGCAAGTTTACTCATAATAGAAGGAGAATCTAGTGCAGAGCTAGATGGCAGTTCCTTACCTCCCCTCGTAGTTGAGGGTAAGATCTTGGTTTTTGAGTCCTTCAAATTCTTCATAGTGATAAGCAGATATAAATCCCAAGTGACTTAAAGAATAGAGCTATGCTCCCCGGCAACGGCGCCAGGAGATAGTCTTGATAACCCACAAGTGTAGGGGATCGCAACAGTTTTCGAGGGTAAAGTATTAAACCCAAATTTGTTGATTGGACACAAGGGGAGCCAAAGAATACTCTTAAGTATTAGCAGATGAGTTGTCAATTCAACCACACCTGGAAACTTAGTATGTGCATCAAGATTGTTTAGTAGGAAAGTAATATGATAGTGGCGGTAGCAACAATAAAAGTAAAGATAGTGTTTTTGTAGTTTTTGTGATAATAGCAACGGAAAAGTAAATAAGCGCCAAGAAATATAGGTAAAGCTCGTAGGCATTGGATCGGTGATGGGAAATTACGTCGGATGCGATTCATCATGTAGAAGTTGTAACCTAGGGTGACACAGAACTAGCTCCAGTTCATCAATGCAATGTAGGCATGTATTCCGAATATAGTCATACGTGCTTATGGAAAAGAACTTGCATGACATCTTTTGTCCTACCCTCCCGTGGCAACGGGGTCCTATTGGAAACTAAGGGATATTAAGGCTTCCTTTTAATAGAGTACCGGACAAAAGCATTAACACATAGTGAATACATGAACTCCTCAAACTATGGTCATCACTAGGAGTGGTCCCGATTATTGTCACTTCGGGGTTGCCGGATCATAACACATAGTAGGTTACTATAGACTTGCAAGATAGGATCAAGAACACACATATATTCATGAAGACATAATAGGTTCAGATTTGAAATCGTGGCACTCGGGCCCTAGTGACAAGCATTAAGCATAGCAAAGTCATAGCAACATCAATCCCAGAACATAGTGGATACTAGGGATCAAACCCTAACAAAACTAACTCGATTACATGATAGATCCCATCCAACCCATCACCATCCAGCAAGCCTACGATGGAATTACTCACACACGGCGGTGAGCATAATGGAATTGGTGATGGAGGAAGGTTGATGATGACAATGGCGACGATCTCCACTCGCCGGAGCCCTGAACGGACTCCAGATCAGCCCTCCCGAGAGAGATTAGGGCTTGGCTGCGGCTCCGTCTCCTAAAACGCAATAATTCTTTCTCCTTAATTTTTGTCTCCACGAAACGGAATATATAGGACCTGGGGATATGTCGGTGGGCCATCGGGGTGCCCTCAAGGCTGGGGGCGCGCCCCCACCCTCGAGGACAGCTCGTGGGACCCCCGGTGTGGATCTTCTTGCAGGTATTTTTTATATTTTCTGAAATAAATCTCCGTTGATTTTCAGGCAATTCCGAGAACTTTTTATTTCTGCACAAAAAACAACACCATGGCAGTTCTGCTAAAAACAGCGTCAGTCCGGGTTAGTTCCATTCAAATCATGCAAGTTAGAGTCCAAAACAAGGGCAAAAGTGTTTGGAAAAGTAGATACGTTGGAGAAGTATCAGTCCACCATACCGATGGTGATTGGTGTTGAGATACCGGTGCAGGAACCGGGGTTGTACTATTCGTCGCCACCAAGGCCGCCGCGGACCTCGTAGGGATGTACCTGTATCTAGTGTTCGTGCATGTCGAAGAAGTGGTCAATCCATCAATCGAAGTCCTGCCGCCGCCGCTGGTGCCAGGGTCCGTTGACGACGTCCATTACAGGAGTCAACGTTAGACTTTCCCCGTGTTGCTCGGAACAATGGATGGCACAGGGCCTACTCCATTGCGCGGCGGAGGCCACTTCTTCTTTGGGAGAAGAGGCAGGGCTGCCTGCCTGGATGTGCTCTAATTTGAGGTAACAACTCAATCTTGTCAGATACTAGTTAAATCCGAGCTATGGGTGTGAAGCACTGATGTGCCAGTAAATTTGATTGTGACATGTTCTAATTTTGCACCTGAACTTTTTTTAGAAAGGGTCGTACGTCAACTTAATGTGCTAGCAGAACTTATTGTGTTGTCTGTCTGTTTTCTTTGCACAACATTCAAGATATTTCCTTGTCATTGATAAAGACAATGAACCGTTATGTACGAGTTCATTAGTTTCAACATAGCCCCACCCGTAGCGATCCACTGCTTCCATCCTGATTGTGCCTCCTGCGTGAAAGTTTTGTATGCAAATTCAGTGTGCTATGATGTTCTATATGATTGTGTCAACTATATAAGTTTTTACTGAGCATCAGCAATGCATATGGCTGAAAGATGTATTTACGAGCATCGACCGATGGGTCTCTCTCTCTCTTTCTCACACACACACACACACACAAGTGGGACCCGTTAAATTATTTCTTTGCTCGTGACAGCTTTTAATTAGGTTCTACTATAATCTAACTTTTTCTTATGTTATTAATTGAGCTCAGTGACTTCAAAAAGTTGTACAGAAGCCTTGTTTGGGCCTTTCCGGCATAGCTGAATGTGGGCTGAGTAGCCATGTTAGGTTTTACTGTACTACACATGCCTTTTTTTCAACATCAGCAATGCAACTAGGCTGACACTTGTACACAATATCCGGGTCAACTTGTTATTCTTCACCCCGCTGGGATGCAAACTTTCTTAGGAGGTATGCATTAGGCTTAACAAGAAAATGGGCTTTAAGAAATAATAAATGGGATGTAATTATAATAAGTGGGCAGTAACTATAAAAAAATGCACCAAACGCATAATTTGTTTAAAAAATATATTAATTTCGGAATTTGAAAATTTTAATTTCATTACTTATTGCGCACGCAATATTTCATTGGATTTTAATGTAATACAACTTTATTTTGAAATTATATTTAATCTGACTAGAAATTTTGGATAAAAACATTTCGGATCCCATAAAAATGTGGGATTTTTTTTAAATCTATTTTGAGTGGTTGGTTGAATTTTTTTGAGGGGAGGTTGGTTGAAATTATTAATCATTGTCCTAGCTAGAAAATGGGCTGACTTTTAACAAACTGTAAATGGGCTGTAGTAAATTCCATTAGAATTAAAAAATGGGTTGTACGTTATTACAAATCGCAAATGGGCTATATGTTCTTTGCCACACACTTGTGGGCCTTTTAAGTTGACGCGTCTCCTAAAAAAAGTTGACGCGTATGCAAGGCTTTGTCAACAACACACGGTTCTGGCAGCTGTGGCCGTTGGATGTCCATCCAACGGATGTCGTGCTTCTTCTTCAATCTCGGATATTCTTGCTTCAGCCGCCCAAAAAATGATTCCTCCCCCTGACATCCGAGCCGCACCGTTTCGGAGGCTGACCTGTGGGCCTACTAATTTGACGCGTACCAAGGGCTTTGTCAACTTAGTCAATATAAACGATTCTAGCCGCAGTGACCGTACGATGTCCATCCAACGGCCGTACTACTTCTTCAACCTCTAGCCTTCTTGCTCCAGCCGCCCAAAGCAGCGCCGGTCGTGCCGCATGCTCTTGCCTCCCGTGGCCGGCTGTGATGCCGCGGAGGCCTCACCGCCCCTACTACTCCCACCGCTGGCCAGGCCATCCCTCTACTCCCCACATCCCCTGTTATTCTGTGGCGACGACAGCCTCACACAGCAGCCGAACCAGTGAACCCTCGTACTCCTCTCCACGCGGGCTTCCACTGCCGCGTCAACCCCGACTCCGCGTCGTCCCCTTCCTAGGCCTCGCCGTCGTCCACCGCCCTGGTGCTCTTGGCGCGGTGTGGTCAACGTGGTCAAGGAATGGCTTCCATCGGACGTGGACTGTACGTCGAGAGGCTGACAGCTGGGTCCACGACTGCAGCAAGGAATTGCCTCCTTATTATGCGGAAAATAATGATTCCTCCACCTGAAAGAAGGGACCCACCGGATGGGCCAACGTATTTCACGAAAAAAGTTTCCCCCCTGAATGCTGTGACCCAGCGGACGGGCCACCGTATTGCGCAAAAAAACGTTCCCCCCGCTGTCAGCTCGGACCCACCGGAAGTGCCAACTTATTACGCACAAAAAAAATGAATACTCCCCCTACTGGTTGGGACCCACCTTGGTGGGAGGCTGACTTGTGGGCCTACTAAGTTGATGGGGACGGAGTGCTTTCTCAACTTTGTCAATATAAACGATTCTAGCTGCAGTGACCGTACGATGTCCATCCAACGGCCGTAGTGCTTCTTCAACCTCTGGTCTTCTTGCTCCAGCCACCCAAAGTAGCACCGGTCGTGCCACGTGCTCCTGCCTCGCGTGGCCGGCTGTGATGTCGCGGAGGCCTCACCGCCCTACTACTCCCACCGCTGGCCAGGCCATCCCTCTACTCACCCACACCCCCTGTTATTCTGCGACGACGGCAGCCTAACACCGCAGCGAACTAGTGAGCCCTCGTACTCCTCTACGCGTGGGCATCCATTGCCGCGTCTTCCCCAGCTCTGCGACGTCCCCTTCCTAGGCCTCGCCGTTGTCCACCCCCCTGGTGCTCTTGGCGCGGCTTGGTCAACGTGGTCAAGGAACGGCTTCCATCGGACGTGGACTGTATGTGGAGAGGCTGACAGCTGGGTCCATGATGGCAGCATGGAAGTGCCTCCTTATTATGCGGAAAATATTTATTCCTCCACCTGACAGCAGGGACCCACCGGACGGGCCACTGTATTTCGCGAAAAAAAAGTTTCCCCCCTAACTGCTGGGACCCAGCAGATGGGCCACCGTATTGCACAAAAAAGAGCCCCCCGCTGTCAGCTCGGACCCACCGGAAGCGCCTCCTTATTATGCAATAAAAAATGAATACTCCCCCTGCTCGTTGGGACCCACATTGGTGGGAGGCTGACTTGTGGGCCTACTAAGTTGACGGGGACGGGGTGCTTTGTCAACTTAGTCAATATGAACAATTCTAGCTCCAGTGACCATATGATGTCTATCCAACGGCCGTAGTGCTTCTTCAACCTCTGGTCTTGTTGCTCCAGCCGCCCAAAGTAGCGCCGGTCGTGCCGCATGCTCCTGCCTCCCGTGGCCGGCTGTGCTGCCGCGGAGGCCTCACCGCCCCCTACTATTCCGACCATTGGCCAGGACATCACTCTACTCACCCCACCCCCTATTATTCTGCAGCGACGACAGCCTCACACCGCAGCGAACCAGCGAACCCTCGTACTCCTCTATGCGTGGGCATCCACTGCCGCGTCTTCCTCGGGTCCGCGTAGTCCCCTTCCTAGGCCTCATCGTCGTCCACCGCCTTTGTGCTCTCAGCGCGGCGTGGTCAACGTGGTCAAGGAACGGCTTCCATCGGACGTGGACTATACATGGAGAGGATGACAGCTGGGTCCACGGCCGCACCAAGGAAGTGCCTCCTTATTACGCGCAAAATAATTATTCATCCACCTGACAGCGGGGACCCACCGGACGGGCCACCGTATTTCGCGAAAAAACAGTTCCCCCTGACTGCTGGGACCCACCAGCTACATCTTCGCACAAAAGGAAGTGCGTCCGGGCAAAAAACAAAAACATGATTCGCCCCCCTGACTGCTGGGACCCACCAGCTACATCTTCGCACGCAAGGAAGTGCCTGACAGTCGGGACCCACCTGGTCGAAGTGTACGTAGCATTGTCATTCTGGTCACGAACATGTACGTACATACCGGTTGATGTAGAGGCGCGCATGTAGCATGTACACGTACGTACATCAGCTAGTGTGCAAGAAAGAAAATACGTCCACGTACGTACATACGGGCAGGGTCTCGAATGCCTACTCGTGCATACATATGGCCAGGGCTCGTGTACATGGCTGGTTCGGAACGGAGAAACAACGTCGTCGTCGTGTTCATGGGGAGCCAACCGGCTGGGTCGGAACGGAATGCGTCGTCGTGTTCATCGGGAGGGCTTGGACGGAACAGCCGATGGAAACGAAGCCTGGCGTACGGCCGAACAGAGGAAACGGCCTTGTTTTCGACCGGCCACGTTTGAAACAGGATCTTGTTCGTCGGGAGGGGTCTGGCATACCGCAAAACAGAGGAAACGGACCTCCTATGGTCGAAACGAGGGTCCTGTTGGTCGGGAGGGGCGTGGCGTACCGCAAAACGGAGGAAATGGACTTGTGTTGGAGTGCTACGGTCGAAACGGGGGTCCTGTTCATTGGGAGGGCTGTGGCGTACCGCAAAATGGAGGAAACAGACTTCTGTTGGAGCGCTACGGTCGAAATGGGGGTCCTGTTCATCGGGAGGGGTGTGGCGTACCGCAAAATGGGACTCCACGGGATACTGTTCATCACCACCGTCGCCCCCCTCCAGCCTCCACGGGCTACTGTTCATCCACCGTCGACCTCCTCCAGCCTCCACCTATGATTCTTCAGCCTCCACCGCGCGCTACTCCATCGGCTACTGTTCAACGAGCCCTCTCCATGGGCTCCTGTTGAATCACCCCTCCACGGGCTGCTATTCATCCAGCCCTCCACCATCTACTGTTCATGCAGCCCACCACGGGGTGGTCTTGTTCATGCAGCCTTCCACGGGGTCCTGTTCATGCAGCCCCATCTGGCTCGATTGAACGGGGTCCTGTTAAGCCACCCCCACTGGGAAAGGTTCATCCAACCCTCCCCCCCCCCAGCAACGCTCACTGTTCATGCAGAGGCAGCATCAATCGGCTTCAGTTAGCAGCAGTAGCGAAGGAATCGCTCGATCGGGTTCAGTTAACAGCCATCGATCGATTGCTCGGGTTCAGTAACGCATAGCCTACAGTGCAATCGCTCGGGTTCAGTTAGAGTCCAATGCCTCGCTCGGGTCAGTTATAGCCCAACGCCTCGCACCCACGCGCGTGCGTGTACGAGAGAAATGCGCATCGCTCGGCCCCGACCACCCACCGTAACCAGGAACACCCCGATATTTTGCTCGCCCTCGCTTCTACCACGGTCTTTTTATCATGGACGGCCCAAAGAATGTCATGCAGTTGCGTCTCCGGCCCGCCTAGGACGAAAAGCCCATTTTCTGTCATGATTTTTTGTCATAGAAGTAGGACCCCACCACATCTATGATGATACCATGTTTTGTCACAATTATTGTCATAGAAGTGTCATAAGTATGACAGAAAAAAGTTTCGTTCGGCCCAAAATTTCACGGATGTGTCTTTTTTGTAGTGCTTCCATCTCCCCCTCTCTCTGGTCGCCTCCCCCTTCTCTGTCCCTTCCGCGCGCAGCCACCCGAGCGTGTCTGAGAGCGCCGCTGTGAACCACCGCGCCCACCGCCGTCGCATCGCACTTCCAAGCTACCCAACAGCTCCGCCGAGCCCTGATGCATCTCCGCACCAAAGGAAGCAAGCCCGGACGCCCTTCATCGCCACCGAGCTCGTCTTCAAGCTTCGGCTGCCGTGGACCGCCGCTGTCATATTCGCGGCAACCAGCACTTCCCCTACCCCGCCGTCTGCACCATCCCCCTCTCCGTGAGCCCCGCCGGTTTTCCCCTCTCTTCTCGCTGCTGAAAGCGTCCCCTAGTTGTGCTCTTCACCGGAGCTGAGAGCCCCTCACGGCCGGCCATGTCGCCGCCGTCATTTTAGTCACCGTAGCTCGCGGGCGAGACACCAACGTGCTCAGCGTCCATCTACGAGCCTGTAGCCACCAACCGTTTCCCCTCCCGAGCTCCGTAGCACCGAACCCGCCGTTCCCATAGCTCCGACCACTGCAAAAGTTGATGCCGCCATCGACTTAGGCCACCGGAGCTATTGCTGCGTGCACCACCCGATGCGGATGAGCCTCCTCGTCGCGTAGAAGCCCTCCGTAGTCATTTTGTTCGTCGGAGGATGATTTCCGAGCACAGCCGCCATCTCGGGTCTCGCCGGTGAGATTGACCCAGGTTGACCCTGTTTGACCCCCTCTGGGTCACTGACGTGTGGGCCCAGGTCTCTAAATAAATTAGGTTTAGTGTTAACCCTGTGCTATTTAACCCTATTAATTAGATGTGAGGCTGACGTGTGGGACCGACCTGTCAAGTTTGATCTGGACCGGGTCAGTTGACTGGCTGACCTCAGCCTGACGTAATGCTGATGTAGTAATGACTTTTCTGGATTTTAAATAAATCCAAACGACTTATTTATTTTCAGAAAATGTTGTAAACTTCTAAAAATCATAGAAATTCAACCGTAACTCCAAATGAAATAATTTATATGTGAAAAATTATCAGAAATATTCAAGGAAACTGTTTATGGTATTATCAGGCATGTTTGAGTAACTTATGCCTATTGATCAGGTATAATCATAAAATTATATTTAAACAATCACATATGGAGTTTGAATTTGAATCTTTGATTCAAACCAACTTCATTTAAATCGTTGCTAGTTGCATTAGCTCAATCAACAACATATTGCTATGTCATGATCATGCATCATATTGTTGCATTGCATTGATTGTGTTCCCTCTTGTTTGCTGGTGGTTGTTCCCCCTCAGTAGACGTATGTTCCGGCGATGATTTTGATGACACTGATGAAGAGCTATATCATCTTCAGAAGTGCCAGGCTAGCAAAACCTCCTTGTTCATTCTGATACAATCCCACTCTCTTGTTTCTGCTCTCCTTTACTGCATTAGGACAACAACGCTTCAACTGTTACCTGCTGCGGTAGTTGAACCCCTTTCCTCTGCATGACCTGTCATTGCCACAATAAATAGTTGAAACCCACTAGCATGAGTAGGAGTTGTTTGAGCCATGATGTGCCTATGCATTCATGCTTTCTTGTTATGCCTGCTATTGCTTAGACTTGTGTCAGGTTTGATTCACCGGGGATGAATTGGGATGGTGATGAACATGTCCTACTGTGTGTGAGCTAAGTGTGTGAACACGATTTGGTAAAGGTAGCGGTGAGAGGCCATGTAGGAGTACATGGTGGATTCTCTCATTGAAACCGTCCTCAGGAACTGAGTTATATGTTTTTGATCCATGAACAGTTACTACCAAGCATTGGAATACTTAAGTGACCCTCTCGACTTATTAATCGACCTGATCTCTGTCCAGGAGTTGCAACTAGTTTCTGGTGTTTGTAGGATATGTGTTGGAGGCCGTGCGTAGCGTTGACCCTAGGGGTGGGCTATGACGCGATAGATACACCGTGGCACGGTGTACCAAGTCGCTCGTTTGGTGTCTCGGGAACCCTGTACACATCGTTTGGGGCCATGAGCGACACCCCGGCCGGATCTCCTTGCGGATGGAACCAGAATAGGTGATAAACCTGGACTAGAGACTTGTGTGGTTAGTCAGGTCATGGCCAACACCCTCGCTGGGCTTCCGCTTGAAGGTTGTCGAGTACATGTCATGTAAACGGTGATAAGTGGTGAGAGCGTGTGTGAAGAAGTACACCCCTGCAGGGTTATAAATGATCTATTGTAATAGTCGGGTCCGCGGGAAAGGACTCCTGGGTTGCCTATACAGTTCATAGACAAGTGAAAGTGGATACTCTAAAATGTGCAAGATAAGCATGAGTGCTATGGATGGCCTTCTCGTAGGGAGATGGGAGCGGATCCATAGTGGTGTATTGATTGGTGAATATGTGTACTCGTGTCCGCCACCTTAAAAGTGTTACTTGCAGTCGTAGTTCAGAATAGCCACTGAGTCAAAGCTGGCTTGCTGCTGTTAAACTCCACAATCCATTTGTTGATACTAATGCATATGTATCTAGTTCTGATGTAAGTCTTGCTGGGTACATTTCTACTCATGTTTTCTTAATTTATGTTTTGAAGAGAGACTTCATTCTCACTAGTAGTTCCGCATGGACTTCGACGTTTAGCTTGTTACCTCAGCTACGATCTTCTACCCTTGGGAGGGTCTTATAGATAGTTAGGCTTGATAGCCTCCTTCCTTTTTCAGATGTATGTACTCAGACATGTTTATGCTTATGTTGCTTGTATGCTCTGTATGTTGGGTCATGAGACCCATGTTTGTAATATCTGGCTCCTCGGAGCCTAATGAATAAATACGTTGATTCATAGAGTTTTATTGTGATGCCATGTTATATTTGCACATATCGAGCATATTGTGTGTATGTTATTGAAATGCTTGGTATGTGTCGGATCCGACACCTAGTTGTTTACCCTTGGTAGCCTATCTTATGGGGAAATGCCTCCTAGTGCTTCCACTGAGCCTTGGTAGCTTGCTACTGCTCTGGAACACTTAGGCTAGCCAGCATGTGTCCTTCTTTGTTCCTGTGTTTGTCCCTTCGGGGAAATGTCGCGTGTTGTTCCTTTAAGTACTTGTAGCTTCCTACGACTTGGGTTCATACGTTGATGACCGACACATTCGTTGCCGGGTCATGTATGCATGTCCCTGTAACTTAGCGCCACTTTTGGTTTGTAACTAGTCATGTCGGCCCGGGTTCTCTGTCATATGGATGCTAGCAACACTATCATATACGTGAGCCAAAATACGCAAAAGGTCCAGGGCCAGGTAAGGTGGCACCCGTGGGGATACCGTGCTCGAGGCCGCAAAGTGATATGATGTAATACATTCTAGACCGGCGTGACTTAGGATCGGGGTCCCAACATAGATACTTCGAGGACGTCATAGAAGGCGAGTGCTCAAAGGATATTATCTTTGAGTAATTGTATCCGGTTGTAAATACTTAAGCTCTGAAATGATGTATATATAATTTTTGTGCTATTATAATGTGAGCGACGTTCACCTCCTGTGCGGCTGTTCATTTAAATCTGAAAGTTTCTAGTCGTCGGCTTCAGCCCCCATGTAAGTATTACTAGGGTGTTCAGTCATATGCATAAACACTCTTTATCCAACGTCTTGGTCCATGTAGGAGGTGTATGTGGAGCGAACCAGGCAATCAGACTATGCGGCTTTATTGCTTTCACTTAGCCATAGGAGTTTGATAAGCGGGACTAAGTACTAGCCCCTGGTGCGTATATGGTGTTTCTGAATTAAGGTATCCATTTGTATGCGGCTGGGAAAAAAACCAAGCCTTCGTATAACACGGGGTAGATCTCCATAGATCGTAGTATGACACTAAGTCATCGGATCGCAGACCAGATTCTCGCCTATCATGGCAGTCAATTTTCGCCTTTCTCTACTGAGGTACTTGACCAGACGAACCAGAAGTACAATCTCTCCCTTTACACCCTAGCCAAACAATCGGGAATGTAGTGGTAAGCACAGGAGCCAGGCAACCCGAATATTGACCCAAGACATGATTCGGAACTGATGCATATAAAGCAATATCCAGGACGCCGAACACTCCCTATACGTGTTCGGACTTTTCAACATATACCGGGCCGAATACAACCCTTGGTAATGGACCCTGGTGTCAAGGCACAAGTGAAAATCTGACATGGGGAGAGAACACAGGTGGTGACAGAATAAAACTCCCAACAAAATATGAACCAAGCTGCCTCTATAATATTCCGTTCTAGTACGGCAAGCCGTATACTTACAGATAATGCCGATAACTTCCTTGGACATTTTACATGCCAGAAAAGTATAAAAACAAAAAGAGATAAAAGGTTTACACATGGTCTTAATCTAAAAAGAAACCTTAGCACGGGGCCCTGCTGGACGTCTCCGCCGTTTTCTCCTTTGTGATGTGTCCTTGAAGGGCGAAGTGTGATGGCCATCTGTAAAAAAAATAAAAAATAAAGAAACTTCGAAAAAGAATCCAGTGTGGCCGTAAATAAAGCTGGCTCATTTAACGAACCTTGAAAGATAAATTTAGAGTCCAAATAGGGTCGAGCCGAACTATGGACTATTTGTATGAAGTGTGCCCCGAGCGCCGCCCAAGGAATTTTAAGGGCATAATTTCGTACACAAGGCACGCATGCTACCTCCTTATGGGGCAGTCGATGGGGGCGTAGCTGCTAATCTAGCTCAGGTTCATCTGAGCTGCCGCACTGAGGTGTATGCCGGACACGTTTAGCTGTGTCCGCGGTCTTAACGACCGATAAGCTGTTCGGCTTCAATAGGCCGTTTTGGACTTCGGCTACTAAGGCCCAGTGTCCTCCTCCTACGGAGAGAGCGCTCCATATTTCCATTGACCGTGATGACGCCACGTGTTACAGGCATTTTGAGCTTTAAATAAGCATAATGCGGGACTGCATTAAAGTGGGCGAAGGTCGTTCTTCTGAATAGTGCATGATAGCCACTTCGAAACAGAGGTATGTTGAAGATTAGCTCTTCGCTTCGAAAGTTATCGGGAGAGCCGAATACGACCTCCAATGTTAAAGAGCCCGTGCAACGGGCTTCTACGCCTGGTATCACTCCTTTAAAGGTCGTGCTGCTTGGCTTGATTCTTGATCGGTCTATCCCCACCTTGCGGACGGTGTCCTGGTATATCAGATTGAGACTGCTGCCACCGTCCATAAGGACTGGAGTGATATGGTATCCATCGATTATTGGATCGAGCACTAAGGCAGCCGAACCCCCATGACGGATACTAATCGGATGATCCCTGCAATCAAAGGAGATCGTACAGGACGACCATGGGTTGAATTTGGGGGCAACAGGCTCAACGGCATAGACATCTCATAGTGCGCGCTTGCGCTCCCTCTTTGCGATATGTGTGACATAGATCATGTTCACTATTTTGATGTCCGGTTGAAATTTCTTCTGCCCCCCTGTGTTTGGCTGGCGAGGTTCATCCTTGTCTTTGCTCTGAGGTCCCTTTCCCTTGTGTTCGGCGTTGAGCTTGCCGACCTGCTTGAAGACCCAACAACTACGGTTGGTATGGTTCACATGTTTAGCCGGGGTGCCATGGATCTGGCAGGGCCTGTCTAATATTCTGTCCAGGCTAGATGGACTATCTTTGTTGCCTTTAAATGGCTTCTTCCGTTGACTGGGTCTGTAGCCATTGAATCCGGTGTTTACCACAGTATCATCTGGGCTTCCATCATTATTTCGACGTTTGTTATTGTTACGTCGTGGCTTTCTATTGCCATCACTGGCTTCGGATATGCCAGGGTCGCCGGTGCTGCTACGAGCTAACCAGCCGTCCTCGCCCGCGCGAAAATGGGTCATGAGTGTAGTTAGGGCTGCCATTGTCCTCGGCTTTTCCTGGCCGACGTGTCTAGCTAGCCATTCGTCCAGGACACTGTGCATGAAGGCCGCTAAGGCTTCGGTGTCCGGACAGTCGACGATTTGGTTCTTCTTAGTGAGAAACCAATTCCAAAGCTTATGGGCTGACTCCATGGATTGTTGGATTATGTGACTTAGATCGTTAGCATCGGGGGGCTGGACATAGGTCCCTTGAAAATTGGCCCGAAAAGCATCCTCAAGTTCTTCCCAACTTTCAAAGGAGTTTTCTGGGAGGCTGTTCAGCCAGGGCCGAGCTGGTCCTTTCAACTTCAGGGGTAAGTATTTGATGGCGTGGAGATCATTTCCACAAGCCATGTGGATGTGAAGAATAAGTCTTCTATCCAGACAACAGGATCCGTCGTTCCATCATACGCCTCAATGTTTACGGGTTTAAACCCTTCTGGAAATTCATGATCCAGCACCTCATCAATGAAGCACAGAGGGTGTGTGGCACCCCTGTATTTTGCTATGTCGTGGCGTAGGTCCGACAGTTGTGATGTTTGTTATTGACTCCGAACTGGTATATGACCGACATATTTGGCTTGATAACCGCTGTCCCATGCGGGAGCACGGTCCCTAGAAATGTAGATAGATCTGGTTTTGCCAGCCTTTTTGTTTAGGTCCTCACGTAGATCGTGTTTCTGGCCCTGAGCCGTGGCCTCCTTTCCTTTACTGGGAGGGGGTGCGGGCTCGTGTACGCCGTTGCTAGCCACTCTGTCCCGTCCACGAGGTGGTTGGTCCGGCTTATTGGCAGTATTGTTCTTCGGTGGTATAGGCGCAATAGCCTCTTCGTCGAATTCGAGCAACAGTTTACGCTTAGGATAGCCCTTTGTTTGGTGATTGCAGCCATATTTTTCCTCAGCGTCTAGCACTTCGTTCCATCTATCACGGAGTGTATCCTGTGCGGCTCTAAGCCGCTGCTGCTGGTTTTTCAGGCTCCTTGCAGTGGCAATAAGCCTCCGATGGAAGCGCTTTTGTTCTAAGGGTTCTTCTGGGACGATGAATTCGTTGTCCCCAGGCTAACATCCTCTTCGGAGACAGGTTGATAATTGCTGTCTTCGGTATCGCTGTGATCAGACAGTGGTCCCGGACTGTGTTTGCCGTCCTCTCGCTCATCCTGCTCCATCTCTGGATCTGCGAGGTCGTCGGCTTGGTCCAGATTGTCACCATCGTCAGTGCCAATGTTGTTATCTTTCCCTTTACGGGATCGAGATCGGCGCTTTTGATGCCGATGCTTGGGAGGTTCATCGACAGGCTTATCCTTTGTGGGATCATTATCGCCGTTGTCCTCCTTCTTATTAGGTGTGTCCACCATATATACATCGTATGAGGATGTAGCTGTCCATCGCCCGATTACGGGTGGGTTTTCATCTAGATTTGCTTCAGCTGCGAGGTCCATCCATTCGAAGTCTTCAGAAGTGTAGTCAAGTAGATCGATTAAATCTTCGATCATGGCTACCAAGTGGGTGGTGGGTGGGAAGCGAAATTCTCCATCATCGGCCTCTAGTTCAAACCGGATATAATTTGGCTGTGAGTCCCCCGCTAAGGAGAGGGGTTTTAATGAGTTTAGCACATCACCTAAAGGTGAGTGTCGGAAGATATTTGCGGAGCTGAATTCGACGATAGGCGCCTGATCAAGCTCGAAGGACGCATATGCACATGGTTCGGAACCTGTAGCCGGAGTCGAGTCCGAAGTTCCGGTAACACAGATCCCGCTCAAGGTTGGGTCTGTGTGCGGCTCCAGCGCCGCTAAGTCTGCGGCTTCCGTGGCGGGGTTAAGCTTCCCGTCCTCGTGGGTCGTGATCTGCTCTAGATCTAGCGCCAGAGCAGTTATAGGTGCTATCCCCTGGATGTGGTCCGATGACAAATTTAGGTCATGTTCATCGTGGTGGTAGGGAGCGGTCGCCAGGGGTCGAATCCGTCGAAGATCATGTCTCCGCGGATATCAGCAACATAGTTCAAGCTTCCAAACCTCACCTGATGGCTAGGGGCGTAGCGCTCAACCTGCTTGAGGTGGCCTTCCGTGTTGGCACGAAGCGTGAAGCCACCAAAAACAAAAAGCTGGCTGGGAGGGAAGATCTCCTCGGCGATAGTGTCGTTGTTGTTGACAAGGCGATCCATCGGTCCTTTGGTTAACGACATAGTGGAACTCTCAATGAAAGCACCAATGTCGGTGTCAAAACCGGTGGATCTCGGGTAGGGTGTCCCGAACTATGCGTCTGTGGATCAATGGTAACAGGAGACAAGGGACACAGTGTTTACCTAGGTTTGGGCCCTCTCGATCGAGGTAAAACCCTACTCCTGCTTGATTGATCTTGATGAATAGGATTACAAGAGTTGATCTACATCGAGATCGTAATGGCTAAACCCTAGAAGTCTAACCAGGGCGATTGCTATGAATCCGCTATTGTTGTTCAGCCTCTACGGACTAAACCCTCCACTTTATATATGCACTAGAGGGCCCTAGGGTTTGTACATGACCATCTTGCAGAGGAAGGAAAGATTACAGTCGAACCTAAAACCTGCCAATAAACGCACACAGGAGTCCTATCTGGATACGAGAGACGATCTTTAGCGATGATCTTCACGGCCCAACAGTCCGGCCCACAATGAGTTATCTGTCCACATGAGGATCCCTCAATCCAGGATTCCCTCATCTACTAATATTACCAATTCTTTGACATTCATCACAAGACAAGACAAACTTACGGGCATCTTTGAAAAGAGTAGGCCAAGAAAAACCGGATTGCAATACCTTATGTGCAATTCTATCTCTAGTGTGGTGTCCTCCATAAGCCTCGGAGTGACACTTGCGTAGGATCTGTCCCTGTTCATGCTCAGGTATACAACGTCTAATAACACCATCTACTCCTTCTTTATAAAGGTGTGGGTCATCCCAAAAGTAATGTCTTCAATCATAGAAAAACTTTTTCTTTTGCTGGTATGTGAAACTAGGTGATATAAATTTAGCAACAATGTAATTAGCATAATCAGCATACCATGGAGCAGTACGAGAAGCATTTATGACAACTAATTGTTCATTAGGAAAGCTATCATCAATAGGTAGTGGGTCATCAAGAAAATTCTCTAACCTAGATAAGTTGTCTGCAACGGGGTTCTCCGCTCCCTTTCTATCAATAATATGCAAATCAAATCTATAATACCTAAATAGTTCATCCCCACTATCCTATTTCTCTTGACATGCAGCCCGTCCACGTCATCTCATAGGCCCCACAAAACATACAATCTGCCACATCATCATTTTAATTTTTTGTCTATGCACTACATAACTCTCTTACTTTCAAGTTAACTACTCACACGCATGTAGTATAGTTCAACAAAAGAAAAGCAGTTTTCGTTCCTCATTAATAGTTCTCTGTCCCACCATAAGAGCCGAATAGCCTTTTTATTGATGGTTCTGTTTCTCACAGTAAGAGCCAGTCGAACAGGCTCTTCTTAATTCTTATAAACCCTGCCTCTCGATCTCCCACATAATAAACAAAAACAAAAGTCCTTCACACAAGCAACGCTCCATAAGAAAAGCTAAGCTTTTCCCCTACCAGCACACAACTCAGGGTAGATGATGGCCAGCTCTCTATCGCTCGAAACAAAATAAATCACTTTCCCAAAGCTCCAGCAACCTGTAGTTCGGTGATCAATCTCTCATCGCGGCTGGGTCGCTGTTCTATTTCCGGCCACTAATATCGGCAAGGAAGGCACACTGTTGCATCACTCCGGAGCTCCTCCGGTACGCCCGACAGTCTCCCTCACCTCCATCTCTTCGGGCCTCGGGACATGGATCGGGTCGCCGTATCATCGCCAGCCGCCCAGGCTCAAAGATAGTTGATGACAGCACAACCGGTGAGGCATCTATGCATCATTGCTCTGTTCCGCAGCTGTCGGTAGTGCCAGCGCCTATAGAGAAGTCTACCTCGATCAACAAAGATGACTTCCACAACCACAAGGGCTCCAGGTGTGTGAGGATGGCACATCATCTTATCAGTGATCCATCGCACTTTCTTTCACAAATGAGGTGATGAATACTATAATTTATATATAGAAATAATATTCATTTCTAATCGCATATGATGCCCAACAAGGGGTTGCCAAAATCGTCAAGCACGCCATGTTATATGTATTAGTGATGCCACTTTTTCTTGCAGAGGATACGATTTATTTTGGTAGCAGAATTAATTTTGTTCATCAATAATTAAACCTTTCACTTAACTATGTTTGTCGTAGGTTAAGTTGCATTGTGCTCACTGTGGTGCAGACCTTTTCCTCTAATCTTAGACCAATGTTGTTGCCGGTAGCTATTAGTATAAACGTTGCAATTTGCTCTTCCACCCAGCAACATGTAGCTGTAAAAGTGCTCTTCCTAATATGTCATTATGTAACAACTAAAATTTTAAGCCATCGATTTATATATACTTGCAGAGAAGCAACTAAAAGTGCTCTTCCTAATAGATATAGAAGCAACCGAATTCAATATGCCCATTCTAAATATGTTGAAATTTTTCCTACTATATGTCTTTTCTTATTATAACTAGAATCATGAAATGATTCAAAGAGGTGGTCAAATACCTTTTATATAATACATATATCCGCTTCCTAATTCTATTTTGATAGTTTGACATATTATTGTTCATAGTACTAAGTGATCTTGATTTTTCATTTATAGAGACTTTTTTTTTCTTGCCTGATGCATCTTGCCCATTTGGAGAAGGCATAGTAAATTATTATTCCATCCTATTATTTCTTCTTTCTTTGATGACTTTTCTTGCAGTTATATATTCCTAGCAGAATTTGGTAATATATATCAATAGATATGTTGCTGTGTTGCTTATCAAGGAAGAACCGTCACTAGAAGCTGATATTAGTGCTCTGAATTTTAAAGAACTGTTTTCTCTTAATGTTAGCATCTTACTGTATTTGATCCGCCATTGGTTTTAGAATTGACTATAATATTAGTTTGCATCCATGTAGCAGAGGGAATATTTCAAAAGCAATTCGCATCCAGCTAACATCGATGGCCACCGATAGTGCTCATGTCTAATGCTGAAAAGGTGACCCATTCATTATTGTCCGTGAGACTCCATAATTGAGGTGAGACGTTTTTTCTTCATTTGCCGGAGAAGCTCGATGCTTTAGGATACATCATGCTTCACCACTAAAACGGGCTTAAGTTATTTTGCTGTAAAATATTGTTTCACTTGGTTTTTTGGAGGATTTTTTCACTAAGTTTGTTATAATGCTTATATATAATATATACGATTACTATTATTAAGTCCATTCAACATTTCTCTTCTGTAATACGTAGTTGCGAACTTAATTAAAGATGGTCATTTTCGGTTAATGCAGTTCCAAAGTCATTGTGGTGGTTAGTTCTACTGATTCAAAGTTTCCAAATGAACTTTTCATTCATCTAAAGATAAGAAAAGACTCCCACATTGATGAGAGTGCTTCTTAATATAGAGTGCTAGGGATCATGACAAAATGTAATAGTGAGCCACATGTTACAACTATTCAAACTACTTTTTCATCCGAACGATTGGTGTCATTTCTTTTGTCATTGAGACTTACTATTATTAATGGGATTCATTTTTTGCCAGCCGCAATCCATGAGACATGTAGAAAATGGTTTTTAGTACATTATATAAATATGTGTTTGCTTATTCCCGCAGCAACGCGCGGGGAATTATCTAGTTCTTATAGCAAGAGAACCCATCTAATAAGTCTAGGTTTAGCATCTTTCTTTTCCATAAGATATTTAATAGCAGCATGATCAGTGTGAACAGTTACTTTAGAATCAACAATATAAGGTCTAAACTTATCACAAACAAATACAACTGCTAAAAATTCTTTTCCCGTAGTAGCATAATTTCTCTGGGCATTGTCTAGAGTTTTACTAGCATATTGGATAACATTTAATTTCTTATCAACTCTTTGTCCTAGAACAAAACCTACAACATAATAACTAGCATCACACATAATTTCAAAGGGTAAATTCCAATCAGGTGGCTGAACAATAGGTGCATAAATCAAGGCTTTCTTAAGTATTTCAAATGCTTCTACACAATCATCATCATAGACAAAAGGAACATCTTTTTTGTAAGAGATTAGTCAGAGGCCTACAAATTTTTGAGAAGTCTTTAATGAGCCTCCTATAAAAACCGGCATGACCAAGGTAACTTCTTATACCTTTGATGTCCTTAGGACACGACATCTTTTGAATAGCATCAACTTTAGCTTTATCAACTTCAATACCTGATTCAGAAGTTTTATGCCCCAAGACAATACCATCATTAACCATAAAGTGGCACTTCTCCCAATTCAAGACAAGATTAGTTTCTTCACATCTCTGCAAAACTCGATCAAGGTTGCTTAAGCAATCATCAAAAGAAGTTCCATACACGGAGAAATCATCCATGCAAACCTCAATAATCTTTTCACCAAAGTCAGAGAATATAGCAGTCATACATCTTTGAAAGGTAGCAGGTGCATTACATAAAGCAAATGACATACGTCTATAAACAAAGGTACCGAAAGGGCAAGTAAAAGTGGTCTTTTCCTGATCCTCTTTTGACACAGGTATTTGAGAAAGTAGAATAACCATCTAGAAAGCAAAAATGTGTATGTTTGGATAATCTTTCTAATTTTATTAATAAAAGGAAAGGGTAATTGTCGGGGACATACCCCTCGGTGTAACCCGGCCGGAGTTATGACCCGGCCAGACTTGGCGGTTTACTTGACGGTTTACACTTGGTGACTCACTGGTAACCCGGCGGACGGTGGACGGATGACAAGGCCCAAGGCCCAGAAGGCCGGTTCATGTTATGGTGGGCCGGTTTACGACGAAAGGCATAAGAAATATTCCCTTACAAAGGAAGCAAGACTAGGACTCCACTTGTAATAGAGTAATGCTAATCCTACTAGGACTAGTCATGTAACCCGCCCCTTTAACATATATAAGGAGGGGCAGGGCTCCCCAAAGAGGGACAGGTTCTGAGAAGCAAGAAGAAACAATTTCTAGGGCTAGCCACAAAGAGCCGGTTTATCGGCGACATCATGAGGGTCATAATGAGATCTAGCCTCAAACATCATGTAGGGCTATTACCGGATGATGTTTCCCGGGGCCCGAAGCTGTCTAAATCCTTGTCTTGTGTGTTGCGTCTCTCGATTCCGTTCAACCCCTCTCAAGCTAGTACATAGATGCGTTGGCCTCACGACTAAGTCCTCACACTAGGATATCTGCCGTGACAATTCCATGATAGTTGGCGCCCACCGTGGGGCCTACGCACGATGGGGTTGAGGTCTTGGAAGGATCTCTCATAGGGATTGAGAATCTTGCAATATGCCAGATGAAGAAGAACCGGCACAGAAGTTCATTGTCAGGACCAGTTTTTCCGTAAAATAATTACCGAGAGACCGACCTTTTTATCGAACCAGCACAGAAGAATACTTCTTACTCGTAGACAAATCCTTGATACAGAATTCTAGAGTACTGAATATTGTACAAGGTTGAGCTGAGGTTGCTCAACGATTTATTACAAGTACGCCGATATAATACATATGGGCGAATATGACACAATGGTGGGGGTGGCATAACTACTAACTCGTAAAAAAAAGAGGTGGCGGGTATGTCACAGTGTAGTGGGTGACATGACTCCAATATCTTATAGTTCATCGAGTGTCGGAGTGATACCCGATGAATTTATTTGGTGGTTGGCGGAAGCGGTTATAAAACAGTGATCAACTCCAGGATCGCAAGAGACTGATTGGGACTCCACTAGACGTCGGACTCGCTATCGAACTCTTCATCCATGAGATCGCCTTCGTCAACATCTGGCCAGGTGAGTACTTTGAATGTACTCGCAAGACAGTTCGGACATGAGATATAACAAATGCAAACATGATGCATGTGAGTATTCTAGCAATATGTATTCGCATAATATAATTTCTGCGCTGCATGTAAAAATGGAAGTCGGGCGGTAGTCCTCCCAAAATCCATAAGGTAAATAAAAGAAAACCAAACGAGTGTCTGAGCGATGCCTCGTGAGGGAAAATGAATAAAAACATGCCACAGTCGGACGTCTGAGCGACATCACATAAAGGGCTTATATGATCAATGGTATAATGGTGAAATCCTTCAAGAGATAAATCAGTGCATAGATAACTAGTTAGTTCATCGACCCAAGATGAACCTGGGAAAAATCACCACTCTTATTACTATCATAAATTACTAGAGACGGTCACCGGGGTTGACACGAAAATTGACTCTAGGCCATAAACATGGCTACTCAGAAGATTTTGACTCTGCAGAGCATGTACTCTTAAATCACAGCCAACGGATTCCACTAGCCACAGGGACTAGTTCCGTCTACGGTGTTTTAGTAGAAACACAACTGACCAGTACACACCCATTTCACATCGTGCTTCTCAGAATCACCCGAGACAACATTCACGAAAAACTTTAAGATGGGGAGGCTACAACCTCGAATAGCATGGGATCAAATTTATATATGCGCGCTCTAAGGGGTGCCCCCCTCTCGGTCCCAACCGTAAACACCCATGCCCCCTGACCGGATGACGGGCTTTAATCTAGGGCCATGGAACCCTCATCCCGGCCCCTCTAATTGGTGTGTACACGGAAAGAGGTTTGCAACTGACTAAACCGTAATATTAGCAGACAACATACGACAGTACCAGAAAGGAGACGAACAGAATCACGACTTGATCCACGTTGATACTAGAGTTAACCATTTACTAGCATGCTCCAACAATACCAGTACACAACCCATCATGTCATCACATGATCGGGGTAGTCCAACCATTATCATTCGGGGCTCACCCGAAGCTTGCTTGCAAGAAAATATAATCATCACAAATGCTTAGATGACCATGCTATAAGAAGAACTACTCAAGCAAACATACAACACACTCATCATATCAAAGGTTCAAACATGCTTGCCTGGTTCGGAGTAGTCGGAGTCTAACTCGGTGAAGTTCGCGGCTCCGTCACGTCCTTCGGTATCTACGTATTCAAACAAAACGAATACTAACATAAATACCGCGCATGCAAAAAAGTTGACCCAAATATTTTTCAAATAAACATGACAAAAAACTAGACAGAAACCTAAACAGGACAGAAAAAGAATCAACACAAAGTCATCTTTTGTTTAAAATATTTTAGAGTTTCTGTCCAGGGACTTGTCTGTAATGAAACAGAAAGTTTCCAGGGGCTAGAATATAAAAACAGAAAACGAATCGGTACGCAGTATGCCAGCCGAATAGGAAAACACACTTTGCCCGAAGGCGCCTTCCAGAAAAACGTTTCGGAAAGGAAAGAGAGGCTGACGAGGGTGTCCCACTCGTCAGGTTTAAAAACTAAAACAGAGTCGAGCCAGCGCCAGAGAGCTGCTTTGGTTGCCGGCGCCGATCCACAGCGAGGTAGAGGGAGGGATTGGTACCTACGGGTTCCTGGTGTTTTTCCGCATCAGTGGGTGGTGGAGTTGAGCGTCGGCGAGTCCCACGTCGACGGCGACCCTATCTCCGGCGGACGGCGGCTCGGGTGGTCGTGGACCTCGTCGGAGAGAGTAGATGGGGTCAAACTAGATTGGGGGTTAGTCTTCTATTGGTGTCAGGAGGCTACGAACGAGTCCAGGGAGGTGGAGGAGCTCTCACCAGAGAGGACGTTGCTGGAACCCGAGGCAGACGGAGGTGGCCGGAGTTGAGGAAGAAGGGCCCCTCGAGGCTCTTCCAGTGGCTGGGCGTGGTCTAGTGAGGTAGTGGAGATGTGCGGGGTTGAGAGCGAGCCCGGAGGCGCTATATATAGACGGCCTGAGGCGGTTGCCGTGAATGGGATAAGTCCGGCGATCGATTACGGCGGCGCTGTGGCTGGACGGTTGGTTTAGGAGCTTGAGCATCGACTAGGAGGTGTACTGATTCCATTTGATGCCTAACTCAGCAAAGTAGGGGTGGTTACGGCCTGTCCCCGACGGAACGGCCGTGTGGTACATCGGCGGCAGAGAGCGCGCCCTGTGCGTGCCAGGCCACGGCGACGGTGCTGCAGGCATGCGCTGGCGATGGAGAAGGCCACGCGGAGCTCCTCGATGGCTTGGGCGGTGCCAAATGGCGTTGTGCCGCAGGGTGCCTCCTGTTGGCCGCCACGGGTGGTTCTGCCGCCGCGAAAGACGCCGGCGTGGGCGGGCCAGGGTGCAACCGATGCCAAGAACCAGCCAAGCGCGCGTGCGGTGCTCTGGATAAGAGCGAGGTGTAGTGCATCATCGATCCAAAGGGGCACTGGTGAGATTGACGAACGCTGACTGACGAAACTGACGAAGTTGCACTGTCGCCTGTTAACTTCAGTTAACTTTTCTGAAACCGACGGAAATAGTGCACGCCAGGTGTTTGACAAAATGATTTTGGCATGCGGAAAATATTTCTGGAGCTGATATTTGGTGGAGTGGTTTCTTGATGCATCTAGAGGCTGCCTGAATTTTCATAGAATTTTAGGAAGAAGGAAAATATGAATTTCACCAAAATTTGCAAATCTGGTCCAAACTTGCAGCAAGTGAAATTTGAAAATTTTGAACTGTGGACCAGTGAAACAAATTGGATCTAGGTTGTGGGTACTAAGGACTATCCAGGGGAGTTGGTTTGGAGTCAAATATCAAAATGAACATGGTGGTTCCTTTGTAAATCACCATGGCTCGTTTCAAAGGACAGAAATTGTTTTTGGTGCAAAATAATCAGAAGAAAATTTCCAATGAGGTTGAAACTTACTGGAATTGATGAGAGACTTGTTTCAAGGTGAAGAGGAGGTCTTGGAGACAAATATTTTCATTGGGTGCTATGGTAAGAGAAAAGTTTGAGAGGGAAGACAAGTCCAAGATTCTTATAATATGGATACTCATGGAGGGAAAAGAATCAAACAAACCCTTTTGAATAACAACTTGTGTTTGAGCTAACACAAGAAGAAAACCTTCAAGACCAGAATCAAGCTTGAGAAGAACACATAAACTTTGGTCAGAAAAGTTTTTAGAAGGGGTTTCAAGAGAAGATCAAATATCCCCCTTCCAAAAGACCAAAAGTTTGGAAGAAAACAAATCCAAAAAATTGGAGTGTTACAACACCTACCCCCTTAGGAAAAATCTCGTCCCCGAGATTTCAGCTGATCCTCAAATAGGTGTGGGTATTCTATCCGAAGAAAATCTTCCCTTTCCCATGTTGCCTCATCCTCTATGTGCTTGCTCCACTGAACCTTGAGAAATTTAATCGTCTTCTGACGGGTCTTCCTTTCAGAATCTTCCAATATCTTTATTGGGCGTTCCCGGTAGGTGAGATCTGGTTGCACATCAAGATTTTCATGCGACACATGCTTCTCCGGGTTGCTTACACATTTCCGTAGCTGCGAAACATGGAATACGTCATGGACGTCTGATAGTTCCTTGGGAAGGTCCAATTGGTAGGCCACTGTGCCTCTCCGAGCAATTATACGAAAAGGTCCGATAAATCGTGGTGCTAGCTTTCCTTTGACATTGAACCATTTCAGTCCCCTCATAGGGGATACATGTAGGTACACGTTTTCACCGGGTTCAAAACTTACTTCCCGTTGCTTTTGATCGTAGTAACTCTTCTGTCGGCTCTGGGCTGTCTTGAGTCGATCCCGTATTATTTTAACTTTTTCCTCCGCTTCTTTTAACATGTCTGGGCCAAAGATACGACTGTCCCCTGTTTCTGACCAGTTTAATGGAGTACGGCATCTTCGTCCGTACAAGGCTTCGAAAGGTGCCATTTTCAGGCTGGCTTGGTAACTATTGTTGTATGCGAACTCGGCATACGGTAAACTTGCCTCCCAACTGGTACCATAGGTGAGGACACATGCCCTCAGCATGTCTTCTAGTATTGATTTACTCGTTCCGTTTGTTCTCCAGTCTGGGGGTGATAGGCTGTGCTGAATACTAGTTGTGTTCCCAGGGCTTGCTGCAAATGATCCCAAAATTTGGAGACGAACTGAGTGCCTCTGTCGGATATTATAGTCTTAGGAACTCCATGCAGGCATACTATACGGGCGAGGTAAAGCTTGGCAAGCTTCTGGGTGGTGTGGGTTGTCCTGACTGGAATGAAGTGTGCCACCTTAGTCAGTCTATCTGTGATGACCCATATGGCATCATTTCCGTGCTGTGACCGTGGCAGTCCAAAAATAAAATCCATCCCAATATCGTCCCATTTCCACTCAGGTATCTTGTTTGGTTGTAACAGTCCTGTGGGTTTTTGGTGCTCGGCTTTAATGCGTTGACATGAATCACAACATGCAATGTATGTGGCTATATCCCTCTTCATACCGTGCCACCAAAATCTTTCCTGAATGTCGTTGTACATTTTGGTCCCTCCAGGGTGAATTGAATACGGAGCGGTGTGGCTCTCTGCTAGAATTTGATGTTTGAGGTCTTCGTTATTTGGTACGCAAAGCCTATCTCCGAACCATAATATTCCCTCACTCTCTATGGTAAATTCTGAGGCCTTGTCCTGACTCACTTTTCTTTTTATGCCTTCAATGCTGGGATGTCCATGCTGAGCCTTCTTAATTTGTTCTATTAGTGTAGGTCGTATTTCCATATTTGACACTTCGCCTTCAGCGAACATCATTAAGTTGAGCTTGGCGAATTCCTGCTGAAACTCAGGTCTCAGGTTTTGTAGACTGCCGTTGTCCATGCTGGGGTTACGGCTGAGAGCATCTCCTACTACGTTTTCCTTTCCTGGGTGATAGTGGATGCCAACATCATAATCTTTTACCAGTTCCAACCAGCGTCGTTGTCGTAAATTGAGTTCTGGTTGGGTGAAAATATATTTGAGACTCTTATGGTCCGTATATATTTCACAACGAGCGATTCCCAAGCAAAAAGTGCCTCCACTCTTTGAGTGGATGAATGACTGCTGCCAATTCCAAATCGTGAGTAGGATAATTTTCTTCATGCTTCCGTAGTTGCCGGGAAGCATAGGCGACTACTTTGCCTTCTTGCATTAGTACGCATCCGAGGTCTTCCCGGGATGCGTCACAATATACTTCAAAACTTTTGTGTATGTCTGGTACGACCAATACTGGGGCTGTTGTTAATTTCTCTTTGAGTTCCTGGAAGCTTTTCTCACAAGCTTCAGTCCAAACGAATTTCTTATCCTTCTTGAGTAACTGTGCCATTGGTTTGGCTATGGTGGAAAATCCCTCAATAAACCTCCGGTAATATCCAGCCATTCCGAGGAAACTACATACATCTGTTACATTGGCCGGTGGCTTCCAACCAAGTACAGCCTTGACTTTTTCCGGGTCCACAGCAACTCCTTCTGGTGTCAATACGTGGCCGAGAAAACCAACCTATCTTAACCAAAATTCACATTTGCTGAATTTAGCATAGAGTTGGTGTTTCCTTAATTCACCCAGTACAATACGGAGATGTTCAGCATGTTCTTCTGGTGTCCTTGAATATACCAAAATATCATCAATAAATACCACAACAAATTTGTCCATAAACTTCATAAACACTTTGTTCATGAGGTGGACAAAATATGCGGGGGCGTTGGTCAGTCCAAACGGCATTACTGTAAATTCATATAGTCCGTATCTGGAGGTTAATGCTGTTTTCGGGATATCTTTTGTTCGTACTTTTAATTGATGATAACCCGACCTCAAATCAATTTTTGAGAAAACTTTGGCTTGAGCTAGCTGGTCAAATAAATCATTTATCTGTGGCATCAGATATTTATTCTTGATAGTGACCATGTTGTGGGCTCGGTAGTCTATACACAATCTCATAGTCCCATCTTTCTTTTTGGCAAATAATACCGGCGAACCCCAAGGTGAGGAGCTGGCCCGTATAAATCCTTTATCCAGTAATTCCTTTATTTGCTTCTTTAGTTCAACCAATTCGGACGGTGCCGTTCTGTATGGTTTCTTGTAAATGGGGGTGGTTCCAGGTGCTAGCTCAATGATGAATTCTATTTCTCTGTCTGGTGGCATGCCTGGCAGTTCTTCGGGAAATACGTCCGGAAACTCACATACTACTGGAACTTTGCTTAATTCAGAAGTGTCTACCTTGTTTAATTTTGGTTGCCGCAAGACTGGCTTTCTTGAGCTGCGACTCTTATCGTCTTTCCGTGATCATGAGTAAGAAGCACGGTTCGGTTGAAGCAGTGGATAAATCCTTTGTTGGTGGTTAGCCAGTCCATACCCAGGATAACATCCAGTCCCTTATTTTCCAACACGATGAGGTTTGCGTGAAACTTTAACCCTTCAATTTCAATGGTTATACCTTGGCAGTAACTTTGAGTGATCTGCTTACTTCCGGGGGATTTGATTGTCATTGATTTTCCCAAGGGTAGCATCGAAAAATCATGTTGCAAAGCAAAACTCTTCGAAATGAACGAATGAGAAGCTCCAGAATCAAACAAAACCGTGGCAGGTATTGTGTTGACAGGGAACGTACCGAGTACGATATCCGGGGCATCCTGTGCGTGCTCCTTGGTCACATGGTTCAGGTGGCCTTTCTTGTGGTTGTTATTTGGGGTTGAAGTTGTTACGCTTGGGCGCGGAATTGTTACCTTTGTTGTTTGGCTTCGGTGTTGAGTTCCTTGGCTTTGGGCACTGTATAGCATAGTATACCTCTTCTCCACAAGCGTAGCAAGTAACACCTGGGCGATATGTGAAATCCTTGTCCCTTGCATGAAATTTTTTCCTCGGACGTGTGTCATTTGTCATGGATTTGTTCGCCCATTTTTCTGAAAATTTATCTTATTCTTGTTGTTGCGAGTGTGGTTGGTCTGATCCCTTTTTCGCTAGCGAATGTCTTCCAGACTGTGACGCTCATTTTCCAAAGTAATAGCCTTGTCCACCAGTGTCTTGAAATCTGGAAAAGTGTGTACGACTAACTGGCATTTAAGTGCTGGTGCCAGACCGTCCAGGAATTTTTCCATCTTCTTGTTTTCAGTCATACGCTCTTCGTTGGTATAACGAGATAATTGAGTAAACTGGCTGTTGTACTCAGTTACTGTCAGGCCCCTTTGCTTGAGGTCATCAAATTCTCTTTTCTTGATCTTCATAATACTTCTAGGGATGTGCGCCCCATGAAAGCCTTCTTTAAAATCTTCCCAGGTGATATCATTTTCGTTGGGGTGCATATGCAGAAACTTCTCCCACCATGATGCAACTGCTCCAGTAAGATAATGCGGTGCATAAAGTACTTTTTCTCGATCTGAGCATTGTGCTACAATCAATTTCCTTTCAATATCTCGAAGCCAATCATCGGCCTCGAGAGGTCTGTCTGTGTGAGAAAATGTTGGCGGACGTGTCTTCTGTAATTCAG
Organism: Secale cereale; assembly: GCA_902687465.1. Taxonomy (NCBI): domain Eukaryota; kingdom Viridiplantae; phylum Streptophyta; class Magnoliopsida; order Poales; family Poaceae; genus Secale; species Secale cereale. The sequence continues at coordinate 138,404,096 of LR738711.1, read as the reverse complement.
ATAATTTTGAATGCTGCTGGTATAGCTCACGGTGATTCCGCATGTTAATAACATGGTTCATCATTCCTGATGTTGCTGCTGGCTTTGCTCGTAAAGACGACACACTTGAGAAAATACTGTTTCGCTGCCCTGCTGACTTGACTGCCCCTGCGTGAAATTGTTACCCGTCTGTGTGCCATAATTTTCCTCTAGCGGACTTGGCATGGAACGTGTCCAGGGACGAGTCATTTTTCACTCTGGGGTATCATTGCAGAAATCATGAGAAGAACTGAGCTGTAAAAATAAACCAAGATTTGCAAAAGCAGTAAAGCACAAGCTCCAAAGATTTTTAAAAGGCAACTTGATTCCGCACGAAGAAGGACCGCTTAGTACACATCTTACATGCGAGTCGTAATTATACATACGCCACTCAGGATGTGTGTACACATTCCTGACGTGTTATTTATGTTAGTGCACTTCTCCAAGTTCCTACATGATGTGAAAACAGACTACTTCCATCAACCTATTTTACATATAACACAAATCATACAAGCAAGCACATCGCGTCGCGGACAGGCGCACTAGTCGGAGATGTTGAAGACTTCCCTCGGCCTGCCGAGGGTAAGGCCCAGTGGTGATGGAAACTCAACTTCCTCCTCACTAATAGGCTCCAGGCGTGGAGTACTGGTATGAGGGTTGATGCGGGCGCGGCAGGTGGTGCAGCTCTAACTGGGGTAGGAGCAATGACCTGGTCAAACTCCTTAGTGGTAGGCAGGCGGCGAGCGGTGGCTAAGATGGCAGGTGCATAAGATGCTGAGGACGAGACAAATGTCAGTGGTGGTGAAGTATGGAGAAGCTCCCCCCTGTTGGCGGAACCACTCTGGACTAAGTCCATACGTGCAGCCACCAAGTCGTCCACAAGGTTATCAAAGGCTGCCTCAAGAGCCTTGAGGTATTCAACCAATGATTCGATGGCTTCATCACGTTCTCCCCTCGCGCAAGCAAACGCATAATGGCACGTGTAAGGCACGTGGCATGGGAGGTAACGGTAGTGACGAGTCTTCATTGAAGGAAGAGCATCCCGGAGATGAGCTATCGCCTCACGGGCAGCCATTTGCATGGCATGTCTCTCCGTAGGCATGGCCCTGCCCATAAATCGGAAGTGGCGTGCTTCAGAACGCCCTCCCTTGAATTGCACCACGGCATGGTGCATTGACACGCTGTCGCTGATCTTGTGACGGTAGAGTGTAAACTCTGGACGGGTCGATGGCCCGATCGCGACCTTGGTGATGGCGACGAGGAGCTTGATAAACCCCTCAGGAATGTAGGCAAACACTTGAGAATCGCAGTCGCCGCTGGCCATCTACAAAAGTAGACAAAAATTCCGAATAGTCAAGTCATAAATTTATGATGACTAACAGAAAATTGCTAGAAATGCAAAAATGCTGAAATAGCACTTAATACGCTAATAACCGATTAGCGATCGCACCTAGTGGCTTCCGACAGTCGGCCTGGCTCTGGTACCAAGGTTGTCAGGACCGGTTTTTCAGTAAAATAATTACCGAGACACCGACCTTTTTATCAAACCAGCACAGAAGAATACTTCTTACTGGTAGATAAATCCTTGATACAGAATTCCAGAGTACTGAATATTGTACAAGGTTGAGCTGAGGTTGCTCAACAATTTATTACAAGTACGCCGATATAATACATATGGGCGAATATGACACAATGGTGGGTGTGGCATAACTACTAACTCGTAAAAAAAAAGAGGTGGCGGGTATGTCACAGTGTAGTGGGTGACATGACTCCAATATCTTACAGTTCATCGAGTGTCGGAGTGAGGCCCGATGAATTTATTTGGTGGTTGGCGGAAGCGGTTATAAAACAGTGATCAACTCCAGGATCGGAAGAGACTGACTGGGACTCCACTAGACGTTGGACTCGCTATCGAACTCTTCATCCATGAGATCGCCTTCGTCAACATCTGGCCAAATCAACAAGCCAGGTGAGTACGTTGAATGTACTCGCAAGACAGTTCGGACATGAGATATAACAAATGCAAACATGATGCATGTGAGTATTCTAGCAATATGTATCCGAATAATATAATTTTTGCGCTGCATCTAAAAATGGAAGTCGGGCGGTAGTCCTCCCGAAATCCATAAGGTAAATAAAAGAAAACCAAACGAGTGTCTGAGCGACGCCTCGTGAGGGAAAATGAATAAAAACATGCCACAGTCGGACGTCTGAGCGACATCACATAAAGGGCTTATATGATCAATGGTATAACGGTGAAATCCTTCAAGAGATAAATCAGTGCATAGATAACTGGTTAGTTCATCAACCCAAGATGAACCTGGAAAAAATCACCACTCTTATTACTATCATAAATTACTAGAGACGGTCACCGGGGTTGACACGAAGATTGACTCTAGGCCATAAACATGGCTACTCGGAAGATTTTGACTCTGCAGAGCTTGTACTCTTAAATCACAGCCAATGGATTGCACTAGCCACGGGGACTAGTTCCGTCTACGGTGTTTTAGCAGAAACACAACTTACCAGTACACACCCATTTCACATCCTGCTGCTCGGAATCACCCGAGACAACATTCACGAAAAACTTTAAGACGGGGAGGCTACAACCTCGAATAGCATGGGATCAAATATATATATATATATATATGTGCGCTCTAAGGGGTGCCCCCCTCTCGGTCCCAACCGGAAACACCCATGCCCCCTGACCGGATGACGGGCTTTAATCCAGGGCTATGGAACCCTCATCCCGGCCCCTCTAATTGGTGGGTACATGGAAAGAGGTTTGCAACTGACTAAACCGTAATCTTACCAGACGGCATATGACAGTACCAAAAAGGAGACGGACGGAATCACGACTTGATCCACGTTGATACTAGAGTTAACCATTTACTGGCATGCTCCAACAATACCAGTACACAACCCATCATGTCACCACATGATCGGGGTAGTCCAACCATTATCATTCGGGGCTCACCCGAAGCTTGCTTGCATGAAAATACAATCATCACAAATGCTTATATGACCATGCTATGAAGAAGAACTACTCAAGCAAACATGCAACACACTCATCATATCAAAGGTTCAAACATGCTTTCCAAGTTTGGAGTAGTCGGAGTCTAACTCGGTGAAGTTCGCGGCTCCGTCACGTCCTTCGGTATCTACGTATTCAAACAAAACGAATACTAACATAAATACTACGCGTGCAAAAAAGTTGACCCAAATATTTTTCAAATAAACATGACAAAAAACTAGACAGAAAACTAAAGAGGACAGTAAAAGAATCAACTCAAAGTCATCTTTTGCTTAAAAGATATTAGAGTTTCTGTCCAGGGACTTGTCTGTAATGAAACAAAAAGTTTCCAGGGGCTAGAATATAAAAACAGAAAACGAATCGGTACGCAGTACACCAGCCGAATAGGAAAACGCACTTTGCCCGAAGGCGCCTTCCAGAAAAACGTTTCGGAATCGAAAGAGAGGCTGACGAGGGTGTCCCACTCGTTAGGTTTAAAAACTGAAACAAAGTCGCGCCGGTGCCAGAGAGCTGCGGTGGTCGCCGGCGCCGATCCACGACGAGGTAGAGGGAGGGAGTGGTACCCTACGGGTTCCTGGTGTTCTTCCGCATCGGTGGGTGGTGGAGTTGAGCGTCGGTGAGCCCCACGTCGACGGCGACCCTATCTCCGGCGGACGGCGGCTCGGGTGGTCGTGGGCCTCGTCAGAGAGAGTAGCTGGGGTCAAATTGGAGTGGGGGTTAGTCTTCTATAGGTGTCAGGAGGCTACGAATGAGTCCAGGGCGCTGGAGGAGCTCTCACTAGAGAGGACGCTTCTGGAACCCGAGGCGGACGGAGGTGGCCGGAGTTGAGGAAGAAGGGCCCCTCGAGGCTCTTCCAGTGGCTGGGCGTCGTCTAGTGAGGTAGTGGAGATGTGCGGGGTCGAGAGCGAACTCGGAGGCGCTATATATAGCCGGCCCGAGGCGGTTGCCATGAACGGGATAAGTCCGGCGATCGATTACGGCGACACTGTGGCTGGTCGGTTGGTTTAGGAGCTTGAGCATCGACCATGAGGTGTACTGATTCCATTTCGGTGCCTAACTCAGCAAAGTAGGGGTGGTTACGGCCTGTCCCCGACGGAACGGCCGTGCGGCACGTCGACGGCAGAGAGCGCGCCCAGTGCATGCCAGGCCACGGCGACGGTGCTGCAGGCGTGCGCTGGCGATGGAGAAGGCCACGTGGAGCTCCTGGGTGGCTTGGGCGGTGCCAAACGGTGTTGTGCTACAGGGTGCCTCCTGTTGGCCGCCACGGGTGGCTCTGCCGCCGTGGAAGACGTCGGCGTGGGCGGGCCAGGGTGCCAGCGATGCCAAGAACCAGCCAAGCGCACGTGCGGTGCTCTGGATAAGAGCGAGGTGCAGTGCAGCATCGATCAAAAGGGGCATTGGTGAGATTGACAAACGCTGACTGACGAAACTGACGAAGCTGCACTGTCGCATGTTAACTTCAGTTAACTTTTCTGAAACTGACAGAAACAGTGCACGCAAGGTGTTTGACGAAATGATTTTGGCATGAGGAAAATCTTTCTGGAGCTGATATTTGGTGGAGTGGTTTCTTGATGCATCTAGAGGCTGCCTGAATTTTCACAGAATTTTTGGAAGAAGGAAAATATGAATTTCACCAAAATTTGCAAATCTGGTCCAAACTTGCAGCAAGTGAAATTTGAAAATTTTGAACTGTGGACCTGTGAAACAAGTTGGATCTAGGTTGTGGGTACTAAGGACTATCCAGGGGAGTTGGTTTGGAGTCAAATATGAAAATAAACATGGTGGTTCCTTTGTAAATCACCATGGCTCATTTCAAATGACAGATTTTGTTTTTGGTGCAAAATAATCAGAAGAAAAATTCCAATGAGGTTTAAACTTACTGGAATTGATGAGAGACTTGTTTCAAGTTGAAGAGGAGGTCTTGGAGAGAAATATTTTCATTGGGTGCTATGGTAAGAGAAAAGTTTGAGAGGGAAGACAAGTCCAAGATTCTTATAAAATGGATATTCATGGAGGGAAAAGAATCAAACAAACCCTTTTAAATAACAACTTGTGTTTGAGCTAACACAAGAAGAAAACCTTCAAGACCAGAATCAAGCTTGAGAAGAACACACAAACTTTGGTCAGAAAAGTTTTTAGAAGGGGTTTCAAGAAAAAATCAAATATACCCTTTCAAAAGACCAAAAGTTTGGAAGAAAACAAATCCAAAAAATTGGAGTGTTACATTCATGTCGTCGACGAACCGTCAAAATGGCATATTCAATATTTAAAGATCAAGAGAAAATCAGGGATGCCTGAGCGCAAGCGATGTAACTTGCCGAGATCGAGGGGATTTTTTCCGCTCAAGCCAAACTACTACGGCAGTCACCAAAGCTGTCGGCAGTTTCCATTTTGGGATTGGTGGCCGTATCCTATTGATACTTGGTATTCAGGCAATGGTCCAATCGGCCAGGCTGTTGCTACTCCACGTAGAGAAATTCCAAGCTACGACTCCCGAAGGATCAATGGTTGCTCCTACTACTTTGAGCCTGGAGGCCAAATCAATTCCAAAGGTCTCCCACTAAAGCAAATTATCCACGGACTCGGACACCTCCGTTGACTAGCCTGGCGAGCCGCCGCAAACGCCTCGGTTCTCTGGCCACACTTAGAGCTGTTGTTGCCGTCAGCCCTTCGACGTGCCGCCCAACAAGCTGCCTCTCAGGCCCTCGCCCAGCTGGCTCCGCCCGCCACTCGCGTGCCCAAACCGAGTCGTTGCACTGGCTGGTTTCGCCACGCCCTCAAGTTGCCGGTTTTACTGCGATCACGCTTGGGGCTCGTCTCGTTGCCATTTTCGCCACCTTGCTCGAGCTGTCGGCCACTTTCAAAGCGCCTCTGTCCCTGCAGCTGTTAAGTTGCTGTCGCCGTAGTGCGGCCACCGAGCCTCCGCGGCCTCATCGCGCCGCTTCACCTCGCCGTTGTCACCTTCAAACCGCCGCTACTGGACTCGCCTCGCTCCAAGTGGGCTCTGCTGCGAGCCGCCGCTTTACCTCCGCGCCAACGCCGCCTCAGTAACCCGCCCTCAGCTTCCACCGTGCGTGGGCGCGGTCTTAAACCACCGCAGCGATGCTCGCTCACGCTCGGCCATGCTCTAAGTCGCCGTGATGGTCTGCCCCCATGAGCCGCGCCGGCCTTGAGCAAATCACCGCTGCGCCTGGAGCCATTCGACACCGGCATGCCGACCCGCCGTGTTGAGCCGTCTACGCTGATTTTAAGCCGCCTCATCACCACCTCCGCGTTGCTTCCAAGCTCGCTGGAGCCGGCTGCTGTCAAGTCGTCCACCTCCACAACCAAGCAAAGTGGCCGTCTCTCCAAGTCACCGACTCTGTTTTCCAAGTTGCCAAATCACTCCAACGCTGAAACACCACTTCCAGAGCTGCCGCGAGCTGAGCCGGCCGTCGAGCAACTTCACTTCGTCAACTGCCGCTATTGAGCCGCCGCTGTGCTCACTTCAGCTTCAACTCGCCTCTGCCGTGCGTCGCTGCCACGCCGGGCCGCCGTTTTCAGCCTCGAGCCGCAGCTTTCGACGAGCATCGATGAGCGCCTCCCATCGCTGCCTCCACTAGCGTTGCCTCTGCCTTACCATCACCTGCTCCGTACTTCACCAAGCTACCAGCGTCTATGCGGCATTACAAGTCGTCAAGGATCATGACTTTAAGGCCGCCAATAAAAGCTTAAATCGCTAAAGCGTCTGTTTGTGCTGCTGCTTTCCATGACTGTCACACAAGGGGTCAATCGAGTGGGAGCTGATTGCTACTGTGCATGCTTCTACTGCTCGCTTCAAAGTCTCGAAGATTTTTCACCACTATGCTTCAAATATGCAACCCAACATACATCAATCATGGAGTGGTTATTTGGTACTAATTGAACGAAGCAAAACCAGTTACGGAATAGTACTAGTTGAGTATTGTTTACATAAAAGCCAGTTGACAAGGACGCCCAAGGTTCAATGCGCTGTTCAAGGGGCAAGACCCACTTAAAAACTCGATGGATGCGTGGTTGTTTGGACGTAATGGCCACCACCTGGTCAAATTGCCGTACAGTCACTTCATCCGAAAAATATACCAGGTGCTATCTTCACATTTATTTTATTAAAACATTTTTCCTCCGACAAACAAACTACTCTGCCATGTGGTATATTTTACATGCAGGAAAATTATTCATTACAAAGTGATATTATACCACGGGGATGAAGGCACGCCAGCATCATTTAGCACAGGCGGTTGTTATTCAACGGACCCCGAACCGGCTTACGACGTGGTGGCCGTATCTCGTGACCGCATCGGTTCACTAGTAGATAAAGGGTATTTAGCCCCGGTTCATTTGGCCTTTTAGCCCCGGTTCTGGAACCGGGGCAAGAGGGTCGGTACTAATGCTCTGACCCTTTAGTCCCGGTTCAATCCAGAACCGGGGCAAAAGGGTGTCCACGTGGCCTGCGCACCGAGTCCAGGCAGGAGGGGCTTTAGTCCCAGTTGGTGGTACCAACCGGGACCAAAAGGCATCCACGTGTCAGCATTTCTGTGGCTGTGGTTTTTGTTTTTTTTTTGAAAGGGGAGGGGGGTTTTAGGTTTTGGGGGTTAATTTAGGTGTTTCATATATTGTGTTAGCTAGCTAATTAATAGAGAGAAGTGTTCTCTCTTATGTCCGTGCTTGGTCGACGCTACATACTACACATACGTATATGGAGAGGACTAGAGTCACGCTAGCTAGCTAGCTAGCTGCTAGCTACTAAGCAAACGAAGGAACAGAAGATCTCGTATATATAATCAACATATATATATATATGCATACAGAGAGAAGTAATATCGACCACCTCTCCTTCTCCGAGAGATTGGTCGAACAACAAGTTCTCGTATATCTATCCCGGCACTACCGGGCACATATATACAATAATTATCTCTTACAAAAATAATCTCCTAACACATGGATGCATGGTCCACATAGTATTCTCCGTCTTCAGCGATCACGTGTTCAAGGAAGAATGCCGCCAATTCCTCTTGAATTGCTCGCAGACGATCTGGTGTTAGGAGTTCATCCCGCATCCGAAGCATCTAATTTGAAGTAGGGGGTCAATACATGAAATGATGCTATAAATTTGTGAATATTATTGATTGCTTACGCACTTCAAATTGTTCATAAGTGTAGCCCCGCTCACAGGTCGTGTGGCGGATGGACTCGCAAATGTAGTATCCACAATAATCATTCCCGGGTTCCTGCCACAACCACTTTACAAGAAATAGAGCTCAATCAAACTGATCATAAGCAAGAATGCCAAATTGGTATTGATGAAACTAGCGCTTGAATCAAGATATAGGAGATGCGCGCGCGGAACATGCTACTATATAGTACTTACTTTCGGGTATCTAAATTGTAGCTTCTTCGGCAGTCCCGGAGCTTTTTTGGTGAATTTTTTCCAAGCCCTGCCAGACAAAGAAAACAATTAGTTGATATCAGAAATGAAGTTGCTGATATATATATATGCATGGTGGATAATATCGATCGATTTAACTTACCTGGCTAGCATTTGAGTCATGTCCGCATACTCCTCGGGATCTTTACGTTTAGAGTCGAAGACAGTTACTACTCCCTTCTCAAGCTTAATCTCTAAGAGAATATAGTGGAAGCTGCGCACGAATGCATGAGATCATCAATTACATCACTATAACCTTGACTGATATAGGGAAACCAAATATGTACAAGACATTAACACTCACTTGAAGTTGTAAGGAAAGAGTATTATATCTTTGTTTTCATTTACCACCAACGATCGTAGCAAGTTGGTCTCGGTATCGTCGGGATGCAATTTAACCTCGGTTGCATCTATGAGGTATGTGTTAATAAACCCAATATCACCTACTTGTCTTTTCTTCAATTCGACGATCTTCAATCTGCATAATATAGTGAGGATAATTATAAATACATGCAATGAAGATCAGCTATATAGAGAGACGTAATGACAGAAGTAGTACTACTTACAGACAGTAGCAGGTGACCGTTGCTTTATCGAGGGCCAATTGATTGAAAAACTGATAGAACTCCTCAAATGGAACAGGCAACAGGTCAATTCCAACGAGGTCATGCTCCGGTTTAACTGTCAAATACAAGTTATTCCTCCCCCCAGACTCTCTGTAGATTTTCAAGTACCAATCATGCAATCTTCACATATTCGTTGATAGAGATCTTTCATTTTTGACGAGAGGCTTCCCGTACTCGTATCTTTGCATCTGCACTTCCATGAAATCATAGTGGACATCGTCGGACGCGTAATCTGCAAGATTGGTATAACCGGGCACCATCCTCGGATCATTAGCGACCATGTCGCTAGACACCTTGAGCGGGGGGCACGATTGGTTCGCTTGTTCGCCGAGCTGGGCAATTTGTTTCCCAGCTCGCCCTTCTGCTAACCTCTGATCACTTTTTGTACTTCCGGACCGCTTGGCATCTTGAAATGTCTTTTGAATAATGCGGTCATAGTTGCCCTTCGGCTTACTTTTCGCTGGTTGCTTCAGGGCAGCAAGAGTGCGCTTTGCTTTCACCGCATCTATCTTCTCCTCCGGAGGTGGATGTCTCTGTGCTTTCAACCCTTCAAAAAAGTCCTTCACTTCGCCTTCAGCGATCTTCGTGTTTTCCTCGTCGGACCTCTCGTACGGTAACTTCTCTAGAGGCGTGAGAGAAGGACCGAATCTGCATCGCCTCCCGCCTCTGGCTGTACTGGTAGACGTTGCCGGACCAGACGAAGCGACTGTCTTTTTTACTTGCTTAGGTGCCGGAGCAGGAGCAGCCGGAGCGGCGGCAGGTCTCTTCCGCCCTTGCTGATTAGGCGAAGGAGGAGCTGGCTGTCTGCTCGGGCGCGCCGGCGGCGAAGGAGGCGGAGTGCCGCCACGCGCCGGCGGCGAAGGAGCCGGTGTGCCGCCACGCGCCGGAGAAGGAGCCGGAGTGCCCTGATGGTCACTCGCCGGAGGAGGAGGCGGTGGAGGAGGCGGAGTGCCCTGACTCGTCGGAGAAGGAGGAGGAGGCAGAGGCGTCCAGTTCAGAATGTTGATTAGGTCCTTCCGCCATAGGCATGGAGTCTTCAGTGAAGAACCCAGCCGAGTCTCCCCTTCACCGGTAGGGTGGTCAAGCTGGAGCTCCTCAAATCCCTCCGTTATTTCGTCGACCATCACCCTAGCATATCCTTCTGGAATCGGCCGGCAATGAAAAGTGTCGTCTGGTCCAGAAGGATAAACAGAGCCAGCAGCCGCCTTGACCTTCAGATTCATCCACTGTGCCATAAGGTGGCAATTTTGTGCCTGCGTGATAGCATCCACAGGATTCCTGGCAGTAGCCGTCAAGGCAAGCTCTGGCTGAAGCAGCTCGGTGGAAGCCACGCTGCTTCTCCGCTGAGATGGCGGGGTAGCTTCGGGGGAAGCTTCGGCAATTCTTTCCCGATCTGCTTCTCGTTCCTCTATCGCTTGTATTCTGGCCCGCAGCGCCTGGATTTCGGTCATCTCCATTTTCCTCCTCCTGTCGTGGCATTTGTAGCCTCCTGCGTCCGGAAACCCAGCACGCCACGGAAGGGAGCCTGGCGTGCCTCGTGTCCGTCCAGGGTGCTCAGGATTCCCCAGGGCCATTGTCAGCTCGTCGTTCTCTCTGTCGGGGATGAACGTCCCTGCATGCGCTGCTTTGATATACCGCCGCATCTTCCTGAGTGGTGTTTCCAATTGCTTGTCCGTCCAAATGCACCACCCTGTTACAGGGTCCAAGGTTCCGCCAGCCCCGAAGAACCAAGTCCGGCAACGTTCTGGCCAGTGCATTGTCTCTGGTTCGATCCCTTTCTGAAGCAGATCATTCTCAGCCCTGGCCCACTTAGGCCGGGCTACGAGGTAGCCGCCCGACCCCGTGCGATGGTGATGCATCTTCTTTGCAGCATTTATCCGGTTTGTCTCCGACATCTTCTGACTCTTTTCCGATTTCTTATGGGCCACAAATGCGGGCCAGTCATCTTTGATCTTCTCATATATGCCCACGAATTCTGGAGTCGTTTTCTCTCTGACAAACGTATTCAGTTTTTTCTTCCATGCCCTGAATTGGTCTGCCATCTTCGAAAGTGCATAAGACTTGATTAAGTCCTCTTTAACTGGCTTCGCCGGATCAACCTCTCGCGGTAGGACGAAGTTTGACTTCAGCTCAGTCCAAAGATCTTCTTTCTGCATATCTGTGACATAAGTCACCTGAGCGTCGTTTGCAGCCGGCTTTAACCATTGATGGATGCTGATCGGGATCTTGTCCCTAACCAGAACCCCGCACTGATTAACAAATGCGTTCTTTGTGCGGATGGGTGCAATCGGCTCGCCGGAGCGCGAGATTTCTGAGATCTCTAACTTTTCATCCGGCCTCAACTTTTTCTTCGCTCCTCGTCTCTTTACCGAAGATTTGCTCGATCCGGAGGGCTAGAAAAGGAACAAAGACGAGAGTTAATGAATGAATCAATTAACTAGTCAGCACATGCTTAACTAACATATATACCTCCTGGCCGGACTCGGTTCGGTCACCGGAGCCAGCATCACGGTCTCCTTCTTACACCGGCATTGGGTAACCGGAGCCGTCCTCACGGTCTACTTCTTCCATGTGCATTGGGTCACCGAATTCATCAATATCATAGCCTAGATCTTCCAGCCGCAGCTCTTGTTCGACCTGCTCATCGGTGTCGTTGAGATACGACCTGACGGCATTTTGTCCGTCTGTGATTATGTCCATCAACATCGCTTCTTGTGCTAGGTCTCGGGTGTTGTCGTCCATTGTTTCTACAAATATTTACAACATGCCAATTATTATTCAAACATGACAGATGGATATATTAATGGCAAATGTAGAACTAGCTTCAACCCTCGACTGCTCGGCGATCCACAAACCCTAGACCCCCTCATGTCACATTTTGTCTAGCTAGTGTCAAAGGATTCAACAAAACCAATACTTCATCATTAGGCGAAAGTAACAGTAGCATGATGGTACGAAGTTCTCCAAAGTTGTTTTGGAACGAAGTCCCAGATAAGATAATCCGTAACAAAAGACGGATTATCCTATCAGGAACTCCGTTCCAGAACATCTTTGCATAACTTCGTACCAACATGCCCCGGTTACTTCTGGCAAATGATGAAGTCATGGAATTCTTCAATACTTTGACACTAGCTAGGCAACCTCTCTCGACCCCTCGACCCCCGACTTCTCGGCGATCCACAACCCTAGACCCCCTCATGTCACATTTTGTCTAGTGTCAAAGGATTCAACAAACCAATACTTCATCATTAGGCGAAAGTAACAGTAGAATGATGGTACGAAGCTCTCCAAAGTTGTTTTGGAACGGAGTCCCAGATAAGATAATCCATAACAAAAGACGGATTATCCTATCAGGAACTCCGTTCCAAAACATCTTTGCATAACTTCGTACCAACATGCCCCGGTTACTTCTGGCAAATGATGAAGTCATGGAATTTTTCAATACTTTGACACTAGCTAGGCAACCTCTCTCGACCCCTCGACCCCCGACTGCTCGGCGATCCACAAACCCTAGACCCCCTCATGTCACATTTTGTCTAGCTAGTGTCAAAGGATTCAACAGAACCAATACTTCATCATTAGGCGAAAGTAACAGTAGCATGATGGTACGAAGCTCTCCAAAGTTGTTTTGGAACGAAGTCCCAGATAAGATAATCCGTAACAAAAGACGGATTATCCTATCAGGAACTCCGTTCCAAAACATCTTTGCATAACTTTGTACCAAAATGCCCCGGTTACTTCTGGCAAATGATGAAGTCATGGAATTCTTCAATACTTTGACACTAGCTAGGCAACCTCTCTCGACCCCTCGACCCCCGACTGCTCGGCGATCCACAACCCTAGACCCCCTCATGTCACATTTTGTCTAGCTAGTGTCAAAGGATTCAACAAAACCAATACTTCATCATTAGGCGAAAGTAACAGTAGCATGATGGTACGAAGCTCTCCAAAGTTATTTTGGAACGGAGTCCCCGATAGGATAATTCGTAACAAAAGACGGATTATTCTATCAGGAACTCCGTTCCAGAATATCTTTGCATAACTTTGTACCAAAATGCCCCGGTTACTTCTGGCAAATGATGAAGTCATGGAATTCTTCAATACTTTGACACTAGCTAGGCAACCTCTCTCGACCCCTCGACCCCCGACTGCTCGGCGATCCACAACCCTAGACCCCCTCATGTCACATTTTGTCGAGTGTCAAAGGATTCAACAAAACCAATACTTCATCATTAGGCGAAAGTAACAGTAGCATGATGGTACGAAGCTCTACAAAGTTATTTTGGAACGGAGTCCCCGATAGGATAATTCGTAACAAAAGACGGATTATTCTATCAGGAACTCCGTTCCAAAATATCTTTGCATAACTTTGTACCAAAATGCCCCGGTTACTTCTGGCAAATGATGAAGTCATGGAATTCTTCAATACTTTGACACTAGCTAGGCAACCTCTCTCGACCCCTCGACCCCCGACTGCTCGGCGATCCACAACCCTAGACCCCCTCATGTCACATTTTGTCGAGTGTCAAAGGATTCAACAAAACCAATACTTCATCATTAGGCGAAAGTAACAGTAGCATGATGGTACGAAGCTCTCCAAAGTTATTTTGGAACGGAGTCCCCGATAGGATAATTCGTAACAAAAGACGGATTATTCTATCAGGAACTCCGTTCCAAAATATCTTTGCATAACTTTGTACCAAAATGCGCCGGTTACTTCTGGCAAATGATGAAGTCATGGAATTCTTCAATACTTTGACACTAGCTAGGCAACCTCTCTCGACCCCTCGACCCCCGACTGCTCGGCGATCCACAACCCTAGACCCCCTCATGTCACATTTTGTCGAGTGTCAAAGGATTCAACAAAACCAATACTTCATCATTAGGCGAAAGTAACAGTAGCATGATGGTACGAAGCTCTCCAAAGTTATTTTGGAACGGAGTCCCCGATAGGATAATTCGTAACAAAAGACGGATTATTCTATCAGGAACTCCGTTCCAAAATATCTTTGCATAACTTTGTACCAAAATGCCCCGGTTACTTCTGGCAAATGATGAAGTCATGGAATTCTTCAATACTTTGACCCCCGACTGCTCGGCGATCCACAACCCTAGACCCCCGACTGCTAGGCAACCTCTCGACCCCTCGCCCTTCGGCCTCTCGATCGGTCCCTCGACGACCCTCGACCCCTCGACCTTTGGCCTCGGTCCCTCGACGACCCTCGACCCCGGCCCCCCTAATGTCGAAGTTATCGGGGAGAGGGTGTATATCGACATAGACATATCCGATAAAAAAAGAGGAAGAAGAAGAAAAAAGGAACCGCTAGAGGAGAAGATCGAAGAAAAAAAAAAGAAAAAAAAGGAGAAGAAGAAAGGAAATAGAGGAGAAGAAGAGAAATTTTCTCTTCTTCTCCTCTATTCCTTTCTTCTTCTCCTCTTTTTTTGTTTTTTTTCTTCTTCTTATTTATTTCTCCTCTTCTTCCTCTCCTCTTCTTCTTTCTTTCCTCTTTCTTATTTTCTTCTTTCCTATCCTTCTTTTTCTTTTTTTCTTCTTCTTATTTATTTCTCCTCTTCTTCCTCTCCTCTTCTTCTTTCTTTCCTCTTTCTTATTTTCTTCTTTCCTATCCTTTTTTTTCTTTTTTTTCTTCTTCTTATTTATTTCTCCTCTTCTTCCTCTCCTCTTCTTCTTTCTTTCCTCTTTCTTATTTTCTTCTTTCCTATCCTTCTTTTTC
>LR738711.1:138335571-138388916 GCA_902687465.1 Secale cereale | reverse complement strand
GCAACTTCCTAAGAAAAAATATATTTATATACACATAAATATATATTTAACATATATATTTAGCAAATTCCTAAGAAAAAAAAGATATACACATACATATAAATACAGCAACTATATATACAGTAACTATATATACTGCAATTTATCTAAACATAAAAAAAATATACACATAAATATACTGCAATTTATACATATATACACAGCAACTATATATATATATATATATATATATATATACAGCAATATTAAACATAAAAAAAAGAGCCCCTCACATCGGCAGGGCTGGGCGGCGCGACGGCGGCGGGGCGGGGCGGCGACGAGGCGGCGTCGGGGCGCGGCGCGCGGCGGCGCGGGGCGACGGGCCGGCTGGGGCGGGGCGACGGCGCGGGGCGCGGCGACGGCGCGGGGCGGGGCGACGAGGCGGCGTCGGGGGCGACGGCGACGGCGACGGGGCGACGGGGGCGACGGGGCGACGGGGGCGACGGCGACGGCGACGGGGAAGGAGCAGATCGAGGGAGGCGTCGGGGCGGGGAAGAAAGAAACTGCCCAAAATCTCGCAAGTCCTGGTTATATAGGAGCGGCATTAGTCCCGGTTGGTGGCTGAAACCGGGACTAATGCCCCCTTTAGTCCCGGTTGCTGGCACCAACCGGGACTAAAGGTCCCTTTTCAGCAGCCCAAAGGGCGGGAAGGAGGGGCCTTTTAGTCCTGGTTGGTGGCAGCAACCGGGGCTAAAGGGGGGCATTAGTCCCGATTTCAGTCACCAACCGGGACTAATGCCACCCTTTAGTCCCGGTTGGTGCCACCAACCGGGACCAAAGGCCCTGTGCTGGCGCGGGTGGGATGTTTAGTCCCACCTCGCTAGCTGAGGGAGCTCGAGAGTGGTTTATAAGGGCTGCTGCTCCCACCGTCTCGAGCTCCTCTCAAATGCAGGCTTCTGGGCCTAACTCTGCGCGCTGCCCTGTGAGCTTGCTGGGCCTTATATTACAGGTGGATCCTGTGCTATAGGCCTTGCAGGCTCACTGGGCAGCGCCCAATTTTTTTTTCCTTTTTTCCTTTATTTATTTCTAAGTTGTTTTTTGCTGTATTTAGACTTGCTTTATTTATTTTATTTTCTTTGTTTATTTCTAAGTTGTTTTTTGCTGTATTTAGAGTTGCTTTATTTATTTTACTTCCTTTATTTATTTTCTTTGTTGCTTTATTTATTTTAATTTGTTTATACTTAATTACAACAAAATACTTATTGTTGCTATTTATTTCTAAGCTGTTTTTTGCTGTATTTAGAGTTGCTTTATTTATTTTATTTTCTTTGTTTATTTCTAAGTTGTTTTTTGCTGTATTTAGAGTTGCTTTATTTATTTTACTTTCTTTATTTATTTTCTTTGTTGCTTTATTTATTTTATTTTGTTTATACTTACAACAAAATACTTATTGTTGCTATTTATTTTTCAAGTTTGTTTTGTTTTGTTTTGTTTTGTTAGTGCAAGTAGTATTGAAATTTGAATAGTACAAACGGACAATGGTATCATACTCGTTTGTTACAAAGTTGGCATGGTATCATCATAATAGTTGCGGAAATAACTCTTCACTTTTTCTTCGCTTGTGTCATTTGCTTATTGCGCCGTAACCATGGATAATCTTCATCGTTTATCAGGATGCTTGTGTCAGCCTTGACTTTGAAGGGAGGAATTTGATGAAACTTTTCATAATCTTCAGACATGTCTGTCTTGCCCTCCACTCCCAGGATGTCCCTTTTTCCTGAAAGAACTATGTGGCGCTTTGGCTCATCGTATGATGTATTCGCTTCCTTATCTTTTCTTTTTCTCGGTCTGGTAGACATGTCCTTCACATAGATAACCTGTGCCACATCATTGGCTAGGACGAACGGTTCGTCAGTGTATCCAAGATTTTTCAGATCCACTGTTGTCATTCCGTACTGTGGGTCTACCTGTACCCCGCCTCCTAACAGATTGACCCATTTACACTTAAACAAAGGGACCTTAAAATCATGTCCGTAGTCAAGTTCCCATATGTCCACTATGTAACCATAATATGTGTCCTTTCCCCTCTCGGTTGTTGCATCAAAGCGGACACCGCTGTTTTGGTTGGTGCTCTTTTGATCTTGGACAATCGTGTAAAATGTATTCCCATTTATATCGTATCCTTTGTAAATCAATACAGTCGAAGATGGTCCCCTGGACAACAAGTACAACTCATCACAAACAGTGTTGTCACCTCTGAGACGTGTTTCCAAACAACTGCTGAAAGTCCTGATGTGTTCACGTGTAATCCAGTCGTCGCACTGCTCCGGGTGTTTGGAGCGCAGACTGTTCTTGTGTTCATCGACATACGGGGTCACCAATGTAGAGTTCTGTAGAACTGTGTAGTGTGCTTGAGACCAAGAATAACCGTCCCTGCATATTATTGAGTCCCTTCCAAGCGTGCCTTTTCCAGTCAGTCTCCCCTCGTACCGCGATTTAGGGAGACCTATCTTATTAAGGCCAGGAATGAAGTCAACACAAAACCCGATGACATCCTCTGTTTGATGGCCCATGGAGATGCTTCCTTCGGGCCTTGCGCGGTTACGGACATATTTCTTGAGGACTCCCATGAACCTCTCAAAGGGGAACATATTGTGTAGAAATACGGGCCCCAGAATGACAATCTCGTCGACTAGATGAACTAGGACGTGTGTCATGATATTGAAGAAGGATGGTGGGAACACAAGCTCGAAACTGACAAGACATTGCGCCACATCACTCCTTAGCCTTGGTACGATTTCTGGATCGATCACCTTCTGAGAGATTGCATTGAGGAATGCACATAGTTTCACAATGGCTAATCGGACGTTTTCCGGTAGAAGCCCCCTCAATGCAACCGGAAGCAGTTGCGTCATAATCACATGGCAGTCATGAGACTTTAGGTTCTGGAACTTTTTCTCTGCCATATTTATTATTCCCTTTATATTCGACGAGAAGCCAGTCGGGACCTTCTCACTGAAAAGGCATTCAAAGAAGATTTCTTTCTCTTCTTTCGTAAGAGCATAGCTGGCAGGACCTTCATACTGCTTCGGAGGGATGCCGTCTTTTTCGTGCAAACGTTGCAGGTCCTCCCGTGCCTCAGCTGTATCTTTTGTCTTTCCATACACGCCCAAGAAGCCTAGCAGGTTCACGCAAAGGTTCTTCGTCACGTGCATCACGTCGATTGAAGAGCGGACCTCTAGGTCTTTCCAGTAGGGTAGGCCCCAAAATATAGATTTCTTCTTCCACATGGGTGCGTGTCCCTCATCGTCATTCGGAACAGCTAGTGCGCCGGGGCCCTTTCCGAAGATTACATGTAAATCATTGACCATAGCAAGTACGTGATCACCGGTACACATGGCGGGCTTCTTCCGGTGATCTGCCTCGCCTTTGAAATGCTTGCCTTTCTTTCGACATTGATGGTTGGTCGGAAGAAATCGACGATGGCCCAGGTACACATTCTTCCTGCACTTGTCCAGGTATATACTTTCAGTGTCATCTAAACAGTGCGTGCATGCGTGGTATCCTTTGTTTGTCTGTCCTGAAAGGTTACTGAGAGCGGGCCAATCGTTTATGGTCACGAACAGCAACGCCTTTAGGTCAAATTCCTCCTGTTTGTGCTCATCCCACGCACGTACACCGTTTCCATTCCACAGCTGTAAAAGTTCTTCAACTAATGGCCTTAGGTACACATCAATGTCGTTGCCGGGTTGCTTAGGGCCTTGGATGAGAACTGGCATCATAATGAACTTCCGCTTCATGCACATCCAAGGAGGAAGGTTATACATACATAGAGTCACGGGCCAGGTGCTGTGATTGCTGCTCTGCTCCCCGAAAGGATTAATGCCATCCGCGCTTAGAGCAAACCATACGTTCCTTGCGTCCTTTGCAAACTCCTCCCAGTACTTTCTCTCGATTTTTCTCCATTGCGACCCGTCAGCGGGTGCTCTCAACTTCCCGTCTTTCTTACGGTCCTCACTGTGCCATCACATCAACTTGGCATGCTCTCTGTTTCTGAACAAACGTTTCAACCGTGGTATTATAGGAGCATACCACATCACCTTCGCAGGAACCCTCTTCCTGGCGGGCTCGCCATCAACATCACCAGGGTCATCTCGTCTGATCTTATACCGCAATGCACCGCATACCGGGCATGCGTTCAGATCGTTGTATGCACCGCGGTAGAGGATGCAGTCATTAGGGCATGCATGTATCTTCTGCACCTCCAATCCTAGAGGGCATACGACCTTCTTTGCTGCGTATGTACTGTCGGGCAATTCGTTATCCTTCGGAAGCTTCTTCTTCAATATTTTCAGTAGCTTCTCAAATCCTTTGTCAGCCACAGCATTCTCTGCCTTCCACTGCAGCAATTCCAGTACGGTACCGAGCTTTGTGTTGCCATCTTCGCAATTGGGGTACAACCCTTTTTTGTGATCCTCTAACATGCGATCGAACTTCAGCTTCTCCTTTTGACTTTCGCATTGTGTCCTTGCATCAACAATGACCCGGCGAAGATCATCATTTGGTTCCTCTTGATCTTCAGCAGCTTCACCCGTTGCAGCATCATTGGGCACATCGTCTGGTTCCTCTTGATCTTCACCAGCTCCCCCCATTGCAGCATCACCGTATTCAGGGGGCACATAGTTGTCATCGTACTCTTCTTCTTCGCCGTCTTCCATCATAACCCCTATTTCTCCGTGCCTCGTCCAAACATTATAGTGTGGCATGAAACCCTTGTAAAGCAGGTGGGAGTGAAGGATTTTTCGGTTAGAGTAAGACATCGTATTCACACATTTAGTGCATGGACAACACATAAAACCATTCTGCTTGTTTGCCTCTGCCGCATTTAGAAACTCACGCACGCCCTTAATGTACTCGGAGGTGTGTCTGTCACCGTACATCCATTGGCGGTTCATCTGCGTGCATTTATATATAATTAAGTGTGTCAAAAAGCATTACAGAACATCATAAATAGATAATTAAGTGACCAAATGGATAAAAGTTCATCATCACATTAAAACCAAAGTACATACATATATAGTTCTCATCTAACAACATATAGCTCTCCATACACATCGAAACTATGTAAAACATTTCAACGCGAAAACAAATGCTATCATAATCGCAACCAAGGTAACAATTGATCCAACGGCATAATGATACCAAGCCTCGGTATTAATGGCATATTTTCTAATCTTTTTAATCTTCAACCGCATTGCATCCATCTTGATCTTGTGATCATCGACGACATCCGCAACATGCAACTCCAATATCATCTTCTCGTCCACAAATTTTTTTATTTTTTCCTTCAAGAATTTGTTTTCTTCTTCAACTAAATTTAACCTCTCGACAATAGGGTCCATCATGATCTTGTGATCATCGATAACTTCCGCAACATGCAACTCCAATTCCATCTTCTCCTCCTCCATTTTTTCCAATTTTTTCTTTAACGAAATGTTTTCCTCTTCAACTAAATTTAACCTCTCCACAAGAGGGTCGGTTGGAATTACCGGTTCAACTACCTCCTAGACATAATAAAACATCTATGCATGTCAGGTTGGTCGGCATAACTATCATAAGCACTAAAACAAATAGTTATAAATTAAAGATAATATACCACATCCGAATCGTAGACCGGACGAGGGCCCACGTGGGCGGATATCAAAACCATCGCACTATATAATAACAAGCAATAATAAACGTAAGAAAATTAGACAAATATCTATCTAAAGCAATAATAAAAGTAAGAAAAGCATGGACATAACAAGAGGCTCACCACGGTGGTGCCGGTGACGAGATCGGCGGGGGCGATCGACGGCGGCGAAGACGGGGACTGGACGTGACAGACCGCTAAACCTAGACAAATCTCGGAGAAAATAGAGCTTCGAGGGGAGAAAAGCTTAACTAGTGTGGCTCGGGCATTCCACCGAACACGTTGTGTGCATAGGAGGTGAGCTAGAGCACCACTAACCCCTCTCCCCCTCGGCCAGAAAAAAAAACAGAGCAGTGAGCTCTGCTCTTGAGTGAGGGGGTTTATATAGGCAACTCACTGGTCCCGGTTGGTGCTACAAACCGGGGCTAAAGGGGAGCCTTTGGTCCCGGTTCATAAAACAAACCGGGACCAATAGTGGTGGGCCAGGAGCAAGATCCATTGGTCCCGGTTTTTAGCTCCAACCGGGACCAATAGGTCCAGACGAACCGGGACCAATGGCCCACGTGGCCCGGCCGGCCCCCTGGGCTAACGAACCAGGTCCAGTACCCCCATTGGTCCCGGTTCTAGATTGAACCGGGGCTAATGGGCTGGACCAATGCCCTGTTTTCTACTAGTGGTTTATCACACCGTGGCCGTCTCTCGCAACCGCGCCGGCTTACAACGAGGATGACAACTCACCCGTCCGCACCGGCCGTGATTGATGTCAGTTTCACCGTGGTGATAATCAACTTCGCGGTGGATAATTTTCGGCCTAAAGATGTCAGGTGAAATCCATCCCGTATATTTTTATATTATATATCGCTTTCTTTAAAAGAGCAATTACTCCGGCTTGCAAAGTTATCTAATGCAGGGACCTAAACCGTCACGGTGCCGTTTTAAACCGCCGGTCCATCGTCTTTCTTGCGGGTGTTGCATCCAAACCGCCGCTGCGAGCTGCCTGTGGTCCTGCCCATGTCACGCTCATATTGCGGGCTTTAACCCACCGGGTTATCTTTGAGGTCTCCTCGAGAAAATGATTAAACTGCCATTGAAATCGCTACGGATTATTCATGGATGATATATGATATATATAAGAATCATCTATCATCCAGACAAAGTCAGGTGATGTCTATCTAAGTCTATTTTATTAGCAAATATTATCTTTGTTAAAGAACAATTACTTTGGTCTATATATTTTCATGGGCAGGACAAATTGTCTGCTTCAGAAGTGGCCACCATATCACCAAGTTTATTGAATGATTCATATTGGGATATACAATAAGTATTGCGGAAGTCATGAACTTGACACATTTGCCGATAAATTTCACCATATTACAGCGTTCTGCTATTCAATTATATGCCAGTTGATATTACGGTCAATTATGGAGAATTTCTTGCGGCCTGGTCTACATCAACATACCGGGCCGCACCTATCTGCATGAGCTATTTATGAAATATGAGCAGGTCACAGCTTGGGTAGCTCGGTTTTCTTTCAACAAAATGGAGACAAATTATCATATACTATCAACCGCCGTCTGCATTGGGTGGCTCAAGGGGCAGGCGCCCAAGTCGCCGCCACTACAGTTTGGTTAACTTCAAATCGCCAGTTGGAAGGAACCATTGGCCGAGTTGCTGACACGGCTCGTACGGGATCATTGATAACCCGCCGCAGTCACCTCAATTTCCTATGGATTCATATCACACTGTCAACAACAATGATGGACAGCCTATGCTATGATCAAATATGGAGAGTCTCAAGCCAACTCCTCGAGTAGTCTCAAGACTCGGGGGCTACGATGACATGACTCAAACATCAGGTTTACAATCCGGCTCAAAGGACGTCAGTCTTACTGAAGCTCTCAAATATCCGGTTCACATTCCGGTTCAAGAGAAATCTGTCTCCTACAAAGCTCTGAAAGCTTTCAAATCTGGTTTAAGAATTTCTGATTCACAAAGAATTAATCTCTCGCAAGTTCGAGTTTATAGGCCGTCAGAAAAATTCTGGCTGAAAATGAAGATTCCGGTTTAAGATCCAATTCAAGGAAAAGATGTCTCCCACAAAGCTTTTAAGCTCTCAATATCCGGTTTAACATACGGTTCAAGAAGAAGTATCTCTCGCAAGTTCGAGTTCTCAGGAAAAATTAAGAGGACCAAAGAGAGTTTGTTGCACAGCACAACTCAAACATAGGCACCTGGCGAGCACAGCTCAGAATTATCTCACATGGGGTCTTCTGTGTGCAAGGGAGTTCCTATGGCCTCTTAAACCGGCGACCACATCAAGGCCATCATAAGAGCATAGCTCTGGTTGCTTCGGCAATTCCCACATGATGATGAGGGGCAAAAGAGAGTTTTGATGCCTAGCACAACTCAAACATAGGCCCCGACGAGCATAGCTCAAATGCTACCTGGGGGCTCCTGATGCAAAGCATTAACGAGTTGACAACCCTTGTAGTAGTCACGGCTTGGAAGCCTGGTGTATACACCTAAAAACCCGGATTAGCCTGCCTGCATTAAATAAGTCACTTTGCCCAGGTAAACCTGGTACGATCTGTCGAACGTATACACAAGTCAATCTTTACAGACCCTGAACTTGGTAACGTTAAATTGACGATCATCGAGTGTTTACACAAGTCAATCTTTACAGACTCTGAACTTGGTAACATTAACATTGATGATTTGGTTAAGGACTAAGGACCATCTTAACAGGCTTTGTGAAATGGTTAATGATAGTAGCCTGGCATCTCATAAAAAGCCTCGAATTTGGAGCCTGGTAGCTAGTAAAAAGCCTCGACTACACGTCCTTATTTGCCCAAAAAATCTTTTTGATTTTTTATATTTTTTTTATCTTTCAAGGTCATTGGTGTTCATCCAAGTCCATTGATTCAGGGAGCGGATGATTATAAGTTGCCACTACACCTGCGTTTACAGAACCTGGTCTGGTTTGATTATAAATTGCCAGTACTATCTACAGAAAATGACCGGTGTTATTAACCCGGCCTG
This sequence comes from Secale cereale, assembly GCA_902687465.1. Taxonomy (NCBI): domain Eukaryota; kingdom Viridiplantae; phylum Streptophyta; class Magnoliopsida; order Poales; family Poaceae; genus Secale; species Secale cereale. The sequence goes on along the minus strand of LR738711.1, from coordinate 138,380,206 downwards.
GCTTTTTTTAGTGTAAGTCGTCAGTATGAGATATGATAATGACCGGTGTTTATTAACCCGGCCTGGTTTTTGATTATAAGTGCCAGTATGAGATAAGATAATGACCGGTGTTTATTAACCCGGCCTGGCTTTTGACTATAAGTCGCCAGTATGAGATAAGACAATGACCGGTGTTTATTAACCCGGCATGGTTTTGTTAGTAAACCGGCAATCAATGATAATCACCAATGTTCAAAATTTGGGTTATCATCCTTACTACACTGGCTTGGTAAAACCAACCATGTGATCAAACATCACCGGAACCGGTCTTCAAACCGGGTTATATTATTCAAACCTTTAATAGCCAACATGGCTGTATTTTTATTATGGTTATCAATATTATGATTGAGGTTTTCAAAGTCGCTTTAAGCGCAATGGATATTATTTCATCGATCGAAATGATTAATTCTACAATGGAAGGAATAGTCCCGAGTAGCTGCAGGCTTACGACCCGGCACTTGGGGGCTACATTATTCAAATTGAGATTACATCAAATATGCAAGTCCCATGTTACTGCCAACATGCACCATGGCACTTGGGGGCTAATGCAAAGTCATTTTTGCTCACCTTATTGAAGCCCCGACTCATCACATTGTAATGAGCCGGCCCTTGGAGGCTACCAATTGCTCCTGTCAACAATTCAAGGTACACAAGTATTAATCCATTATATTGAAGGATCCACAGCTCAGTTGGTAAAGCACAAGGCTCTTAACCTTCTGGACGTGGGTTCAAGCCCCATGATGGGAGTTACATTATAAGATGTTATTTTCATTGAAATATATATCAAGTCCCAGCTCAATATTATTTTACTGAGCCGGCCCTTGTGGGCTACACGTTGCTGTTCAAGTTTACATGATCATATTTATAAAGTCCCTGCTCATTATTGCATAATGACCCGACCCTTGGGGGCTACACTGGTTGGAGTTTTTTTAGCATCAGGCAATTACAAGTCCCAGGTTGCTGCAAGCATGACAACCCGGCACTTGGGGGCTACATAATATTGAGTATTCAGTTTTTACTAATGACTGGGATGAACAATCTGGATTTCTTCAAGGTTGCAACATTTACATTGAAACAAGTCTTAAGCTATCACAATGTTCTCCTCTTAAGACTTGGGGGCTACAGGTAATATGCATATAAAGGAGGAATATCTTCAAATTCACAGTTTTGGGCAAATCAGGAATATTAATTGTGTGACCCGGTGTTGGCAACAATCATAACCCGGCATTTATAAACAGTCATCACCTGAAATTATCAGTTTTTATAACCTGGCAATGGTGGTAATCATAAACCGGCATCCTCAAGCCGGCTGGATATCAGTTGAATATTTCAAAGACCAATATTTTTGTCAAGTCAGATCGTTGAAGGCCGATTCAAATGGATTCTGGATTTACAATATTTCTTATGCAAGGAAGTTGATTATGGAGCTGGTTTGATGACCCGGATTTTCTAGAAGAAGGAAAGGACAAGGACTTCAGGATGGTCAGATGCCGGTTTACAAGAATTCTTAACCCGGAGCACAACCTGTAAAATTTGTTCTTGTGTTTATCTTGCAGCATAAGTTTACCATGGATAAATCCAAGCTAAACTGGGAACTAATGTCGGGGATATACTCCGCGGTGTAACCCGGTCGGAGATATGACCCGGCCAGACTTGGCGGTTTACTTGACGGTTTACACTTGGTGACTCACTGGTAACCCGGCGGACGGTGGACGAATGATAAGGTGCAAGGCCCAGAAGGCCGGTTCATGTTATGGTGGGCCGGTTTACGAGGAAAGGAATAAGGAATATTCCCTTACAAAGGAAGCAAGACTAGGACTCCACTTGTAATAGAGTAATGCTAATCCTACTAGGACTAGTCATGTCACCCGCCGCTTCAACATATATAAGGAGGGGCAGGGCTCCCCAAAGAGGGACATGTTCTAAGAAGCAAGAAGAAACAATTTCTAGGGCTAGACACAAAGAGCCGGTTTACCGGCGACACCATGAGGGTCATAATGAGATCTAGCCTCAAACAGCATGTAGGGCTATTACCGGATGATGTTTCCTGGGGCCCGAAGCCGTCTAAATCCTTGTCTTGTGTGTTGCGTCTCTCGATTCCGCTCAACCCCTCTAAAGCTACTACATAGATGCGTTGGCCTCACGACTAATTCCTCACACTAGCACATCTGCCGTGACAATTCCACGACGGTAATGGTCCTTTCTAGTAGCTTTATTTAATTTGTGGAAATCAATTACCATTCTATTACCTGTAACAATTCTTTGCGGGATCAATTCGTCTTTATCATTAGGAACAACAGTAATACCTCCCTTCTTAGGGACACAATGGATAGGACTTACCCACTGACTATCAGCAACATGATAAATTATACCTGCCTCCAGAAGCTTTAGTATTTCATTTCTTACCAGTTCTTTCATCTTAGGATTTAACCCTCGTTGGTGATCAACAACCGTTTTAGTGTCTTTCTCCAATTTTATTTTGTGCTGGCATAGAGTGGGACTAATGCCCTTAAGATCATCAAGAGTATATCCAGTAGCAGCACGGTGTTTCTTCAGAGTTTTCAATAATTTCTCTTCTTCCTGCTCTGAAAGGTTAGCACTAATATTAACATGATATATCTTCTTTTCATCAAGATAAGCATATTTAAGAGTATCATGTAATGGTTTAAGCTCAAACATGGGATAACCCTTGGGTGGAGGAGGATCCCTAGAATTTCAACAGGCAAGTTGTGTTTCAAAATAGGTCCCTGTTTAAAGAATACTTCATCTATTTCCCTCCATTCATTCATAAACATATCATTTTCATGGTCTAACAAATATTGTTCTAAAGGATCACTAGGTGGCACAGCAATAAAAGCAAAACCAATAATTTCATCTTTACTAGGAAATTCTTTATCATGGGGTTATCTTCGAAATTTAGAATAATTAAAATCATGAGACATATCCCCTAAACCAATAGTAACAATATCCTTTTCGTAGTCTATCTTAGCATTAACGGTATTCAAGAAGGGTCTACCAAATATAATGGGAAAAAAGTCACCTCGTGGGGAAGCAAGAACAAGAAAATCAGTAGGATATTTAATTTTCCCACACAAGACTTCAACATCTCTAACAATCCCAACTGGTGAAATAGTATATCTATTTTCAAGCTTAATAGTAACATCAATATCTTCTATCTCAGCAGGTGCAATATCTTGCATAATTTCTTTATATAAAGTTTAAGGTATTGCGCTGACACTAGCACCCATATCACATAAGCCATGAGAACAGTGACTCCTATTTTAACAGAAACAACAGGCATGCCAACAACAGGTCTATGTTTATTTTTAGTATCGGGTCTAGCAATTCCAGCAGCTTCATCACAGAAGTAAATAGCTTGCCCATCGATATTATCGACCAAGAGATCCTTAACCATATCAATACTAGGTTCAACTTCAATTTGCTCAGAGGGTGTAGGTGTTATAACATTACTCTTACAAACCACAGTTGAAGCTTTAGCATGATCCTTTATTCTAACAAGGAAAGGTGGTTTCTAAATATAAGCGGTAGGAACAATAGGATCAACATTATAAGTGATAGTCTTTTCTTTATCTTTAATAGGTTCAACTACTTTTACTTCAATGGGAGGATGATATTTAAACCACTTCTCCTGAGGGAGATCAACATGAGTAGCAAATGATTCACACAAAGAAGCTACTATCTCAGAGTCAAGTCCATATTTAGTGCTGAATTCACGAAAAACATCGGTATCCATAAAAGATTTAACACAATCTAACTTAGGTGTTATACCTAACTCCTTACCTTCGTCGAGTTCCCAATCTTCAGAGTTACATTTAATTCTTTACAATAAATCCCATCTGAATTCAATAGTCTTCATCATAAAAGAACCAGTACAAGAAGTATCGGGCATGGAGCGATTATTGAGAGAAAGCTGAGCATAAATTTTCCGAATAATAATTTCTCTAGAGAGCTCATGATTGGGCCATGAATATAACATTGACTTAAGCCCCCCCCAAGCTTGAGAAATAGCAATACTTTCTCCTTCGCTAGGCCAAAAATTATATATATAATTACGATCACGATGAACTAGATGCATATGATAAAACTTCTGATGAAATTCCAATTTCAATCGGTTGTAGTTCCAGGATCTAATATCATCACATAGCCTAAACCATGTCAATGCCTTTCCCTTCAAAGATAAAAGGAAGATATTCTTCTTGATAACATCCTCGGGCATACCTACAAGCTTAAATAATGCACAAAGTTCATCCACATAGATTAGGTGCATATCGGGATGTAATGTTCCATCACCTATAAAAGGATTAGCTAGCAGTTTCTCTATCATACCCAAAGGAATTTCAAAGTAAACACTTTCAGTAGGTTTAGTAGGTCGAGGATCAACTCTTTGCTCTACTGGTCGGGGTGAAGATACCCCGAACAAGCCTCTCAAAGGATTATTTTCCATAGTAACAAGTGACAGTAAATTTCAGCACACTATATAAAATTTTCCTTACTAAATTCCACCTACCAAAGGCGATTCACTCCCCTGCAACGGCGCCAGAAAAGAGTCTTGATGACCCAAAAGTATATGGGATCTATCGTAGTCCTTTCGATAAGTAAGAGTGTCGAACCCAACGAGGAGCAGAAGGAAATGACAAGCTGTTTTCAGTAAGGTATTCTCTGCAAGCACTGAAATTGTCGGTAACAGATAGTCTTGTGATAAGGTAATTCGTAATGGGTAACAAGTAACAAAAGTAAACAAGGTGCAGCAAGGTGGCCCCATCCTTTTTGTAGCAAAGGACAAGCCTGGACAAACTCTTATATAAAGGAAAGCGCTCCCGAGGACACATGGGAATTATAGTCTAGCTAGTTTTCATCATGCTCATGTGATTCATGTTCATTACTTTGCTAATTCGATATGTGGGTGGACCAGTGCTTGGGTACTGCCGTTCCTTGGACAAGCATCCCACTTATGATTAACCTCCCTTGCAAGCATCCGCAACTACGAAAGAAGAATTAAAGTAAACCTAACCATAGCATGAAACATATGGATCCAAATCAGCCCCTTACGAAGCAACGCATAAACTAGGATTTAAGCTTCTGTCACTCTAGCAACCCATCATCTACTTATTACTTCCCAATGCCTTCCCATAGGCCCAAACAATGGTGAGGTGTCATGTAGTCGACGTTCTCATAACACCACTAGAGGAAATACAACATACATGTCATCAAAATATCGAACGAATACCAAATTCACATGACTACTTATAACAAGACTTCTCCCATGTCCTCAGGAACAAACATAACTACTCACAAATCATATTCATGTTCATAATGAGAGGGGTATTAATGTGCATAAAGGATCTGAACATATAATCTTGAACCGAACGAACCAACTAGCATCAACTACAAGGAGTAATCAACACTACTAGCAACCCACAATTACCAATATGAGGTTTTAAGACAAAGATCGGATACAAGAGATGAACTAGGGTTTGAGAGGAGATGGTGCTGGTGAAGATGTTGATGGAGATTGACCCCCTCGCGATGAGAGGATCGATGGTGATGACGATGCTGATGATTTGCCCCTCTCGGAGGGATGTTTCCACGGTAGAACAGCTCCGCCGGAGCCCTAGATTGGTTCCGCCAAGGTTCCGCCTCGAGACGGCGGCGCTTCGTCCTGAAAGCTTCCTTTTGTTTTTTCTTCCAGGGCAAAAGACACCTTATACCAGAAGATGGGCATCGGGGGGCTTCGAGGTGGCCCACGAGGCAGGGGGCGCGCCCTCCACCCTTGTGGACAGCGGGTGGCCCCCCTGTGGTGCTTTCTTCGCCCAATATTTTTAATATATTCCAAAACTGACTTTCGTGGAGTTTCAGGACTTTTGGAGTTGTGCATAATAGTTCTGTAATATTTGCTCCTTTTCCAGCCCAGAATTACAGCTGCCGGCATTCTCCCTCTTCATGTAAACCTTGTAAAATAAGAGAGAAAATGCATAAGTATTGTGACATAATGAGAAGCAATAGCCCATAATGCAATAAATATCGATATAAAAGCATGATGCAAAATGGACGTATCAGCAGGCACACCATCATCACCGACTCTGTTTTCTATAAAAGTAGAGATAAGAGTAGAGATATATATTGCAGGATGGCAGGCACACCATCATCATCAACTCAGTATATACTAGCAATGTGCCCATGCGTTGCAATGGATCCAAAGTAGAATAGTACTTGTTCACGAACTTGAAAGAAAATACTATTGTTTTTATATACATATACCACTAAAACTATATTACGATTCACTAAAAATATATTTCTGAAGTTGTTTTGATGAGGTGAGGGAGGGATGTGGTTGCTTTCAAGATAATAAGGCGTTTTCTGCAAATTGGAGCAGAGAAGTGGGCTATTGTTGCAAAAATGCCACAACTTACCTCACAACCGTTAGATGCAGATCTAATGGTGAAAAATGAGATACTAGTCAATGTGTACATGCAATGTTAATTTGGAAGTATATTAAGTGCATGCGGATATTAAGCAGGATAATATTTGCATGTTATTATGTGACTAGTAAGTGTGCACGTGCAACACACGTCTATAATATAAACACTAAGTAGCAAAGTTTGTCTATTAAGCCGGTGTTTGTGTTGCAGGATGAGTATGTTCTTTTGACTTGTTCTAGGATGACTGTCCCAAATCATAGGATATAAGAGCTCACTGTTGTGTTCATCACTTTCATGGTGTTTACTTATCACCATATCATCATTCAGTTCTAAAACCACTAAAATGGTAAATAGTTTTGTTCTGAAGTGTGTCTTGTGCTCCTGCCAAATACGTAGTAGTAATCAGAATTACCAAAAATATAGTAATAGGAATTAATTATGAAAGAATAGTCTAAAATTCTTTTCTCAAGTATTAATTAGAATTAGTCCACAAAGAACAATGCTGCAATATTCTGATTGAATTATACATCCATAAAATATTCCTATCCAGAAGTTTAACATCCATAAACCATAATATAATCCACCTACGTGATTGTGAAATTTTGATTAAACATTTTAATTTGATCAACTGGAAGATAAATAAATATGAAAATTTTAACAGCTTTATGGTGTTTCAGCTGAAACACACATGGTGGGCAGCCTGATTGAAACGGACACACTCACTATACCAATGCCCAATTCCATTGACGTTCCCTTCCTGCTATGTGCTTTCCACCATCCCAAGTGAGCTTGCTGCCATAGTCATCACTCTCCTGCTTGCAAATTGCTGAAGATATGTGATTTATTGAATTTTTTGTGATTTCTAACTGAATGACAAATCAAATTTTATTTCCACTCCTATATATTAGAATTAAGGCAGATATCGAATACTCATGCTTATGGACATTATATTAACTCTCCATTGGCAATAACTAACCTTTAGAAGGCAAAATATATATGGAGAAAGGAAATAATGGGGTTTTGAGATAGGTCCATCGATATTCTCACTGGCCGCCCTAAATATCTCTTGCTAGCGGAACATGTGTTGCTTTTAGATACTCGCTTTCTTCTTATCAGATGATCATGGATATCAGTATATCACCCTTGGCCACTCTATAACTTCAGGTCAGATTGCGTTTCTATGAACTGATGACAATGTTATTCTATTTCAATGGAGAAACAATTGAAGTGAAGATTATTCTATTTCATTAGTGAAATTTTCTGAAAATGGCCAGTTGAAATTATTATGTTTCAACTGATCATTCCCAGCGGAAGTGGCTACCGGTGGTGTATGTACGTGCTCATCCATAGAATCCGAGATGGTGCCGGCGGTAATCTCATCATGTGGTCCATTGATTAGCGATGGCCCCTATGGCAACATCAAAGTACCAAGTGGTACCAAAAAAGAACAAAATGAATACAATCCAGTATAATAAAGATGGTAAAATAGTTTTTCAGACTCATTTTCATGGAGATGTTGCTCACGTTTTTGGACACCTTGTGTACAAGGTCACTTTAGCTCGGATTTTGAATCCATCTCCAAATAAAACAAAACTGCATCCCACAGGGTTTGTTAAATATTCCGGTGCAGACTTCACTATCCCAAATGATTCCGTTATAGCAACATGACGTTCCAAATTGTATCATGATCTCAGACATGAGCTAAAAAATGAAAATAATATGCTCACATATGATGGAGTACTAAAGAACTTGGGTTACATTTTCTGTACTACCAATATTACACAAACCCTACCTTTCAAAAAGAAATAAGCACCGTGACATGTGTGCAGTCCCTTTTAAGAAATTAATGTAAATCAATTGATTTACCAGCAACACTCATGTTCTTAAGAATTATACAAAATGTATAAGTTTATTGAATTTTCGAATTGATTTGGATTAATAGGACACATGAAGTTCAGAGATTGTAAATATACATGATATATGAAGTACGAATAGTAAACCAGTGCTTGGCTGAAACCGGGGTTGTGCATGATATGAATATTTTGTGTGATGAAGAGGGAGCATAGCCAGACAATATGATTTTGTAGGGATAACTTTCTTCGGCCATGTTATTTTGAGAAGACATGATTGCTTTGTTAGTATGCTCGAAGTATTATTATTCTTATGTTAATATAGACTTTTGTCTTGAATCTTTCAGATCTGAACATTCATGCCGCAATAAAGAGAATTACATTGACAATTATGTTAGTTAGCATTCCACATCAAAAATTCTGTTTTTATCATTTACCTACTCAAGGACGAGCAGGAATTAAGCTTGGGGATGCTTGATACGTCTCCAACGTATCTATAATTTTTGATTGTTCCATGCTATTATATTATCCTTCTAGGATGTTTTATGGGCTTTTATATACACTTTTATATGATTTTTGGGACTAACCTATTAACCCAGAGCCTAGTGCCAGTTTATGTTTTTCTCCTGTTTTAGGGTATCGCAGAAAAGGAATATCAAACGGAGCCCAATTGACCTGAAATTCAACGGAGGCTGTTTTTGGACCTGTAGAAGCCCAGAAAGTGCCGGAGGGGGGGCCGGAAGGTCCACGGGCTGCCCACGAGGGTAGGGGGCACCCCCCTACTAGGTGCGCCCCCTGCCTCGTGGACAGCCCGGAAACCCCCTTTACTTGCCCCCGACTCCAACACCTCCTATATATACTGAAACCTCCCGAAAGTAACCTAGTTCGGGAGTTCCGCCGCTGAAAGCCTCTGTTGCCACCGAAAACCAATCTAGACCTGTTTTGGCACCCTGCCGAGGGGGGGATCCCTCTTTGGTGGCTATCTTCATCATCCCTGCGCTCTCCATGATGAGGAGGGAGTAGTCCACCCTCGGGGCTAAGGCTATGTACTAGTAACTATGTGTTTGATCTCTCTCCCTCGTGTTCCTGCGATGGCATGATCTTGATGTATCGCGAGCTTTGCTATTATAGTTGGATCTTATGATGTTTCTCCCCCTCTACTCTCTTGTAATGGATTGAGTTTTCCCTTTGAAGTTATCTTATCGGATTGAGTCTTTAAGGATTTGAGAACACTTGATGTATGTCTTGCATGGGATACCTGTGGTGACAATGGGGTATTCTATTGATTCACTTGATGTATGTTTTGGTGATGAACTTGCGGGTTCCGTGACCTTGGGAATCTATGCATAGGGGTTGGCACACGTTTTCGTCTTGACTCCCCGGTAGAAACTTTGGGGCACTCTTGGAAGTTCTTTGTGTTGGTTGAATAGATGTATCTGAGATTGTGTGATGCATATCGTATAATCATACCCACGGATACTTGAGGTGACATTGGAGTATCTAGGTGACATTAGGGTTTTGATTGATTTGTGTCTTAAGGTGTTATTCTAGTACGAACTCTATGATAGACCGAACGGAAAGAATAGCTTCGTGTTATCTTACTACGGACTCTTGAATAGATCGATCAGAAAGGATAACTTTGAGGTGGTTTCGTACCCTACAATAATCTCTTCGTTTGTTCTCCGCTATTAGTTACTTTGGAGTGACTCTTTGTTGCATGTTGAGGGATAGTTATATGATCTAGTTATGTTATTATTGTTGAGAGAACTTGCACTAGTGAAAGTATGAACCCTAGGCATTGTTTCCTATCATTGCAACAGCGTTTATGCTCACTTTTATCTTTAGTTACCTTGCTGTTTTTATATTTTCAGATTACAAAAACCTATATCTACCATCCATATTGTGCTTGTATCACCATCTCTTCGCCGAACTAGTGCACCTATACAATTTATGATTGTATTGGGTGTGCTGGGGACACAAGAGACTCTTTGTTATTTGGTTGCAGGGTTGTTTGAGAGAGACCATCTTCATCCTACGCCTCCCACAGATTGATAAACCTTAGGTCATCCACTTGAGGGAAATTTGCTACTGTCCTACAAACCTCTACACTTGGAGGCCCAACAACGTCTACAAGAAGAAGGTTGTGTAGTAGACATCAGATGGCATTGCCGGCCTTCACGGCCTTGCCGGTCCTCTCAACCCTTCCGTCGCGGTCCACGTCAAGCTGGAAGAGCCCCTGGCAAAAATGGGCATGCCCCATCATCGTGAAGTTATGCTTCAGATCAAGGCGAAGCCTCATGACGTCGGCTGCGTTCCTGAAAAGCCAATCCGGCCTCCCCTTGTTGTGCAGTGGTGCGATTCGGCGGCGGAGGAAATCGGCCCCGATCATCTCAAGGGTGAGTCCGGCCTTGGCGAGACAGTGGATCCTGGTGGTGGCGATCGAGAGCTTCTTGTCGTTGATATCAGCATCCCCCCAGTCCTTGCGGCGGACCGGCGGGCTCTGACTTACTCGGCAGAACTCCGGTGGATCATCCTCCTCGACCCACAACCACTGACTCCTCCACTCCTCCCAGCTCTCCTTCTGCACACCCTCTGGATACGTACCCTTCTCCTCGGTCCGTGGAATCCAAGTGACGCAGCCTGAGATGGCGCCCCCTTCTGGATGCATGGATAGAAGTAGTGGCGGAAGAGTGCCGTACTGGGAACAATCACTGCAAAACTCTCACAGAGGTGGGCGAAGAAAAATCCATACACGCCATGGCTTTTAGCGTAAAAACAAGAAGATTGAAGCCGTAGGTCTGCATAACATCATTAAAAAAAATCAGAGAAAGGGGGATTCCCCGTCGTCTGACTCCCCCACAGAGGCTTGAAGTAGTCCCTAAGTTCAAGCGCATCGACCTTCGGGGGGAAGTAGGCGAGCTGCATCCGAAGCACCACCAACTCGCTCCTCGGTAACTCCTCCCCCCCCCCGTCCCCCGTCCTCGGCCGCTCCCTTTCCTTTACCTGTAATGCCCAGGATGGAGTTATACCTCCTACGTGTCGAGGCACGACTTAAAGGCATAAATCCATCCTAGAATGATCTCAAGTTTGGTAATCTTTGCAATCTCATGTAAAAGAGGGGATTGTAAACATAAATAGTTGGCTTACACTCGCCACGTCACAAAATTACATAACATGTCTCAATCATCATACATTAAGAAATCACAACCCTCTAAGGGAAAAACCAAATGTCAAGATACCAAACTGAAATAAATAAACCACAGGCGGATCGAATCCTAGTAGGAGTCTCCACTACTGATCATCCGGGTATCGCACATAGTACCGACTACGCTCCTCGTCGTACTCCCAGTCTAGCTCGGTGCCATCACCTGGATAGCTCACAACTGGACCTGCATCTGGTGTGGTGAAGTAACTGTGAGCCACAAAGGACTCAGCAATCCCGTTACCGGGTAACAAGACTATTTAAGCCTTTGGGAGAGGATAAAGGCTGAAGAAAAGAATAAGTGTTTGCAGCAGCAACTAGCATCTAGCTTACGTGAGTGAGAGCGAGAAGAGAAAGCCTCGGCGAGAAGTGATCACGAAGTGATCCTAGCTACAAGCTCAACAAACATAACCCCTCCGTGTTCAACTCCCGAATCCCTATTCGGAAATTGACGGTCACGGAACGCACGCTGGTAGTGTATTAGCAACATTGTGTCAAGTTTTCTACAACCGGATATTAACAAGCTCCCATCTGCCACATAACCGCGGGCACGGCTTTCGAAAGTTCAAACCCTGCAGGGGTGTTCCAACTTGACCCATTACAAGCCCACGATCCGCGGAGTCGCAACTCCAAAGTGGGAAGACCCGAGTATCCTCGGAATCCCGTGCTCAAGATATACCGAACTAAGGTAAGGCTAATCCAGCAAATCCTCCCGGCGTGTCGACACCCTGATAGTAGCCGCGCGTATCTAAGTCTCAGGACACGATCGGATGGGCGATGCTACAGGTGTATGCCAGATACCTCGGGTTGCCCCAAGGCGGCCCTGCAGGACCCCCATTTCGGACCAACACTCATGTGGAGCACTGGCCCGGGGTTGTTGATTAAGAAAGAGGGTTAATTACTCCCTATGCAAGTTTAGTTTGTTATTAGGCAAATAGTACCAATGTTGGGACTTGCTGGAAAAGACTTAGCACTTAGCGGTTTATCGAGGGGGTCCCATACACCCCAACCGTGTTAGGAACGCATAATCAAGGAACATAACACCGGCTTATACGGTTCCTAACGGCATGAGTGGAACAAATCACCAAGCAAAATGCTTAGCCTTCCACCCTTGCCAATATATAGATGATTTCATTTTAAGCATTTATATAGTGTGATATAACCCAACCAAACTTCAACATGAAGCAAGCATCTTCGATCTTCACCTGCAACTAGCAATGCTATAAGAAGGGTTGAGCGAAGCGTACTTAGCCAAGCAACGGTTTGCATAGGTAGGTTGGTTAAACATGGCAATTGGCTACAAGTAGGAGGCTGACAAGAAGATCATGGGCATCGAGGCAAAACTATAGAGCGAAACTACTAGCAATAGGCAAAGATAGTAATGTTATCGGGGTTCAGTCATCTTGCCTGAAGAGAAGTCGTTCGGATCGTAAGAAGGGTCCTCGTGCTCAACCTCGTTGGTAACCTCGTGCTCGTACTCGATATCGGTCTCGGTTTCCGCCTCTAAACAAAACAATCACACCAAGCACCAATCAACAAGATGCAATGCGCACTTGAAAAAGATGAATGCATGATGGATGCACTAAGGATGCACACGGAGCACGGAAAATATCACTCAAGCAAAACACCTCAAAACATGATAACAATAACATATTATGATTCTACACATAAAATCAATCAAGTTCGATATAAGACTCGCTGAAATCGGAGTTACGGGCTAAAAGTTATGCCCGAAACAAGAAATGAGCGAAAGCTGAAAATTACAGCAACATAGCAACTTCGGAGCACAAAATAATTAAGCTACAGCACTCAAATGTCATGGCAAAGGACATGAACACAAACTAGACATATACTACAGCAACTAAGTCCAAAGGTGCACCCCCAACGGAGCCACGGATCAATAGCAATGATCTTGGACATATTGAACTTGACAATAAAATTCTGGCAGCAGAATTTTATTGAAACTTTGGATCAAAAGATAAACATGCTACAGCCACTTAAATAGACATGTGAGAACATGGATGGAAATACAACAATATATACTACAAGGAACAATCAAGATCCACTCCAAAACTAACATGGTTTGTCCTAGAACATCACACGAACATGGCATCGGAACGTTACAGATTTCAGACTTAGTGAAAATCCACTAAGTCCTAAAACAGCAATTTCATCATGGCATCTAAAAGAGCATGTTTAAGTCACCTCGAAACTAAACATGGCAAGAGGTAAGCACCTCATCAGAGTACACATGATGGTGATACCGAAACACACAAGCATGCTTCATGGAGATAAACACAACGATAGCAACGAGCACAACAAGATGGCATTTCATAACTAGTGAAACAACATCACAGCCACATGGCACTTTGCAACGATGATAAACATGGCAAGAATAAATCTATCATGCAAACTAGCACATACAACACGTAGAGCATGGCAAGACGAACACGTGGACATGTCATTTGCATCATTCGGACAAACGAGCTAAAAGATATCACATGTCAAAGATGACATAAAAACATCACATAACAGCAGTTTATATCATGATGCACTCTTGCAACAGCAAAACTAGCACCTAGATGACTTCTAACATGCATGACAACAAAAGATAAAACGTAGAGCAAGTCTCCACGAACGTCTGGACATGCTATTTGCGCGAATCGGAGCTACACACACAAAGTTATGCATGATTGAAATAAGCATCACAGATCAAGCAAAACAGGGACTAGGGTTCAAAAGAGGTAAACCTCCAGATCTGGATCTGAGAGTCCACGGGCCCGGGGTGCAGATGGACCCGGCCCAGCGGCGGCGCTGAGATCTGGCGCGGCCCGGCGGGAGGCGGTCGGCCCAGTCGGTGGCGAGGCCCGGCGGCGGCGCGGAGGAGTGGCGAGAGGCGGCGCGGGAGTGGGCCGCCCACCTGGCGCCGGCCGGGTCGAGGCGGGAGGCGGCCCACAGAGGCGGACGAATTGGCCCGGCCTCCTGGCGGCTCGGTGGCGAGGAGACGCTGGTAGTCCTGGGCCCGCGGTGGCGATCGCTAGCAGAGGGCGGCCCAGCAGTGCTGCGGCGGCCTGGAGCGGCTCGGGAGACTGGACGAGCGGAGCGGGCCTGGCGTCGGAGGAGGGACGACGCGGACGGGCCGGGGAAGTGGTCCCAAGGCTGCGGCTGGCACGGTGGAGACGATAGAAGGCCCCGGTCGATCGGGAAGGAGCGGGGAGGGCAAAGCGGTTCCCTCGAGAGGCTGCGGCGGGCGTTGACTTCGGGGATCGATCGGGAATTGATCCCCCAATCGACCCAGTCCGGCGAGGGTGACTGGGATCTGCCAAGTGGCAGATGAGGATTTTGTGGATCTGAAGAAAATGAGGGGAAGAGAGGAGGAAGGAGGGGCTAGGGTTAGGGATGCCAAAATAGACTAGGGGTCTAAATATAGCAGTTTTTAGGGTTAGGTAGCCATGGCGGCTAGGGAAGAGGTGAGGAATCGAAAGCAATGAGAGCACGGTGGCGGCGGGCGGAGGCAAGAACTTCAACTTTACGCTTGAAGAAGAAGGGGGGAGGGACGGCAACTCTGAGATTGAAGAAGCGCAGAAGGTAAATGAGCGGCGCGCCTACAGTTTTCCTTTTTTATGGGGAAGGTGTTTGCCGCCCTCTTTACCATTTACTGAGATGTGACACACGCATTCAGCAACCGCCGCACGCACGACCCCCACGTCATGCGTTCAAAGCAGATCATGGGGAAGCGCAATCACCGGAGGAGTTACTGCAGTAAAAAGAATTCGGCCCCAACTGCCCGCGCACCATTCTAGGCCTAGCCTAACAACATGTCGCGCTTATGTATGGCCTAGGCCCGGGGGCTCCTGTCAGTGTACAAAAGTAAGGTCTCTCCTTTGTACCCCTTACTTGTGCACGGGCAGTCAGAGCCATGCCTGCGGCCACACCTAACAGGACAGGGGAGGGAAACCGGAGCACAAGATTACCCGAGCAGCACCAACACAATGGCGCAAGAAGGCCAAGCAACAAGATAGGCTTCCCCCGACAAGACCCTTGTCGGGGCGGCCTGCATGACCCCGACAAGAATCCTTGCCGGGGCAACTCACCCAAGCCTCCATTGCAGCCACCCTTGAGCCTAGGAGCTCCGACACCATCAACAAACATTGGAACAAAGGCTCGGGAAGTGCTTGCGTGATGGCATGCAGATCTTTGTGAAGACAAAGGGTCTACGAATCATAGATGAGAACCAGAAGTTCAGACGGCCGCAAGGCTCCTTGCCGAGGATGCCCATGAGGCCCCGGCATGGCTCCTTGCCGAAGGTACCCCGGAAGCCCCGGCAAGCCTCTTGCCGAGAGGCGCTCACAAAGGCCCTGGCAATTTCCTTGCCGAGAACAGACGCAAGACAGCGGCAAGCCCTTTCCGCCCCATCGTCGCCCCAACTCGACGGCCGACCCACTAGCCCAGGCAAGAACCCACGTGGTATTACGTGGTTCCTGGTCCAGCTAGTCAAGCACCTGCGTGGTGGCAAGGAGATCTTCGTGAAGACCCTACCACCACAACATCTCAGCTGCCTGCCAGGCTACATAGCGCTGCATGCCTCGTTGGCCTGGACGCGCGCCGCGACCAAATAGAGCGACGACGGATGGGACGAGCCTCATTGCCGTCCCCAATAAAGCAAGTGGACACCTAAGTAGCGCACTTAATGTGTCTTGTCCCGTAATGGCTGGAGATAAGCTTGTACACTGTACATCTTTCCACATCCTATGTGCCATTGTGGCAACCCCTTTTGACTATAAAAGGAGGCCGAAGGCATACTGGAGAGGGATTTGGATCTTTTGGGCTAGACATGCATCGTAGCTAGTTCAAGAGCAGAAAAACACTCAAATACACACAAAAGCAGGAATAGGGTATTACGCATCTTCGTGGCCCGAACCTGGGTAAACGGTCCTTGTGCTGACTCCTAGACCCGTTCTTTCCACAACCCCCCGCCCGTCAACCGTAGAAGGGATTCCAGTGATCCCATAGGTGTCGACCCCGACAGATCTACCTAGTTGTTGTGTGCTCTTGTTGTCATGGTTTGGCGATAAACTAACCATACAGTATATTGTGAACCTATCATCTCCGACTATCCTTACTTCTGTAGATCCCAATAGGGAGCCTATTGTAGGATCGGAAGTATGTCTAGAGGGGGGGAGTGATTAGACTACTTGATCGAATAAAAACTTAGCCTTTTCCCAATTTTATGTTTGACAGTTTTTAGCAAATTAGCACAAGTCAAGCAATCTTCTTACACATGCAATTCTAGAGTTGTAGCAGCGGAAATTAAATCATTGCATGTGAAGGTAAAGGGAGGGGTTTGGAGAGTGGCAAAACAAGTGCAGACACGGATGTTTTTGGCGTGGTTCCGATAGATGGTGCTATCGTACATCCACGTTGATGGAGACTTCAACCCACAAAGGGTAACGGTTCCGCGAGTCCATGGAGGGCTCCACCCACGAAGGGTCCACGAAGAAGAAACCTTGTCTATCCTACCATGGCCATCGCCCACAAAGGACTTGCCGCACTAGGGTAGATCTTCACGGAGTAGGTGATCTCCTTGCCCGTACAAACTCCTTGGTTCAACTCCACAGCATGTCGGAGGCTCCCAAGTGACACCTAACCAATCGAGGAGACACCACTCCCCAAAAGGTAACAAACGGTGTGTTGATAACGAATTTCTTGCTCAAATGCTTCAAATGATAGTCTCCCCAACACTCAAACAGCTCCTCGCATATTTGGATATGGTAGAAGAAGAGATTGATTGGAAAGCGACTTGGGGAAGGCTAGAAAACAAGATTTGTATGGTAGGAATGGAATATCTTGATCTCTATACTTGAGTAGGTGGTTCTATCACAGAAAATAAGTAATGGAAGTGCAAGCTTGTTCTGATGGCTCTCTCCACGAATGAAGAGTGGGTGGAGGGTTATATATAGCCTCCACACAAAATCCAACCGTTACACACATTTTCGCCAACTCGGTGGGACCGATTCAGTGAACTCGGTCTGACCGAAAGGTTCAAATATGTTAACGTTAGGAATATTGGTGGGACCAACTGGGACATCTCGATGGGACCGAAGGCTAGGGTTAAGTCATCAGAGAGTTGGCAAGGAAAAACTCGGTCTGACCGATTAATGAACTTGGTATTACCGAAATAAATTAACCTATAACAGAGAGTTTACAGAACCATCTCGGGAGACCGAAAGCCTATATCAGTGAGACCGAAATGTTGGGTTTATGGCTCTGGCTAAGTCAAAGGAAACTCGGTGGGACTGGATATGAAAATTGGTGAGTCCGAGTTTGGTATTTTGGTTTTGACTTGTTTGGAGTGGAGAGGTTGTGTGAGGGTTTTGGAGCATATCATCAAGCATTGTGAGCAACCAATTCGTTAAGCAACACCTCATCCCCTTCTAATAGTATTGGCTTTCCTAAGGACTCAATGTGATCTTGGATCACTAAAAGTGAAAAGGTAGAGTCTTGAGGTTTTGCCAAACTTGCTTCCTTAGCTTTTTGAGGGGTCCACATCTACACAATAGCCATGCCATTCATTGAACTTTCCTGAAATATTTGGCTTGAGGAATCATTAGTTCAATGAGCTATATGTTGTTATAAATTACCAAAAGCACCCGAGGATTAGTTGCACTTTCAATCTGCCACCTTTTGGTAATTGATGACAACATATAGATCAAAGCTTCGACAAATGATAAAAGAATAAAATATATCGTTGCTTTGAGAAGTATGTGATAAGCAAAAGCTCCCCCTAAATTTGTGCATTGTTAAATATTTGCGTTTGAATGCAAATGCACAACTATATAGGATCATGGGTCACATCTCATACATCACATACATGTTGGTGGAGCACTCAGAAGGATAATAAAAAGTACTCATCACCAAGGCAATTGCAAATGATCACATAGAGATAACCAAGCAAAGTGTGATCAACACAACCATAAATGTAGCATCTCACACACAAGTATCATCAAATAACATCACCAAAAGATAGTAGCAAAAACCAAGTGCAATAAAAGGCATAACTCTGTCTCGAAGCCTATATGATATATATATATATATATATATATATATTTCTCCCCCTTTGGCAACAAGTTACCAAAAAGTTTAAAATATACATAGGCTATGCGTCTCTCTAGGCATCTCCTGGAGCTCCTGAAGGGGTCTTCTGGCTGTTGTCTCCAGTGTGCGTAGATGGCGTTCAGAGAAATCCTTCTGCGAAGATATTAGCTGATGTTTGAGGTGCTGGTGGAGTTGATGCACGTGTGACTCCCTGGCAACAGTAGCTGGTGCAAACTGAGTGGGTGTCATGTCTCCCACTAACACTGTCTCAGTCCTCGGGGCACCTTCTGAAACCTGGTAGCATCCTCCTCATCACTGTTAGAACTTCTCGGTGTTCTGGGTACGGGGGTACCCAGACTTGCCTGCCTACGGCCCAGAGCGTGGCTCATAAGGTGGCCTGGTACGGCCCGACGTCTTCAACAGCCACACAAGACCATCGCGAGGGGCCAAGCCTCACGAGGCGGACGACACAAGGCATCCCCTGGGGCGGCCTCGCCAGGCCGGCTCGTGAGGATCGGAGATATCAAGGCGAGGGGCGCCTCGCGAGGACCTTGTGACGTGAGCAGTGATGACCAAAGCCAGTCGGGCGCCAGCAGGGGGCAGAGTGTCAGTTTCCCCTTCGGCGCTAAAGGAGCAGGTGTAGGAGCGGAGTCCCGAGGCGTCAGGAAAGGTTTCCATATCAGTGCAACAAGACCAAGACCAGGAGGTCGGCAGGACAGAGGTCATTGCAGAGCCCACGGCGGTGTCACCACCAGAGCCTTTGGCAGCGAAGACCACCTTTTGTCAAAATAGCTTGTACTAGCTGTCCCCCTTCAAATTTGGCCGTTGTGGGATTCCTTCCCGCTCAATATTTGGGAAGCGGACCCGGGCCACTATAAATAGACTAGCCACCACCATTGGGATCATCTCATACCATTTTGAGCCGATCTCATCTCGAGTTGATCAGATAGAAGACACACACCACAAGCTCACCCGAGCTCAAGAACACCTCTGTTCAGGAGGCAGTTCGTCCATGTACTAGTTCTTACTTATCCTACAAGGCAATCCACCACACCACACTAGATTAGGGTGTTACACCACAACGGTGGCCCGAACCAGTATAAATCTTGTGTCTCTTGTTCATCAGATCTGACGAGCTAGACTTAGGGTTGTCGAGTAGAGAAGCTAGGGCGGAAGGAGAGATCTTCGTGCGCACCCCAGAGTTCGAACCTTAAGGGTTTTGCCGGAACCCCACATCCGACATTTGGCGCGCCAGGTAGGGGTGCGTTGAAACTTCCCTTCCGTCGTTCAGTGCTCTGTCGTTCCATATGTCCATGGCCGACGCTCGCAGAGCCCGTGGTGAGCGGCGGGCTGCCCTTGACGCCCGCGTTGCTTAGAACGCTCCTGCCGGCTGTAACACCCCAAATTTTTGATTTGGTTTTTGTTGCAAAATGTTGGCCTTTTTGAAAGGGGATTGTTTGATCTTTTCTTTTACCCTTCTAAAATCCCTTTTTGCCAAAGTTTGTGTGTCTTCTCAAGCTTGGTTTTTAGCCTTGAAGTTCTCCTCTTGTGTTTGGCTCAAGCACAAGTTGAGATTCAAATGGAGTTGTTTGAATTCACCATCTCTTGTTTCAAAATTCTCAAGTTTAGTCTTGACCTATCTTCCCCCCAAACTTCCTCTTGCCATGATCCCAACAGGAACAATCCTCTCCAAGACTCTCTTCACACCATGGGACAAGCATTGCATCAATTCCAGCAAGTTTGAACCTTATTGGGATTTTTCTCCTATTTATTTCACTTCAATAACAAATTCTGTCTTTTATAGTGGACCTTGGTGATTTACAAAGGAACCACCTTTTTCATCTACCTATTTGACTCCAAACCAACTCTCTTAGATAGTCCTTAGTACCCACAACATAGATCCATCTTGTTTCACTGGTCCACAGTTCAAAATTTTCAAATTTCACCTGCTGCAAGTTTGGACCAGATTTGCAAAATTTGGTGAAATTCATATTTACCTTCATCCAAAAATTCTGTGAAAAATCATGCAGCCTCTAGATACATCAAGGGGCCACTCCACCAAAAATCAGCCCACGAGACATTGCACTAATACCAGAATCATTTCATCAAACACCTAGTCTACACTGAACTGTTAGCTGTTAACTGAAACTGTCGACAGTCGAATACTTCGTCAGTTTCGTCAGTTTCGACGGTCTTCGGGCGCGGTGACAAAACGCGTATGTGCTCCCTTGGCTCGACGCTGCACTGCAGCTCCTTCTTATCCACGCGCCGCACGGTCACTTGGCAGCTTCTGGGCGTCGGTGGCGCCCTGGCCCGTGGCGGCTGACAGACGCAACGCCGCAGCTCCACGCTGTTTCGCGCCGCCCAGACCACCTGAGTGCCCCGCGTGTCCTTCTCCACAGCTAGCGCACGCCTGGCACGCGCAGAGCGTAGAGCGCCGTTTCTGCCACCGACGTGCCGCACAGCCGTTCCGTCGGTGACAGGTCGTAAGTCCACCTCTACTGTAAGGTTAAGCGCGGGAATGGAGCTTCTACAGACCATAGAGCATGCTCAAGCCCCTAGCCACGCCGTCCGACCACTGCAGCGCCGTAATTAGCTCGCCGGACTTATCCGTTCGCGGCAGCCACCTCGAGCCGCCTATAAAAGGCACCCCCGAGCTCGTGCTCGAGCACACACGCCTCCACTACTTCCCTAGACCACGCCCAACCTCTCGAAGGGTCCGCCTCGGGCTCCATGTCACAACCCTTGTTCTGGTATGCACTAGGTTAGTCTTGTGGTTTGCATCATGTTTAAATTTCAAATGAAATTGAATTGAGGACTTGTGAAAACCTCAGAAACCCTTTTAAAAATGAATCAAATAAAATTTGCTCCAAAAAGGTCCAAGAAAATGTTAATGTGGCCCTCTAAAAATATTGGTCAGAGATAAAAATCAAACCAATATTATTAGGAGCTCATAAGTATTTATTTTGGGCAATTGGAATTAATGCAATAGCTATTTGCTTGGATATATATATATATATTATATATTTTATATATGTCCAAAATTCTGGTTCTTTATTTTTAGGGGTTTGGGTTAATTCCTAGGTCCCTGCAAAATAAAATGTCAGAAGGAAAACAAATGATTTAATTTAGAAATTAAATCAAAACAAATGTCAGAAAAAAATAGAAAAGAAAATTAAAAAGGGCAGACTCACCTGTGCTGGCCCAGCACAGCACGGCCTGGCCGGCCCAGCTGGCCAGCCCAGCCCGCTCCCTCCCTATCGTCTTCCTCCCTGCGAGGAGGACGAGCGCGTGCTCGGCGCCCGCGGCCACGCGCCACGGCCACATCCTGCTTCCCCCGCTGCCGTCGCGCCTGGATGTCTCTGGACGACGCCACGCACCCTCTGGACCCTCTCACTCCCCCTCGGTCCCTTCCCTCCTCTCCTGGTGCTCCTCCTTGCGAACGCCCGAACGCCACCGTCGCCGCCGCTCGCCGTAGCCGTGGCCACCGTCCCCCTCTCGCCTCGCCGGAGTGCCCAGAAGCTCCGCCCCGTTCCTCTCCTTCCCCTCGCCGAGCTGCCCGATGTCAGAAGCCCCTGGAGCGCCGTCGTCGACCTCGTCTTCAACCTGTGGCGGTGGAGATCGCCGGCGACCGTGCGCCCGCTCCGACGCGTCCCCGAGCTCGCTGACGACGCTATCAAGATCGCCGTGAGCTCCTCTACCTTTCTCCTCTTCGCTCGTGCTCGCGCCTGTCCCCTATCCCTGTTTCCTCCCGCGGCCGAAAGCTTCTCGCCGCCGACCATGGTGTAGCCGTGGCCACAGCCACACGAGCTCACAACGGAGCACGTCATCATGCTCAGGAAGCCCCCAGGAACCCAACGCACCCACTCCCTCGCCTTCTCGTGCACCGTAGCACCTAACCCGACGAGGCCCGAACTCCGGCCGCCGCTGGGCTCGACGCCGGCGATGATTCCGGCCACCCCAACTGCTGCCGCTTAGTGCGTTGGATGCGCAAGAGCCAGCGCATCCTGTAGATGCCCTCCGCCGCTCGAATGGTCGACGGAGGCGATTTTCCGACGCCCTCCGCCGCATTCGGCCTCGCCGGCGGCTAACCGCCGGTGGGTTTGACCCAAACCCACCGGGTTTGACTTCCCCTGAGTCTATGACATGTGGGGCCAGCCTTGACTAATTTTTAGTTTAGGGTTTAATTAAGTTTTAATTACTGACATTAATCTAATTAGACACTGACATGTGGGCCCCGTGTCTGTTTAGTTTAGTTTTAAACTTTAGTTAATTAACTGAGTCACTGACCAGTGGGACCCACTGTCAGGTTTGACTCTGGACCAGCCCTTTGACCTGCTGACATCATGCTTGTCTCATGCTGACGCAATAATCCAGTTCTGGTATTTAAATAAATCTTAAATGATTTATTTATTTCATAAATTGGTTTAAACTTCAAAAAATCACAGAAATTCAACCGTAGCTCAGAATGAAATAATTTATATATGAAAAATTATCAGAAAAATTCAATCTATCCATCTGTACCATTTTCATGCATGACAAATGAAGTTATACCTACTGTTTATATGAAAACACATTTTTGGCATTTAAAATGCTTATTTTAAAAACTGCATTTGAACCCTTGGTTCAAATGGACTTCTTTCAAATTGAATGCTAGTTGCACTAGCCAGAACAACATCATAACTTCATGCCATATTCATGCATCATATTGTTGCATATGCTTGTGTTTGATTGTCGGCACCGTTCTTCTCGATAGGTCCAGCTCCGGAGACCGATCCAGAGTACCTGTCAGAGGAGCAGTGTTCTGCACGTTGTTTTACCAGGCAAGCAAACCCCCTTGTTCATTCCGATACAATACCTCTCTCGCTCCTGCTCCCTGTTATTGCATTAGGACAACAACGACTTCAACTGCTACTTTATGCTGCGGTAGTTGAACCCATTCCTCTGCATGACCTGTCTTCCACAGTAAATAGTTGAAACCCACTAGCATGTGTAGGAGTTGATTGAAGCCATGATGTGTTCTTACCATGCCTTGCTTGCTATTGCTTAGAGTGTGTCAGGTCTGATTCATCGGGAATGAATTAGAGTGAAATGATATGTTCTGATGCTGAGGGTTAAGTGTGTGAACACGTTTTGGTAAAGGTAGTGGTGAGAGGCCATGTAGGAGTACATGGTGGGTTGTCTCACTGGAACCGACCCTAAGAATTGAGTTTTGTGTATGTTGTCCAATGATCAGCTACTACCACGCATTGGAATGCTTAAGTGCCCCTCTCGACCTATTAATCAACATGATCTCTGTCCAGGAGTTGCAACTAGTTTCTGGTGTTTGTAGGTAGTGTTATTTCTCTACCAAGTGGCACCCGGCAGGGTGGGCTTGGGACAGACTAGGCACACGTGGCCCGGTGTACCGAGTGGCACCCGGATGGTGGGCTCGGGAACCCTGTACACATCGTTTGGGGCCGTGATGGAAACCTCGGCCGGACTCCCTTGCGGATGGAACCCGAATAGGCGATAAACCTGGACGAGAGACTTGTGTGGTTAGTCAGGTCGTGGCCGACACCCTTGCCAGGCTTCCGCTTGAAGGTTGCCGAGATACACGACGTGTACCTGGCGGTAAGTGACGAGAGCGTGTGTGAAGAAGTACACCCCTGCAGGGTTATCATAATCTATTCGAATAACCGGGTCCGCGGATATGGACTTCTAGGATGCTTACATGGTACATAGACAACTTGAAGTGGATACTCTAAAATACTCAAGACAAGTGTGAGTGCTATGGATGGCCTTCTCGTAGAGAGACGGGAATGAATCCATAGTGGCGTATTGTGTGGTGCTTAGTGGACTCGTGTGCGCCACCTCAAGAGTTACCAACAATCGTAGAATAGGATAGCCACTGAGTCAAAGCAGGCTTGCTGCAACTAAACCCCACTTTGCCATCTTGATACATGTGCATGTATGATAGGATCTGATGTAAGTCTTGCTGAGTACCTTTGTACTCATGTTTGCTTAATTTATGTTTTGCAGATAGGATTGATGTCTCACTAGTAGTTCCGCTTGGACTTCGACAAGTAACTTGTACCTCAGCTACATTCTTGGACGAGTGTTGTAGACAGTCAGGCTCTTCAGCCTTTTTCATTTGTAGATGTCTGTACTCAGACATGTAGTGCTTCCGCTTGTTGCTTGTATGCTCTGAATGTTGGGTCGTGAGACCCATGTTTGTAATATCTGGCTCCTCGGAGCCTAATGAATAAATACTTTGTTTATTAGAGTCTTGTTGTGATTCCATGTTGTATTTGCACATATTGAGCATATTGCGTGTATGTTATTGAAATGCTTGGTATGTGTGGGATCCGACACCTAGTTGTTTACCCTTGGTACCCTATCTTATAGGGAAATGTCTCCTAGTGTTTCCACTGAGCCTTGGTAGCTTGCTACTGCTCCGGAACACTTAGGCTGACCGGCATGTGTCCTTCTTCGTTCCTGTGTCTGTCCCTTGGGGGAAATGTCACGCGTTGTTCCTTTAAGTCCTTGTAGCTTGCTACGACTTGGGTTCATATGTTGTTGACCGACACGTTCGTTGCTGGGTCATGAATGCCTGTCTCTGTAATTTAGTGCCACTTTTGGTTTATAACTGGTCATGTCGGCCCGGGTTCTCTGTCATATGGATGCTAGCGACACTATCATATACGTGAGCTAAAATGCGCAAATGGTCCCGGGCCAGGTAAGGTGGCACCCGTGGGGATACCGTGCGTGAGGCCGCAAAGTGATATGGTGTGCTACATGCTAGACCGGTGTGACTTAGGATCGGGGTCCCGACAGCGTTGGTATCAGAGCCTGACTGCCTGTAGGATTACCAAGCCAAAATGGTCGAAGTTGAGTCTAGAAATTCCTTAGTTATATACGGGAATTGATTGTGGAAGGGAACGTAAGGCTCTTTTTACTCCTTATACCTCATGTCTTCTGATCTGAGTCATCTTACTTTTCCTACGGGTTAAGGAACTAGGCTTCTTTTCCGTCTATCAGGATCACGAGTTACTACTCCGTAGTCCCTTAGGATTGGTTGACCAGAGTCCTACTTCCGTTTTCTAGTTCTTTCAGTATAGTTTGTTTAGTACTATCACAGTACCTTGAGTGATGATGTTGAGATGTTGTGCTACCCTTTTCTAGCAGGATGTCTCATTCTGAGCATTTTACTGCCGTTATGCTGCCGGAATTATCCTAGTAGTTCTAGAGATACTAAATCCTTGTTCTACCATTATGCATCCTATAGTTGTTGATGTTTCCGTCTTCGGTTTCGCTTCTCAGGATGTCTTCAGTTAAGCGAAGCTCAGCTGCTCGTAGACAGAACCACGGAGGTGGTAGGGATAAGGAGGATCCTCCCGACCAGCCTTCGTTGGCGGAGTTAATGTTAGAGATGGAGAGAAACAAGCGTGAGTCTAACCGCTTGTTGGCTCGTATTGAGGAGAACACAGCACATCAGTGCCAGGAATCAGCAACCATCCATGACTTCATTCGTCTGAAACCACCCACCTTCCATCATCCCATTGAGCCACTCGACGCAGATGACTGGCTCCATAGTATCACTCACAAGCTGCGTTCTGCAAACGTAGCTGAAGATGACAAGGTCATCTATGCCACTTATCACCTGGAAGGTCCTGCTACTCTTTGGTGGCAGAACTATGAGGCCATGATTCCAGCTGGCCAGATTCCTACCTGGAGAGATTTCACCGAGGCTTTTCGTGAACATCATATCCCTCAAGCCCTTATCGATCGTAAGAGAGAAGAGTTCTGTAGTTTTACACAGGCTAAGATGGCTGTTGATGCTTATAGTCGAGAGTTTGAGAACCTCGCCCGCTATGCTACAGAAGAAGTGTCCACGGACGCCAAGAAGCAGGCTAGGTTCCGGAAGGGTCTCAACCCCAAACTGCGTCGTGATCTCCACTTGCATCATTGCAACACATTCCAGGCTCTTGTGAACAAGGCCATCAATGCAGAGACAGCTCAACTCACTTACGAGGAGTCTCGTAAGCACACCCTTGATTTGGGATCTTCTTCTGGTTCTCGTTCTCAGAAGCGCCGGATTTGGGTTCCGAACTCTGTTCTTCCACCCACCTATCCTCTGATGCCATCTTGTGTGGTACCTTATCCAGCTCAGTCTTATGCTCCACCCAAGCCTATTGGCAAACCGCTTGTCAATGCGGGTCCACGACCTACCTCAGGGACTTGCTTTACATGTGGAAAGCCAGGACACTATGCACGTGACTTTTCTCAGGCCAGTCTTGCTCCACCCCAGCCTGAGAAGTCCGTTCTTCGTAGTACGCCACCACGCAAGACTATCATTGCCAATCCAGCTCCCACTAAACATGGACGTGTGCATCACGTCTCAGCTAAAGACGCTCATGATGATCCAAATGTCGTTCTTGGTACACTCCTTGTCAATTGCCATCCGGCTTCGGTTCTGTTCGATACCGGAGCATCTCACTCCTTTATCTCTGAAGGCTATGCTCGTTTGCACGACATGTCATTTTGTGACATGCCAACTCCGCTTGAAATCCAAACCCCAGGGTCTAGATGGCAAACTACCAGAATAAGCCATGGTAATGGAATCCTTGTTGATAGACTTGTATTCCTTGCCTCACTCATAGCCCTCAAGTCTTCAGATATTAACATCATCTTGGGTATGGACTTGATGACAGCTCATCATGCCAAAATCGATTGCTACACTAGGTCTGTACAGCTTACACACCCATCTGGCAAGATAGTCACTGTCTCCACTAGAGTTGCAAAGCGTAAACTCTATTCTCTTAATGCCAGCCCCCTTCCAGACCTTGAAGATATCCCGGTAGTCCGAGACTTTTCGGATGTCTTTCCAGAAGAACTACCAGGTGTTCCACCTGATAGGGATGTAGAGTTCGTCATAGATCTTATCCCAGGAACTGTTCCAATTTCTAGGAGACCTTATAAGATGGCACCCCTAGAACTAGCTGAGCTTAAGAAACAACTTGATGAGTCCTTGCAAAAGGGTTTTATTCGTCCTAGTTCTTCTCCTTGGGCTTGTCCCGTCCTCTTCGTCAAGAAGAAGGATGGCACGGAACGGATGGTTGTAGATTATCGTCCCGTTAATTTGGTCACGATAAAGAACAAGTATCCGCTCCCCAGGATCAACGACCTGTATGATCAGCTCGCTGGATCCTTAGTCTTCTCCAAAATGGATTTGAGGTTAGGCTACCATCAAATTAAATTAAAAACGGAGACATTCCTAAGACGGCTTTTGTCACTC
Organism: Secale cereale; assembly: GCA_902687465.1. Taxonomy (NCBI): domain Eukaryota; kingdom Viridiplantae; phylum Streptophyta; class Magnoliopsida; order Poales; family Poaceae; genus Secale; species Secale cereale. The sequence goes on along the minus strand of LR738711.1, from coordinate 138,352,303 downwards.
GTTATGGCCAGTACGAGTACACCGTCATGTCTTTCGGTCTAACCAATGCTCCAGCCACTTTCTCCCGCTTGATGAACTCGATCTTCATGGAGTATCTGGATAAGTTCGTCGTGGTTTACCTCGATGATATTCTTATTTACTCGAAGAACGAGGAAGAGCATGCCGAACATCTTAGATTTGTTCCAGAAAAACTCAGAGAGCACCGCCTTTATGCCAAGTTCTCCAAGTGCGAATTTTGGTTGCCAGAAGTGACCTATCTCGGCCACGTAATCTTAGGGAAGGGCATTGCTGTCAATCCTGAGAGAGTTCAGGCCGTCCTTGATTGGACTCCGCCTGAAATAGTTAAACAAGTTAGGAGTTTCCTTGGTCTAGCCAGCTATTGTCGCCGCTTTGTTGAAAACTTCTCGAAAGTGGCCAAACCTCTCACAGAACTTCTTAAGAAAGATAAAAAGTTTGAGTGGTCCCCACAGTGTGAACACAGTTTTCAGGAACTGGAAAGACGCCTGACCTCTGCTCCCATACTTGTGCCACCGGATTTCACTAAGGACTTTGTTATCTACTGTGATGCCTCACGACAGGGACTAGGTTGCATTCTTATGCAGGATCGTCGTGTGATTGCCTATGCATCTCGACAGTTGCATCCACATGAGGAGAATTATCCTACACATGATCTAGAGCTTGCAGCTGTGGTCTATGCACTTAAGACCTGGCTGCATTACCTCCTTGGTAATCGTTGCGAGATCTACACCGATCACCAGAGTCTCAAGTATATCTTCACCCAACCAGATTTGAACCTTAGGCAAGGACGTTGGTTGGAGTTGATATCAGATTACGACTTAGGAATTACCTACACCCCAGGCAAGGGAAATGTCATGGCTGATGCGCTAAGTCGCAAGACCTATTGCAACAATCTCATGTTGCAGCAGGGCCAACCACTTCTCCATGAGGAACTATGTAAGCTTGACCTTCACATTGCTCCTCGCGGATTCCTTTCTACCTTAGTGGCGAAACCTACGCTTGAGGATCAGATCATTTCTGACCAGAAGTTTGATAGGGGTGTTGTCCGCATCAAGAGAAACATTAAAAGGGGAGTTGGTGGATGTTTCTCTATGGATGATCGAGGTGTTGTTTTCTTCGAGAATCGCCTGGTGGTTCCCAAGAATCAACATCTGCGACAATTGATCCTTAAAGAGGCTCATGAATCTCCTCTCACGATTTATCCCGGTAGTACTGAGATGTATCAGGACCTACGCCAGAGGTTCTGGTGGACTAGGATGAAGAGAGAAATTGCTGAGTTCATTGCTAAATGTGACGTTTGTCGTCGCGTTAAGGCAGAACATCAAAGACCTGCTGGCACCCTTCAGCCTCTAGCTATTCCTGAGTGGAAATGGGATAAAGTTGGTATGGACTTCATCACCGGCTTTCCCAGGACCAAGAGAGGGAATAATGCTATCTTCGTAGTCATTGATCGTCTCTCCAAAGTGGCTCACTTCCTACCTGTTCGTGAGAGTATCACTGCTAGTCAGCTTGCTGACTTGTATATTTCTCGAATAGTGTCACTTCATGGTGTTCCACTAGAGATCAATTCAGACCGTGGTAGTCTTTTCACTTCTCATTTCTGGGAGAGTTTCCAGACTGCCATGGGCACCCATCTTTCTTTCAGTACCGCTTTCCACCCTCAGTCAAGTGGTCAAGTGGAACGGGTTAACCAAATTCTCGAAGACATGCTTAGAGCTTGCGTTATCTCATTAGGTATGGATTGGGAGAAATGTCTTCCTTTCGCCGAGTTTGCTTAGAACAATAGCTATCGATCTAGTCTCAAGCAAGCTCCTTTTGAGATACTCTATGGACGAAGATGTCGAACACCTTTGAACTGGTCAGAAACCGGCGAAAGACAATTCTTTGGACCGGATATGATCCAGGAAGCAGAAGAGCAAGTTCGTATCATTCGTGAGAATTTGAAAACAGCCCAGTCTCGTCAAAAGAGCTAGTATGATCGTCATCATCAGGAAGTGGCTTACGAGGTTGGTGACAAAGCTTATCTTCGGGTTACTCCTTTGAAGGGTACCCATCGTTTCGGTATCAAGGGCAAGTTGGCTCCTCGTTACATTGGTCCTTTTCGCATTCTTGCTAAACGAGGAGAGGTTGCCTACCAATTGGAACTACCCCCACATCTTTCTCGAGTTCATGATGTCTTCCACGTCTCTCTACTCAGGCGTTGCTTCTCGGATCCCATCCGCGGAGTGGACCACGAAACGCTTGATCTCCAAGATAACCTCACATATCGAGAGTATCCCGTTCGCATTCTGGATCAAGCAGAGCGTGTCACTCGACGTCATAACATCAAGTTTCTCAAGGTTCAGTGGTCTCATCATTCCGAGAGAGAAGCTACTTGGGAGCGAGAAGATCGTCTCCGACTGGAGTACCCCACCTTCTTTCCGCCTACTCCTGAATCTCGGGACGAGATTCTTTCGAGTGGAGGCGAGTTGTCACAACCCTAGTTCTGGTATGCACTAGGTTAGTCTTCTGGTTTGCATCATGTTTAAATTTCAAATGAAATTGAATTGAGGACTTGTGAAAACCTCAGAAACCCTTTTAAAAATGACTCAAATAAAAGTTGCTCCAAAAAGGTCCAAGAAAATGTTCATGTGGCCCTCTAAAAATATTGGTCAGAGATAAAAATCAAACCAATATTATTAGGAGCTCATAAGTATTTATTTTGGGCAATTGGAATTAATGCAATAGCTATTTGCTTGGATATATATATATTATATATTTTATATATGTCCAAAATTCTAGTTCTTTATTTTTAGGGGTTTGGGTTAATTCCTAGGTCCCTGCAAAATAAAATGTCAGAAGGAAAACAAATGATTTAATTTAGAAATTAAATCAAAACAAATGTCAGAAAAAATAGAAAAGAAAATTAAAAAGGGGAGACTCACCTGTGATGGCCCAGCATAGCACGGCCTGGCCGGCCCAGCTGGCCAGCCCAGCCCGCTCCCTCCCTGTCGTCTTCCTCCCTGCCAGGAGGACGAGCGCGTGCTCGGCACCCGCGGCCACGCGCCACGGCCACCTCCTGCTTCCGCCGCTGCCCACGCGCCTGGATGTCTCTGGACGACGCCACGCACCCCCTGGACCCTCTCACTCCCCCTCGGTCCCTTCCCTCCTCTCCTGGTGCTCCTCCTTGCGAACGCCCGAACGCCACCGTCGCCGCCGCTCGCCGTAGCCGTGGCCACCGTCCCCCTCTCGCCTCACCGGAGTGCCCAGAAGCTCCGCCCCGTTCCTCTCCTTCCCCTCGCCGAGCTGCCCGACGTCAGAAGCCCCTGGAGCACCGTCGTCGACCTCGTCTTCAACCTGCGGCCGTGGAGATCGCCGGCGACCATGCGCCCGCTCCGACGCGTCCCCGAGCTTGCTGACGACGCTATCAAGATCGCCGTGAGCTCCTCTACCTTTCCCCTCTTCGCTCGAGCTCGCACCTGTCCCCTAGCCCTGTTTCCTCCCGCGGCCGAAAGCTTCTCGCCGCCGGCCATGGTGTAGCCGTGGCCACAGCCGCACGAGCTCACAACGGAGCACGTCATCGTGCTCAGGAAGCCCCCAGGAACCCAACGCACCCACTCCCTCGCCTTCTCGTGCACCGTAGCACCTAACCCGATGAGGCCCGAACTCCGGCCGCCGCTGGGCTCGACGCCGGCGACGATTCCGGCCACCCCAACTGCTGCCGCTTAGTGCGTTGGATGCGCAAGAGCCTGCGCTTCCTGTAGATGCCCTTCGCCGCTCGAATAGTCGACGGAGGCGATTTTCCGACGCCCTCCGCCGCATTCGGCCTCGCCGGCGGCTAACCGCCGGTGGGTTTGACCCAAACCCACCGGGTTTGACTTCCCCTGAGTCTATGACATGTGGGGCCAGCCTTGACTAATTTTTAGTTTAGGGTTTAATTAAGTTTTAATTACTGACATTAATCTAATTAGACACTGACATGTGGGCCCCGTGTCTGTTTAGTTTAGTTTTAAACTTTAGTTAATTAACTGAGTCACTGACCAGTGGGACCCACTATCAGGTTTGACTCTGGACCAGCCCTTTGACCTGTTGACGTCATGCTTGTCTCATGCTAACGCAATAATCCAGTTCTGGTATTTAAATAAATCTTAAATGATTTATTTATTTCAGAAATTGGTTTAAACTTCAAAAAATCACAGAAATTCAACCGTAGCTCAGAATGAAATAATTTATATATGAAAAATTATCAGAAAAATTCAATCTATCCATCTGTACCATTTTCATGCATGACAAACGAAGTTATACCTACTGTTTATATGAAAACACATTTTTGGCATTTAAAATGCTTATTTTAAAAACTGCATTTGAACCCTTGGTTCAAATGGACTTCTTTCAAATTGAATGCTAGTTGCACTAGCCCAAACAACATCATAACTTCATGCCATATTCATGCATCATATTGTTGCATATGCTTGTGTTTGATTGTCGACACCGTTCTTCTCGATAGGTCCAGCTCCGGAGACCGATCCAGAGTACCTGTCAGAGGAGCAGTGTTCTGCACGTTGTTTTACCAGGCAAGCAAACCCCCTTGTTCATTCCGATACAATCCCTCTCTCGCTCCTGCTCCCTGTTATTGCACTAGGACAACAACGACTTCACCTGCTACTTTATGCTGCGGTAGTTGAACCCATTCCTCTGCATGACCTGTCTTCCACAGTAAATAGTTGAAACCCACTAGCATGTGTAGGAGTTGATTGAAGCCATGATGTGTTCTTACCATGCCTTGCTTGCTATTGCTTAGAGTGTGTCAGGTCTGATTCATCGGGAATGAATTAGAGTGAAATGATATGTTCTGATGCTGAGGGTTAAGTGTGTGAACACGTTTTGGTAAAGGTAGTGGTGAGAGGCCATGTAGGAGTACATGGTGGGTTGTCTCACTGGAACCGTCCCTAAGAACTGAGTTCTGTGTATGTTTTCCAATGATCAGCTACTACCACACATTGGAATGCTTAAGTGCCCCTCTCGACTTATTAATCAACATGATCTCTGTCCAGGAGTTGCAACTAGTTTCTGGTGTTTGTAGGTAGTGTTATTTCTCTACCAAGTGGCAACCGGCAGGGTGGGCTTGGGACAGACTAGGCACACGTGGCCCGGTGTACCGAGTGGCACCCGGATGGTGGGCTCGGGAACCCTGTACACATCGTTTGGGGCCGTGATTGAAACCTCGGCCGGACTCTCTTGCGGATGGAACCCGAATAGGCGATAAACCTGGACGAGAGACTTGTGTGGTTAGTCAGGTCGTGGCCGACACCCTCGCCAGGCTTCCGCTTGAAGGTTGCCGAGATACACGACGTGTACCTAGTGGTAAGTGACGAGAGCGTGTGTGAAGAAGTACACCCCTGCAGGGTTATCATAATCTATTCGAATAGCCGGGTCCGCGGATATGGACTTCTTGGATGCTTACGTGGTACATAGACAACTTGAAGTGGATACTCTAAAATACTCAAGACAAGTGTGAGTTCTATGGATGGCCTTCTCGTAGAGAGACGTGAATGAATCCATAGTGGTGTATTGTGTGGTGCTTAGTGGACTCGTGTGCGCCACCTCAAGAGTTACCAACAATCATAGAATAGGATAGCCACTGAGTCAAAGCTGGCTTGCTGCAACTAAACCCCACTTTGCCATCTTGATACATGTGCATGTATGATAGGATCTGATGTAAGTCTTGCTGAGTACCTTTGTACTCATGTTTACTTAATTTATGTTTTGCAGATAGGATTGATGTCTCACTAGTAGTTTCGCTTGGACTTCGACAAGTAGCTTGTACCTCAGCTACGTTCTTGGACGAGTGTTGTAGATAGTCAGGCTCTTCAGCCTTTTTCATTTGTAGATGTCTGTACTCAGACATGTAGTGCTTCCGCTTGTTGCTTGTATGCTCTGAATGTTGGGTCGTGAGACCCATGTTTGTAATATCTGGCTCCTCGGAGCCTAATGAATAAATTCTTTGTTTATTAGAGTCTTGTTGTGATGCCATGTTGTATTTGCACATATTGAGCATATTGCGTGTATGTTATTGAAATGCTTGGTATGTGTGGGATCCGACACCTAGTTGTTTACCCTTGGTAGCCTATCTTACAGGGAAATGTCTCCTAGTGTTTCCACTGAGCCTTGGTAGCTTGCTACTGCTCCGGAACACTTAGGCTGACCGGCATGTGTCCTTCTTCGTTCCTGTGTCTGTCCCTTAGGGGACATGTCACGCGTTGTTCCTTTAAGTCCTTGTAGCTTGCTACGACTTGGGTTCATACGTTGATGACCGACAAGTTCGTTGCTGGGTCATGAATGCCTGTCTGTGTAATTTAGTGCCACTTTTGGTTTATAACTGGTCATGTCGGCCCGGATTCTCTGTCATATGGATGCTAGCGACACTATCATATACGTGAGCCAAAATGCGCAAACGGTCCCGGGCCAGGTAAGGTGGCACCCGTGGGGATACCGTGCGTGAGGCCGCAAAGTGATATGGTGTGCTACATGCTAGACCGGTGTGACTTAGGATCGGGGTCCCGACACTCCAGCTCCGTTCACTCCGGTGAGGGCTCCTCCGCCGCCGTGAGCTTGAACGTAGTACCCTGGCATCCACCTAGTCCTAACCCCCAGCCCAATTTCTCTCTAGAAACCTTCTCCGACGAGGTCCACGAACACCCGAGCCGCCGTCCGCCGGACTTAAGCTCACCGTCGACGTGGGACTCGCCGGCACCCAACTCCACCACCGTTCGACGCGGAAGATCACTGTGAAGCTATAGGTACCACTCCCCTCCCCTATCCTGCCGTGGATCGACGCTGGCGACCACCGCAGCATCATCGCCGGCGCGGCTCTGTTTAGTTTTTCAAACCTGACATGTGGGGTCCCTCTGTCAGTCTCTCACATCTCCCCTCGAACCGTTTTCTGCTGGTGTATTTACGCAAAGTGCGTTTTCCCTCTGCGGGTGACGTACTGCGTACCGGTTCATTTTGTCCTTTTTTGTTCTAGCTCCTGGATCTTTTCTGTTTCATTACAGATAGGTCCCTAGACAGAAACCTTAATATCTTTTAAACTAAAAGTGATTTTGAGTTGATTCTTTTTCTGTCCATCTTGGTTTTCTGTCTAGTTTTTTGTCATATTTATGTGGAAATAATTTGAGCAACTTTATTTGCACACGCGGTATTTATGTTCGTATGTATTTGTTTGAATACATAGATGCCGGAGGCCGTGACGGAGACGCGAATCACGCCGAGTTAGGCTCCAACTTTTCAGAACCAGGCAAGCATGTTTGAACTCTTGATATGATGAGTGTATTTCATGTTTGCACGAGTAGCTCGTTCATAGGCATGATTATATGAGCATATGTGTATGGAATATTTCATGCAAGTGATGCTTAGGGTGAGTCCCGAAGGAGAATGTTGAACCACCTCGATCATATGGTGATATGATGGGGTGGAATACTGGTATTGTTGGAGCATGCCAGTAGTTGGTCAACTCAGTATCGACGGAGATCATGTCACGATTCCGTTCGACTCTTTTTCAGTACTATCATAGGCCGTCCGTTGGGATTACGATCTAGTCGGTTGTAAGCCACTTTCCGAGTACACACCAAGTAGAGGGGCCGGGATGAGGGTTCCATGGCCCTGGATTAAAGCTCGTCATCCGGTCAGGGGGCATGGGTGTTTACGGTTGGGACCGAGAGGGGGGCACCCCTTAGAGCGCGCATATATAAATTTGATCCCATGCTATTCGAGGTTGTAGCCTCCCCGTCTTAAAGTTCTCCGTGAATGTCGTCGCGGGTGATTCCGGACGACAGGATGTTAAATGGGTGTGTACTGGTAAGTTGGATTTCTACTAAAGCACCGTAGACGGGGCTAGCCCACGTGGCTAGTAAGACCTGTTGGCTATGAGTTATTAGTACAAGCTCTGCAGAGTTAAAATTCCTTCAGTAGCCATGTTTATAGCCTAGGATCTATATTCATGTCAACCCGGTGACCGTCTCTAGTATATTCATGTGAGTAGCCAAAACAGTGTTGTCATCAGGTTCATTTGGTAAATGAACTCACCACCATCCCTGTATTGATTTTTATTTTCCGAAGTATTTCATCATTATATCATGTTATTTATAAGCCCTTTATGTGATGTCGCTTAGACGTCCGACTGTGGCATTCTTGTTATTTATTTTGTTATAAGCCCTTTATGTGATGTCGCTCAGACGTCCGACTGTGGCATTCTTTTTATTTATAAGCCCTTTATGTGATGTCGCTCAGACGTCCGACTGTGGCATTCTTGTTATTCATTTTTGCTATAAGCCCTTCATGTGATGTCGCTCAGACGTCCGACTGTGGCATTCTTTTTATTTAAAAGACCTTTATGTGATGTCGCTCAGACGTCTGACTGTGGCATTCTTTTTATTAATAAGCCCTTTATGTGATGTCGCTCAGACGTCCGACTGTGGCATTATTTCCTTTTATAAGCCGTTTATGTGGTGTCGCTCAGACGCCCGACTGTGGCCTGTTATCATTTATTATTTTCCTACGAGGCGTCACCCAGACCCTCGTTTGGTCCTGTTATTTCTATCGTTTGGATTTCGGGAGGATTACCGCCCGACTTCCAGTCTTTACTTTCAGTGCATTCATATTTGTTTCGGTTGCATTTTTGCCGGAATACTTATATGCATTCATGTTGGTATTTGTTATATCTTAAGTCCGAACTGTCTTGCGAGTACATTCAAAGTACTCACCTGGCTTGTTAATTTTGCCAGATGTGGACGAAGGCGATCTCATGTATGAAGAGTTCGATAGCGAGTCCGACGCTTAGAGGAGTCCCAGTCAGTCCCTTGCGATCCTGGAGTTAATCACTGTTTTATAACCGCTTCCGCCTACCACCAAATAAATTCATCGGGTCTCACTCCGACACTCGATGAACTGTAAAATATTGGAGTCACACCACCCACCTCGCTGTGACATATTCCACCGCCTTTTATTACGAGTCAGTAGTATGCCACCCTGCCTTGTGCCATATCCGCCTCTATGTAATATATTGGCGCGCTTGTAATAAAATCTGTTGAGCCATCCCTAGCTCAACCTTGTATAATATTCAGTGTACTGGAAATTCTGTATCAAGGAATTGTCTGCCATCAGGAATATTATTCCTCGCCGGTTTAATAAAGCGACCGGTCTTCCGGTAATTATTTTACTGAAGGACCGGTGGCGACAACCTTGGTATCAGAGCCAGGCTGAATGTAGGAAGCCGCTAGGTGCGCTTGCTAATCGGTTATTAGCGAAGAATCTGCTTTTTAGCATTTTTCCATCTGTAGCAATTTTCTGTTGGTCAGCATAAATTTATGGCCTGACTATTCGGAATTTTTGTCTACTTTTGTAGATGGCCAGCAACGACTGTGATGTACAGGTGTTCGCCAACATTCCTGAGGGGTTTGTAAAGCTCCTCATCGCCATCACCAAAGTCGCAATCGGGCCATCCACACGTCCCGAATTTACACTCTACTGTCACAAGCTCAACGACAACGTGTCCATGCATCAGGCTGTGGTACACTTCAAAGGTGGGCGTTCTGAAGCACGCCGCCTTCGATTTGTGGGCAGAGCCATGCCTACGGAGAGGCATGCTATGCAGATGGCTGCCCGTGAGGCGATAGCTCGTCTCCGGGACATTCTGCCTTCGATGAAGACTCGTCGCTTCCGTTACCTCCCATGCCACGTACCTTATTCGTGCCTCTATGCATTTGCATGTGCAAATGGGGAGTGTGACAAAGCCATTGAATCAATGGTTGAATACCTCAAGGCACTTGAGGCAGCCTTTGATAATCTGTTGGACGACCTGGTGGCCGCCCGTATGGAGATGGTCCAGAGTGGCTCCGCCAACAGGAGGGAGCTGCTCCATACCGCACCACCAATGACATTTGTCTCATCCGCCGCCTCCTATACACCTTCCATCATGGCCACCGCTCGCCGTCTGCCTACCACTGGGGAGTTTGACCAAGTCATTGCTCCTACTCCAGTCAGAGCTGCACCGCCTGCTACACCTGCTTCGACACCTCGTACTCATACTCCACGCCTGGAGCCCATCAGTGAGGAGGAAGTTGAGTCTCCAGCACCACTGGCACTAGTAGAAAACAGGGCATTGGTCCAGCCCATTAGCCCCTGTTCAATCTAGAACCGGGACCAATGGGGGTACTGGACCCGGTTCGTTAGCACAGGGGGCCGGCCGGGCCACGTGGGCCATTGGTCCCGGTTCGTCTGGACCTATTGGTCCCGGATGGAGCTAAAAACCGGGACCAATGGCTCTTGCTCCTGGCCCACCACTATTGGTCCCGGTTTGTTTTTTGAACCGGGACCAAAGGCACCCCTTTAGGCCCGGTTTGTAGCACCAACCGGGACCAGTGAGTTGCCTATATAAACCCCCTCACTCAAGAGCAGAGCTCACTGCTCTGTTTTTTTTTCTGGCCGAGGGGGAGAGGGGTTAGTGGTGCTCTAGCTCACCTCCAATGCACACAACGTGTTCGGTGGAATGCCCGAGCCACACTAGTTAAGCTTTTCTCCTCTCGAAGCTCTATTTTCTCCGAGATTTGTCTAGGTTTAGCGGTCCGTCACATCCCGTCCCCGTCTTCGCCGCCGTCGATCGCCCCCGCCGATCTCGTCACCGGCACCACCGTGGTGAGCCTCTTGTTATGTCCATGCTTTTCTTACTTTTATTATTGCTTTAGATAGATATTTGTCTAATTTTCTTACGTTTATTATTGCTTGTTATTATATAGTGCGATGGTTTTGATATCCGCCCACGTGGGCCCTCGTCCGGTCTACGATTCGGATGTGGTATATTATCTTTAATTTATAACTATTTGTTTTAGTGCTTATGATAGTTATGCCGACCAACCTGACATGCATAGATGTTTTATTATGTCTAGGAGGTAGTTGAACCGCAAATTCCAACCGACCCTCTTGTGGAGAGGTTAAATTTAGTTGAAGAGGAAAACATTTCGTTAAAGAAAAAATTGGAAAAAAAATGGAGGAGGAGAAGATGGAATTGGAGTTGCATGTTGCGGAAGTTATCGATGATCACAAGATCAAGATGGACCCTATTGTCGAGAGGTTAAATTTAGTTGAAGAAGAAAACAAATTCTTGAAGGAAAAAATAAAAAAAATTGTGGACGAGAAGATGATATTGGAGTTGCATGTTGCGGATGTCGTCGATGATCACAAGATCAAGATGGATGCAATGCGGTTGAAGATTAAAAAGATTAGAAAATATGCCATTAATACCGAGGCTTGGTATCATTATGCCGTTGGATCAATTGTTACCTTGGTTGCGATTATGATAGCATTTGTTTTCGCGTTGAAATGTTTTACATAGTTTCGATGTGTATGGATAGCTATATGTTGTTAGATGAGAACTATATATGTATGTACTTTGGTTTTAATGTGATGATGAACTTTTATCCATTTGGTCACTTAATTATCTATTTATGATGTTCTGTAATGGTTTTTGACACACTTAATTATATATAAATGCACGCAGATGAACCGCCAATGGATGTACGGTGACAGACACACCTCCGAGTACATTAAGGGCGTGCGTGAGTTTCTAAATGCGGCAGAGGCAAACAAGCAGAATGGTTTTATGTGTTGTCCATGCACTAAATGTGTGAATACGATGTCTTACTCTAACCGAAAAATCCTTCACTCCCACCTGCTTTACAAGGGTTTCATGCCACACTATAATGTTTGGACGAGGCACGGAGAAATAGGGGTTATGATGGAAGACGGCGAAGAAGAAGAGTACGATGACAAGTATGTGCCCCCTGAATACGGTGATGCTGCAATGGGGGGAGCTGGTGAAGATCAAGAGGAACCAGACGATGTGCCCAATGATGCTGCAACGGGTGAAGCTGCTGAAGATCAAGAGGAACCAAATGATGATCTTCGCCGGGTCATTGCCGATGCAAGGACACAATGCGAAAGTCAAAAGGAGAAGCTGAAGTTCGATCGCATGTTAGAGGATCACAAAAAAGGGTTGTACCCCAATTGCGAAGATGGCAACACAAAGCTCGGTACCGTACTGGAATTGCTGCAGTGGAAGGCAGAGAATGCTGTGGCTGACAAAGGATTTGAGAAGCTACTGAAAATATTGAAGAAGAAGCTTCCGAAGGATAACGAATTGCCCGACAGTACATACGCAGCAAAGAAGGTCGTATGCCCTCTAGGATTGGAGGTGCAGAAGATACATGCATGCCCTAATGACTGCATCCTCTACCGCGGTGCATACAACGATCTGAACGCATGCCCGGTATGCGGTGCATTGCGGTATAAGATCAGACGAGATGACCTTGGTGATGTTGATGGCGAGCCCGCCAGGAAGAGGGTTCCTGCGAAGGTGATGTGGTATGCTCCTATAATACCACGGTTGAAACGTTTGTTTAGAAACAGAGAGCATCCCAAGTTGAAGCGATGGCACAGTGAGGACCGTAAGAAAGACGGGAAGTTGAGAGCACCCGCTGACGGGTCGCGATGGAGAAAAATCGAGAGAAAGTACTGGGAGGAGTTTGCAAAGGACGCAAGGAACGTATGGTTTGCTTTAAGCGCGGATGGCATTAATCCTTTCGGGGAGCAGAGCAGCAATCACAGCACCTGGCCCGTGACTCTATGTATGTATAACCTTCCTCCTTGGATGTGCATGAAGCGGAAGTTCATTATGATGCCAGTTCTCATCCAAGGCCCTAAGCAACCCGGCAACGACATTGATGTGTACCTAAGGCCATTAGTTGAAGAACTTTTACAGCTGTGGAATGGAAACGGTGTACGTGCGTGGGATGAGCACAAACAGGAGGAATTTGACCTAAAGGCGTTGCTGTTCGTGACCATCAACGATTGGCCCGCTCTCAGTAACCTTTCAGGACAGACAAACAAAGGATACCACGCATGCACGCACTGTTTAGATGACACTGAAAGTATATACCTGGACAAGTGCAGGAAGAATGTGTACCTGGGCCATCGTCGATTTCTTCCGACCAACCATCAATGTCGAAAGAAAGGCAAGCATTTCAAAGGCGAGGCAGATCACCGGAAGAAGCCCGCCATGCGTACCGGTGATCACGTACTTGCTATGGTCAATGATTTACACGTAATCTTCGGAAAGGGCCCCGGCGCACTAGCTGCTCCAAATGACGATGAGGGACACGCACCCATGTGGAAGAAGAAATCTATATTTTGGGACCTACCCTACTGGAAAGACCTAGAGGTCCGCTCTTCATTCGACGTGATGCACGTGACGAAGAACCTTTGCGTGAACCTGCTAGGCTTCTTGGGCGTGTATGGAAAGACAAAAGATACAGCTGAGGCACGGGAGGACCTGCAACGTTTGCACGAAAAAGACGGCATCCCTCCGAAGCAGTATGAAGGTCCTGCCAGCTATGCTCTTACGAAAGAAGAGAAAGAAATCTTCTTTGAATGCCTTCTCAGTATGAAGGTCCCGACTGGCTTCTCGTCGAATATAAAGGGAATAATAAATATGGCAGAGAAAAAGTTCCAGAACCTAAAGTCTCATGACTGCCATGTGATTATGACGCAACTGCTTCCGGTTGCATTGAGGGGGCTTCTACCGGAAAACGTCCGATTAGCCATTGTGAAACTATGTGCATTCCTCAATGCAATCTCTCAGAAGGTGATCGATCCAGAAATCGTACCAAGGCTAAGGAGTGATGTGGCGCAATGTCTTGTCAGTTTCGAGCTTGTGTTCCCACCATCCTTCTTCAATATCATGACACACGTCCTAGTTCATCTAGTCGACTAGATTGTCATTCTGGGGCCCGTATTTCTACACAATATGTTCCCCTTTGAGAGGTTCATGGGAGTCCTCAAGAAATATGTCCGTAACCGCGCAAGGCCAGAAGGAAGCATCTCCATGGGCCATCAAACAGAGGATGTCATCGGGTTTTGTGTTGACTTCATTCCTGGCCTTAATAAGATAGGTCTCCCTAAATCGCGGTACGAGGGGAGACTGACTGGAAAAGGCACGCTTGGAAGGGACTCAATAATATGCAGGGACGGTTATTCTTGGTCTCAAGCACACTACACAGTTCTACAGAACTCTACATTGGTGACCCCGTATGTCGATGAACACAAGAACAGTCTGCGCTCCAAACACCCGGAGAAGTGCGACGACTGGATTACACGTGAACACATCAGGACTTTCAGCAGTTGGTTGGAAACACGTCTTAGAGGTGACAACACTGTTTGTGATGAGTTGTACTTGTTGTCCAGGGGACCATCTTCGACTGTATTGATTTATAAAGGATACGAGATAAATGGGAATACATTTTACACGATTGTCCAAGATCAAAAGAGCACCAACCAAAACAGCGGTGTCCGCTTTGATGCAACAACCGAGAGGGGAAAGGACACATATTATGGTTACATAGTGGACATATGGGAACTTGACTACGGACATGATTTTAAGGTCCCTTTGTTTAAGTGTAAATGGGTCAATCTGTCAGGAGGCGGGGTACAGGTAGACCCACAGTACGGAATGACAACAGTGGATCTGAAAAATCTTGGATACACTGACGAACCGTTCGTCCTAGCCAATGATGTGGCACAGGTTATCTATGTGAAGGACATGTCTACCAGACCGAGAAAAAGAAAAGATAAGGAAGCGAATACATCATACGATGAGCCAAAGCGCCACATAGTTCTTTCAGGAAAAAGGGACATCCTGGGAGTGGAGGGCAAGACAGACATGTCTGAAGATTATGAAAAGTTTCATGAAATTCCTCCCTTCAAAGTCAAGACTGACCCAAGCATCCTGATAAACGATGAAGATTATCCATGGTTACGGCGCAATAAGCAAATGACACAAGCGAAGAAAAAGTGAAGAGTTTTTTCCGCAACTATTATGATGATACCATGCCATCTTTGTAACAAACGAGTATGATATCATTGTCAGTTTGTACTATTCAAATTTCAATACTACTTGCACTAACAGAGAAAGTTTTTAATTGGTTTTACCAGAAAGAATTAAAAAAATAAAGCAAATAACAAAAGAAAATAAATAATGCAGAAAACAAAACAAAAAAACTTGAAAAATAAATAGCAACAATAAGTATTTTGTTGTAAGTATAAACAAAATAAAATAAATAAAGCAACAAAGAAAATAAATAAAGAAAGTAAAATAAATAAAGCAACTCTAAATACAGCAAAAAACAACTTAGAAATAAACAAAGAAAATAAAATAAATAAAGCAACTCTAAATACAGCTAAAAACAACTTAGAAATAAATAGCAACAATAAGTATTTTGTTGTAAGTATAAACAAAATAAAATAAATAAAGCAACAAAGAAAATAAATAAAGGAAGTAAAATAAATAAAGCAACTCTAAATACAGCAAAAAACAACTTAGAAATAAACAAAGAAAATAAAATAAATAAAGCAACTCTAAATACAGCAAAAAACAACTTAGAAATAAATAAAGCAAAAAAGGAAAAAAAATTGGGCGCTGCCCAGTGAGCCTGCAAGGCCTATAGCACAGGATCCACCTGTAATATAAGGCCCAGCAAGCTCACAGGGCAGCGCGCAGAGTTAGGCCCAGAAGCCTGCATTTGAGAGGAGCTCGAGAGGGTGGGAGTAGCAGCCCTTATAAACCACTCTCGACCTCCCTCAGCTAGCGAGGTGGGACTAAACATCCCACCGCACCCGCGCCAGCACAGGGCCTTTGATCCCGGTTGGTGGCACCAACCGGGACTAAAGGGTGGCATTAGTCCCGGTTGGTGGCTGAAACCGGGACTAATGCCCCTCCTATATAACCAACACTTGCGAAAATTTGGGCAGTTTTCATCTTCCCTGCCCCGACGCCACCCTCTGCTCCTTCCCCGCCCCCGTCGCCGTCGCCGTCGCCCCGTCGCCATCGCCGTCGCCCCCGTCGCCCCGTCGCCGTCGCCGTCGCCCCCGACGCCGCCTCGTCACCCCGCCCCGCGCCGTCGCCCCGCCCCGCGCCGTCGCCGCGCCCCGGCCGGCCCGTCGCCGTGCGCCGCCGCGCGCCCCGCCCCGCCGTCGTCGCGCCGCCGCACCCCGACGCCGCCTCGTCGCCGCCCCGCCCCGCCGCCGTCGCGCCGCCCAGCCCTGCCGATGTGAGAGGGCTCCCTTTTTTATGTTTAATATATATTGCTGTATATATATATATAGTTACTGTGTATATATGTATATATGTGTATATTTTTTTTATGTTTATATAAATTGCAGTATATATAGTTGTTGTATATATAGTTGCTGTATTTATATGTATGTGTATATCTTTTTTTTTCTTAGGAATTTGCTAAATATATATGTTAAATATATATTTATGTGTATATAAATATATTTTTTCTTAGGAAGTTGCTGTGTCCGAGAAGTCGGGGGGGTCGAGAGGTTTCCTAGCTAGTGTCAAAGTATTGAAGAATTCCATGACTTCATCATTTGCCAGAAGTAACCGGGGCATGTTGGTACAAAGTTATGCAAAGATGTTCTGGAACGTAGTTCCTGATAGGATAATCCGTCTTTTGTTACGGATTATCTTATCTGGGACTTCGTTCCAAAACAACTTTGGAGAGCTTCGTACCATCATGCTATTGTTACTTTCGCCTAATGATGAAGTATTGGTTTGTTGAATCCTTTGACACTAGACAAAATGTGACATGAGGGGGTCTAGGGTTCTGGATCGCCGAGAAGT
>LR738711.1:138192546-138322571 GCA_902687465.1 Secale cereale | reverse complement strand
TTTTTATTTATAAGCCCTTTATGTGATGTCGCTCAGACGTCCGACTATGGCATTATTTCCTTTTATAAGCCCTTTTATATGATGTCGCTCAGACGTCCGACTGTGGCATTCTTTTTATTTATATGCCCTTTATGTGATGTCCCTCAAAAGTCCGACTGTGGCATTCCTTTTATTTATAAGCCCTTTATGTGATGTCGCTTGATACGTCCAAAATGCATCACTATTTTATATCGTAATTCATCCTTATTCATTGATATATTTCACATTACGATGATGTTCTTATGTTGTTTTGGCCTATTTTACACAGTTTGCAACTTTCCGGTGCCGAAGCAGCAGACGCGGGATTCAGCGGTAAAAAGTGGACGCTGAGTTGCTGAAGAAGAATACCTCCAAATTACCTGAAAATCGAAGGAGGGTATTTTCCAGAAGGATCACGAAGATACGCAAAAGAGCAACCAGAGGGGGGCCACAGGGTGCCCAGGCGGCCACCTGGCGCAGCCCCCACCCTGGCCGCGCCGGGAGGGCTCCTGGAGCCCCTGGCCCACTCCAGGTTTCCCCCTTTGGCCTATATACTCCTCGTCATCCAGAAACCCTAAAAAGAGGAGTTTTGACGGAGTTCCGCCACCGCTCCGTGGCGGAAACCTACACAGAAGAAAAAGCCATCTCCGGCGGGCAGATTCCGCCGGGGAGATCACCTTCCGAAGGGGAGATCACCGCCATCGTCATCACCATCGTCATCACCATCGTCACGGGCATCATCGAGATCATCATCAACATAATCCCCAACATCAGCACCATCTCCATCTTCATCCAATCTCATCTCAAAATTGCAACTTGTGTTGTAATCCGTAGTACCTATCCTCTCTACCCTATCGGTGTTGATTACTACTTTGTGGTGAATGCTATTAAGTTTTGTTGGAAAAATATGATTATATCCAGATTTTTTATCACCCATCTATCTCCACTGATCATGATCTCTTTTATGTCTTGTGAGTAGTTACTTTAGTTCTTGAGGACATGGGAGAAGTCTTGTTGTTAGTAGTCATATGATGTTGAAGTAATATGTGTTGTTTGATATGTAAGTTGTGTTGTTATTTTCCTAGTGGTGTTGTGTGAGTCGAACACTCAACACTTCGCCTTATTAAGGACCTAGGGGAATACATTGTGTACAAAGAATGCTTACGGTGGGTTGCCGGAGTGACAGAAACCTGAACCCCAGTTCGCACGCTTTTGCACAAGGGAACAATGGATCATCGATCGTATTGCTATGGTTAGGCTATTGCCTTAAATACTATCTTGTATTTGCGGATGCTTGCAAGGTGTTTAATCATAAGAGTGCACTCATCTTAGTCTAGAGAGTGTACTAGCATAGATCCACCTACTCAACACTTATCAACACATCACATAGTACCGATACGGAATATGGCGAAAGCACATGACTACCTCTCCCGTGTGTCCTCAAGAACACTTTAGCCTTTATAAGTTCAGTTGCTAGGCCTCTCCTTCGCTCAGAAAGGATTGGGCCACTTGTTACTCTCCAGTTTCTTTTACTTTGCTCGCTTTTACTTTCCTATTGCTTACATCAAGAAAACCCCTAAAAGGATATCTTTCAGTGCTTGCAGTTATTCCTTGCTCAGAATCACTTGTCAATACCTTCTGCTCCTTGTTGGGTTCGACACTCTTACTTATCGAAAACGCTGCAATAGACCCCTTACGGTTGTGGGTCATCAAGTACCGTTTTCTGGCGCCGTTGCCGGGGAGTGTAGCGCTATTGGTAAGTGAAGCTGGTAAGGAAGTTTTTATATTTCTGTTTTTATTTTGCTGTTGCTGCTCTTTGTTCTTATGGACAACCTTGCTATTGGATCGTTGCTTGTGGGAAGACGCCCCACCCCTGTGGTGGTTGCTCCTCCCCCTACTGAAATTGTGCCCAATAAAATACCAGCTGGTATTATCGACTATGTTTTGGCTAATCGTTATGCAGGAGACAAACATCCCGGTGAACACTTGCTTTATCTGTCACAACTATGTTCATTATTTAAGCTTGCAGGTGTATCAATGGAGTTTCTCATGAGGAAATTGTTCTCCGTATCGCTTATAGATAAAGCTTCAGATTGGTATAAGCTTCTCGATAACTCACACTTGGTTGATTGGCAAGAGCTTATGTCTCTCTTTTATACCAAGTTTTATCCTCTTCATGAAATTCATCGAGACAAAAACTATATCTATAACTTTAGGTCTCATGACGGAGAAAGCATTGCTCAAGCTTGGGGGAGATTGAAGTCCCTAATGCTCAAATGTCCTATTCATGAGCTCCCCAAGAAAATTATACTTACAAATTTTTATGCCAGGCTTTCTCGTCAGGATAAGGAGATGCTGGATGCCTCCTCTAGTGGGGTATTTCAGACAAAGAGCGTTGAAGAAAGGTGGGATCTCCTTGAAAGGATCCAGAGGAATACCGAAGATTGGGAAATCGATAAAGTTATTGAACCCGCTATAAATTATGAGCATGATTATATTGAGAGCTATGTGAAAACTGATTACTTCAATACCTTTTGCTCTAAGATTGGTCTTGATTCCCATCTACTGATTGATTTTTGTAAGGATTTTGCCTCTCACGTTGATTCTTTTAAAAAGAAGAGAGATCAGCATCATGAACCTTTCAAAGAGTTACCAGCTGATATTCATGTTGCTGACCCTATTTTGCCTGCAGTTATATATGAAAAGCCTCCTTTTCCCGCAAGGATAAGGGAGCACTCTCTTGTGACATGCATAATAAATAAAAGTGAGAGAAGAATTGATGAGCCTGAAGACCATATCAAGGTCGATCCTCAAGTTTCATTGGTTAAAGACCTTGTTACTAATGATGTTATGGATTCCAATGTAAATTTTTGTGCTGTTTCCACTAACCTTGTCACAACCAAGAATAAAGGCCCAATTTCAGGTACTCCAGTAGTATCTGTTAAAATAGGAGATCACAATTATTATGAGCTATGCGATTTGGGATCGAGTGCTAGTGCTATCCCCTATTCACTTTATCAAGAGATCATCGGTGAGATTTCACCTTGTGAACTTGAAGAAGTTGATGTTAACATTCATCTTGCAAACAGAGCAACTATATCTCCTATCAGAATTGTGAGAGACGTTGAAGTCCTATGTGGAAAGGTAAAATACCCTACCGACTTTCTAGTACTTGGTTCAGTGAGGGACAATTTTTGTCCTATTATTTTTGGTAGACCTTTTCTCAGAACTTGTGGAGCTATAATAGATTGCAAGAAAGGTAAAGTTTCTGTTGAATTCAATGGTGAGCCATATGAATTTAACTTTTCTAAGTTCTCTAAGCAGCCTCGTGGTACCGATTTACCTAGTGATGATAAAATTATTGAAAGTATTGCTTCTATTGCTATTTCCCCTAATGATCCTTTGCAGCAATATATGGAGGACCACGAGAATGATTTGCATATGCAGGAAAGAAATGAACTAGATGAAATATTCTTGAGACAACCTGCTATCCTGAAGCACAACCTTCCGGTTGAACCTTTGGGAATTTGATCAAAACCAAAAGAAGACCCGGTGTTCGATCTTAAACCTCTTCCCGATACGCTCAAGTATGCTTATTTAGATGAAAAGAAAGTATATCCTGTTATTATCAACTCTAACATTTCAGGATATGAAGAAGAGCGACTATTGGAAGTACTTCGTAAACACCGAGGTGCAATTGGCTATACCCTTGATGACCTTAAGGGGATTACTCCATCTATCTGTCAACATACTATCAACCTTGAGCCCGATGCTAAACCAGTTGTTGATCATCAACGACGGTTGAACCCAAAGATGATGGATGTTGTAAGAACTGAGATTCTCAAGCTTCTAGCCGCAGGTATTATCTACCCTATAGATGATAGTAAGTGGGTAAGCCCGGTACATTGGGTTCCTAAGAAAGGAGGTACAACTGTGGTTCCTAATGATAAGAATGAACTAATACCTCAGAGAATTATTATTGGATATAGAATGTGTATTGATTACAGGAAGCTGAACAAGGCAACCAGGAAGGATCACTACCCGTTGTCGTTCATCGACCAAATGCTTGAAAGGTTATCCAAAAATACCCACTTTTGTTACCTCGATGGTTATTCTGGCTTCTCTCAAATTCATGTTAACACTGTTGATCAAGAGAAGACCACTTTTACTTGTCCCTTTGGTACTTATGCTTACAGGCGTATGCCTTTTGGTTTATGTAATGCCCCTGCTACTTTTCAAAGGTGTATGTCTGCTATCTTTCATGGTTTCTGTGAGGAGATTGTGGAAGTCTTCATGGACGATTTCTCCATCTATGGAACTTCCTTTGACCATTGTCTCCACAACCTTAATAAGGTTTTGCAGAGATGTGAGGAGACAAATCTGGTACTCAACTGGGAGAAGTGCCACTTCATGGTTAACGAAGGAATTGTTCTTGGCCACAAGATTTCCGAAAGGGGAATTGAGGTGGACAAGGCCAAGATCGAAGCAATTGAGAGGATGCCCTATCCAAGGGACATCAAAGGTATTCGCAGTTTTCTCAGTCATGCTGGTTTCTATAGAAGATTTATTAAAGACTTTTCTAAGACTTCGAGACCCCTCACTAATCTTATCCAGAAGGACGTTCCTTTTGTATTTGATGAAGATTGTAAGGAGGCTTTTGAAGTTCTTAAGGAAGCTTTAATAACCACTCCTATAGTACAACCACCTGACTGGAATTTACCTTTTGAGATTATGCGTGATGCTAGTGATTTTGCTGTTGGAGCTGTTTTAGGATAAAGGGTTGATAAGAAGTTGAATGTTATACATTATGCTAGTAAAACTCTTGATAGTGCTCAAAAGAATTATGCTACTACTGAGAAGGAATTCTTAGCTGTAGTGTTTGCTTGTGATAAGTTTAGGCAGTACATTGTTGATTCCAAAGTTATTATTCATACTGACCATGCTGCCATTAAGTACCTTATGACAAAGAAGGGTGCCAAGCCAAGACTAATCAGATGGGTACTCCTTCTTCAAGAGTTTGATTTGCAGATTGTTGATAGGAAAGGAGAAGACAATCCGGTGGCGGACAATCTTTCAAGGATGGAAGATATACCGCATGATCCCATCCCAGTCAACGACAGTTTTCCCGACGAGCAACTCGCCGTTGTAAAAGTACAATCTCTTTTCGATCCTTGGTTTGCAGATTATGCTAATTTTATCGTTGCGAAGTATTTGCCTCCAGGTTTAACATTTCAGCAAAGGAAGAAGTTCTTTCATGATTTGAGGCACTACTTTTGGGATGACCCACATCTTTTCAAAGAAGGTCCAGACGGGATCGTGAGAAGATACATACCGGAACATGAGCAGAAGGACATTCTCAGACAGTGTCATGATAGTCCCTATGGAGGACATCATGCCGGTGAGAGGACCGCACATAAGGTTCTTCAATCAGGTTTTTATTGGCCTACTCTCTTTAAGGATGCTAGAAATTATGTTTTAGCCTGTGATAAATGTCAGAGAGTTGGTAACATTAGTAGAAGGAATGAGATGCCTATGAATTACTCACTAGAGATTGAACCTTTTGATTGCTGGGGTTTTGATTTTATGGGTCCTTTTCCTTCTTCGCACAAGTACACTCACATTTTAGTAGCTGTTGATTATGTGACCAAGTGGGTTGAAGCAATCCCCACTGAAAGTGCTGATCACAAGACATCTTTGAAAATGCTCAAATATGTGATTTTCCCTAGGTTTGGTGTACCTAGGTATCTCATGACTGATGGAGGATCACACTTCGCCCATGGAGCTTTTAGAAAAGGTTTAGCCAAGTACGATGTCAATCATAGAATTGCTTCACCGTACCATCCTCAAACTAGTGGGCAAGTTGAGCTCACCAATAGAGAGATCAAGTTGATCTTGCAGAAGACAGTAAATAGAAATAGAAAGGACTGGTCAAATAAGTTAGGAGATGCTTTGTGGGCGTATAGAACTCCTTACAAAAACCCCATGGGCATGTCCCCGTATAAGATGGTTTATGGCAAGGCTTGCCATTTGCCATTAGAATTAGAGCACAAAGCTTTCTGGGATGTTAGAGAGCTTAATGCTGACCCAAAGTTAGCTGGTGAGAAGCGTCTCATGAACTTGACTTCTCTAGATGAGTGTAGAAGTGAAGCTTACGAGAGCGCTAAAATGTTCAAGGAAAAGGTAAAGAAGTGGCATGATAAGAGGATTCTGAAACATGAATTTAATGTTGGTGATAAAGTTTTGTTTTTTAGATCCCATTTCAGGTTTTCTCTAGGAAAACTACTTTCCAGGTGGGAAGGGCCATTTCATATTGAAGAAGTCTATCGGTCTGGTGCAATCAAGATCAACAATTTTGAATGCACCAAACCTCAAGTTGTGAATGGGCAAAGACTTAAGCATTACATAGCAGGAGACCCTGCCAATGTTGATGTGAATATGATATACACCACAACTCACGAAGAACATGTTGCAGCCCTGTTTCAGACACCAGCAGAAGCAGAATAAGAAAAGGTATGTATTACGGTAAGGAAACATCGCGAACCGCCATAAAAGTTCCATATTATGATTTTTTGCAAAATTAGTAAAATTCTAAACCTAAGTGGAGCCGGAGACAAGCTCCAGGGGACCCAGGCGCCCCCATGGCGCGGCCTACCTCCTGGCCGCGCCAGGAGGCCGCCTGGGCACCCAGGAGTCCGTCTTCGACCCCACTTTAGCTTGTTACCTTCCTTTCTATGCATAAATTTTTGCTATATATTTGCCCGGATTGTTCCGGCAACGTATCTCGCGATTTCGTGTGTTTTCTTTTTGATCTGTTTCTGCCAGGGAATCTTTTAGCTGGACCTAGGTGCCATGGCTTCTCCAAGTTCCCCCAAGGACAAGTTCGTCGTCAACGTCATCAACCCTTACCTCGCTGAGGTGAGGAAGCACCCTCAGGTTGTTCGGATGGAGGACTGTGTCCTCCATCAAGAATATCTGAAGGGACCTATCAAGGAGGGGAGCATCCAGGCCAGGCTAGAAGAAGTGGAGCAAGAAGTCTTCAAGTACAAGAAGATGATCGAGCGTGGTGTTGAAGCTAACTCTGACATCATCAACGAGCTGAAGACCTACTTCCTGAAGGAGATGAAGGAGATGTTGAAAAGCATCGCCGCATCTGAAGAAAGAATTGAAGAGCTCCAAGGGCAAATTTATGATCTACATCACCAGAACTGTGAGTATGAACTAAGGTTTATGCGCATGGGTATGGGTGCTGCATGCAGGATTCAGGAGACAAACTTCTCATATGAGACTGGAGAACCCCTTCCATGGAAGCGCTTCGCCGAGGACTACGTGAGCAACGTCAACAAGAATGAGGAGAGAAATCTCCTTGGGTAATGGCATCCCCTTGGCTTGTTCCAAGCTTGGGGGAGTGCTCGGTGTCGGGGCCGGATTTCGGGAACACAATATTCCAGAAATTAATCCCCTAGTGTCATCACCAGCCCAGGATTACTGTTACTGGTGGACACATCCTTGTTACAGATTACCAAGCATTTACAAGGATTTGATACAAGACCATAAAGGTCTACTGATATAACAATGACTCCGGTGGTGGATGAAGGAATTGGCTTATGGAACTCCATATCGATGGGGCTCCATTCCAACAGGAACAGCTGACCCGGATAACTCCTATCCTGCGTGGCTGCACTCCTAGGCTTCGCGCGGACGTCGCTGGGTTCTTCTCGTAGAACTTCTAACCTGGCCAAGTAAATAGCCAGGGACAAGCCTGTGAGTACGTTTGAATGTACTCGCAAACATCATGGACAAATGATATAACAAATGCTGCAAACAAATATATGGTCATGATGAACTAAAATATATGCATATGCTCATGATGGACTTATATTAAGTGCATGCTGACAGGAATTAAAACATGGCATGATGAATAATATTTAGTGCAGAAAATAAATATTAGCATCAATAACTTATAAAAGAAATGCCGATCGGGTGTCAAGTGACACCACGGTCGGTCTTGAAAAGAAATGCCAGTCGGGTGTCTAAAAGAGAAATCGGACGATACCATCCGAGAACTCAGGCGACGCCACGAAAGGACTTGAAAAGGAATGCCAATCGGGTGTCCACAAGAGTAGTGGCGAGATAAACCACCTGACACTCGAGGGACGCCACAGAAAGGACTTGAAAATAAAGGCGAGTGTCCGGGGTAGTCTAGCCAGCCCCTGAGACACTCTGGAAGGTAAAAACAAGAGAGACGGATTAGTCCACAATAATAATCATATCATCCATAATATTTATAACAACACCAGTAGCAGTAAAAATTATCCTGCATAATACATCATGCTCAAATTATTAAATATTTCCTCCGGAGACCGACTCTAAGACCGACACTTGACCAACCCAGACTGTAGTCCTTAACCGCGGACACGGCTATTCGAATAGGTTTCTAAACTCTGCAGAGGGTGTACTCATTACCCACAAGTATAGGATTTCTTTAGTCAGTATCATGACACTGACTAATTCCCATTATGGTCTTTGGGTTGAAAACACACCTAACCAGCACACACCAGCTTAACCTTTCTGCTGCCAGGAATCACCCAGAACAACAGTTAAGTAAAACTCTAAGTGGGAAGGCTACAACCTCCAATAGCATTGGATCACTATTCAAACGCACGGATTACAAGGGTACACTCCCTCTCGGCTACAACCGGAAACACCCATGCCCCCTTGACCCGATGACTGGATTTAGTCCAGGGCCCTGGAAATCCTCATCGTGGCCCTCTGTACGGTGTGTGCATGGAAAGGGGTTAACAACTTACTAAACCATACCTTACCCGAGGCAGGGACAAGTGGTAGCACGAAACAAGTATGGGGTTACCGGAACAAGACTCGATCTATGGTCGACTCAGGAGGCTTATGTTTCCTGCAGTAGTTAGCACAACAAAATTATTCTCTCAACCATATCATCAGGACAGGGGCACAACCCTTGTCTGCTTTCACATATATATCATGACACCACCGTGTCAAATATGGCCCGTGCCCACCGGCACGTCCAAAACAGGAGCACACACTCCTGGATTCTCATAACTTATGCATGTTGCAAATTTGAAGGGAATGCATGCACGAGAAAATATAATCATGACCATGCATGCATGCAATATTTCTATCCAAGTGCCAAACCTATTAAAAGCATCAAACATGCCCTAAATATTCTAGCATGCAATCATTCACCATATCAAGTGTTCAAAATGCTTGCCTTAGATATGAAAAGGTGCTGGTTACTATGCAAGGAATCATCTCCCCTCCAAATCCTATTTTCAAAAATATCTAAATTACCACACAATTCAAAAACAGCACTAAAAAGTATTTCAAAAAATATTTTTGTAATAAATACTAAAATAAACTAGAGGATATTTAAAGAATAACAGAAAAAGAATTAATTCATTTAGAGCACATTTGAATTAGTCATGGAATTACTAAGTTGGAAAACATGATTAAAAGCAATATTAAAATCATTAAACAGAAACTATGCATAGTAGAAATGTTCACTTAATTTAAATAAACAGAGCATGATTTTCGAAACCTACAGAAATTTGAAACATCGAAATAGGATCTGAACTGGTGGCTGAGGAATTATTTGAAGATTTGTTGAAAAGGAAGAGGGAAACGTCAGAGAAGCGCCCTGAGCGCTACTTAGCCGAGCGCGTCACTGGGCCGAGCCCAGCTGCTTCGGCAGTGTGGAACGCGTCGACGCCGAAGGCGTACTAGCGGAGTACGCCTCCACTTACGCCGAGCTGGCGCGGCCTGTGGTCACTGACAGTGGGCCCGCCTGGCCCACTGGTCAGGTTCGAGCAGGTCCACGCGCGCGTCTCCTCGTGGCAGAGCAGGGGCGGCGCTCCGGCGGAGCTCGCCGGCGAACGGCAGGGCCCCACGGCGAGCCGAGCTCACCGTTGAGTCCAGGAGACCGAGGCGGTCCCATGGGTACCCTCCTTGGTCGCCGGAGTGGGCGGTGTCGTCAACGGCGAGCGCACCCGAGAAGCTCCGGCGGAGGCGAGTTGGGCGTTTCGCCCATGGACCATCTCCGGTGAAACTGAGAGGGGGATTGGATGTTCGGGAGCTCCAGGAGGCCAGTGGTAGAAGAGTTGGTGGTGGGGAGGCCGTGGTTGGCTCGGAACCATCCGAGGAGACGGCGGCGGCAGTGGTCATCGGAGATGAAGAAGAAGGCCTTCTCCGGTTGTCTTGCTTGCTCGGGGAGGCTTGGGGTGGTTTTGCTGGAGGAGGGGGGAGGTGGAGATGAGGAGTCGGGTGCTCGGGGCCCCTTTTATAGGCGGGGAGAGACCATGCCGCGGCTTCCCGAACGCGGACACGGTGGCAACGCCATTACTGCACCGGCGAGGTCGTTGGGTGGCCGGTGAGGTTCGTTGAGGACGGTGGCCGGCCGAAGTTACTATGGGAGTGTGCTGGCGGCTCGGGAAGGTGCCAGGTAGTTTTGGACGGCGCCGTCCATGGCATACAGTGGCGACGGCCATTAATGTCAGACGCGGCCGGTGGCGAGGCCGGCGGGGTTTGGTGAGGACGGTGGTGGCTTGCAGTGATGGCGGGCGTCGTGTTTGGCTCGGGGGCGAGCCACGCGTCCAGAGCGTTGACGGTCGGTGCGACGTGGCGATGCGGGACTCGTCGGGCGGCGGCTCCGGTCGGCGTGGACGGTGGTGGCCGGCGCAAGCGGCCAAGGGAAGGTGTCGGGGAAGTAAATGGAGGTCGAGTTGATCCAGAGGAAGTCTCGGGCGAGCAGGGGAGGCAGTAGAGTGGCGACAGGAGCTTGATGCCAGCGGCTGCAATACGCGTGCTCTGGCCACGCTCTACGCACGCACGCCACTTGTTTGCTGAAATGTCAATGGCATCTACAGGCGTTCGAACATGTTGCAACTTAGCAGGATGGTGCTTTAGGGCATGAGAGAGATCGTGGACATGCTGGTTTGGCCAAAAGTGCAAGTCTCTAATGCAGTTAAGAGAGAGGCCAATTTCCTTCCATGCCCACAGGGTGTTTGATGAAATGATAGGGCTATGTAGGAAGTTGTGTTGGGTGTGAAAGTTGGCAGGATGGGGTCTCTTTAGATGATAGAGATGATGGTGAAGTTAGTTTGGGAAAAGGAAATACTTGCTAGTGCAAGTTGTACTGGAATTCAGTTCTGGACAGAATATTCAGAGGGGTGTTTGGTGGGTCTAAAAGATGCTAATGGATCTGATCTTCTGGAGTTAAGGGTTTGGTAGGAGGAACTAGAAGATGGCCAAGGCTCAGAATTTTTGGAGCAAGAAATAATAGGGTTGTAGTAGAAACCTAGAAGATGGACAGAACTGAAAAAGAGGATGGTTCACTCAAATTTTGCAAAACACCAAGTTGGGTTTTTGCACCAATGTGACATATAGGCATCACATGACCTCCCAGAATTATGGTGGAATTTTTAGAGAATTATTTAAAATAGAAGTAGTGCAACAGAAGCATTTAAAACACTGCAAAAGCTATTAAAAGAAATTTCTAAGGCAAAATTTTATTATGAAAATAATTTCTAATGTTATCAAACAAATAATGAAATGACCCAAGATACAGTCAGAGCCCACAAAAATATTTCCAATTTTTTTTTTCTATATGTAAAGAAGATTTTTGAAGGACAGGTATAGAAAAGGCAAAAAAAAAATTATTAAAGAACCTAATATAATTCAAAATTTTATTTCTAGCCAAATTTTTAATTCATGAAAAAGTAATTAAATTTTTGGGGTGTTACAAATTCTAACCCCCTTAAGAAAATCTCGTCCTCGAGATTTGTTAAGGCGGTAGAATTAAAAATCATACCACCCAAACAAAGCACTCAAATGCAAAAATGCAAACAGGGCAATACATTCATGACATACAATCAAAACAAACAAAGCACATCATGCAAACAAACACTACACGCTACACAAACGCACTCACGACCGTCTACGGTCCGAAAGCGGGCTCTACGGGGTCAAGCGGAAGGCTTCCCGGTGTTGGAACACATCCTTCTTATTCCGGAGAGAGTGGAGGAAGTGGACGGAGCAAACGAAGGACGTGTCCCTCCTGGGTTGGCAGAGGGGGTCCTCCAATGGCGATCCGGGAATTCAGAACAGCAAGGTAGTGGAGATACTCCAGTATTTGCTGGGTGAAACGCTCCTGGGCCATCACATATTGAATGAGATAGACCAGGGCTGGATCGCTCTCCGCACGTCCACAGCGGAACGTAGCTTCTGCTCCAAAAGCAGCGCGACTTGGAAAATAGCAGTATTCCCTTGCGTTGGCACAGGGCACCGCAAATCGAAGACGGGTGACTGCTTCATACGCAGCAGATTCGATGGCCATGCCTGGGGTTGGCATAGATCTCCCGATGAAAATCACATAGGGAGGGCCTTGGTTTAAATCTGCTGGTGGAATATGTACAGCTGCCCAGTATTTCGAGAGATCAGGAGTGATTCTCGATTTGAATATCTCATACAGGGGTGGATGGGTGGAGCCAAGAGTATTGCGGGTAAAATCCCACAATAACATAACAAAACTACCAGGTCTCGCATCGGGGGTCCTCAGATAAGCTCCGGGGTGAGACATGGATGGATGAATGATAAAGGCAGTGTTTGATGCTGATGGTTGCTGGTGTGGAAAAATGAGAGTGGCCTCTTATAGAGAGCCTGGGTCATGAAGCATGAAACGGTGCCGGTACGACTGAGACACCGACTCCGGCGCGGGGCTGTCTGAGTCAAAGTCTCAGGCCTCAATCCCCTAAAGAGAGGTGACATGTTACTGTGCGTGTCGGTTAGGGGTCACGTCTAGAATTTACTCTGCAACCACTCATCAAGCAATTCATGCCAGAAATACTATTAGCTGAAGACACGCAGGTGGTTTACAAACTCACTACGCCACACAACGGCTACTGCGGAACTAAAGGAAAAACCGAGCCACTAAGGCTTGATAACAATTCTGGTGGACTCAGTCCACCTGGTTGATATCTAGCCGGGCGCGTCTTGCGGATGCCGAGTCCTCTCCGGGTGCTTCCGCGTCAGAGCTGGCCGGAGTAGGATGGGGAGCTACAGGGCTGGAGTAGCGGTGGTGGCCTTCGCGGGGTGTCGAGGTCACCGTCCCATTGGAGTAGGCCTCCAAGAGACGACGGAGATTTCCGGGTGAGGCGAAAGCATTGCCCGGGTAGGTGACATGGTCAGAGCTTGGGGGCTCAACCGGCCTCCCAAGAAGCACTATCGGGGCGTCGGTGGCGGGTGCGACTTCACTCCTTGCTGGGGTCAGGAGAGCGAGCGTCCTGCGGGTCTCAATCAGGTCAAGAGTGACCTGATCAAATAGTGCCTCTTGCGCTCTCAGGTAGCGCACCAGATGCACCAGGGCAGGGTCCGACTCATGGTCCCCGTTGGCGACCTGGGTTGGGCTACCATAGCCTTCGCGACTAGGGTAGTAGTAGAATGAGCGGCAGTTAACCCTCGGTGACAGGTGCCGGAGTTGAACTATAGCCTCTCGGGCTGCAAGTTGGATGGATTGGGGCTCGTCGGAGGTTGTCCTCCCGGTGAATCGGTAGGGACGCTCCGATGTGGTGCCCCTCCCGTAGATGTGCACCGTGGCCCGGAAGTGATGGATGGAATTACTCGTGTCTCTTGGTACACGACATATTCCGGTGGCTCGTCGATGCTAAAAGCACGACGGGTGAGATTGGCGAGGACGGCTACGAAGCCTTCAAGCTCGACTGCGGTGGTCTCGTTGTGCACGATGGGGCCTGGCATCTTGGTGGTTTGATATCGAACTGGAGATGAGGTTGTGATATGCTGAGTTTGGGGTAAGGCTTCCTTTATAAGTCAGCCGAGTCTTCCATCGCACGCTTGTGGATGGGAAAGTTCAGGTGTTGGCATAGGCACACGGCTTATGGATAGACTGATAGGTTGGGCACCGGCTATTGAAAGATGTCGGTTGCCACTGTGGATGGAATAGACTTGACCGTGGACAGGAAAAGTTGTGGATGGTGTGGAAACCTAGGGATGGTGACCAGGCTAAGATAGGATTAGCCAATGGTCAGCCTGGCTCTGATACCAAGGCTGTCGGGGCCGGATTTCGGGAACACAATATTCCAGAAATTAATCCCCTAGTGTCATCACCAGCCCAGGATTACTGTTACTGGTGGACACATCCTTGTTACAGATTACCAAGCATTTACAAGGATTTGATACAAGACCATAAAGGTCTACTGATATAACAATGACTCCGGTGGTGGATGAAGGAATTGGCTTATGGAACTCCATATCGATGGGGCTCCATTCCAACAGGAACAGCTGACCCGGATAACTCCTATCCTGCGTGGCTGCACTCCTAGGCTTCGCACGGACGTCGCTGGGTTCTTCTCGTAGAACTTCTAACCTGGCCAAGTAAATAGCCAGGGACAAGCCTGTGAGTACGTTTGAATGTACTCGCAAACATCATGGACAAATGATATAACAAATGCTGCAAACAAATATATGGTCATGATGAACTAAAATATATGCATATGCTCATGATGGACTTATATTAAGTGCATGCTGACAGGAATTAAAACATGGCATGATGAATAATATTTAGTGCAGAAAATAAATATTAGCATCAATAAAATATAAAAGAAATGCCGATCGGGTGTCAAGTGACACCACGGTCGGTCTTGAAAAGAAATGCCAGTCGGGTGTCTAAAAGAGAAATCGGACGATACCATCCGAGAACTCAGGCGAAGCCACGAAAGGACTTGAAAAGGAATGCCAATCGGGTGTCCACAAGAGTAGTGGCGAGATAAACCGCCTGACACTCGAGGGACGCCACAGAAAGGACTTGAAAATAAAGGCGAGTGTCCGGGGTAGTCTAGCCAGCCCCTGAGACACTCTGGAAGGTAAAAACAAGAGAGACGGATTAGTCCACAATAATAATCATATCATCCATAATATTTATAACAACACCAGTAGCAGTAAAAATTATCCTGCATAATACATCATGCTCAAATTATTAAATATTTCCTCCGGAGACCGACTCTAAGACCGACACTTGACCAACCCAGACTGTAGTCCTTAACCGCGAACACGGCTATTCGAATAGGTTTCTAAACTCTGTAGAGGGTGTACTCTTTACCCACAAGTATAGGATTTCTTTAGTCAGTATCATGACACTGACTAATTCCCATTATGGTCTTTGGGTTGAAAACACACCTAACCAGCACACACCAGCTTAACCTTTCTGCTGCCAGGAATCACCCAGAACAACAGTTAAGTAAAACTCTAAGTGGGAAGGCTACAACCTCCAATAGCATGGGATCACTATTCAAACGCGCGGATTACAAGGGTACACTCCCTCTCGGCTACAACCGAAAACACCCATGCCCCCTTGACCCGATGACTGGATTTAGTCCAGGGCCCTGGAAATCCTCATCGTGGCCCTCTGTACGGTGTGTGCATGGAAAGGGGTTAACAACTTACTAAACCATACCTTACCCGAGGCAGGGACAAGTGGTAGCACGAAACAAGTATGGGGTTACCGGAACAAGACTCGATCTATGGTCGACTCAGGAGGCTTATGTTTCCTGCAGTAGTTAGCACAACAAAATTATTCTCTCAACCATATCATCAGGACAGGGCCACAACCCTTGTCTGCTTTCACATATATATCATGACACCACCGTGTCAAATATGGCCCGTGCCCACCGGCACGTCCAAAAAAGGAGCACACACTCCTGGATTCTCATAACTTATGCATGTTGCAAATTTGAAGGGAATGCATGCACGAGAAAATATAATCATGACCATGCATGCATGCAATATTTCTATCCAAGTGCCAAACCTATTAAAAGCATCAAACATGCCCTAAATATTCTAGCATGCAAACATTCACCATATCAAGTGTTCAAAATGCTTGCCTTAGATATGAAAAGGTGCTGGTTACTATGCAAGGAATCATCTCCCCTCCAAATCCTATTTTCAAAAATATCTAAATTACCACACAATTCAAAAACAGCACTAAAAAGTATTTCAAAAAATATTTTTGTAATAAATACTAAAATAAACTAGAGGATATTTAAAGAATAACAGAAAAAGAATTAATTCATTTAGAGCACATTTGAATTAGTCATGGAATTACTAAGTTGGAAAACATGATTAAAAGCAATATTAAAATCATTAAACAGAAACTATGCATAGTAGAAATGTTCACTTAATTTAAATAAACAGAGCATGATTTTCGAAACCTACAGAAATTTGAAACATCGAAATAGGATCTGAACTGGTGGCTGAGGAATTATTTGAAGATTTGTTGAAAAGGAAGAGGGAAAGGTCAGAGAAGCGCCCTGAGCGCTACTTAGCCGAGCGCGTCACTGGGCCGAGCCCAGCTGCTTCGGCAGTGTGGAACGCGTCGACGCCGAAGGCGTACTAGCGGAGTACGCCTCCACTTACGCCGAGCTGGCGCGGCCTGTGGTCACTGACAGTGGGCCCGCCTGGCCCACTGGTCAGGTTCGACCAGGTCCACGCGCGCGTCTCCTCGTGGCAGAGCAGGGGCGGCGCTCCGGCGGAGCTCGCCGGCGAACGGCAGGGCCCCACGGCGAGCCGAGCTCACCGTTGAGTCCAGGAGACCGAGGCGGTCCCATGGGTACCCTCCTTGGTCGCCGGAGTGGGCGGTGTCGTCAACGGCGAGCGCACCCGAGAAGCTCCGGCGGAGGCGAGTTGGGTGTTTCGCCCATGGACCATCTCCGGTGAAACTGAGAGGGGGATTGGATGTTCGGGAGCTCCAGGAGGCCAGTGGTGGAAGAGTTGGTGGTGGGGAGGCCGTGGTTGGCTCGGAACCATCCGAGGAGACGGCGGCGGCAGTGGTCATCGGAGATGAAGAAGAAGGCCTTCTCCGGTTGTCTTGCTTGCTCGGGGAGGCTTGGGGTGGTTTTGCTGGAGGAGGGGGGAGGTGGAGATGAGGAGCCGGGTGCTCGGGGCCCCTTTTATAGGCGGGGAGAGACCATGCCGCGTCTTCCCGAACGCGGACACGGTGGCAACGCCATTACTGCGCCGGCGAGGTCGTTGGGTGGCCGGTGAGGTTCGTTGAGGACGGTGGCCGGCCGAAGTTACTATGGGAGTGTGCTGGCGGCTCGGGAAGGTGCCAGGTAGTTTTGGACGGCGCCGTCCATGGCATACAGTGGCGACGGCCATTAATGTCAAACGCGGCCGGTGGCGAGGCCGGGGGGGTTTGGTGAGGACGGTGGTGGCTTGCAGTGATGGCGGGCGTCGTGTTTGGCTCGGGGGCGAGCCACGCGTCCAGAGCGTTGACGGTCGGTGCGACGTGGCGATGCGGGACTCGTCGGGCGGCGGCTCCGGTCGGCGTGGACGGTGGTGGCCGGCGCAAGCGGCCAAGGGAAGGTGTCGGGGAAGTAAATGGAGGTCGAGTTGATCCAGAGGAAGTCTCGGGCGAGCAGGGGAGGCAGTAGAGTGGCGACAGGAGCTTGATGCCAGCGGCTGCAATACGCGTGCTCTGGCCACGCTCTACGCACGCACGCCACTTGTTTGCTGAAATGTCAATGGCATCTACAGGCGTTCAAACATGTTGCAACTTAGCAGGATGGTGCTTTATGGCATGAGAGAGATCGTGGACATGCTGGTTTGGCCAAAAGTGCAAGTCTCTAATGCAGTTAAGAGAGA
The DNA here is from genome assembly GCA_902687465.1 of Secale cereale. Lineage (NCBI taxonomy): Eukaryota > Viridiplantae > Streptophyta > Magnoliopsida > Poales > Poaceae > Secale > Secale cereale. The sequence goes on along the minus strand of LR738711.1, from coordinate 138,304,871 downwards.
GGCCAATTTCCTTCCATGCCCACAGGGTGTTTGATGAAATGATAGGGCTATGTAGGAAGTTGTGTTGGGTGTGAAAGTTGGCAGGATGGGGTCTCTTTAGATGATAGAGATGATGGTGGAGTTAGTTTGGGAAAAGGAAATACTTGCTAGTGCAAGTTGTACTGGAATTCAGTTCTGGACAGAATATTCAGAGGGGTGTTTGGTGGGTCTAAAAGATGCTAATGGATCTGATCTTCTGGAGTTAAGGGTTTGGTAGGAGGAACTAGAAGATGGCCAAGGCTCAGAATTTTTGGAGCAAGAAATAATAGGGTTGTAGTAGAAACCTAGAAGATGGACAGAACTGAAAAAGAGGATGGTTCACTCAAATTTTGCAAAACACCAAGTTGGGTTTTTGCACCAATGTGACATATAGGCATCACATGACCTCCCAGAATTATGGTGGAATTTTTAGAGAATTATTTAAAATAGAAGTAGTGCAACAGAAGCATTTAAAACACTGCAAAAGCTATTAAAAGAAATTTCTAAGGCAAAATTTTATTATGAAAATAATTTCTAATGTTATCAAACAAATAATGAAATGACCCAAGATACAGTCAGAGCCCACAAAAATATTTCCAAAATTTTTTTTTTTCTATATGTAAAGAAGATTTTTGAAGGACAGGTATAGAAAAGGCAAAAAATAATAATTATTAAAGAACCTAATATAATTCAAAATTTTATTTCTAGCCAAATTTTTAATTCATGAAAAAGTAATTAAATTTTTGGGGTGTTACACTCGGTATCTTTATCTTTATCTTTTGTCTTTTAGAGTCAAGTAGAGCCGTATCATGTCTAGGGAGGTTATTATATGAAATAGGTGTGTGCATTGAGGTCTATCACTCCTTCTGTGGAGAGATTGTATCCGTGAGTGTGGATTTGTCTATGATGGAATATTAATGAGAAGTCTATTGGTTCCTTTGCTGCACTCGGTATTCTCTTAACACAATCGACCTTATATGATGATTCTTATGGGGAGTATTGACCTTATATCAGGTATGGTTTTGAAAACTTTATTTAATCTTGGCAAACATAACTTTGGTCATAACAACAAGCATGATTTTCTTAAAGTAGCGACCTAGCCAAAAACTTTATGTTATTATGCTTGAAGTGTTATGCTGACAAGGAAGACAACTTGATGTGTTATGCTTATTTTAATGTTTATGCTTTATATTGCTATGCATCTTAGTCATCATCAATTGTCTGTTCTCTCAAAGCCTTTGCTAGCCTAAACTCTGTACTAAGCGGAATTCTGCTTGTGCATCCATACCCTTAAACAAATACCTTCCATATGAGTCCACCATACCTTCCTATTCGTGGTATTGCACTACCACCTCCTAAAGTATAGAATTTATGTGTTATCCTTAAATGTTCAAAATCTTCTATTTTGTGCCCCTGTTTTAGCTCATGAGGAAGTAGTAGTTAATTCATGATCTTTTTAAGATTGGACAAGTTTTACCCCGGGATTGCATGTCTAATATGCAAACCCCTAAATACGAGGAGGAACTGGCATGAGTGCGCCCGGCTCATAAAAGATAATACAACAAACAAACCCTCCTTCACGCTTTATTCATGAGAGATCAGAAAACTTTGGCAGTGATAAACAAAGGAGATTAAGGGGATGTGATCGTCCCCGTGCGGGAGCCGTTCCTCGAAACTTGTCCAGTTTGAGAAGTAATTGAGTTATCTATTAGCATTCGTTGAAAAATCATGCACCTCTCAAAACTTGTTTTCATTCTGTTTGATTTAAGGATAGCACATGAGTTTTCCCTACTTCCCTAGAGCAGGGCCTATCTCTTAGTTTTAGGTTGAGTCAGTTATTCCTACTTCCTTCTACTCTTAAAGATAGCAGGCATTTGATGTTGACAAGGATTCATTCATATAAAGTTGCGTTAAGATTTGTCATATCATATCCTTGTTGACATTATCATTTGATAAGTAAGTTGTTTGTCAAGCCCAGCTAAAGCAAACATCTTCCTTTGTGTTAACACTTTCACTTCTTGCCTAATAACATGTTCTTTCAAAAGCTTCAATTAATCTCATCAAAACATAAAGAGAAAGAGCAAAAGTAGAAGCTATTAGTTGTTCTTTAACCAAAGGACATGTTTGTCATGATTTGATGAGTTTCCTTAGCCCTACTTTCGATTATAAGTGTTACCACTCTTTTATAAGGGCCTTATGAGTTGAATATTGCTGTTGAGGATATTTGAGTTTGGTGAAGAAACTGTGATGCTTCTTGTCCGTATTCTATTTATCGACACTTTACTCTCTAAACTTGTGGACAGGTTTACCGAGCTCAGTATTCGCTTGGGGACAAGCGAGGTCTAAGCTTCGGGGTGTTGATACGTCCAAAATGCATCACTATTTTATATCGTAATTCATCATTATTCATTGATATATTTCACATTACGATGATGTACTTATGTTGTTTTGGCCTATTTTACACAGTTTGCAACTTTCCGGTGCTGAAGCAGCAGACGCAGGATTCAGCGGTAAAAAGTGGACGCTGAGTTGCTGAAGAAGAATACCTCCAAATTACCTGAAAATTGACGGAGGGTATTTTCCAGAAGGATCACGAAGATACGCAAAAGAGCAACTAGAGGGGGGCCACAGGGTGCCCACGCGGCCACCTGGCGCAGCCCCCACCCTGGCCGCGCCGGGCGGGCGCCTGGAGCACCTGGCCCACTCCAGGTTTCCCCCTTTGGCCTATATACTCCTCGTCATCCAGAAACCCTAAAAAGAGGAGTTTTGACGGAGTTCCGCCGCCGCTCCATGGCGGAAACCTACAGAGAAGAAAAAGCCAACTCCGGCGGGCAGATTCCGCAGGGGAGATCACCTCCCGGAAGGGGAGATCATTGCCATCGTCATCACCATCGTCAAGGGCATCAACGAGATCATCATCAACATCATCCCCAACATCAGCACCATGTCCATCTTCATCCAATCTCATCTCACAATTGCAACTTGTGTTGTAATCCGTACTACCTATCCTATCTACCCTATCGGTGTTGATTACTACTTTGTGGTGAATGCTATTAAGTTTTGTTGGAAAAATATCATTATGTCCAGATTCTTTATCACCCATCTATCTCCACTGATCATGATCTCTTTTATGTCTTGTGAGTAGTTACTTTAGTTCTTGAGGACATAGGAGAAGTCTTGTTGTTAGTAGTCATATGATGTTGAAGTAATATGTGTTGTTTGATACTTAAGTTGTGTTGTTATTTTCCTAGTGGTGTTGTGTGAGTCGAACACTCAACACTTCGCCTTATTAAGGACCTAGGGGAATACATTGTGTACAAAGAATGCTTACGGTGGGTTGCCGGAGTGACAGAAACCTGAACCCCAGTTCACACGCTTTTGCACAAGGGAACAATGGATCATCGATCGTATTGCTATGGTTAGGCTATTGCCTTAAATACTATCTTGTATTTGCGGATGCTTGCAAGGTGTTTAATCATAAGAGTGCACTCATCTTAGTCTAGAGAGTGTACTAGCATAGATCCACCTACTCAACACTTATCAACACATCACATAGTACCGATACGGAATATGGCGAAAGCACATGACTACCTCTCCCGTGTGTCCTCAAGAACACTTTAGCCTTTATAAGTTCAATTGCTAGGCCTCTCCTTCGCTCAGAAAGGATTGGGCCACTTGTTACTCTCAAGTGCCTTTTACTTTGCTCGCTTTTACTTTCCTATTGCTTATATCAAGAAAACCCCTAAAAATATATCTTTCAGTGCTTGCAGTTATTCCTTGCTCAGAATCACTTGTCAATACCTTCTGCTCCTCGTTGGGTTCGACACTCTTACTTATCGAAAACGCTGCAATAGATCCCTTACGGTTGTGGGTCATCATCGCTCAGACGTCCGACTATGGCATTCTTATCTTTATTAAGCCCTTTATGTGATGTCGCTCAGACGTCCGACTGTGGCATTCCTTTTATTTATAAGCCCTTTATGTGGTGTCGCTCAGACGCCCGACTGTGGCCTATTATCATTTATTATTTTCCTACGATGCGTCACCCAGACCCTCGTTTGGTCCTGTTATTTCTTTCGTTTGGATTTCGGGAGGATTACCGCCCGACTTCCAGTCTTTACTTTCAGTGCATTCATATTTGTTCCGGTTGCATTTTTGCCGGAATACTCATATGCATTCATGTTGGCATTTGTTATATCTTAAGTCTGAACTGTCTTGCGAGTACATTCAAAGTACTCACCTGGCTTGTTGATTTGGCCAGATGTGGACGAAGGCGATCTCATGGATGATGAGTTCGATAGCGAGTCCGACGCTTAGAGGAGTCCCAGTCAGTCCCTTGCGATCCTAGAGTTTATCACTGTTTTATAACCGCTTCCGCCTACCACCAAATAAATTCATCGGGTCTCACTCCGACACTCGATGAACTGTAAAATATTGGACTCACACCACCCACCTCGCTGTGACATATTCCACCGCCTTTTATTACGAGTCAGTAGTATGCCACCCTGCCTTGTGCCATATCCGCCTCTATGTAATATATTGGTGCTCTTGTAATAAAATCTGTTGAGCCATCCCTAGCTAAACCTTGTATAATATTCAGTGTACTGGAAATTCTGTATAAAGGAATTGTCTGCCAGCAGGAATATTATTCCTCGCCGGTTTAATAAAGCGACCGGTCTTACGGTAATTATTATACTGAAGGACCGGTGGCGACACCGGCGGACCACCCCGTCGTTCTCCATCGCCTGCCCCCAACGCCGCCACCGGTCCGGCGCGACAAGAATAGCATGCATCATCTCCACACCCCTCCGTGCGGTGCGATGGATGCACCTCTACCCCGTCGTTGACTCCGGCGATCTCTTCATCCCATGGTCGCCGCGGACCGGCGGATGCGCAGGCTGCGTTGCTCATGGCACGTGAGCTCCTACGCTACCGCCATGTCGACGACTTCTACAAAGAATGGCTCGACCGCATCGCCGAGCTCGTCAGCGCACCCAGGGGCTCTCCGGCGCCGTCCCTTTCCCTACCTCATCCGCCTCCCCATGAGGACGACGAGGCCCAAGAAGCTCCACTACTACCCCCGCGTCAAGGCGTCGTCCAAGACCCAAGGTGCCTGGCCCGGCGGCGTGACCGCCCACGCGCGGTGCCAGTGCACGAAGAAGGAAGCTGCCAAGAGATCTAGCGGCCCTGCGGTGGAGCACCTGCGCTCCCTCCACCGCAGCGTCGAGACAGCGCGCCCCCTGTCGTGGCGGCATGCGAAGACCAAGACCAAGTCCCACCACCCCAGCAAGCTCTGGTGTCGACAGCAGCCTACAAGGCCCTCGCTCCCGAGCTGCGCAACGTCAACTGGCCTGGGAAGTTCAAGCCCAACCTGCCTCCACGCTACGACGGCACCCCCGACCCTGCGGAGTTCCTGCAGCTCTACGAGCTAAGCATCAAGGCGTCTGGCGACAACGAGAAGATCATGGCGAACTGGTTCCCCATGGCCCTCAAGGATGGTGCGCGCTCATGGCTCTTGAACCTGCCCGCCGGATCGATCTCCACCTGGAGTGAGATGCGCGGTCGGTTCATCGCCAACTTCCAGGGCACTCGAGACCGTCCCCCGGTCGTGGGCGACCTGCGGCTTATCAGGCAACAACTAGGAGAAACCCTGCAGAAATTTATCCAGTGCTTCAACAGTGTCTGCGTCAAGATCCCCAAGGTCACGGACGAGGCCATCATTTCGGCGTTCTCAGATGGTGTCCGCAACGTCAAGATGAAAGAAGAGCTCGCCATCCATGAAGATCTGTGCACGTCATTGGAGCTGTTGAACCTCGCAATCAAGTGCGGTAGGGCAGAGGAGGGGCGCCTCTCACTCATCGAGGTCCCCGCTGCTGAGACCGAAGACAAGAAGGCCAAAAGCAAGGACGTGAAGCGCAAGGGAGCGGCAGTGCTTGCAGCTGAACTAGAAATGAAGCGCGGCCGCGACTACCCGGAGCCACCCAAGAACGGCCGAGCATTTTGCGCCTTCCACAAAGTGCACAACCACAACACCCATGACTGTCAAGAGCTCAGGGCCATCCGCGAAGGACGCGTCATCCAAAGCCCCGAGCGTAGCAGCCGTGGCTACGGGCACGAGGGAGGTCGGACCGGAGGATGCTGGGACAACCGTGGACCCTATCAGGAGTGGCGTGATCAGCCTCGGGAGGACCATTGGCGCGGGCAGCCCCGCGAGGAAGCCTGGAGGGATCATCCCTGAGAGGACCGTCCTCAAGGTAGGGCCGGCCTACCACCTCTGCCACCGCCAAGGAGAAACGACGAACGGTACAAGGGGGCTGGGGACTTCCAGGAGCCGCGTGGCATCGCTTGCATCTTGGGCGGAGCACAGGCCCCAGCTTCTCAGCGCCTCTTCAAGCAGTTCACCCGTGAAGTAAACGCGGCTCTCCACAAGCTCGAGGCTACCCGTCCACTCAGGTGGTCCAGGTGCCCCATCACCTTCAGTTCAGTATACCAGCTCAAGTGTGGAGCTACGGCTGGCGCCCTCCCGATGCTTTGCTCTCCCGTCATCAGTAACGTGCAAGTTACCAAGACCCTCATCCACTGTGGCGTAGGTCTTAACGTCATGTCCATCGAAACATTCGACAGGCTCCAAGTACCCTACGAACAGTTACTGCCTACCAAGCCCTTCTCCAGAGTGACTTATGGCTCCACCACTCCTGTGGGGCAAGTTGGCCTACCTGTGACCTTTGGCAAACATGACAACTACCACACTGAGCTCATCGACTTCGATGTCTCCCACATCCATCTCCCTTACAACGCCATCCTCGGGTATCCGGCCCTGGCCAAGTTCATGGAAGTAACTCACCACAGCTACAATGTTATCAAGATGCCTGGAAGCGGTGGTGTCATCACCGTCGCCTGTGAGGAGAAGGACGCAGTGTTCTCACTCGAGCGCGCTTACCAGGCGGCGGTAGTCGAGGATCCGTACAGCGACAGCGTCATCTACCCACTTGAGGTTGTTCCCAAAAAGAAGAAGCAGCTGCTGGCCCTGGAGCCTCATAAGGACACAGCATAGGGAGGCATCACCACAGGGCCTCCTCCCTCTCTCACATAGGAAGGCGCGCACGGCGCCCTTCTCAGGCTGGGCTCAGGGGCTCTCCTCTAGATGGCCTCTGACCTAGCCAATGTGACAAGGGAGGTGCTCGGGCACTATGTGGAAGAGTGCTTCACTACACACTTCCCTTCGGAGGCCTCAAGGCACGAGGCACCAAGCACTCAGGAGTTCATCAGCCAGACCATCGAAGACCTACAGGAGCCGAGAGCCATGCGAGGCGAGCGCCGCCCGACTCCTCCAAGGGCAGCTGCCGGTCTAGGCTCAGGAGACAGGCTGCGCATTTGCGTCAATGTCCCGGCACACAACAGGATAACGTCTTAGGAGCTCTACTGGTCTTCCCAAGTGGGCCGGTGCCAGGGTCCCCCTCACAGCTACGTGTGCATGCCCTTCGGCTTGCCGAACCAGGCGACCCTGCGCCAGCGCCACATGTGGGAGGTCCTGGCGGCTCGCGAGGCCTAACACAAGGATATCCAGGCGGAGTTGGACTCGGCCCTCCGCGAGATCTGGGGAGACCCGGAGCCAGATGGCACGTAAGGAGCAACGTCTTCACTAAGTACCCTCAGCTACACCAACACTACTTCAGCAACTATGCCAGGTGACATCTTTCGATTTATGTTCAACTCAGAGCACCCCTCGGGCAGCATTATTCCCAGGTCGCACGGGCCTGTCCCATGCGACACGCATCTTTTTGTCGATGATGACTTCATGTAGATGTTGAAGATGTGGATGCTCAATGTTGATGTAGATCATTTGGAGCAATCCTTTGGAGTGTTGCACTTTCAATACCTACATGGGTTAGTCCCACAAGGAACAAACAAAGATATCCATGGACATTGAGTGAATTGCACACAAGATGATGTCCATGAAAGCATTAGGTTACCTTGTCCCTTGTCTTACCAACAAGAAGGTTTGTGACTCCTTGAACTAGTGCAAGATGTGGAAGTTGTTTGCACTTATCGTCGCCAAGATGATATGAGTGAAGTATGTTGGTAGAGTCACCCTCAAGAACTCTCTAGTTCTTCTTCTTCGGGGTCCACATCAACTTGATGGGAATACTTGGAGTTGGTGTCATACTTGATGAGGTAGAGCTTGATGTAGTCTTGGGAATCCACTTGACCAAGGCCTTAGGAGCTTCTTCAAATGCATCAATCTCTTCTTGAAGCTTGTCCTTGCTCTTTAGCTTGTGGCCTTATGGTGGAAGATCATCTTGTGCTTGTGTCCCCTTGAAGGAAGTAGGATCATACTTCTCTTGTTGAGGAACAAACTTGGTCTTGGGGTATTGATCTTCTTCCCACTCAACTCCATTGGCATTGAAATGCTGTTCAAAACCAACACCTTGATTCTTCCGTGTCACACCCTGCATTTTGTAACTTAGCTATTGCATTAATAAAACATGAAAATTTGGACCAATAAAAACTTTTTCAATCATTTGGCTTTTATTTGGAGTTGAAATTTTTTTCCCTCCCTGATTTCAAGTGCTCTTTAAAAGTCAACATAGCCTCACCTCCTATACTTCATCTCCTTGCCCCAAACTTCTACCCAATGATCATACCATATGTATATAACAATATAGTATATTCTTACAAAAATATTTTGGCCAAATAGTATTTTGTAAAATTAGTTTTCCAAAAACCCCTAAATTTAGATTTGCACTACAAGTACTTGCTTTAGGGTGATAAAAATCTTTGAAAGGTATGTTTGAATCCTATTAGGTATAGGACTCCCAAAAACCAGAAAAGTATAATTTTAAAAGTTATTTTCCTATTTTATTTAAAGGCTTTTTCTTTAGGCCAGAAATGGTTTTTAATAGGTAAAAAATATTTTAATGTTTCGAAAATACTTGTGAAAATTCAAGGAGACTCATAGGACATATATTGTTCATATATAAGAGTTTCAAGACATGGTCATGTTCAAAATATTGGGAAAATCCCTCAAAAACCCTTTATGGATATTTCAAGCTTTTGAAAAATTTACAAAGGAAATATTCTCTAAAAATTCTATCAAAATTCTATCATGTCAAATATGATATTTTGAACATCTCGGCCCACCTCGGCCCTCCCCCTCGCGCGAGCCGAGGCACCTCGATGTCCGCGACATGCTACGGCTGTGTCCCCCTCCTCCTTGTCCCTCCTCTCGCCCCAGCTCGCACGCGCGGCGACTGCCCGAGCGCACCAGTGAGCGCGCTCACACGCGCGGCTCCTCTGGAGCCCTCTGCTCTCTCTCTTCCTTCCCCACCGCCCTAGACTACGCCCACGAGCACCCCAAACATGCCCCGACGAGCCCCGTGACCTGTGTCGACCGCAACGAGCTCGCCGGCGCACACCTCCTCGATGGACCGCCGCCCGCCTATATAAAGGCATCCCCGAGACCTCTCCGCACTCCCAGCTCTCTCCCAGAAACTCTCGAGCTCGGGCTCCGCCATGGCGGCTCGCCGTCGTCCGCTCGGTATGAGTCGTCCCCGCTGCTCCTGAGACTCGATCTGGAACCACACGAACCCACTGACCCTTTCCCCTCTATTTTCCCTCTCTGTTGTAGTCGAAAACGGCCGAACAACCACTGCCCGATGCCCCTCCACCATGCGTCCACGTCGCCGGTGAACCCGACAGCTCCAGCGACCATCTCCACCACCACCCGAACAGCGACTCCGTGCTGAGTCCATCCCTGCCCTCCGCTCACCCTGCCGTGCCCCGCATCACCGTCGGTGAGCTCGCCAGCTGTCTGGACGCAGGTTAGGGATGACAGGCGGGCCCCGCCTGTCAGCCTCCCTTCCCTCTCGCCTCCCTTCACTCCCACTTGCAGGTGAGCCCCGCCCGTTAGGTTTAAACCTGGCGCGCGCGCGCCGCTCTGCTCGGTCGGGCCGAAACCCCTCTAGGCCTGTGCACTAAGGCCGTTCTGGCCCAGTTGCACAGTGACCTTTTTCTTTTTATTTTCCGTGGATTTTTCAAATAAATCCACATGATAAAATAATTATCCAAATTAATTTATCCCAACTCCTAAAGTCTTGTAATATTCCAACCTATTTAATGATGTAACTTTCACACATGTCCCTAAACCTTTTCTGTACTGTTCAAATTAAATTCAAATTTGAATAATAAAACCTATGTTAAAAAATCCATTCACTCTATTCTGTCACTCCAAATCCAGAACTAAGAATTTTTGCCCTCTTAGTTTTCCTTCTAGTATTTTATAAAAATAAGTTGATATTTTTCTGAGCACTTTGACTTTTCTTATTGTCTTATTTCTTCGTTATTTTCTTGCGACGATTAGATACCGTATTTGACGAAGTTGCTAACGAAGAAGAAGGAGATGGATTTGCAGACTTCGAAGACCAAGCCAATCCAGGCAAGCAGCCCTTTGACCTTGACACCTCTCCTATTCATCGATACCCTTTTTCCGATTACATGACGATGGTGAACTTGTTGTGAACCACCACCTGATGCATACCCCCTACTCATAACTCTACCTTGTGCATAGATGCAATGTCAAAAGATTAGCTGTTGATGCATAATGTTGCATGCGTACCATGAACTCTTCGTGGTTACATTCTTTCGAAAACCCCATCATGTGCCCCTAATGCCCGTGGGTGATGTTGAATTAAGGTCACCACTTGAAGAAGAAGTGGTGTACCAAAGAGAGCTTTTGGTGTGTGTGTGTATAATGATGGATTAGATTTATGTGTGATTACCGACCCAACCAAACATGTGCAACCACTCTACCCCTTTATGGGACGGGGCATTATTGATTACTGAGGCTGATACTAGCATGGTGCCCAAATTACTAGTGATGGGGGTGACTTGAGGTCACCCCCGGGACGGGGTTGTGCTTGGATAGGCGGCCATGACTGTTTTCACAGGTCACCGTACACACCGTTGGTCCATTCGTGTATGCGTGATAATGTAAAAAGGGCAAAGTCCCACGATCTTTTATTTGTACACGAGGGCTGTGCACCAACGAGTGGACCCTATGTTAGTATCGTCTCGGGAAAGGTAATGATCGGGTGCTTCCCCCGAGTACTTGAGGTACTGCGGGATCGTGGATGACACGAAAGCTTCCCGGATCTTGTGGGTAAAGTGTGCAACCTTTGCAGAATATTAAACTATTCGAATAGCCGTGTCCACGGTCATGGAAAGTTGGGAGGTGCTACTTAAACTATGTCCATAATTTTACAATCTTGGTGTATGCAGAAAACTAATTGAGTCAAGGTGGAGACTTGACGTGTTGAATGAGCTAGTAATGACTAGAACTCTGTTTACGTTGATATCTGTAACCTGTCCTCGAGGTTACTCAAGTTCATTGATGGATATCTCACATGATGGTAGAATATCTTATCTAGCTTGAAGTTAGGTTGCTTATTGTTGTACAACTTGCATTGTTACCTTGAACCAAATCATGGGTTGCTTGCGAGTACATTCAAAGTACTCATTGCCTTGCCACTGGTTATTTAATTGGCTAGGCATGGAGGAGCAGGAATTTAAAGAAGAATTCTATGGATACGAACATGCGAACTAGGATGCTTTCCCAGTTAGAATGCCTGTAGGGTTAAGGCAGATGGCATGGGTTCTACTTATCAACGAAGACTTCCGCTATTCGAGTTTATTTGCTGTTCAGCCCTTGAGGCTTTATCTATGTAAGACTTGACCATAACGGTCATAATTTGTGTAAGATAGTATGTATGGATGTAAGACTCTTGTTATTCAGCTTCCGTGTTTTCAGTGAGCATTGATCTCTGGGATCACTGTACACATGCATTCGGTGATCTCGACTCACAAGTTGGGGTCCCCACATTCCAGTGCATTCCTTGCTTGCATACAACTTCCTCAAATTGCTTACTTACGTCAAGACTCTTATAAATACCTTTCTCTATAATTCCCTTCAATAAGCTATTTTCTTGCTCAACTGTAACTTGGCTAAGAGAATCGTTAGTGGAATCAAGAGAACTACTAGAAGCAACAATATTGGATTTAGCATGATTGTTGTTACTACTAGAGGAAGAATATTTCTTGTTCTTGTTGCTAGATTTTACTTGTGGCATGTAAGTAGACAAGAGTAAATGCTTGGCAATGTAAGAAGAACTTTTCATAAAAAGATCATCATTGATTTCTTTTAAGAACTCATGCTCTTGCTCTACATTGAGCTGTCCAAAGCGTAGCTTCTCATGAGTCCTGAAAAGTTCTCGATGATCCCCTAAGGTAGTTTCATGAGCTAACTTGAGAGTGTTTAATTCTTTAGTTAGATGCTCAATCTTGTCCGTATCATTGTCATTCGTTTTATCTTGATTAGCATGCTTAATAGCAATTTCATCATAGTTGTCATCACTATTGCTACCAACAAGTAAATCATCGTCTCCTAGCAAGTCATCTTCATGACTATTAAAATCAAGATATTCGGGGTGTGATACCTTAGGGACTTTAGCCATGAAGCATCTTCCAATTCCTTCATTTGGTGAGTCAAATATGTCGTAGGAGTTGGATGACACAAGAGCAATTCTAACAACACCTTCATCTTGAGTATCTTCTGAGTTGGAGTGATAACTTCTCTCGGAGTAGTTATCGGAGTCGGAACCGGATACCCATTGGCTTGATGTCTTCGTCTTGTATAGCTCCTTGATGATTTGTCCTTCCTTTCCGAATCTTTGCTTCTCTGAGAAGGTCTTCGTTCATAATGATCATCTCTACTCCTTCTCTCTCTTGGTGGTGATTCTTCTCTTCTACTTCTCCTTTTAAGTGAGGCTTCTCTTCTTTTCTGGGGAGCTGTACACTCATTGGAGTAGTGTCTGGGTCTTCCACAATTGTAGCAATTACGCTCACGACTAGAAGATCTTTTGTCATTGTAGGACCTTGACTTGGAACTTCTCTCTTTGCTTCTATTCTTGTAGAACTTGTTGAAGTTCTTCACCATTAAGCTCAATTCTTCATTCAAGACTTGTTTCTCACTTGATAATGTAGGAGCATCACATGAGGCTTTGTAAGCACCACTAGACTTGTTGTGAAGCTCTTCTTTATCTTTGAGTGAAATCTCATGAGCAACAATTCTTCCAATGACTTCCGTTGGCTTGAGATCTTTGTAATTGGGTATCATTTGGATAAATGTGCACACAATGTCATATTTTCCATCCAAGGCTCGTAAGATTTTCTTGATGATGAATCTGTCGGTCATCTCTTCACTTCCCAAGCTGGCAATCTCATTTGTGATGAGAGCAAGCCTAGAGTAGATTTCAGCGACACCATCCTTCATCTTGAACTTGTCAACTTGACTTTGAAGCACATCCAACTTGGATTCCTTGACGGAGTCGGTACCTTCGTGCATATCAATCCGTTTTAGAGGATATCGCAAGCTTGAGCATTGTATTGCAACATCTTCAATTCTTCGCTGAGGCTTCATGGTTTGGTTCATTCCCATCGAACAATTCACCTTGCAAACCAATACACATAATTGTTGGAAATATGCCCTAGAGGCAATAATAAAAGAGTTATTATTATATTTCCTTGTTCATGATAATCGTTTATTATCCATGCTATAATTGTATTGATTGGAAACTTAAATACTTGTGTGGATAAATAGACAAACTTTGTGTCCCTAGTAAGCCTCTTCAGGACTGGCTCGTCGATCAAAGATGACCGCGGTTTCCAGGTCATAGACATGAGTTGTCATTTGATAACGGGATCACATCATTAGGAGAATGATGTGATGGACGAGACCCAAACGTTAAACATAGCTTTTGATCGTATCAGTTATCGATATAGTTTTCTGCATGTCAAGTATAAGTTCCTATGACCATGAGATCATGTAACTCACTGACACCGTAGGAGTGCCTTGTGTGTGCCAAACGTCGCAACGTAACTGGGTGACTATAAAGGTACTCTACAGGTATCTCCGAAGGTGTCTGTTGAGTTGACATGGATCGAGACTGGGATTTGTCACTCCGTATGACGGAGAGGTATCTCCGGGCCCACTCGGTAATACGTCATCTCAATGAGCTCAAAGTGACTAAGTAGCTAGTCACGGGATTATGTATTACGGAACGAGTAAAGAGACTTGCCGGTAACGAGATTGAACTAGGTATGGAGATACCGACGATCGAATCTCGGGCAAGTAACATACCGACGAGACAAAGGGAACTGTATACGGGATTGCCTGAATCCTTGACATCGTGGTTCATCCGATGAGATCATCGAGGAACGTGTGGGAACCAATATGGGTATCCAGATCCCGCTATTGGTTATTGACCTGGAAGTGTCTCGGTCATGTCTGCATAGTTTCCGAACCCGCAGGGTCTACACACTTAAGGTTCGGTGACGCTAGGGTTGTTAGTGAGAACAGTGCATGGTAACCGAAGGTTGTTCGGAGTCCCGGATGAGATCCCGAACGTGATGAGGGTCTTCGGAATGGTCCGGGGACGAAGATTGATATATAGGATGAGAGTGATCGGAGTCCGGAAGTGTTCCGGGGAGCACCGGGGAGTCATCGGATGACCGAAAGGGGTTTCGGGGGGTCCCGGCAAGTGTTGCGGGCCCTATGGGCCATAAGTGGGAGACGCAACAGCCCTCATGGGGCTGTGCGCCCCCCCTTGGGCCCTCTCCACCTGCGCATGGGGGCTGGCCCCCCCCTAGGGCAGCCGCACCCCTTGGCTTGGGGGGCAAGGCGCGTGGGGGGGGGGGAAACCCTAGCCCCTGGGCCGCCACCCCTCCCATCTCCCCTTGGCCGCCGCCCCTAGGGGGAAACCCTAGGGCGCCCCCTCCCCTCTCTCCCCCTATATAAAGAGAGGCAGAGGGAGGGCAGCCACACACGTTCGTGCCTCGGCGCTGCCCTCCCTCTCCCACGAATATCTTCATCCAGTTTGCAGTGCTTGGCGAAGCCCTGCTGGAATTCCTCCACCACCATCTCCACCACGCCGTCGTGCTGCTGGGTTTCTCCGTCAACTTCTCCTTCCCCCTTGCTGGATCAAGAAGGAGGAGACGTTCCCGAGCTGTACGTGTGAAGAACGCGGAGGCACCGTCCGTTTGGTGCTAGGATCTTCGGCGATCTGAATCGCGGCGAGTACGACTCCATCAACCGCGTTCTTGAACGATTCCGCTTAGCGATCTACAAGGGTATGTGGATCCAACTCTCCCCTCGTAGATGCATCTCCTAGATTGATCTTGGTGAGCGTAGGAAAATTTTTTGTTTCCCATGCAACGTTCCCCAACAGTGGCATCATGAGCCAGGTTCTTGCGTAGATGCTTTCACGAGTAGAACACAAAGGGGTTTGTGGGTGTTGATGTTTAGATTGCTTCCCTCCTTGGTCTTTCTTGATTCAGCGGTATTATGGGATGAAGCGGCCCGGACCAACTTTACATGTCCACGTACATGAGACCGGTTCCATCGACAGACATGCGACTTTTGTTGCATAAGATGGCTGGCGGGTGTCTGTCTCTCCTATCTTAGTTGAATCGGAATAGACAAAGGCGGTCCTTGTAGAAGGTTAAATAGCAACTTAAATATCACCGTTGTGGGTTTGCGTAGGTAAGAAGCGTTCTTGCTAGATACCCATAGCAGCCACGTAAAACATGCAACAACAAATTAGAGGACGTCTAACTTGTTTTTGCAGGGTATGTATGTGATATGATATGGCCAATGACATGATGAGATATATTTGATGTATGAGATGATCATGTTGTAATAGTTAATATCGACTTGCATGTCGATGTATACGGCAACCGACAGGAGCCATAGGGTTGTCTTTAATTTTTGTATGACCTGCGTGTCAATCATTAAGCGCTATGTAATGCTTTGCTTTATCGCTAAACGGTAGCAATAGTAGTAAGAGCATGGTGGGCGCGCGACAACCCCGATGGCGACACGATGATGGAGATCATGATGATGGGGATCATGGTGTTATGCCGGTGACGATGGAGATCATGCCGGTGCTTTGGAGATGGAGATCAAAAGCACGAGTTGATGGCCATATCATGTCACTTATGATTTGCATGTGATGTTAATCCTTTTATGCATCTTATTTTGCTTAGGACGACGGTAGCATTATAAGATGATCCCTCACTAAAATTTCAAGATAAAATTGTGTTCCCCCCGAGTGTGCACCGTTGCGAAGGTTCGTCGTTTCGAAGCACCACGTGATGATCGGGTGTGATACACTCTACGTTCGCATACAACGGGTGCAAGCCAGTTTTGCACATGCAGAACACTCGGGTTAGACTTGACGAGCCTAGCATGTACAGACATGGCCTCGGAACACGGAAGACCGAAAGGTCGAGCATGAGTCATATAGTAGATATGATCAACATGAAGATGTTCACCATTGACACCACCTCATCTCACGTGATGATCGGACTTGGGTTGGTGGATTTGGATCATGTCACGCTCGGATGACCAGAGGGATGTCAATTTGAGTGGGAGTTATAAGTAATTTGATTAGTTAAAAACTCACTTATCATGAACAATAGTCTAAGATGTCTTTGCAAATCTTTTGTTGTAGATGGCTCGCGCAGTAGCTCCCTTGAATTTTAATGCGTTCGTAGAGAAAACTAAGCTGAAAGATGATGGGAGCAACTTTGTGGACTGACTCCGCAATCTGAGGATCATCCTCACAGCTGCCCAAAAGGTTTATGTCCTAAATGCACCGCTAGGTGAACCCCCCGCTCCGGCCTCTGTGGACGTTATGAATGCCTGGCAGTCGCATTCGGATGACTACTCAGTAGTGCAGTGTGCCATGTTGTATAGCTTGGAAGGAGGACTGCAAAGGCGTTTTGAACGTCATGGAGCATATGAGATGTTCAAGGAGTTGAAGTTCATCTTTGAAAAGAATGCCAAGATCGAGAGGTATGAGACCACCGATAAATTCTTTGCTTGCAAGATGGAGGAGAATTCGTCTGTCAGTGAGCACTTACTGAAGATGTCTGGGTACTATACCCGCATAGCTGATCTGGGACTTGTGTTCCCGGAGGAGGCTATCATTGACAGAATTCTCCAGTCACTCCCACCTAGCTACAAGAGCTTCGTGCAGCAGTATAACATGCAAGGGATGAACAAATCCATCGCCGAGCTGTTTTCAATGCTGAAAGTCGCTGAGGCAGACATCCAGAAGGAGTATCAAGTGTTGATGGTCAATAAAACTACCAGTTTCAAGAAAAATGGCAAGGGCAAGAAGGGTAACTCTAAGAAGGGTGGCAAGGAAGTTGCTCATCCAGTGAAGAAACCCAAGGCTGGGCCCAAGCCAGAGACTGAGTGTTTCTATTGTAAGGGGAACGGCCACTGGAAGCGGAACTGCCCTAAGTATCTGGCAGACAAGAAGGGGGCAAACAACAACAACAAGCAAGGTATATGTGATATACATGTTATTGATGTGTACCTTACCAACTCTCGTTGTAGTGCCTGGGTATTTGATACCGGTTCGGTTGCTCACATTTGCAACTCTAAACAGGAACTACAGAATAAACGGAGGCTGGCGAAGGACGAAGTGACGATGCGCGTGGGAAATGGTTCCAAGGTTGATGTGATCGCCGTCGGCACGCTCGCTCTTCGATTACCATCGGGATTAGTTATGAACCTGAATAATTGTTATTTAGTGCCTGCGTTGAGCATGAACATTATATCTGGATCTTGTTTAATGCGAGACGGTTACTCATTTAAATCAGAGAATAAAGGTTGTTCTATTTATATGGGTAATATCTTTTATGGTCATGCACCCGAAGTAGGGGGTTTATTCTTATTGAATCTCGATAGTGATGATACACATGTTCATAACATTGATGCCAAAAGATGTAGAGTTGATAACAATAGTACCACTTTCTTGTGGCACTGCCGTGTGGGTCATATCGGCGTGAAACGCTTGAGGAAGCTCCATGTTGATGGACTTTTGGAGTCTCTTGATTTTGAATCACTTGACACATGCGAGCCGTGCCTCATGGGCAAGATGACTAAGACCCCGTTTTCAGGAACAATGGAACGGGCAAGTGACTTATTGGAAATCATACATACTGATGTGTGTGGCCCGATGAGTGTCACGGCGCGCGGTGGATATCGTTATTTTCTCACCTTCATTGACAACTTAAGTAGATATGGGTATATTTACTTAATGAAGCATAAGTCTGAAACGTTTGAAAAGTTCAAGCAATTTCAGAGTGAAGTTGAGAATCATCGTAACAAGAAGATCAAGTTCCTACGATCTGATCGAGGGGGGGAGTATCTGAGTTATGAGTTTGGCAATCACTTAAGAAAATGTGGAATTGTTTCACAGTTGACGCCACCTGGAACACCACAGCGTAATGGTGTGTCCGAACGTCGTAATCGAACCCTATTAGATATGGTGCGTTCTATGATGTCTCTTGCCGATTTGCCACTATCGTTTTGGGGATATGCGTTAGAGACAGCTGCATTCACTTTAAATAGGGCTCCATCTAAGTCCGTTGAGACAACACCGTATGAACTATGGTTTGGTAAGAAACCTAAGTTGTCTTTTCTCAAAGTTTGGGGTTGCGATGCTTATGTCAAAAGGCTTCAGCCAGAAAAGCTTGAACCCAAAGCGGACAAATGTGTCTTCATAGGATACCCAAAAGAGACGGTTGGGTACACCTTCTATCTCAGATCCGAGGGCAAAGTGTTTGTCGCTAAGAACGGGTCCTTTCTCGAGAAAGAGTTTCTCTCGAAAGAATTGAGTGGGAGGAAGGTAGAACTTGATGAGGTTATTGAACCTCTGCTTCAACCAGAGAGTAGCGCAGCACAGAAAGATGTTTTTGTGGAGCCTGCAGAAGTTGAAGAGGAAGCCAATGATGGTAATCAAGAAGCTTCTGATCAAGTTACTACCGAACCTCGTAGGTCGACAAGGGTACGCACTGCACCTGAGTGGTATGGTAACCCTGTCTTGGAGGTCATGTTGTTGGACAACAGTGAACCTACGAGCTATGGAGAAGCGATGGTGGGCCCGGATTCCGACAAATGGTTAGAGGCCATGAAATCCGAGATGGGATCCATGTATGAAAACAAAGTATGAACTTTGGAAGTATTACCTGAAGGGCGGAAGGCCATTCAGAATAAATGGATTTTTAAGAGGAAGACGGACGCTGACGGTAATGTCACCGTGTATAAAGCTCGACTTGTGGCAAAGGGTTTTTCACAAGTTCAAGGAGTTGACTACGATGAGACTTTCTCACCCGTAGCGATGCTTAAATCCGTCCGAATCATGTTAGCAATAGCTGCATATTTCGATTATGAAATTTGGCAGATGGATGTCAAAACAGCGTTCCTTAACGGTTTTCTTAAGGAAGAGTTGTATATGATACAACCGGAAGGTTTTGTCGATCCAGAGAATGCTGACAAAGTTTGCAAACTCCAGCGTTCCATTTATGGGCTGGTGCAAGCATCTCGGAGTTGGAATCTTCGCTTTGATGAGGTGATCAAAGTGTTTGGGTTTGTACAAGTTTACGGAGAAGCTTGTATTTACAAGAAAGTGAGTGGGAGCTCTATAGCGTTTCTAATATTATATGTGCATGACATATTGCTAATTGGAAACAATATAGAACTTTTGGATAGCGTGAAGGGGTATTTGAACAAGAGTTTTTCGATGAAGGACCTCGGTGAAGCTGCTTTCATATTGGGCATCAAGATCTATAGAGATAGATCGAGACGCTTGATAGGACATTCACAAAGTACATACCTTGATAAAGTTTTGAAGAAGTTCAAAATGGATCAATCCAAGAAGGGGTTCTTGCCGGTATTGCAAGGTACAAAGTTGAGTAAGACTCAATGCCCAGTGACTGCAGAAGATAGAGAAAAGATGAGTGTCATCCCCTATGCTTCAGCCATAGGCTCTATCATGTATGCAATGCTGTGCACAAGACCAGATGTCAGCCTTGCCATAAGTATGGCCGGAAGGTTTCAAAGTAATCCTGGTATGGATCACTGGACAGCGGTCAAGAATATCCTAAAGTACCTGAAAAGGACTAAGGAGATGTTTCTCGTTTATGGAGGTGATCAAGAGCTCGTCGTAAAGGGTTACGTCGATGCAAGCTTTGACACTGATCCGGATGACTCTAAGTCTCAAACCGGATACGTATATATTCTCAACGGGGGAGCGGTAAGCTGGTGCAGTTCCAAGCAAAGCGTGGTAGCCGATTCTACATGCGAAGCGGAGTACATAGCTGCCTCGGAGGCGGCAAAGGAAGGTGTCTGGATGAAGGAGTTCGTGACAGATCTTGGAGTTGTGCCTAGTGCATTGAACCCAATGACTCTGTTTTGTGACAACACTGGTGCCATTGCTCTAGCCAAGGAACCAAGGTTTCACAAGAGGACCAGACACATAAAGCGACGCTTCAATTCCATCCGCGATTCAGTCAAGGAGGAGGACATAAGCATTTGCAAAGTACACACGGATTTGAATGTTGCAGATCCGTTGACTAAGCCTCTTCCACGGGCTAAGCATGATCAACACCAAGACTCTATGGGTGTTAGATTCATTACCTTGTAATGCTAGATTATTGACTCTAGTGCAAGTGGGAGACTGTTGGAAATATGCCCTAGAGGCAATAATAAAAGAGTTATTATTATATTTCCTTGTTCATGATAATCGTTTATTATCCATGCTATAATTGTATTGATTGGAAACTTAAATACTTGTGTGGATAAATAGACAAACTTTGTGTCCCTAGTAAGCCTCTTCAGGACTGGCTCGTTGATCAAAGATGACCGCGGTTTCCAGGTCATAGACATGAGTTGTCATTTGATAACGGGATCACATCATTAGGAGAATGATGTGATGGACGAGACCCAAACGTTAAACATAGCTTTTGATCGTATCAGTTATCGCTATAGTTTTCTGCATGTCAAGTATAAGTTCCTATGACCATGAGATCATGTAACTCACTGACACCGTAGGAGTGCCTTGTGTGTGCCAAACGTCGCAACGTAACTGGGTGACTATAAAGGTACTCTACAGGTATCTCCGAAGGTGTCTGTTGAGTTGACATGGATCGAGACTGGGATTTGTCACTCCGTATGACGGAGAGGTATCTCCGGGCCCACTCGGTAATACGTCATCTCAATGAGCTCAAAGTGACTAAGTAGCTAGTCACGGGATTATGTATTACGGAACGAGTAAAGAGACTTGCCGGTAACGAGATTGAACTAGGTATGGATATACCGACGATCGAATCTCGGGCAAGTAACATACCGACGAGACAAAGGGAACTGTATACGGGATTGCCTGAATCCTTGACATCGTGGTTCATCCGATGAGATCATCAAGGAACGTGTGGGAACCAATATGGGTATCCAGATCCCGCTATTGGTTATTGACCTGGGAGTGTCTCGGTCATGTCTGCATAGTTTCCGAACCCGCAGGGTCTACACACTTAAGGTTCGGTGACGCTAGGGTTGTTAGTGAGAACAGTGCATGGTAACCGAAGGTTGTTCGGAGTCCCGGATGAGATCCCGGACGTGACGAGGGTCTCCGGAATGGTCCGGGGACGAAGATTGATATATAGGATGAGAGTGATCGGAGTCCGGAAGTGTTCCGGGGAGCACCGGGGAGTCATCGGATGACCGAAAGGGGTTTCGGGGGGTCCCGGCAAGTGTTGCGGGCCCTATGGGCCATAAGTGGGAGACGCAACAGCCCTCATGGGGCTGTGCGCCCCCCCTTGGGCCCTCTCCACCTACGCATGGGGGCTGGCCCCCCCCTAGGGCAGCCGCACCCCTTGGCTTGGGGGGCAAGGCGCCTGGGGGGGAAACCCTAGCCCCTGGGCCGCCGCCCCTCCCATCTCCCATTGGCCGCCGCCCCTAGGGGGAAACCCTAGGGAGCCCCCTCCCCTCTCTCCCCCCTATATAAAGAGAGGCAGAGGGAGGGCAGCCACACACGTTCGTGCCTCGGCGCTGCCCTCCCTCTCCCACGAATATCTTCATCCAGTTTGCAGTGCTTGGCGAAGCCCTGCTGGAATTCCTCCACCACCATCTCCACCACGCCGTCGTGCTGCTGGGTTTCTCCGTCAACTTCTCCTTCCCCCTTGCTGGATCAAGAAGGAGGAGACGTTCCCGAGCTGTACGTGTGAAGAACGCGGAGGCACCGTCCGTTCGGTGCTAGGATCTTCGGCGATCTGAATCACGGCGAGTACGACTCCATCAACCGCGTTCTTGAACGCTTCCGCTTAGCGATATACAAGGGTATGTGGATCCAACTCTCCCCTCGTAGATGCATCTCCTAGATTGATCTTGGTGAGCGTAGGAAAATTTTTTGTTTCCCATGCAACGTTCCCCAACAATAATAGCCCAAATGGTGGGGTTATGTCCAAGAATATGCATTTTCATCTTATGCTTCCAACTAGCAAAAATTTGTACCATCAAAGTAAGGACCTCTACGGTGGTAATTTCCCTCGCCAGAAGCCATACCCTCCTAGGTTGTGAAACCAAGGCTATGATCACTAAAGCTATGGAAATCAAGGCAAATGGAGGCCAAAGCTCTGATACCACTTGTAGGATCGAAAGTATGTCTAGAGGGGGGGTGTGATTTGACTACTTGACCAAATAAAAACGGATCGAAAGCCATTTCCCAATTTTATGTTTTGACAGTTTTTAGCAAATTAGCACAAGTCAAGCAATCTTCCTACACATGCAATTCTAGAGTTGTAGCGGCGGAAAGTAAATTATTGCATATGAAGGTTAAGGGAGGGGTTTAAAGAGTGCAATCGTACATCCACGTTGATGGAGACTTCAACCCATGAAGGGTAACGGCTGCGCGAGTCCATGGAGGGCTCCACCCACGAAGGGTCCACGAAGAAGCAACCTTGTCTATCCCACCATGGCCATCACCCACGAAGGACTTGCCTCACTAGGGTAGATCTTCACGAAGTAAGCGATCTCCTTGCCTGTACAAACTCCTTGTTTCAACTCCATAGCATGTCAGAGGCTCCCAAGTGACACCTAACCAATCTAGGAGACACCGCTCTCCAAAAGGTAACAAACGGTGTGTTGGTAACGAACTCCTTGCTCAAATGCTTCAAATGATAGTCTCCCAACACTAAAACAGCTCCTCACAGATTTGGATATGGTGGAAGAAGAGATTGAGTGGAAAGCAACTTGGGGAAGGCTAGAGAACAAGATTTATGTGGTAGGAATGGAATATATTGATCTCAACACTTGTGTAGGCTTGTTATGATGGCTCTCTCCACGAATGAAGAGTGGGTGGAGGGGTATATATAGCCTCCACACAAAATCCAACCGTTACACACATTTTGGCCAACTCGGTGGGACAAATTTAGTGAACTCGGTCTGACCGAAAGGTTTTTCAAATATGCGAACATTAGGAATCTCGGTGGGACCTACTAGGACATCTCGGTGGGACCAAAGGCTAGGGTTAAGTCATCAGAGAGTTGGCCAGGTAAAACTCGGTGTGACCGATTAATGAACTCGGTACTACCAAAATAAATTAACCTATAATAGAGAGTTTACAGAACCATCTCGGTGAGACCGAAAGCCTATATTAGTGAGACCGAAACGTTAGGGTTTATGTCTCTATCTAAGTCAAAGGAAACTCGGTTGCACTGGATATGAAAATTGGTCAGTCCGAGTTTGCTATTTTGGTTTTGACTTGTTTGGAGTGGAGAGGTTGTGTGAGGGTTTTGGAGCATATCATCAAGCATTGTGGGCAACCAATTCGTTAAGCAACATCTCATCCCCTTTTAATAGTATTGGCTTTCCTAAGGACTCAATGTGATCTTGGATCACTAAAAGTGAAAAGGTAGAGTCTTGAGCTTTTGCCAAACTTGCTTCCTTAGCTCTTTGAGGGCTCCACATCTCCACAATAGCCATGCCATTCATTGAACTTTCCTGAAATATTTAGCTTGAGGAATCATTAGTTCAATGAGCTATCTGTTATTATAAATTACCAAAACCACATGGGGATTAGTTGCACTTTCACCTATTTTCTTATGTACTTGTGCCAGATTATATTAATGCATGCACTATATTACAACACACATGGGCTCTCCCATAACAATCCAGTGAATGCACACAAGGGTTTACAGGGAGCCCCTGTTATATTAGAATATCCTCTGCATTACAAAGATAATCTCACTACTATTTATGTTTTCACGCTTCTCAAATATTGTACGTAATCACAATTAATATGAGAATGCAGGCATCAGAAGAATATTACGGAACAGTGCAATGACTAACAAACTTGGCACTAAGGCTGTGAGTTCCATTCCAAATGCAATGAAACTCATACTCTCCCCACCCGCTAATTCTTGTTCAGAATATGATCCTAATGACAATTCCGACCTCGAGGAGTCGAAGGCAGATGGCCTATCCTGCTCACCCATCAAGGTGCCTGTTCTAATTTGGCAAGGTTTTATTGATGCACATATCATGCATAAGGTGTCTTGCATTTCTTCTACTTCGTTGCACCACCATCTGCTTAGTGTACTCAACATATATGTCAAGATTCCATACCCATCCATTATCAATACATATTACATCTGTCATCAGATACGTCCATTTTGCATCATGCTTTTATGTTGATATTTATCGCACTATGGGCTGTTATTACACGTTATGTCCAAATACTTATGTGTCACACCCTGCATTTTGTAACATGTTATTTGCATCAATGAAGCATGAAAATTCGGACGAGCAATTTTTTTGGCATCATTTGGCTTTTATTTGGAATTGAGTTTTCCTTCATATGTTTTTCATGTGCTCATTAAAGTCAACTATTACCTCTTGAGGAATTCATCTCCATACCCAAAACTTCTGCCCAATGATCATACCAAGTGTTATATAGCAGTATAGTATTTTTCTTATAAAATTAATTTGGCCAAAATGTATTTTTAAAATTTAGTATTCCAAAAACAGCTGAATTGAGGTTTGCACTGCAAGTGCTTGATTTAGGGTGAGAAAATTATTTCAAAAAGTGTATTTGAGACCTAGTAGACATAGGACTCCCAGAAACCACAAAAGTATAATTTTAAAAGTTATTTTCCTATTTTATTTAAAAGCTTTTCTTAAGGCCAGATATGGTCTTTAATAGGGAAAAATTATTTAAGTATTTCAAAAATATTTGCCAAAATTCAGGGAGACTCATAGGACATATATTGTCCATATATAAGACTTTCAACACTTGGTCATGTTCAAAATAATGGGCTAATCCCTCCAAAACCCTTTCTGGATATTTCAAGCTTTTGAAATATTTACAAAGGAAATATTCTCCAAAAATTCCAGGGAAATTCTATCATGTCACATATGACATATTTGATGATCTTGCCAAGTTCCATGCCTTGGGAAGCAAGATAACATCCTCAACACCCTTCAAAACCATTATGTCCATATCTGAAGTTTGAGCAACTCTACATTGCCAAACTTGTCCAAATGCTCTCAAACTTGGTGCACATGCTAGAATGGCCTAATAAGGCATCTATACCAAATGGCAGAAGATTTGGAGTAGGGCAACTTGATCAGAATACCCCAAAACCCTTTCTGTTCAAATGCAAATTTGAACAACTTTACATTACCAACTTCTTATCTGGAGCTTCAAACTTTGTGGGCATGATCAATACCACATATGATGAAACTACACCAAGTGGTGCATCAAGGGGAGATGATTCGCTTGACTTAAACAAGATGAAGCCATTTCTGTTGTTTTCTAGGGTTCAACAAAGTTACATTGGCTAGTTTCTTCAAATGAGCCCAAATTTGGTGAAAGACCCTATTTCCATATGACATTCAATCCTCTTAAGTGTCATGGCTAGTGAAGATCATTTGCTAGTCCAAAACTTGATCAAACACCTTCTGCCTTTTTACCAAAACTATCATCTTGACCCCTTTTACTATCTACTTTTGCCTCAGCTTTCTACCACAGCTTCATTTAGTTACAATCCACCTCCAGTAACTCCCCCATGTCCACAGCTCCATGATTGAGGGGTGAAAACCCCAATTCACCTTGCTGGACAGCCCATTTCTACCTAGTTACCAGCTTCACCTCTCTCTCACTGCCCCTCCAGAGCATCCGAGGCCTCAGCTGAGACGTCTGCTTCGTGCTGGACCCCCCAGACACGGCGGACACGCCCAGAGGGCCAATGGAATGCCAAGGCATGCAATTAGCACGCTCAAGAGCGCACTACAGTGCGCACCCGCACTGTAGCTTCGCCCAATCTAGCGCCGCCGACCACCTCGTGCTTCCCCCTCGCGCCAAACGATGCACCTCAACATCTGCGACCCTTCCCGGCGCTGTCCCCCTCCTCCCTCTCCCTCCAGTGGCTGCCCTCGCACGCGCGCTGGCCGCCCGCAAGCTCCACTCGCCGGCCTCACACGCGCGTATCCTCTCGAGCGTTCCCCGCTCCTCCTCTCCCCTCTACTAGGCGTGGACCTCGTCCATGATCCTCCCCGACTTGAATGCGAGCGCCTGCACGGCCTCTGGCCTCGCCCGTGAGCTCGCCGGCACACAGGTCCACGGGACCTCGCCGCTCCCCTATAAATAGCACACCCCGAGCCCCTCCAACGGCACCAACAGCCTCCCCACACTTCCAGTAGCACGCCAGCACCACTCATTCATCCCCAGAGAGCCTTAGTGCTCGGGATCGACCGGATCTCCGCCGTGTAGGGCAACCGGAGATCTCGCAGTACAGCCCCTCTCAGCCCCAACTTTTGCTCGATCTAGCACCGCCGTACCTCACTGATGCATTCCCCTCTCTTTTCCCCCTCTGCAGCTGCTGGAATCGACCGGAGCCGCGACCTCCTGAAGCTCCTCCGCCGTCCCACCTCGCCGCCGACGAACCATGCCTCTCCAGCGGGCCGCACCACCACCACTGGAACGGCGACTCACTACTGAGCCCGTTCCTGCCCTCTGTTTGCCCCGCCGTGCCCGGAATCGCCGCTGGTGAGCTCGCCGTCGCTTTGGCTGTGAGGTTGAAGATGACAGGCGGGCCCCGCCTGTCATCCTCGCTGCCCTCTCTCTCCCCTCACAGCCAGTGACCGCCGGGCCCCGCCCGTTAGGTTTGAAAACCTGGCGCGCGCGTGCTGGCTCCCGTGCGGTTGGGCTGTTCGCCCTGGGCCGTGCACTGTGGCCGTTCTGGCCTAGTGGCACATGGCCATTTCCTTTTAATGTTTTCTGTGATTATTTCAATTAATTTCACATAATTAAATATTTGTCCAAATGAATTAATTCCAACTCCTAAAATCTTGTAAAATTCCAACCTATTTAATGGTGTCACTTTCACACAAATCCATGAAACTTTTCTGTTCTGTTCAAATTTAAATTCAAATTTGAGAATTAAAACTCCTGTTCAAAAATCATTAGATTCCATTCTGTCACTCCAAAACTCCAACTAAGAATTTTTGCCATCTTAATTTTCCCTCTAGTATTTAACAAAAATAAGTTGACATTTTTCTGAGCACTTTGATTTTTCTGTTTTTATTGTGGTCTTATTTTCCCGTTGTTATTTTGCGACGATAAGATACCGTATTTGACGAGGTTGCTGAAGAAGGAGAAGGAGAAGGATTTGAAGACTTTGAAGACCCAGCCAATCCAGGCAAGCAGCCCTTTGACTATGATACACTTGTGCTCTTCGGAACCCGTTTGTTTCTGGATGCATGATGATAAGTGTTATGGTGGTGACCTAGTTTAAAACCACCACATGATGCATGCTTTACTCGTGATCTTGCTATGTGCTAGATGTCATGCAAGTAGTTAGTAGTGATGCTTAGTGATGCCTGTGTACCGAGAAACCTTCATGGTTGCAATCTTTTCATAAACCCCATCGGGTGCCCCTAATGCCCGAGGGTGACATTGAGTTAGGTCATCACTTGAGGAAGAAGTGATGTGCCGGTAAAAATCTTGTGCATGGGTGAAATGATGGATTAGATTTATGTGCGACTACCGTCCCAACCATATATGTGCAACCACTCTACCCCTTATGGGACGGGGCATTATTGATTACTTAGGCTGATACTAGCATGGTGCCCGCATTACTAGTGACGGGAAGACTTGAGGTCTTTCCCGGGACGGGGTCGTGCTTGGATAGACGACCATGACTGTTTTCACAGGGCACCGGACACACCGTTGGTCCCTTCGTGTACGCGTGACATTGAAAATAGGGCAAGTCCCATGATCTATTGTTTGTACTCGAGGGCTGTGCACCAACGAGTGGACTCTATGTTAGTGTCGTCTAAGGAAAGATAATGACCGGGTGCTTCCCCCGAGTACTTGAGGTACTGCGGTATCGTGGGTGACACGAAAGCTTCCCGGATCTTGTGGGTAAAGTGCGCAACCTCTGCAGAGTATAAAACTATTCGAATAGCCGTGTCCACGGTCATGGACAGTTGGGTGGTGCTACTTAAACTATGTCCAGAATTTTACTACATCGGTGAAAGTTTCTGTGTGTGATGAGCCAAGATGGTGACTTGACTCGTGAGTAGAATTCTATTCATGTTGATATCGGTAACTTGTTCTCGAGGTTACGTGAAGTCGTTGATGCATATACTTGATGGTAGAGTATTTATTCTAGCTCATAGCTAGATTGCTCATTGTTGTTCAATTGCATTGTTACTTTGAACCAAATCATGGATTGCTTGCGAGTACATTCAAAGTACTCATCGGCTTGCCACTGGTTATTTAATTGACCAGGCATGGAGGAACAAGAATATGAAGAAGAGTACTATGGAGACAAACATGCGAACTAGGACGCTATCCCAGTCAGAATGCATATAGGGTTAAGGAAGATGGCATGGGTTCTACTTATCATCGAAGACTTCCACTATTTGAGTTATTTGCTAATCAGCCCTTGAGGCTTTATCTATGTAAGACTTGGCCATAATGGCCATAAATTGTGTAAGACAGTATGTATGGATGTAAGACTCTTGTTATTCAGCTTCTATGTGTTCAGTGAGCATTGATCTCTAGGATCACTATACACGTGCATTCGGTGATCTCGACTTCTAAGTCGGGGTCCCCACAGAGCTGGTATCAGAGCCATCCTGACTGTAGGAAGCCTTAGTTATCATGGGCGTTAGTTAGATGAGACCCTTTTTCAAAAACCTTCTGAACCTCTCTTCTTTTCTAAACCTTACCAACCTGAGATTTCATCAGCTTATTAACCTCTCCTATTCAACCTTTGTAGATGGCCGCTGTACCTGAAGAGCACCTGACCACTGGGTTTCCCTTGCTTCTCGAGGATAGCCTCCAGGAGTGCCAGTTCCACCGAGCGCCCATCCTCACCTACCTTGAGCATTGGGTTAGAGACACTGAGGTGGAGTACCATGTGGAAGTGATCGTGAAGGCAAACGATCCTCCCACAAGTTGGTTCTTTGAGGGACCCCAGATGGCAACATTACCTATCGCTGTCGAGGCTGCTGCACTCAAGGCACTAACCCGTCTCCGCGAACTTCTTCCGGATATGGCAGCCAAGATGACAACCCGCTTCTTGCCTTACCGGAAGGAAGGCGAAGATGAAAGCAGTGCACTAGCCCCTCCACTGAAGGAAGGACTCTCGCTTCGGTTCCAGACCTACTTCAGTCTATGTGCCGACAGCTTGGCACAAGACTTGGCCTCGGAATCGATGAAGCTCCGAGACGAACTTCACAAGACAAAGGCACTTCTTCGTCGAGCACAAGAGAAGACGAATAGGATCAAGAAAGAAGGAGCGCCTTCCGGACAATCCGCTATCGCATACCGAGGCGGAAGGCCCTCCGGAGATGTATCTTCCAAGAATGAAGAACCACCTCGGCGACGCCGGATGACGGCAAGGGAATATCGCAAGCTTTTCCCTGCACCACCGACAAAGCACCGTCGTATCCAACTCCTCCACTCCCCAACACCCTCAAGTGACAAGGGGGCCCAGACAGATGAAGACAAGGAGGAAGACCCAGAAGAGCCGGAATACGCGACCGAGCATTCGGCCGCTTAGGCATTATTCGCTACTCCGATATGCCAGTTCGTTACCTCTACGGTAGGATAGGTCATGTAACCCCTTTGCGCAGTCGAGTCCTTGTATGGTTCATATGAAACCATCTAGTGTTTGCTTCTGTTGTGTATGGATGTAGGTCGTATTATCCCTTCGGGAGTATGTAAACGACTGCAACACCCATTTGGATTTTAATGAATGTATTTGGCCTTTCGGCCCTTGCATGATTTGATTAGTGTCACACCCACCCCCTTACTAGGCACCCATCTATCTTGCTTTCCCTCTTCCAAGTCATGAGACCTTTTACCGCTCCAACAGGATGCCTGTTGTAACTCGTACAGGTACCTCTACCCAGCAGCCTGAAGCCGGAGCATCCGCTCAGTCAGAGGCAGGCCATGACCAAACCAACGACCAAGCTCCACCACCACCACCTCCTCCGAACATGGACATGGCTCAGCTTCTCCAAACTTTCCGAGAGGAACGCCAAGCCAACACTGCAGCCCTTCAGTTGATTGCTCAAGATGTCACCAACAACCGCCAGCCGGCAGGGAATGGCAATCGACGTTCCACGATGGCAGAGTTCAAGAAGCATGCACCGCCAACTTTCATCGAGACGGCTGAACCCCTGGATGCAGACGACTGGGTCCACACCATTGAGGACTTGCTGGAACTAGTCGGATGCACCGAAGACCGCGAGAAGGTGGCTTATGCAGCCCACTACCTCGGGGGGACTACTAGAGCTTGGTGGGAAGGATTCAAGGTCATGCATGCTGGACAAGACATCACTTGGGACAACTTCAAGGCATAATTTTGCAAGGCCCACATTCCTTCCGGAATCATGGCTATCAAAAAGCGTGAGTTCCGAGCCCTGAAGCAAGGAAGTGGCTCTGTCAAGGACTACATGCAGAAGTTCAGTGTTCTGTCATGGTATGCCCCTGAAGATGTCAGCACTGATGCTGCAAAAAGGGAGCGCTTCATGGAAGGCCTCAATCAGACTCTGCAGTACTCGCTTGTCGTGTGCGACTGCCCGACCTTCCCTGACCTGGTGAACAAAGCACTCATGCTTGAAGACAAGCGGCATGCTCTGGAAGACACTCGCAAGCGCAAGATGGTCAGGAAGGGAAGTACCAGCAACCAGAAGCCTCGCCCGTGCCAGTCAGCCCCGGCCAAGCGAACCTACCAGCAACCAAGAGCTCCTGCACCTCGCACCCACTTTCAGCCTCAGCAGTATGCCAACCTAAGGTCAGCATTCAACCCCAATAACAGTGGTGGCAACAAGATCAACTATCCAAACCAAGTCACTTGTTTTGGATGTGGTCAGTCAGGACACATCTCAAGGGTGTGCCCCAACAAGAAGCCAGATGCCCCGCGCCCCAATGCGCAGAACCCAGGACAAGGCCGCGGGATGCCACCAAGGAACCCAGCTCCTCGCAACCCGCCTAACCATGGGAAGGGGCGTGTGAATCACGTCACTGCTGAAGAAGCCCAGGAAGACCCGGACGTCGTGCTGGGTACGTTCCTTGTCAACTCAGCACCTGCAACTGTCTTGTTTGATTCTGGAGCCACGCATTCATTTGTCACTCAAAGATTTGCATTTAAAAGTGGCATGACCCCTACACCCCTGAATAACCCTATGGTGGTACAAACCCCCGGAGCAGAGATGAGAGCCAAAATAGGCTATAAAGGAGTCAATATTACCATTAACGGTGTAGACTTCCTAGCATACCTTATCATCCTAAGATCGCAAGGCTTGGATGTGATCCTAGGGATGGATTGGCTCAGTAAGCACCAAGGCTTGTTAGACTGTGCCAATCGGAAAGTCACTATGACCAATGACCAAGGAGTCGAAGTTAAGTTTGCCCCCAACTCCTCTTCCGCTCAAGCCGTTCAAGTCAACTGTCTATCTGAAGTTGGGCTAGAGCAAGTACCGGTGGTATGCGAGTATCCTGACGTCTTTCCGGATGAGCTACCGAGAATGCCTCCTGACTGTGACATTGAGTTCATCATCGAGCTCGTGCTCGGAGCAGTACCCATCTATAAGAAGCCTTATAGAATGGGGACGGAAGAATTAGCCGAGTTGAAGAAGCAGGTGGAAGAGCAGCTAAGGAAGGGATTTATCCGCCCAAGTGCCTCCCCTTGGGGATCACCTGTTTTGTTTGTGGCAAAGAGGGACGGTACCATCCGCTTATGCATTGACTACCGTTCCCTCAATGAAGTTACAATCAAGAAAAAATATCCACTTCCCAAGATTGTAGACCTGTTTGATCAGCTCAGCGGAGCCAAGGAGTTCTCCAAGATCGACCTCAGATCTGGGTACTACCAACTGAAGATCAGACCCCAAGATATTCTGAAGACGTCATTCGTAACCAGATATGGCTTGTACGAGTGCACGGTCATGTCCTCTGGGTTAACTAATGCCCCAACTTACTTCATGTATCTCATGAATAAAGTCTTCATGGAATATTTGGACAAGTTCGTTGTTGTCTTCATCGATGAAATTCTTGTCTTCTCGAAGACGGAGGAAGAACACGAGCAACATTTGAGGATGGTCCTAGACAAGCTTCGGGAGCACCAACTTTATGACAAATTCAGCAAGTGTGAGTTCTGGCCGCATAAAGTTGGATTCTTAGGTCATGTCTTGACCGAAGAAGGATTGTCAGTTGATCCCGCGAAGATCGAAGCTGTGACCCAATGGCAATCTCCAACGACCGTCAAGGAAGTCAGAAGCTTCCTCGGACTTGCGGGCTATTACCGGAAATTCATGGAAGGATTCTCTAGCATTGCCCGGCCGATGACTCAGCTCCTCAAGAAGGACAAGAAGTTCGAGTGGACGCCAAAATGCGAAGAGAGCTTCCAAGAGCTCAAGAAGAGGTTGACCACCGCCCTAGTTCTGGAAGCACCTGATATTCACAAGGAGTTCGTGATATATTGTGATGCCTCTCGAACCGGACTGGGAAGCGTTCTGATGCAAGAAGGCCGAGTCATAGCTTACCTCTCCAGGCAGCTACGACCTCATGAAGAGAACTACGCTACTCACGATCTTGAGTTAGCGGCAGTGGTTCATGCCTTGAAGACATGGCGGCATTACCTCCTAGGGAAACGGTGTGAGATATACACAGACCACAAAAGTCTGAAGTATATTTTCACCCAAAAGGAATTGAACATGAGGCAGCGAAGATGGTTGGAACTCATCAAAGATTATGACCTCAGTGTTCAATATCACCCCGGGAAGGCTAACGTGGTGGCTGATGCCTTAAGTAGGAAGGCTTGCTCCTTGAATGCCAGAATTCAAAGGAGGCAGCCAGCCCTGTTTAAGGAGATCGAACAATTCAGTTTGGAATTGGTCACCCCTGTATTTCTGGATCATTTGGAAGTCAAACCTGTTAGGGAACATAGTATTTTAAAATTTTCCTACGATCACGCAAGATCTATCGACCAGATGCATAGCAACGAGAGGGAAGAGTGTGTCTACGTACCCTCGTAGACCGGAAGCGGAAGCGTCAAGTGACGCGGTTGATGTAGTCGAACTTCTTCGCGATTCAACCGATCAAGCACCGAACGTACGGCACCTCCGCGTTCAGCACACGTTCAGCTTGATGACGTCCCACGAGCTCTTGATCCAGTTGACCTTCACGGGAGAGTTTCGTCAGCACGACGGCGTAGTGACGGATATGATGTATTCACCGGCGCAGGGCTTCGCCTAAGCACCGCGACGGTATGACCGAGGTGTGTTTCTGTGGAGGGGGGAACCGCACAAGGCTGGAACAATTCAACTTGTGTGTCTTTGGGTGCCCCCCTGCCCCCGTATATAAAGGAGCAAGGGGGGAGGCCGGCCGGCCCTTCTATGGTGCGGCTAGTGGTGCAATCCTACTAGGAATAGGATTGCAATCCTATTCCTAGTAGGAACTACCAAAGAAGGAAGAGAGGGAAAGGAAAAGAGGGAGAGGTGGCGCCACCCCAATCCTAGTCCAACTAGGATCCCTAGGTGGGGCGCCGGCCAGCCTCTATGGGCTGCCTCTCTCCTTTCCTTAAGGCCCACTATGGACCATCCCCCCTCGTAGGGGGTTCCGGTAACCCCCTCCAGCAATCCAGTTAAATCCGAAACTTTTCCGGAACACTTCCGGTGTCCGAATATAGTCGTCCAATATATCAATCTTTATGTCTCGGACATTCCGAGACTCCTTGTCATGTCCGTGATCTCATCCGGGACTCCGAACTACCTTCGGTACATCAAAACTCATAAACTCATAATACCGATCGTCATCAAACGTTAAGCGTGCGGACCCTACGGGTTCGAGAACTATGTAGACATGACCGAGACTCATCTCCGGTCAATAACCAATCGCGGAACCTGGATGTCCATATTGGCTCCTACATATTCTACGAAGATCTTTTATCGGTCAAAACCGCATAACAACATACGTTGTTCCTTTTGTCATCGGTATGTTACTTGCCCGAGATTCGATCGTCGGTATCTCCATACCTAGTTCAATCTCGTTACCGGCAAGTCTCTTTACTCGTTTCGTAACACATCATCTCGTGACTAACTCATTAGTCTTTTGCTTGCAAGGCTTATTGTGATGTGTGTTACCGAGAGGGCCCAGAGATACCTCTCCGACACTCGGAGTGACAAATCCTAATCTTGATCTATGCCAACACCACGAATACTTTCGGAGACACCTGTAGAGCATCTTTATGATCACCCAGTTACGTTGTGACGTTTGATAGCACACAAGGTGTTCCTACGGTATTCGGGAGTTGCATAATCTCATAGTCATAGGAACATGTATAAGTCATGAACAAAGCAATAGCAGTAAAACTAAACGATCATAGTGCTATGCTAACGGATGGGTCTTGTCCATCACATCATTCTCCTAATGATGTGATCCCGTTGATCAAATGACAACTCATGTCTATGGCTAGGAAACATAACCATCTTTGATCAATGAGCTAGTCTAGTAGAGGCATACTAGGGACATACTGTTTTGTCTATCTATCCACACATGTACTAAGTTTCCGGTTAATACAATTCTAGCATGAATAAAAGACATTTATCCTGATATAAGGAAATATAAATAACAACTTTATTATTGCCTCTAGGGCATATTTCCTTCAGTCTCCCACTTGCACTAGAGTCAATAATCTAGCTCACATCGCCATGTGATTTAATACCGATAGTTCACATCGTTATGTGAATAACATACATAGTTCACATCGCCATGTGACCAACACACAAAGGGTTTACTAGAGTCAATAATCTAGTTCACATCGCTATGTGATTAATACCCAAGAGTAATAAGGTGTGATCATGTTTTGCTTGTGAGAGAAGTTTAGTTAACAGGTCTGTCACATTCAGATTCGTATGTATTTTCCAAATTTCTATGTCTACAATGCTCTGCATAGAGCTACTCTAGCTAATTGCTCCCACTTTCAATACGCATCCAGATTGATACTTAGAGTCATCTGGATTTTAGTGTCAAAGCTTGCATCGGCGTAACCCTTTACGACGAACTCTTTATCACCTCCATAATCGAGAAACATTTCCTTAGTCATCCAGTTACTAAGGATAATTTTGACCGTTGTACAGTGATTTACTCCTGGATCACTATTGTACCCCCTTGACAAACTCATGGCAAGGTACGCAACATGTTTGGTACACAGCATGGCATACTTTATAGAACCTATGGCTGAGGCATAGGGAATGACTTTCATTCTCTCTATATTTTTCTGCCGTGGTCTGGCTTTGAGTCTTACTCAACTTCACACCTTACAAGTCAGGCAAGAACTCCTTCTTTGACTGATCCATTTTGAACTACTTCAAAATCTTATCAAGGTATGTACTTATCGAAAGTCTTATCAAGCGTCTTGATCTATCTCTATAGATCTTGATGCCCAATATGTAAGCAGCTTCACCAAGGTCTTTCTTTGAAAAACTCCTTTCAAACACTCCTTTATGCTTTCCAGAAAATTCTACATCATTTCCGATCGACAATATGTCATTCACATATACTTATCAGAAAGGTTGTAGTGCTCCCACTCACTTCTTGTAAATATAGGCTTCTCCAAAAGTCTGTATAAAACCATATGCTTTGATCACCTCATCAAAGCATATATTCCAACTCCGAGATGCTTGCACCAGTCCATAGATGGATCGCTGGAGCTTGCATACTTTGTTAGCACCTTTTGGATCGACAAAACCTTCTGGTTGCATCATATACAACTCTTCTTTGAGATATCCATTCAGGAATGCAGTTTTGACATCCATTTGCCAGATTTCATAATCATAAAATGCGGCAATTGCTAACATGATTCGGACAGACTTAAGCATCGCTACAGGTGAGAAAGTCTCATCGTAGTCAACTCCTTGAACTTGTCGAAAACCTTTTCGCAACAAGTCGAGCTTTGTAAACAGTAACATTACCGTCTGCGTCGGTCTTCCTCTTGAAGATCCATTTATTTTTGATGGCCTGTCGATCATCGGGCAAGTCAACCAAAGTCCATACTTTGTTCTCATACATGGATCCCATCTCAGATTTCATGGCCTCAAGCCATTTTGCGGAATCTGGGCTCATCATCGCTTCCTCATAGTTCGTAGGTTCATCATGGTCTAGTAACATGATTTCCAGAACTGGGTTGCCGTACCACTCTGATGCGGAACGAACTCTGGTTGATCTACGAAGTTCAGCAGAAACTTGATCTGAAGTTTCATGATCATCATCATTAGCTTCCTCACTAATTGGTGTAGGAATCACTGGAACTAGTTTATGTGATGTTCCACTTTCCAATTTGGGAGAAGGTACAATTACCTCATCAAGTTCTACTTTCCTCCCACTCACTTCTTTCGAGAGAAACTCCTTCTCTAGAAAGGATCTACTCTTAGCAACAAAGACCTTGCCTTCGGATCTGTGATAGAAGGTGTACCCAATAGTTTCTTTTCGGTATCCTATGAAGATTTACTTCTCCGATTTGGGTTCAAGCTTATCATGTTGAAACTTTTTCACATAAGCATCGCAGTCCCAACCTTAAAGAAATGACAGCTTAGGTTTCTCGTCAAACCACAGTTCATACGGTGTCATCTCCACGGATTTAGATGGTGCCCTATTTAACGTGAATGTAGCTGTCTCTAATGCATAACCCCAAAAGCGATAGAGGTAGATCGGTAAGAGACATCATCGATCGCACCATATCTAATAAAGTACGGTTATGACGTTCAGACACACCATTACACTATGGTGTTCCGGGTGGCGTGAGTTGTGAAACTATTCCACATTGTTTCAAATGAAGACCAAACTCGTAACTCAAATATTCTCCTCCACGATCGCATCGTAGAAACTTTATTTTCTTGTTATGATGATTTTCTACTTCACTCTGAAATTCTTTGAACCTTTCAAATGTCTCAGACTTGTGCTTCATTAAGTAGATATACCCATATCTGCTCAAATCATCAGTGAAGGTAAGAAAATAACGATACCCGCCGCGAGCTTCAACACTCATTGGCCCACATACATTAGTATGTATGATTTCCAACAAATCTGTTGTTCGCTCCATAGTTTCGGAGAACGGAGTTTTAGTCATCTTGCCCATGAGGCATGGTTCGCAAGCACCAAGTGATTCCAAAAGTCCATCATTATGGAGTTTCTTCATGCGTTTTACACCAATATGACCTAAACGGCAGTGCCACAAATAAGTTGCACTATCATTATTAACCTTGCATCTTTTGGCTTCAATATTATGAATTTGTGTATCACACGATCGAGATCCAACAAACTATTTTCATTGGGTGTATGACCATAGAAGGTTTTATTCATGTAAACAGAACAACAATTATTCTCTAACTTACATGAATAACCGTATTGTAATAAACATGATCAAATCACATTCATGCTCAACACAAACACCAAATAACACTTATTTAGGTTCAACACTAATCCCGAAAGTATAGGGAGTGTGCGATGATGATCATATCAATCTTGGAACTGCTTCCAATACACATCGTCACTTCATCCTTTAACTAGTTTATGTTCATTATGCAACTCCCACTTCGAGTTACTACTCTTTAGCAACTGAACTAGTATCAAATACCGAGGGGTTGCTATGAACACTAGTAAAATACACATCAATAATCTGTATATCAAATATACCTTTGTTCACTTTGCCATCCTTCTTATCCGCCAAGTATCTAGGGCAGTTCCACTTCCGGTGACCATTTCCTTTGCAGTAGAAGCACTTAGTTTCAGGCTTGAGTTTAGCTTTGGGTTTCTTCATGGGAGTGACAACTTGCTTGTCATTCTTCTTAAAGTTCCCCTTCTATCCCTTTGCCCTTTACTTGAAACAAGTGGTCTTATTAACCATCAACACTTGATGTTCTTTCTTGATTTCTACCTTTGCCGATTTCAGCATTGCGAAGAGATCGGGAATTACCTTCGTCATCCCTTGCATATTATAGT
This sequence comes from Secale cereale, assembly GCA_902687465.1. NCBI lineage: Eukaryota > Viridiplantae > Streptophyta > Magnoliopsida > Poales > Poaceae > Secale > Secale cereale. The sequence continues at coordinate 138,266,436 of LR738711.1, read as the reverse complement.
TCATCACGAAGTTCTACTAACTTGGTGATAGTGACTAGAGAACTTTGTCAATTACTATCTTATCTGGAAGATTAACTCCCACTTGATTCAAGTAATTGTAGTACCCAGACAATCTGAGCACATGCTCACTGGTTGAGCTATTCTCCTCCATCTTGTAGGCAAAGTACTGTCAGAAGTCTTATACCTCTCGACACGGGCATGAGTATGAAATACTAAATTCAACTCTTGGAACATCTTATATGCTCCATGGCGTTCAAAACGTTTTTGAAGTCCCGGTTATAAGCCGTAAAGCATGGTGCACTAAACTATCAAGTAGTCATCATACCGAGCTTTTGTCAAAACGTTCATAACGTCTACATCTGCTCCTGCAATAGGTCTGTCACCTAGCGGTGCATCAAGGACATATTTCTCTGTGCAGCAATGAGGATAATCCTCAGATCACGGAACAATTCCGCATCATTGCTACTAACATCTTTCAACTTAGTTTTCTCTAGGAACATACAAAAAGACAAACGGGGAGCAACATCGTGAGCTATTGATCTACAACATAGATATGCTAATACTACAAGGACTAAGTTCATGATAAATTAAAGTTCAATTTAATCATATTAAATAAAGAACTCCCACTTAGATAGACATCCCTCCGGTCATCTAAATGATCACGTGATCCAAATCAACTAAACCATGTCCGATCATCACGTGAGATGGAGTAGTTTCAATGGTGAACATCTTATGTTGATCATATCTACTATATGATTCACGCTCGACCTTTCGGTCTCCAGTGTTCCGAGGCCATATCTGCATATGCCAGGCTCGTCAAGTTTAACCCGAGTATTCTGCGTGTGCAAAAACTGGCTTACACCCGTTGTATTTGAACGTAGAGCTTATCACACCCGATCATCACGTGGTGTCTCGGCACGACGAACTTTCTCAACGGTGCATACTCAGGGAGAACACTTATACCTTGAAATTTAGTAAGGGATCATCTTATAATGCTACCGTCGTTCTAAGCAAAATAAGAAGCATAATAAGATAAACATCACATGCAATCAAAATATGTGACATGATATGGCCATCATCATCTTCTGCTTTTGATCTCCATCTCCAAAGCACCTTCATGATCACCTTCGTCACCGGCACGACACCTTGATCTCCATCGTAGCATCGTTGTCGTCTCGCCAACTATTGCTTCTACGACTATCGCTACCGCTTAGTGATAAAGTAAAGCAATTACATGGAGATTGCATTTCATACAATAAAGTGACAACCATATGGCTCCTGCCAGTTGCCGATAACATTACAAAACATGATCATCTCATACAAAACCGTATAAATCATCATGTCTTGACCATATCACATCACAACATGCCCTGCAAAAACAAGTTAGACGTCCTCTACTTTGTTGTTGCAAGTTTTACGTGGCTGCTACGGGCTTAGCAAGAACCGTTCTTACCTACGCATACAAAACCACAACGATGTTTCGTCAAGTATGTGCTGTTTTAACCTTCACAAGGACCGGGCGTAGCCACACTTGATTCAGCTAAAGTGAGAGAGACAGACACCCGCCAGTCACCTTTAAGCAACGAGTGCTCGTAACGGTGAAACCAGTCTCGCGTAAGCGTACGCGTAATGTCGGTCCGGGCCGCTTCATCTCACAATACCGCCGAAGCAAAGTATGACATGCTGGTAAGCAGTATGACTAGTATCGCCCACAACTCATTGTGTTCTACTCGTGCATATCATCTACGCATAGACCTGGCTCAGATACCACTATTGGGGAACATAGTATTTTAAAATTTTCCTACGATCACGCAAGATCTATCTACCAGATGCATAGCAACGAGAGGGAAGAGTGTGTCTACGTACCCTCGTAGACCGGAAGCGGAAGCGTCAAGTGACGCGGTTGATGTAGTCGAACTTCTTCGCGATTCAACCGATCAAGCACCGAACGTACGACACCTCCGCGTTCAGCACACGTTCAGCTTGATGACGTCCCACGAGCTCTTGATCCAGTTGAGCTTCACGGGAGAGTTTCGTCAGCACGACGGCGTGGTGACGGATATGATGTATTCACCGGCGCAGGGCTTCGCCTAAGCACCGCGACGGTATGACCGAGGTGTGTTTCTGTGGAGGGGGGCACCGCACACGGCTGGAACAATTCAACTTGTGTGTCTTTGGGTGCCCCCCTGGCCCCGTATATAAAGGAGCAAGGGGGGAGGCCGGCCGGCCCTTCTATGGTGCGGCTAGTGGTGCAATCCTACTAGGAATAGGATTGCAATCCTATTCCTAGTAGGAACTACCAAAGAAGGAAGAGAGGGAAAGGAAAAGAGGGAGAGGTGGCGCCACCCCAATCCTAGTCCAACTAGGATCCCTAGGTGGGGCGCCGGCCAGCCTCTATGGGCTGCCTCTCTCCTTTCCTTAAGGCCCACTATGGACCATCCCCCCTCGTAGGGGGTTCCGGTAACCCCCTCCGGCAATCCAGTTAAATCCGAAACTTTTCCGTAACACTTCCGGTGTCCGAATATAGTCGTCCAATATATCAATCTTTATGTCTCGGACATTCCGAGACTCCTTGTCATGTCCGTGATCTCATCCGGGACTCCGAACTACCTTCGGTACATCAAAACTCATAAACTCATAATACCGATCGTCATCAAACGTTAAGCGTGCGGACCCTACGGGTTCGAGAACTATGTAGACATGACCGAGACTCATCTCCGGTCAATAACCAATAGCGGAACCTGGATGTCCATATTGGCTCCTACATATTCTACGAAGATCTTTTATCGGTCAAAACCGCATAACAACATACGTTGTTCCTTTTGTCATCGGTATGTTACTTGCCCGAGATTCGATCGTCGGTATCTCCATACCTAGTTCAATCTCGTTACCGGCAAGTCTCTTTACTCGTTTCGTAACACATCATCTCGTGACTAACTCATTAGTCTTTTGCTTGCAAGGCTTATTGTGATGTGTGTTACCGAGAGGGCCCAGAGATACCTCTCCGACACTCGGAGTGACAAATCCTAATCTTGATCTATGCCAACACCACGAATACTTTCGGAGACACCTGTAGAGCATCTTTATGATCACCCAGTTACGTTGTGACGTTTGATAGCACACAAGGTGTTCCTACGGTATTCGGGAGTTGCATAATCTCATAGTCATAGGAACATGTATAAGTCATGAACAAAGCAATAGCAGTAAAACTAAACGATCATAGTGCTATGCTAACGGATGGGTCTTGTCCATCACATCATTCTCCTAATGATGTGATCCCGTTGATCAAATGACAACTCATGTCTATGGCTAGGAAACATAACCATCTTTGATCAATGAGCTAGTCTAGTAGAGGCATACTAGGGACATACTGTTTTGTCTATCTATCCACACATGTACTAAGTTTCCGGTTAATACAATTCTAGCATGAATAAAAGACATTTATCATGATATAAGGAAATATAAATAACAACTTTATTATTGCCTCTAGGGCATATTTCCTTCAAAACCAACCGTGATGGACGAAGTCAAGAAGGCGCAAGGCGGACATGCAAGCATTGAAGGCATCAAGAAGAAGATGAAGCTAGGCAAGGCCCCAGGATTCTCCGAAGACGAACACGAGATTGTTTGGTACAAAGGCCGCCTCTGCGTACCAAACAAGATGGAGTTGAAGGACCTGATCCTGCAAGAAGCCCACGACACTCCGTATTCCATCCACCCTGGAGGAACCAAGATGTACCAAGACCTGAAGGAAAGATTCTGGTGGCACGGGATGAAAAGAGAGATTGCAACCTATGTTGCAAAGTGTGATGTGTGCCAAAGGGTCAAGGCTGAATATCAGCGACCCACTGGATTGCTTCAACCACTCAAGGTTCCTGAGTGGAAGTGGGATAAAGTCGGAATGGACTTCATCACTGGATTACCAAGGTCGAATAGAGGACATGACTCCATCTGGGTCATAGTCGACCATTTGACCAAGGTGGCCCATTTCATTCCTGTCAAGACTACTTATGATGGCAACCGGCTGGCAGCTCTCTACATCGACATAATCATAACCCTTCACGGCATTCCCAAGGAGATTGTGTCAGATAGAGGAACCCAGTTCACCTCAAGGTTCTGGAAGAAGTTCCAAGAAGCCTTGGGATCCAAGTTATCTTTCAGCACGGCTTTTCACCCACAGACCGGAGGTCAGACAGAACGAGTGAATCAAATTCTCGAAGACATGCTCCGAGCCTGTGTCTTGGCATATGGAGCCAACTGGGAAGATTGCCTCCCTTTTGCCGAGTTCTCCTATAACAACAGTTATCAGTTGAGCCTTCAGATGGCACCATTTTAGGTGTTGTAAGGACGCAGATGTCGCACACCCCTCAACTGGTCAGAGACTGGAGAAGGGCTAGTCTTTGGACCAGATATTCTCCGCGAAGCAGAAGAGCAAGTCCAACTAGTGAGAGAACGTTTGAAGGCAGCCAAGTCAAGGAAGAAGAGTTATGCTGACACTCACCATCGGGACATGAGTTTCCATGTCGGGGACCATGTATACCTGCGGGTAACTCCCCTAAAGGGAACCAAGCGTTTCCACGTCAAGGGGAAGCTCGCCCCAAGGTTCATTGGACCCTTTGAGATCGCTGCACGGCGAGGAGAAGTGGCTTACCAGTTGGAACTACCACCTGAGCTATCCGATGTGCACAACGTATTCCACGTGTCACAACTCTGGAAATGTCTCCAAGTTCCGAACAAGCCTGATCTCTTCAAGGATGTTGATCACCAAGCCATTGATCTACAGCCTGATTTGACCTACCGCGAGAATCCCATTCACATTCTGGATGAAGCAGAACGACGGACGCGAAGCCGCACCATCAAGTACTTCAAGGTCCAGTGGAGCAACCACACGGAAGCAGAAGCAACCTGAGAACGTGAAGACTATCTTAGATCAGAGTTTCCCGATCTCTTTTAAGACCTAGTTTAGAAATCTCGGGGACGAGATTCTTGTAAGGGGGGTAGGTCTGTCACACCCTGCATTTTGTAACATGTTATTTGCATCAATGAAGCATGAAAATTTGGACCAGCATTTTTTTTGGCATCATTTGGCTTTTATTTGGAATTGAGTTTTCCTTCATATGTTTTTCATGTGCTCATTAAAGTCAACTATTACCTCTTGAGGAATTCATCTCCTTACCCAAAACTTCTGCCCAATGATCATACCAAGTGTTATATAGCAGTATAGTATTTTCTTATAAAATTAATTTGGCCAAAATGTATTTTTAAAATTTAGTATTCCAAAAACCCCTGAATTGAGGTTTGCACTGCAAGTGCTTGATTTAGCGTGAGAAAATTATTTCAAAAAGTGTATTTGAGACCTAGTAGACATAGGACTCCCAGAAACCACAAAAGTATAATTTTAAAAGATATTTTCCTATTTTATTTAAAAGCTTTTCTTAAGGCCAGAAATGGTCTTTAATAGGGAAAAATTATTTAAGTATTTCAAAAATATTTGCCAAAATTCAGGGAGACTCATAGGACATATATTGTCCATATATAAGAGTTTCAACACTTGGTCATGTTCAAAATAATGGGCTAATCCCTCCAAAACCCTTTCTGGATATTTCAAGCTTTTGAAATATTTACAAAGGAAATATTCTCCAAAAATTCCAAGGAAATTCTATCATGCCACATATGACATATTTGATGATCTTGCCAAGTACCATGCCTAGGGAAGCAAGATAGCATCCTCAACACCCTTCAAAACCAATATGTCCATATCTGAAGTTTGAGCAACTCTACATTGCCAAACTTGTCAAAATGCTCTCAAACTTGGTGCACATGCTAGAATGGCCTAATAAGACATCTAGACCAAATGGCACAAGATTTGGAGTAGGGAAACTTGACTAGAATACCCCAAAACCCTTTCTGTTCAAATGCATATTTGAACAACTTTACATTACCAACTTTTTATCTGGAGCTTCAAACTTTGTGGGCATGATAAATATCCCAAATGATGAAACTACACCAAGTGGTGCATCAAGGGGAGATGATTAGCTTGACTTAAACAAGATGAAGCCATTTCTGTTGTTTTCTAGGGTTCACCAAAGTTACATTGGCTAGTTTCTTCAAATGAGCCCAAATTTGGTGAAACACCCTATTTCCATATGACATTCAATACTGTTAAGTGTCATGGCCAGTGAAGATCATTTGCTAGTCCAAAACTTGATCAAACACCTTCTGCCTTTTTACCAAAACTATCATCTTGACCCCTTTTACTATTTACTTTTGCTTCAGCTTTCTACCACAGCTTCATTTAGTTACAATCCACATCCAGTAACTCCCCCGTGTCCACAGCTCCATGATTGAGGGGTGAAAACCCCAATTCACCTTGCTGGACAGCCCATTTCTACAAAGTTACTAGCTTCACCTCTCTCTCACTGCCCCTCCAGAGCATCCAAGGCCTCAGCTGAGACGTCTGCTTCGTGCTGGACCCCCCAGACACGGCGGACACGCCCTAGGGCCAATGGCATGGCAAGGAATGCAATTAGCACGCTCCAGAGCGCGCTACAGTGCGCACCCGCACTGTAGCTTCGCCCAATCCAGCGCCGCCGACCACCTCGTGCTTCCCCCTCGCGCCAAACGATGCACCTCGACGTCTGCGACCCTCCCCGGCGATGTCCCCCTCCTTCCTCTCCCATGCGCTGGCCGCCCGCAAGCTCCACTCGCCGGCCTCACACGCGCGCATCCTCTGGAGCCTTCCCCACTCCTCCTCTCCCATCAACTAAGCGTGGACCTCGTCCATGATAATCCCGGACTCGAATGCGAGCGCCTGCACGGCCTCTGGCCTGGCCTGTGAGCTCGCCGGCGCATAGGTCCACGGGACCTCGACGCTCCCCTAAAAATAGCATACCCCGAGCCCCTCCAACGGCACCAACAGCCTCCCCACACTTCTAGTAGCACGCCAGCACCACTCATTCATCCCCAGAGAGCCTTAGTGCTCGGGATCGACCGGAGCTCCGCCGCGTCGGGCAACCGGAGATCTCGCAGTACAGCCCCTCTCAGCCCCAACTTTTGCTCGATCTAGCACCGCCGTACCTCACTTATGCATTCCCCTCTCTTTTCCCCCTCTGCAGCTGCCGGAATCGACCGGAGGCGCGACCTCCCGAAGCTCCTCCGCCGTCCCACCTCGCCGCCGACGAACCAGGCCTCTCCGGCGGGCCACACCACCACCACTGGAACGGCGACTCACTACTGAGCCCGTTCTTGCACTTCGTTTGCCCCGCCGTGCCCGGAATCGCCGCCGGTGAGCTCGCCGTCACTTTGGCCGTGAGGTTGAAGATGACAGGTGGGCCCCGCCTGTCATCCTCACCGCCCTCTCTCTCCACTCACAGCCACTGACCGCCGGGCCCCGCCCGTCAGGTTTGAAAACCTGGCGCGCGCGCGCTGGCTCTCGTGCGGTTGGGCTGTTCGCCCTGGGCCGTGCACTGTGGCCGTTCTGGCCCAGTGGCATAGGGCCATTTCCTTTTAATCTTTTTTGTGATTATTTCAATTAATTTCACAGAATTAAATATTTGTCCAAATGAATTAATTCCAACTCCTAAAATCTTGTAAAATTCCAACCTATTTAATGGTGTCACTTTCACACAAATCCATGAAACTTTTCTGTTCTGTTCAAATTTAAATTCAAATTTGAGCATTAAAACTCTTGTTCAAAAATCCTTAGATTCCATTCTGTCACTCCAAAACTCCAACTAAGAATTTTTGCCATCTTAGTTTTCCCTCTAGTATTTAACAAAAATAAGTTGACATTTTTCTGAGCAATTTGATTTTTCTGTTTTTATTGTGGTCTTATTTTCCCGTTGTTATTTTGCGACGATTAGATACCGTATTTGACGAGGTTGCTGAAGAAGGAGAAGGAGAAGGATTTGAAGACTTTGAAGACCCAGCCAATCCAGGCAAGCAGCCCTTTGACCATGATACACTTGTCCTCTTCGGAACCCGTTTGTTTCCGGGTGCATGATGATAAGTGTTATGGTGGTGACCTAGTTTAAAACCACCACATGATGCATGCTTTACTCGTGATCTTGCTATGTGCTAGATGTCATGCAAGTTGTTAGTAGTGATGCTTAGTGATGCCTGTGTACCGAGAAACCTTCATGGTTGCAATCTTTTCATAAACCCCATCGGGTGCACCTAATGCCCGAGGGTGACATTGAGTTAGGTCATCACTTGAGGAAGAAGTGATGTGCCGGTAAAAATCATGTGCATGGGTGAAATGATGGATTAGATTTATGTGTGACTACCGTCCCAACCATATATGTGCAACCACTCTACCCCTTATGGGACGGGGCATTATTGATTACTTAGGCCGATACTAGCATGGTGCCCGCATTACTAGTGCCGGGAAGACTTGAGGTCTTTCCCGGGACGGGGTCGTGCTTGGATAGACGACCATGACTGTTTTCATAGGGCACTGGACACACCGTTGGTCCCTTCGTGTACGCGTGACATTGAAAATAGGGCAAGTCCCATGATCTATTGTTGGTACTCGAGGGCTGTGCACCAACGAGTGGACTCTATGTTAGTGTCGTCTAAGGAAAGATAATGACCGGGTGCTTCCCCCGAGTACTTGAGGTACTGCGGGATCGTGGGTGACACGAAAGCTTCCCGGATCTTGTGGGTAAAGTGCGCAACCTCTCCAGAGTGTAAAACTATTCGAATAGCTGTGTCCACGGTCATGGACAGTTGGGTGGTGCTACTTAAACTATGTCCAGAATTTTACTACATCGGTGAAAGTTTCTGTGTGTGATGAGTCAAGATGGTGACGTGACTCGTGAGTAGAATTCTATTCATGTTGATATCGGTAACCTGTTCTCGAGGTTACGTGAAGTCATTGATGCATATACTTGATGGCAGAGTATTTATTCTAGCTCATAGCTAGATTGCTCATTTTTGTTCAATTGCATTGTTACTTTGAACCAAATCATGGGTTGCTTGCGAGTACATTCAAAGTACTCATTGGCCTGCCACTGGTTATTTAATTGGCCAGGCATGGAGGAACAGGAATATGAAGAAGAGTACTATGGAGACGAACATGCGAACTAGGACGCTATCCCAGTCAGAATGCCTATAGGATGAAGGCAGATGGCATGGGTTCTACTTATCATCGAAGACTTCCGCTATTTGAGTTATTTGCTAATCAGCCCTTGAGGCTTTATCTACGTAAGACTTGGCCATAATGGCCATAAATTGTGTAAGACGGTATGTATGGATGTAAGACTCTTGTTATTCAGCTTCTATGTGTTCAGTGAGCATTGATCTCTGGGATCACTGTACCGTCCATTCGGTGATCTCGACTTCTAACTCGGGGTCCCCACATTATGCCTTTTCTCTCTTATTTTACAAGGTTTACATGTAGAGGGAGAATGCCGGCAGCTGGAATTCTGGGCTGGAAAAGAAGCAAACTCTGGAAACCTATTCTACACAACTCAAAAAGCTCCGAAACTCCATATGACACCATTTCAGAAAATATAAAAAATATTTGGCGAAAGAAGATCACAGGGGGGCCACCACCTGTCCACGAGGGTGGGGGACCCCCCCCCCTCTCTGGGCGTGCCCCCTGCCTCATGGGCCCCCTGATGGCCCCCCGATGCCCATCTTCTCCTATATGAGGTGTTTTGATCTGGAAAAAAAATCATAAGAAGGCTTTCAGGATCAGACGCCGCTGTCTCGAGGCGGAACCTTGGCGGAAACCAATCTAGGGCTCCAGCAGAGCTGTTCTGCCGGGGATACTTCCCTCCAGGAGGGGGAAATCGTCACCGCCGTCATCACCAACAACTCTCCCATCTTGGGGAGGGCTATCTTCATCAACATCTTCACTAGCACCATCTTCTCTCAAACCCTAGTTCATCTCTTGTATCCAATCTTTGTACCCAAATCGCAGATTGGTACCTATGGGTTGCTAGTAGTGCTGATTACTCCATGTAGTTGATGCTAGTTGGTTTATTTGGTGGAAGATCATATGTTCAGATCCATTATGCATATTAATACCCATCTAATCATGAACAATATTATGTCTTGTGAGTAGTTACTTTTGTTCCTGAGGACATGGGAGAACTCTTCCTATAAGTAGTCATTTGAATTTGGTATTCGTTTGATATTTTGATGAGATGTATGTTGTCTCTCCTCTAGTGGTGTCATGTGAACGTCGACTACATGACACTTCACCATTATTTGGGCCTAGAGGAAGGCATTGGGGAGTAATAAGTAGAAGATGGGTTGCTAGAGTGACAGAAGCTTAAACCCTAGCTTATGCGTTGCTTCGTAAAGGGCTGATTTTGATGCACTTGTTTCATGCCATGGTTAGGTTTACCTTAATACTTATTTTGTAGTTGTGGATGCTTGCATTAGAGGTTAATCATAAGTGGGAGGCTTGTCCAAGTAAGGACAGCACCCAAGCACCGGTCCACCCACATACCAAATTATCAAAGTACCGAACGCGAATCATATGATCGTGATGAAAACTAGCTTGACGATAATTCCCATGTGTCCTCGGGAGCGCTTTCCTCCATATTAGAGTTAGTTCAGGCTTGTCCTTTGCTACAAAAAGGAATGGGCCATCTTGCTGCACCTTATTTACTTTTATCTTTTGTCACTTTTTACCAATTACCTTATCACAAAACTATCTGTTACCTATAATTTCAGTGCTTGCAGAAAATACCTTATTGAAAATTGCCTATCATTTCCTTCTGCTCCTTGTTGGGTTCGACACTCTTACTTATCGAAAGGACTACAGTTGATCCCCTACACTTGTGGGTCATTTCCTTCTGCTCCTTTGGTACGTGGAATTTATTGTCACTTGTTACGATGGCTCGTCATCCTTTCAGGGGCTTGTTTGGGGAATCTTCACCCCGACCAGAAGAGCAAAGAGTTTTTCCTCAACCTACTGCACCTAATGAAAATGTTTGCTTTGAAATTCCTTCAGGTATGATAGAGAAACTGCTAGATAATCCCTTTACAGGAGACAAAACACTACATCCCGATTTACACCTAATCTATGTGGATGAACTTTGTGGATTATTTAAGCTTACAGGTATGCCGAGGATGTTATCAAGAAGAAGGTCTTCCCTTTATCTTTGAAGGGAGATGCATTGACATGGTTTAGGCTATGTAATGATATTGGATCATGGAACTATGATCGTCTAAAGTTGGAATTTCATCAGAAGTTCTACCCTATGCACCAGGTTCATCGTGATCGTAATTATATTTATAATTTTTGGCCTCACGAGGGACAAAGCATCGCTCAAGCTTGGGGGAGGCTTAAGTCAATGTTATATTCATGCCCCAACCATGAGCTCTCAAGAGAAATGATCATTCAAACATTTTATGCTCGGCTTTCTCTCAATAATTGCTCCATGCTCGATACTTCTTGTTCTGGTTCTTTTATGATGAAGACTGTTGAATTCAATGGGATTTATTGGAAATAATTAAATGCAACTCTGAAGATTGGGATCTCGACGAAGGTAAGGAGTCAGGTATGACCCCTAAGTTTGATTGTGTTAAAGATTTTATGGATACCGATGTTTTCCGTGAGTTTAGCACTAAATATGGACTTGACTCTAAGATAGTAGCTTCTTTCTGTGAATAATTTTCTACTCATGTTGATCTTCCCAAGGAGAAGTGGTTTAAATACCATCCTCCCATTAAAGTTAAAGTAGTTAAACCTGTTAAAGTTGAAGAAAAGACTATCACTTATAATGGTGGTTCTATTGTTACTACCACTTATATTGAGAAACCACCTTTCCCTATTAGAATAAAGGATCATGATAAAGCTTCAACTGTGGTTCGTAAGGGTAGTACTAGAAAACCTACACCCTCTGAGTAAATTAAAGTTGAACCTAGTGTTTCTATGGTTAAAGATCTCTTGGTTGAAGATTTAGATGGACATGTTATTTACCTCCAAGAGGAAGCTGCCAGAATAACCAAACCCGATGCTAGGAATAAACATAGACATGTTATAGGCTTGCCTGTTATCTTAGTTAAAATAGGAGATCATTGCTATCATGGTTTACGTGACGTAGGTGCTAGTGCAAGTGTAATACCTATATCCTTATATGATGAAATTATGCATGATATTACACCCGTTGAGCTAGAAGGTACAGATGTTACTATTAAACTTGCTAATAGAGACATTATTTCACCAATTGGGATTGTTAGAGATGTCGAAGTCTTGTGTGGGAAAGTTAAATACCCTATTGATTTTCTTGTTCTTGGTTCCCCACAAGATGATTTTTGTCCCATCATATTTGGTAGACCCTTCTTGAATACTGTTAATGCTAAGATAGAGTGCGTGAAAGATATTGTCACTGTTGGTTTAGGGGATATGTCTCATGATTTTAACTTTGCTAAATTTCGTAGGCAACCCCTTGATAACGAATTACCTAGTAAGGATGAAATTATTGGTCTTGCTTCTATTGCTATGCCTCCTAATGATCCTTTAGAACAATATTTGCTAGACCATGAAAATGATATGTATATGAATGCAAGAAGGGAAATAGATGAAATAATCTTTAAGCAGGGACCCATATTGAAAAACAACTTGCCTGTTGAAATCCTAGGGGATCCTCCTCCACCCAAGGGTGATCCCGTGTTTGAACTTAAACCTTTACCTGATAATCTTAAGTATGTTTATCTTGATGAAAAGAAGATATATCCTATTATTATTAGTGCTAACCTTTCAGAGCAGAAGAAGAAAAATTATTGAAAACTCTGAAGAAGCACCGTGCTGCTATTGGATATACTCTGGATTATCTTAAGGGCATTAGTCCCACTTTATGCCAACACAAGATAATTGGAAGAAAACCCTAAATTGGTTATTGATCATCAACGACGGTTAAATCCTAAGAAAAAGAAGTGGTAAGGAAGGAAATTCTAAAGCTTGTAGAGGCAGGTATTATCTATCCAGTTGCTGACAGCCAGTGGGTAAGTCATGTCCACTGTGTCCCTAAGAAGGGAGGTATGACTGTTGTTCCTAATGATAAAGATGAATTGATCCCACAAAGAATTGTTACAGGCTATAGGATGGTAATTGATTTTCGCAAATTAAATAAAGCTACTAAGAAAGATCATTAACCTTTGCCTTTTATTGATCAAATCCTAGAATAGTTATCCAAACATACTCATTTTTTCTTTCTAGATGGTTATTCTGGTTTCTCTCAAATACCTGTGTCAAAAGGGGATAAAGAAAAGACCACTTTTACTTGTCCGCTACAAAGCTGGCTCACAGGAGTTCTCTTCTCTAGAGTGTAAAATCATGGATGGAGCTTGACGCACCAGCCAATAGATTCCTACCTTTAGTGCTTGCCAATGGATGGTCCTTCTTTCCCTTCTGATACAAAAAACGATTTATTGGCCTTCTCACTAGTGGTCTCAATCCTTCCTCTTTCGGTACTTTTGCTTATAGACGTATGCCTTTTGGTTTATGTAATGCACCGGCTACCTTTCAAAGATGCATGATGCCTACATTCTCTGATTTTTTTTGAAAAGATTGTTGAGGTTTTCATGGACGATTTCTCCATTTACAGAACTTCTTTTGATGATTGCTTGAGCAACCTTGATCGAATTTTGCAGAGATGTGAAGACACTAATCTTGTCTTGAATTGGGAGAAGTGCCACTTTATGGTTAATGAAGGCATTGTCTTGGGACATAAAATTTCTGAAAAAGGTATTGAACTTGAGATGGCTAAAGTTGATGCTATTGAAAAGATGCCGTGCCCCAAGGATATCAAAGGTATACGGAGTTTCCTTGGTCATGCCGGGTTTTATAGGAGGTTCATTAAGGACTTATCCAAAATCTCCAGGCCTCTGACAAATCTCTTACAAAAAGATATTCCTTTTGTCTTTGATGATGATTGTCTAGAAGCATTTGAAATACTTAAGAAAGCATTGATCTCTGCACCTATTGTCCAGCCTACTGACTGGAATTTACCCTTTGAGATTATGTGCGATGCTAGTGATTATGCTGTAGGTGCTATTCTAGGAAAAAGAGTTGATAAGAAGTTGAATGTTATCCAATATGCTAGTAAAACCCTAGACAGTGCCCAGAGAAATTATGCTACTACTTAGAAGGAATTTTTAGTAGTTGTATTTGCTTGTAATAAGTTTACACCTTATATTGTTGTTTCTAAAGTAACTATTCACACTGATCATGCTGCTATCAAATACCTTATGGAAAAGAAATATGCTGAACCTAGACTTATTAGATGGGTTCTCTTGCTGCAAGAATTTTACTTGCATATTATTGATAGAAAAGGAGCTGAGAACCCCGTTGCGGATAACTTGTCTAGGCTAGAGAATATATTTGATGACCCACAATCTATTGATGATAGCTTTCCTGATGAACAATTAGCCGTCAGAAATACTTCTCGGACTGCTCCATGGTATGTTGATTATGCTAATTACATTGTTGCTAATTTTATACCTCCTAGCTTCACATACCAGGAAAAGAAAAAGTTCTTCTATGATTTGAGACATTACTTCTGGGATGACCTACACCTTTATAAAGAAGGAGTAGGTGGTATTATTAGACATTGTGTACCTGAGCATGAACAGGAACATATCCTACGCAAGTCTCACTCTGAAGCTTATGGAGGACACCATGCTGGAGATAGAACTGCACATAAGGTACTGCAATCGGGTTTTTATTGGCCTAATCTCTTCAAGGATGCCCGTAAGTTTGTCTTATCCTGTGATGAATGTCAAAGAATTGGTAATATCAGTAGACGTCAAGAAATTTCTATGAATTATTCACTTGTTATTGAACCGTTTGATGTTTGGAGCTTTGATTACATGGGACCATTTCCTTCCTCTAATGGGTACACACAAATTTCAGTTGCTGTTGATTATGTTACTAAGTGGGTAGAAGCTATTCCACTAGTAGTGTTGATCACAACACCTCTATTAAGATGCTTAAAGAAGTTATTTTCCCGAGGTTTCGAGTCCCTAGATACTTAATGACTAATGGTGGTTCACACTTTATTCATGGTGCTTTCCGTAAAATGCTTGCTAAGTATGATGTAAATCATAGAATTGCATCCTCTTATCACCAACAGACTAGTGGTCAAGTCGAATTAAGTAATAGAGAGCTGAAATTAATTTTGCAAAAGACAGCTAATAGGTCTAGAAAGAATTGGTCCAAGGAAGTTGATGATGCGTTATGGGCCTATAGAATTGCATACAAAAATCCTATTGGTAAGTCTCCATATAAAATGGTTTGTGGAAAAGCTTGTCACTTACCTCTTGAGCTAGAACATAAGGCATATTGGGCTATCAAAGAGCTCAATTATGATTTCAAACTTGCCGATGAGAAGAGGTAATTTGACATTAGCTCTCTTGATGAATGGAGAACCTAGGCCTATGAGAATGCAAAGCTGTTTAAAGAAAAAGTTAAAAGATGGCATGACAAAAGGATACAAAAGCGTGAGTTTAACATAGGTGATTATGTCTTGCAATACAACTCTCGTTTATGATCTTTTGTAGGAAAACTTCCCTCTAAGTGGGAAGGCCCTTATGTTATCAAGGAGGTCTATCATTCTGGTGCCATAAAAATCAACAACTTCGAAGGCACACATCCGAATCTGGTGAACAGCCAAAGAATCAAACATTATATCTCAGGTAATTCTATAAATGTTGAAACCAATGTTATTGAAAGCGTAACCCCGGAGGAATACATAAGGGACACTTTCCAAAACAGTTCAGACTCCGAAAAGGAAGAGGTATGTGGTACGGTAAGTAAACCGACTCCAAAACAGTTCTAAAGGCAAGTTTTCACCGTTTTGGAATATTTAGAAAAATAGAAAAATAAGTGGTAGTCCGGAAGAGACACGAGGCGTCCACGAGGGTGGAGGGCGTGCCCCCTGCCTCGTGGGCACCTCGTGTGCCTCCCGGACTCCGATTTCTTGTATGTTATTCCTTTTGGTCGGTAAAAATTCATTATATATACCCCCGAAGGTTTTGACCACCGTATCACGCAAAAGTCCTCTGTTCTTGTTTCAAGCTGTTTTTCTGCTAGGGTTGACAAGGCCAGGCATCATGTCGTCCTCCTTCTCCAACAATGAGGACAACGATGCTTGGCTAATGAAGATATATCTGAAGCGGGAAGGACCCGAGCAGATCAACAAGGAGAAAAGGATCAAGAAGGTTGTGGAAGATCAGGCTCTGGCAACAGGAGGAGAAGACGTCCATCAACCCCTTCCCAACCTCTTTACTTCAACTGAGATTGAATATTTCAAGATGATTGAGTTAGCTCACATTCAAAACAGGTATCTCACAAGTGAAAATATTTTGTTGAAGGAGCATATAGCTGCACTCAAAGGTATTATCCGCAAGTTGGAGGATCTCCTACGCTCGATGTATGACGATCCGGTGTCACTACTTTCAACTCCATCATCACCAACCACGAAGAAGGAGATATGATGATATGGGTATGGCACTCCCCTTGGCGACTGCCAATCTTGGGGGAGTTGCCCCAGTATCGTATCACCATCACACTCCTATCTTTACCGTTTTTCTTAGTTCGATCCTTTTGGTAGTATCTTGATCTAGTAGAATAAAGTTAACATGATCTAGTTGTGAGCTTTTGCTTTATGATCTTTACCCTTTGTAATCGATTCCGTGAGCTATATAATAAAGATTAGTGTTGAGTCAAGGGCTTGATTTCCTCACTTTGGTCATGATAGAATAAAAGAAAATATAAAAAGTATCAAAGAGATCATATTGATCTTATGGGAAGTAATGGCTTCACATATAAAGAGTATGATGAATAAAAGTTGTTGAGAGTTAACAAACATAGTTTTGGTCATCATTGCAATTAATAGGAAGTAATAAAGAAAGACATGTTTCACACACAAATATACTATCTTGGACATCTTTTATGATTGTGAGCACTCATTAAAATATGACATGCTAAAGAGTTGATGTTGGACAAGGAAGACAACATAATGAGTTATGTTTTCTTTTATCTGAAATAAAGTATATTGTCATGGATCATCCAAATGTTGAGCTTGCCTTTCCCCCTCATGCTAGCTAAAACTCCTTGCACCAAGTAGAGATACTACTTGTGCTTCCATACATCCTTAAACCCAGTTTTGCCATGAGAGTCCACCATACCTACCTATGGATTGAGTAAGATCCTTTCAAGTAAGTTGTCTTGTTGCAAAATCGCTAAAATATGTAGGATTTATTAGTGTGGAGGAAATAAGCTTTGTACGATCTTGTGATATGGAAGTAATAAAAGTGACGGACTGCATAATAAAGGTCCTTATCACAAGTTGCAATATAAAGTGAAGTTCTTTTGCGCTAAGAGTTTGTGCATCCAACCATAAAAGCACATGACAACCTCTGCTTCCCTCTGCGAAGGGCCTATTTATTATTATTCCTTAAGATTCAATGTGAACATCACCTTTTCTTTTTACATTTTATCCTTTGGCAAGAACATTGTGTTGGAAAGAACCTGACATATATACCCACTTGGATGTAAGTTTTAATGGTCTATTATGGTTGACATTACCCTTGAGGTAAAAGGTTGGGAGGCAACACCATAAGCCCCTATCTTTCTCTGTGTCCGATTAAAACTCCATAACCATAAGTATTGCGTGAGTGTGAGCAATTGTGAAAGACTATATGATAGTTGAGTATGTAGGCTTGCTGAAAAGCTCTTATGTTGGCTCTTTCCGATGCTACGATAAATTGCATTTGCTTCAATGACCAAGATCATAGTTTGTTGGTTTTCAATGAAGTTTCTGATTCATACTTGACATTGTGAATGAATTGTTACTTGAGCATGAGAATCATATGACAATATATATATATGTTGCTGTTATGAGATTAATCATGATGCCCTCATGTATGTATTTTACTTTTTATCGACACCTCTATCTCTAAACATGTGGACATATTTTTCGATATCGGCTTTCGTTTGAGGACAAGCGAGGTCTAAGCTTGGGGGAGTTGATACGTCCTTTTTGCATCATGCTTTTATGTTGATATTTATTGCACTATGGGCTGTTATTACACGTTATGTCACAATACTTATGCCTTTTCTCTCTTATTTTACAAGGTTGACATGAAGAGGGAGAATGCCGGCAACTGGAATTCTGGGCTGGAAAAGAAGCAAACTCAGGAAACCTATTCTGCACAACTCAAAAAGCTCCGAAACTCCACAGGACACCATTTCAAAAAAAATAAAAAATATCTGGCGAAAGAAGATCACCAGGGGTGCCACCACCTGTCCACGAGGGTGGGGCGCGCCCCCCCTCTCTAGGCGCGCCCCCCTGCCTCGTGGCCCCCCCGATGCCCATCTTCTCCTATATGAGGTGTTTTCTCCGGAAAAAAAATCATAAGGAGGCTTTCGGGATCAGATGCCGCCGTCTCGAGGTGGAACCTTGGCGGAAACCAATCTACGGCTCCGACAGAGCTGTTCTGCTGGGGATACTTCCCTCCGAGAGGGGGAAATCGTTACCGCCGTCATCACCAACAACTCTCCCATCTTGGGGAGGGCTATCTTCATCAACATCTTCACCATCATCATCTCCTCTCAAACCCTAGTTCATCTCTTGTATCCCATCTTTGTACCCAAACCTCAGATTGGTACCTGTGGGTTGCTAGTAGTGTTGATTACTCCTTGTAGTTGATGCTATTTGGTTTATTTGGTGGAAGATCATATGTTCAGATCCATTATGCATATTAATACCTCTCTGATCATGAACAATATTATGTCTTGTGAGTAGTTACTTTTGTTCCTGAGGACATGGGAGAAGTGTTGCTATAAGTAGTCATGTGAATTTGGTATTTGTTCGATATTTTGATGAGATGTATGTTGTCACTCCTCTAGTGGTGTCATGTGAACATCGACTACATGACACTTCACGATTATTTGGGCCTAGAGGAAGGCATTGGGGAGTAATAAGTAGATGATGGGTTGCTAGAGTGACAGAAGCTTAAACCCTAGTTTACGTGTTGCTTCGTAAGAGGCTTATTTGGAATCACTTGTTTCATGCTATGGTTAGGTTTACCTTAATACTTCTTTTGTAGTTGCAGTTGCTTGCTTTAGAGGTTAATCATAAGTGGGAAGCTTGCCCAAGTAAGGACAGCACCCAAGCACCAGTCCACCCACATACCAAATTATCAAAGTACCGAACGCGAATAATATGATCGTGATGAAAACTAGCTTGACGATAACTCCCATGTGTCCTTGGGAGCGCTTTCCTCCATATAGGAGTTTGTTCAGGCTTGTCCTTTGCTAAAAAAAGGATTGGGCCATCTTGCTGCACCTTATTTACTTTTATCTTTTGTCACTTGCTACCAATTACCTTATCACATAACTATCTGTTTCCTATAATTTCAGTGCTTGCAGAAAATACCTTACTGAAAATTGCCTATCATTTCCTTCTGCTCCTCATTGTGTTCGACACTCTTACTTATCGAAAGGACTACGATAGATCCCCTACACTTGTGGGTTATCATTATCATACCATGTTTTTCCACTCAAATGATGTTCTTGTGCATCAAACGTCAAAAAGGAAGAGGGTGATTGCCGAACCTGAATGAGCACCAGCAAAGTCCTTGAAAAATGTGGTGGTGCCGGAGAAATCAGATAGCACCCCACTTATATTGGCTCTCCAACCAGTGACACAAAACGTAGGACCGACTCCAGCGGACTGTACCCATACTTCACTAGCCACACCACGAGCCCCACCACATAGGACCTGCAATCCAGCAAAAGGTATGCCAATTTCAGTTGCCATAGATCCAATCGTACCACAAAAAAATCCCACTCCAGTAAAAAGTACAGCAAGTCCACCGGCCGAAGACCTATCCCAACTGCAGAGACGGCCAATTCTGAAGATTGGAACCCCATTCCAGTTATACCCAGTTTAAAAGACAATGCTTTCAATGTTGTTAGGAACTACGTGCATATATTCCCATCATGGGAAGATTATAGTGAAGACAAACACCATTTTCACATCTTCCTGTCCCACTTATGTGTAAGTGCTATTATTCATGGTGATTATTTTCTTGTTTTCTGCTGATTGAACACATAAATGATTAACATTACATTGTTGTAAGTAAGTGAGGGTCAATCTGCATAGTCATGACAAACAAAGCTTGCTTGCGCTTTTCAAGAAAGCATTGAAGTAGTATCGGTGTTACCTGAGTAAAACACACTTTGATGGCAAGTCTATAAATGAATTTTCGGTGAAGTCTCCCGTGCTAAATTTTGATGACATTGAATGGAAAAAATCTTGTTATGCACTGGTCTTGTTCCTAGGATGAGGTACTATCTATGATATCACATGACAATTTGAACTTCTACTTTTCCACATGTGCATTACGGACTTATTTTGCAGGAAATCTGCTCGAAAAAGAATTCCAGTTTGAAAAGGACGACGGGATATCGCAAAGATGCTGCTCGCTGCTTTGCTCTTGTTGGTACCTGTTATCATGTATAACTGTACTTGCATTCATACCTGGTTCATTATGTGAAAGCAGTATGCATGATAGCTTTCTTATCAATTGTTCGCTCCAAATTATCACATTTGTATTAGTGGTTACATTAATGTAGAATATACCCAATGCCAATTAAATAGTTTTGCTCTGCATTGTTCTTCTAAGTACATGTTGTCCTTCATGTACAATCACTGTGCAGCTTATTTTCATTTGCCCTCCATTTTCTACACATCAGATCTATATTTACTCTTACCATAACGTTGGAGAAAACCAATGGTACTGCCGAAGTTTAGCTGTGCATTGGTCTTGGCAGTAACTTTTGCCTATACCGTTTTACGTACATTTATAGCTAGTTGGTTATGTAGCATCACTCTTCATCTTATCTTAAATGTTCTCCATTGTTTCTTATATTATCACATCTTTATTTACTCTTCACAAAACGTAGAATAAAGGAAATGCTTATGAAGAAGATTTTGTGGTAAACTTCTTGAATTGCCCCACCATTAGCATGGACAAGGGCTTTATAGAGCCGGTCTTCACCACTAATGTATGTTTGTCCTTCTGAAGCTTTCAAACTTTGTTGTGTATATTTGGTTAGGCATAACTTCAATAGTTGTTTTTTGGGTGTTTGCATCAAATTGCATGTTTAAAGTTTATTATGAAGTTTATAAACATAAGTTTGTCCTTCTCAATTTAAGTTTTCAGCAGTACAACCAAGTTCCTTCTTCATACCATGTAAACTAAACTATACAGAGCAAGTGATCTTCTTTTGCACTACATGTATGCATCTGTTCTTGATCTGTAATCCAGTGGTGTTGTCAAATTACCTACTACAGCACAATGTCATATTCTACAATGTCTTAACTATGAACAATGTCATATTATTCTACTATTATTTAAATCGTCTCTTTATTTGCCATTCTGAAATGGAAAAAATTAACAACACAGTAACCATTGATAGTTATGTGTTCTTTAGCACCGCATGTATGCTTGAGTTCTTGATCTGTAATCCAGTGGTGTCGTGAACGTGCCAACTCCTTCACAATGTCATTTCCTGCCATGTCTTAACCTGAACAAGACCATATTGTGTTAATGCTATTTTAAACTGTGTCTCCTTATTCGCTAATAGGAAATGTGACGAATTGACAGCACTGATACTTATGTGTGCAAAAACTCTCATCCTTCTGCTTGTTTCTCTTTCAGAGTGATACCTGTGAACCCATGAAGAACTGCCACAATGATTGTGAGACGAACCCATTGCATGTCCCTCTAACATATATTGCAGGGAAGAAGGCAACACATATTGGAGATAGCAATACAACTCCAAAGTCATGTCTTGATGTAGCATTGAAGTTACTCGCTAATAGCAGTGACACAAGCTCGATGAAGTCGCCACCTGAATCTGTAAAACTTCTCTAGTGTCAACTTCAAGCAGCAAGACATGGTTGAGCTGAACCCCTGCTCGAACTCCAATCTCTATGGAAGATCAACGAGAAGTCCAGTGCGTCCATTGATGCTATGCAACAAGAGTTGGAGGATGTAAGTGTCAAACAAGCGCAGTCTCATTAGCTTGCTTAGCTGCTTGCGCTGCAGTTCTCGTGCAGGGCTAACCTTTCTTGAAATCTATTCAAGTGCTGTCGGTTTTGTATATTATTTTGTCGGTGTGTTTATTTGCACTGGTGGTAATCTTTGATGCCTAGTGTATGTAATATGCTATCTACTTGTGCTTTATTATCACTCGTGGCGAACTTTGATACCTAGTGGATGTAATATGCTGTAATTTCTTTATTGTATAGTTTAGGTTTTTTCTTATTATGATACTGCAGTTATTTTACTGTATATATATCATGTCTTCACTCTAAAGTAAACGGGCCAAAACGTAAACTTACGATACATAATCGGTCCAGCATGATGGGCCGCATCGTGGGCCTAGTCATCTCGGTCCGTTAACACGCCTAAATGTAAACTGGCCCACTAGTAGTTTCATGCCTTTAAGAAGGCCGAAATAGACCCCGACCCATGATTGTGCTAATCACATCACGGGCCGTTAACAGACCAAACTTCTCTCGGTCCTTGTTTGGCCCAATCAGTTTATCGGCTGTGAGCAGGCCGGATGCAAAGCGGACCATAATTAGGCCAAACTATATGACGGACTTTTAGCAAGCCGATATAAATATAGTGCCGAAATGTTAAACGAGCCTTTAACAGGCCGAATCTAATATCAAGCCATACTATCAA
The DNA here is from genome assembly GCA_902687465.1 of Secale cereale. NCBI lineage: Eukaryota > Viridiplantae > Streptophyta > Magnoliopsida > Poales > Poaceae > Secale > Secale cereale. Next base: position 138,243,711 of record LR738711.1, on the reverse strand, counting down.
ATGGGCCTTTAGCAAACAGAAATACTAACCAGGCCTCAAGAGGCCCACAAGCACATCGTCTAGTTGACGGGCCGAATCAAATATGGGCCATAATTTAGCCCAAAGATTGAAAGGCGCTTAAAGGGCTGGATCTGATATGGGCAGTAATATGGCCCAGAACGTGGTAGGCTATTAACATGCATGATCTCTTATGGGCCCTCATTAGGCCCAGTGTTGGGGATCATAGAAGAAATCAAAAAAATTCTATGCACACTAAGATCAATCTATGGAGAAACCAGCAACGAGAGGTGGGAGTGCATGTTCATACCCTTGAAGATCGCTAAGCGGAAGCGTTACAAGAATGCGGTTGGTGGAGTCGTACTCGCAGCGATTCAGATCGCGGTCGGTTCCGATCTAAGCGCCAAACAACGGCGCCTCCGCATTCCACACACGTGCAGCCCGGTGAAGTCTACCGCGCCTTGATCCAGCAAGGAGGAGGGAGAGTTTGGGGAAGACAACTCCAGCAGCAGCACAATGGCATGGTGGTGGTTGAGTAGCTTGGTTCTTCGGCACGGCTTCGCCACGCACTACGGAGGAGGAGGAGGTGTTGGACAGATGAGGGCTGCGCCAGGGATGTGGTGCAACTCCCCTCCCCCCTCTATTTATAGGGTGAATGGGGCCTCCCCCCTTAGATCCCATCTAAGGGGGCGGGGGCGGCCAAGGGGGGAGCTTGGCCCCCATGTTTGGTGGGAAGCGCCCCCACCCCTAGGGTTTCCAACCCTAGGCGCCTAGGTCTCCTTGGGGGGTGCACCAGCCCACCAGGGGCTGGTTCCCTCCCTTGCTTAGCCCACTTGGCCAATCGGGGCAGGTGGTGTCGGTGTCAAAAACCGGCAGTTCTCGGGTTGGGGGGCCCAAGCTATGCGTTTAGCGGATCGATAGTAATAGGAGGCTGGGGACATGATGTTTACCCAGGTTCATGCCCTCTCGATCGAGGTAATACCCTACTTACTGCTATATTAGTATGGATGAATATGAATACAAGAGTTGATCTACCTCGAGATCGTAATGGCTAAACCCTAAGTCTAGCCTATGAGGATATTGTGATGATGATGATCCCCTCTACAGATTAAACACCTCGGCTTATATACATGCGTGAGGTGACCGAGGGTTACACGGGTGACATGGGGAGGAAGTAATTGATACATCTGGACTCTACACTTGTCTTTCTACGTACATAAGAGTCTTGACCGAATACGGGGGGTGGCCTTCTACTTCTTCTTTACGCAGCCCATTAGTGCGGCCTAGCTTCAATGACCCGGATGGCCGAGGACCCCTGAATACAGGACTCCCTCAGTAGCCCCCGGACTTGCCTTCAAGGACGAGATTGTATCCGACTTCGTGCCTTCGGTCTTGCAAGGTGAGTCCTCCTGGATGATAGTTCGCCTTCTTTAAATATTATAGTCCGATGATTCCTCGCCGCGTCGCCTTGGATTCCACGTGTCCAACGATTGCGAACCATCTGGGCATCTTTTGCGAATACCCCCTTAACTATTCAAAGAAAGCGCCTGTATAAGAGAATAGATCAAACTACTTCTCCATCTTATTCCACACGGAAGAAACCCTAGTGCCTGCAAACAAAAGTCTTCAAATATGGCCTATGCCCCGAGCTCCTTCTCGCGCCCTCATGGCCCTTGTGCAGGAGATTGGAAAATCTTCTCCGTGTCCCACGCGCATCTGCGGACACTGCAAGCGCCGGGGTATCTTCCCCCAGAGTATCTAGTGTCAGTCCCAAGATGCGATTCTATCCCGATCACGTGACACTTACGTGATTGGGGCACAACCGCATTTCGGGCGCTTAGCAAGATGAATATCATTACATCGTACCATTACATCCATATATGGGGGATACAACAATACATACAAGTCACAAGAATACATCAACATCAATACAAGGCATCCGACTACGGATGCAAACAAGAAAAACACAAGGCATCCATCTGCTATCCCAGGCTGCCGACCCGGAACCTAACCCAAGACTGAAGAAGAAGAAGAAGAAAGAACTCCAACACAACGATCATCGCTCTCACGTCAAGACATCGGAAACCTGCACCTACAACTGTTGTTGTAGTATCTGTGAGCCACGAGGACACAACAATCCCATAACCATGGGTAACAAGACTATCAAAGCTTAATGGGTAGGAAGAGGTAAAGTGGTGAGGTTGCAGCAGCGGCTAAGCAAAAATATGGTGGCTAACTTACGAGTACGAGAATAAGATGAGCATCTACGCAAACGGTCGCAAACTAGAAGTGATCGCTAAAGATCCTGAACTACCTACGAGTCAAACATAACCCCACCGTGTTCTCTTCTCAAAGTGAAAAGAGACAGTCACGGTTACTCACACAGTTGTGTGTTTCACTTCGGATCCTCTGTCAAGTTTTCTACAACCGGACATTAACAAATTCTAATCTGCCACATAACCGCGAGCACGGCTTTTGAAAGATCATAACCCTACAGGGGTGTCCCAACTTAGCCCATCACAACCTCTCACGATCAGCTGAAGTAATAATAATTATTATCCCTTATCTTAGGGAAAATCCGATCAGGCTCGGTATCCCGGTGCACAAGACATTTCGACAATGGTAAAACAAGTCCAGCAAGACCTCCCGGCGTGCCGACACCCCGATGGTAGCCGCGCGCATCTCGTCTCAGGCCACCTCCGGATGAGCACTACGTACAGCAACCGAAGACCCCAGATAACTGGGTGGCACCGCAAGTGGCTCTAGTTTGGGACAAACACCATCAGCACTGGCCCCCCTGCTTTGTAGAAGAATACTCGGGGACGTGACCCCTTATGCAATTTAATTAATTAATTAAGTTATTATTATGAGGCAAATTAAAAACCAATGTTGGGCCTTGCTGGAGGAGTTTTATTCAAAGATGAAGTGTCAAGGGGTCCCCATATACCCAACCGTGTAAGGAACGCAAAATCAAGGAACATAATGCCGGTTTATCGGCTCCTAAGGTGGCACGAGTGGAACAAAACACCGAGCAAAAGGCCAAGCCTTCCACCCATGCCCAGTATATAGGTGTGTTAATAATAATAATAGATATTGTGATATTCCAACAACAAGTTCCCACCTGGAACGATCTTCATCTTCACCTGCAACTAACAACGCTATAAGAGGGGCTGAGCAAGCGGGTAACAAGCCAAACAATGGTTTTGCTAGGAAGGTGTCAAAGGTTAGAGGTTTCATGGCAACAAGGAGAGGCTGGCATAAATGATGGGTAGCGCGACATATAATGATAGCATCGAGAACAACTAAGCATGGCAATGATAGTAAAGGCATCCAAGGTGATGGTCATCTTGCCTGGGATTCCACAAGGAAGAAGAACAAGTCCATGAAGAAGACGAAGAAGAAGCCTCGAAGATGAACCACGTGTAGACGAACGAATCCTCACGATCGCAACGGAGCAATACGGTAAACACAGAACACAAGAACATGACAATATGCTCAACCAAGTATGATGCAAGACAAGTCTATATATGATGCAATACAGGGAAAGGTAGGAAGCACACAAGAACAACATCACCCAACAAGTTTAAATGAGGCCGGAATCAACATAACAAATCCGGTAAGCCCTCATATGCATATCTTGAAATTAGTCCAGATCTGAACAAACCATAAGTTAAAGTTGTTAAACAGCAGGTTAACATGCACCATGATGATCTACACGAAATTCTAGTCAAGTTTCATAAGAAGTTTGTTTAAATTGGAGCTACGGACTAGAAGATATGAGCAAAACAAGAAAAGCAAGGCAACGGTGCAAGATGCACCCAAACATCAAGAAACCACACTCCAAACAGATATTCAACATGATAATATGATTCTACATGCAAAATCACACAAGTTTCATATAGGGCACACTCAAAATGGAGCAACAAGCTAAAAGATACATCAAAACAAGATATAACAACAAGCTGAAGTTAACAGCCACATAGCAACTTTGGAGCGTGGTAATTATATGCTACAACACCCAAACATGATAACAAGAAGCATGGACATGAAGTAGACATGTTACTTAACAAATAGGAACTTAGAACACACCCAAAAGCTTGCTGGAACACATTTAAACAAGCATGGCAAGTTGCAATAAAATTATCCAGACTTAGCCAAAATCTGTGAAGGCAAAAACATCATCACGATGCTACCTTCGGAGGCACAAAACAACAATCATATCAACTCTAACAAGTATATAAAGAGCATGGACATCTCCAACAGCAAACAACTCCATTGGAGAACTCCATAGGAGGCATGGATCAATAGCAACAAGCTACACCAAATTGAACATGGTGATAAAATCCTGACAGGTATAATTTATAGCAACTTGAGGGCAAGAAATAAATAAGCTACAGCAGGTCATATGAGCAAGTAAGGGCATGAATGGATAGACAATAACATTGACAACAAGACATGATCATTGGCCACTCCAAAACAAGCATGGATTTGACTAGGGAATAAAGCAAACATAGCATCAGGTTATAACAGATTCCAGACTTAGCAGTTTTTTCACAAAGTATAAAACGGTAGTAACAACATGGCATATTCACAAGCTTGTTTAAGTCACCTCAAGGCATATCATGGAAAGAGGTTTGCACCAAAGCAAAGACCATATAATGGTGCTTCTAAAACATCTAGACATGTGACATGGGGACAAACACATCAATAGCAACGAGCACTTCAAATCAACATCTCATAACATGTTTCATAACTTAACAGCCACATGCACTTTCGCAACAGCGATAAACATGGCAATATGAACTCAAACAAGCATGCTACATCAACCATCATGTAGTACACTTTATAATGAACATTTTGACATATCATATGCATCATTTGGATAAACATGCACCAAGTTATCATATCTCAAACATGGCAACAAATTAACAAGTTACATCAATTTATAACTAGTTTAACTTTTGCAACAGAGATTAGAGCATCTAGATGAACTCAAACAAGCATGGCACAATGGAATAAAGTGTAGAGCATATCACCACGATCATTTTGACATATCATACACTCAATTTGGAGCACCACACAAAAAGTTATTAGCTCCACAAGAATGCAATAAAATATTATAGAAAAACATGACTTAGACGTTTCTGGGAAAAAACTGAGCGGCGCATAATAGTAAATTACGCTCGGGTGAGGGATAACGGCAGAGGAGGTGCGCTCACCATGGGCTTCGGCCCAGTCAAAGGAGAGACGAGGCCGCTGGCCTGGGCATTGGGCCAAGGGGCGACGGGCCGCGGGAGAAGGTGGGCCGTGGTAGGCAGGCCGGCTAGAGAGGTGCGGCCCACACGACCCAGTTGCGTGGCGACGGAGCTTCGTCCTCCGCAGGACGCAGAGGACGCACGCATCGGTGGCGGCAGCGGTTCGGAGCAGGAGCTTCGGCTAGTCGGAGGTGGGTGCCGGCGACGGGAAAAGGGCGGATCCGGGCACTCGGGCCCCGGATCTGGGCTCGACGGGGTCTCTAGCCACCGGAGTTGCACGGGGCGATGCGACGGCGAGCTCGGGCCCGGCGTCCATGGCAGCGGAGGCTCGCGGCGAGGGCGGGGATTCCGGCAAGGGCGGAGCCGGCGGCGGTGGTGCGGCGAGGCCGGGCGGCGGCGAGGGAGAAGGGCGGCAGAGCGGAGGTGAGTGGGTCACGGCTGGAGGCTCGGGCGCCGAGCGCTCGATGGCGGTGGCGGACGGGCTCGCGCGGGCCCGAATCGGGCTCCGCGGGCCGCGGCGGCGGGGAAGTGGGCGCGGGGCCACGTGGCGGCGCGCGAGTGGCTGGCGGCTGCGGTAGGGCTGAGGTGTCGTTGCCCGATTGGCTGGGACGACATGGAGGCGGGGTGGACATGTCTAGAGGCGGAGCGGACATGTCCGGGTGCGCGGGGAGGAGGATTTTTAGGGTTTCATCTCCGCAAAAATGGAGGGAGAGGCACATATTTATAGGTAGAGGGAGCTAGGAGTGTCCAAATGAGGAGCGGTTTGTGGCCACGCGATCATGAACAAACGGCCAAGAGCATGGAGGGGTGAGAATGGGCTAGGTGGGGTGTGTGAAAGTGGTGCTAGGCCAAAACACAAAGGGCTTCCGTTGGGCTATCAAACGAGCTCCGAATGCGACGAAACTTGACAGGCGGTCTACCTATGCTATAATAAGACCACACGCCAAGTTTCAACCCATTCCGAGAATGTTTTCCGGCCACTCATAAAATAAATATTTGGAGGCGCCGCGGGTGCGTGCAAGTGTGTCTGGGCTCAGAACGGACAACGGGAAGGACGAGGGGGTTCGGCTGGATGCAAGTTTTGAAAACATGATGATGCAAGCACATGATGACATGGAAAGATGCAACACGCAAGCAGATTACATGGCAACGATGACGAATCACTGGCTGACACCTGGCGCACCGGTCTCGGGGTGTCACATCTAGTCCCCGTCTAGGCCGGACTAACGTTTGTCGACAATCAAGCCATAGCAGAGAGCTTTCCCAATCCCTCCAATGGAGAGCGGGTATGTTTTGTTCCCTACCTTTTAAGAGGCATGGGGTTCCCTGTCCATCCCTTTCTTAGGGGACTCCTGGAGTTCTATGGCCTCCAACTGCACAATCTTACCCCAGGGTCGATCCTGCACATTGCTGGTTTTGTCGCTTTATGCAAACTGTTCTTGGGCTGCGAGCCTCACTTTGAGCTGTGGAGAAGGTATTTCTGCCTCATCCCTCGATCGGAGGAGGGATCCATATTTGAAGTTGGGAGCGTCGAAACATGGCGCATAGCCGGGACAGACTATCTACCCGGTACTCCGAAGAAGGCATCCGAAGAGTGGCCTTCGGAGTGGTGTTACATTGAAGATGTCGCTTTGTGGGATCCAGTTCAGCGAGGACTCCCCACGTATTCCAGTGCTCCGCCAAAGAAGCTTTTTAACTGGCGTCCCCGCGGTCCCTCAGAAGAAGAAAGAGTGGAGGTTAGCTGACTGGCTGGCAAGATCAAATTGCTTGCCAGTTCGGGATTAACTATAATCGAAGTGATGGCCATTTCAATCAAGCAATGTGTACAGCCGCTTCAAGCCAGAGGACTTCCAATGTGGCATTACAATGGTCAAAACAATGCCTCGCGCCGCCTACGCCTAGATCTAGATGACCCTGCCATTCTAGGCGCTGTCCTGGAAGGCCTCTATAAAGAAGAGAAGCAGGACTTCATCCGTTTACATGCCGGGAGGGCCTTTCTATGTACAATCTTCCCGACTGGGTAAGTCACTCTCTTTGACCGCTTAATTTTTCTCTGTTTATGATATATTGACCGAATTGTGTTCGGTTTCTCCCAATAGGAGTCAAGGAAGGTTGTCGAGGGGATTGATAGTCCCGCCCCACTACCAGAGGACCAGTTCCAGAAGACGGGCCCCGGATATGAAGAAGATCCGGATATAGGCATAGAGTTAAAAGAGGGAGTCTTCTATCAGGCCTCCTATGGGGGCACCTTAGTGGCTATAGTGGCCGATTTCCCAAGCCTCATTCCTTCTTCCCGTGTAAGTAATTTAGGACATATCTCACCAACGAGAAGATTCCTAGTGCACCTTAACCCATTGTACTCTATCATACTTTAACAGGGACGGTGCTCCTCACGCCAAACTATGCGTAGACCGCCAACCCAGAGGGCGGTGCCTTCGTCGGGCGAGGTTTTGAAGCGGAAAAGGACCGCGAACACCAGCGGGCCTTCAAAGAGGCATGCTTGTTTTAACGTGTGCTAGGTGGCGAAATTGACATTATAATTTTCCGCTTTGTTTCTTCCTTTTAGGAGGGATACACACCGGATTGTCTCCAGAGACAACGCATGCCAAGTTCCAATCAATCCGGCATCTGGCCCACCAGGGATAAATGCGGTACCGGATAGTCCTCTCCAGAAGGATTCGGAGAAGTATCAGCTACCAATTCCGAAGCGGAGGTTGCGATGATTCATCGGCGGCGGAAAGTGGCCATGCGTGATCCCACTTTTTCTAAGGAGGCGTTTAACGCCCTTAATTCTACGGATGGCTATATCCGAACCGCTCAAGACGGACTTGCCGGAGCCACTCATCAGCTTTCAAAAGATATGAGGGTAAGTTTTTTATTTTGAGTATTCCCATGCAAGTAACCACCGAGACTTGAAGTAATTGGTACAACTGATTTGAGGATCGTTGTATTTTTATTAGTCATTCGAATAAAGAATAACTCATTATCCAAGCAACTTGAAGAGTGCCGAACTCAGCTCGCCGAATTAAAAAATTCGAAGGAATCCGGAAAGGATGATGTTGGTAAGAATAATTGTGTCCAGAAGCTATGACAGTTCTGTTGATTACTATGATGTATATACTAATGTGTAATACAGCAACATGATCGACCGACCAACTGGAGAGGGAGCTAAGAGTTGCACTAGCGGACAAGAAATTTGCCGAAGAGGAAAAAGCCACTAGCGAGCGTGCATTGACACAAGCTATGGAAAAATGAACGAAGCGCAGGATAGAAATATTAGGCTCGAACAGGAGCAAAAGGGCATAAAGGCCGAACTCTCCAGCGCCTTGGAAGAAAACAGGAGGCTAAAAAGCAGCATGTTTAGTATGTCTCTTATACCTAGCTCTCCTTATAGTGTCTTATTGTGAAAGTTTCTTATAAAACTTTTCCTGAAGGTTTGTTAATAGGGCATCCTGAAGGCGGAGTGTCCGGCTTTGAGGGTGATGTGCTGCAAGAGCTATCCAAGGTCCACGAACGGGCTCGAAACGCCATGAAGAGTATGGCCAAGGCTCTATGGCCTGGCGACTCACCTCCAGAAACTATGGAGGATTTGGCGGACATGTTCAAAGGAGCTCGCCGCTGCTTCGAACTATGGAAGGCATCAACATGACGTATGGATGCTCGAGAAGCATGGGCCATGGTGAAGAGGCGCTACACTCGTCTTGATCCAAATCACATGGCCCGTGTGGGACCTCGAGGGTCCGATGGATAGGAAATTCCTCCGTGTCTGGTATATGACCAAGTAGGGATAGCTACAAAATATTCCCAACAGGACTGTAATCTAGACATCCTTATAGAGGGAATAGAAAATGAGCAGTCGTTTGATTCTATGTATCAATAATCTTTGACCATCAAACTTATCTCCGGCCGAATTTGTATATAAAGTTTGTCATCGCCGACCATCTGGAGTGCTTCCGAATACTATATCTGTGGCGAGACACATGATATGTTCGGAAACCAGGCAATCCGGTCATAAGTGCTTGAACAGACGAACTGAGTTCAGGGAGTTATGTTATATTACTATTTAACGTAAGAAACATCTTCTAGAGAGAATAGTTCCGTCAGGGATTCCTTTCTCTGGGTCGGTGTGCATAAAGATGCGGGCCTAGGCTTTCTGTCCTAAGAAAAGGGACAGTAGGATGCCATCTCCTGTGATAGTTTAAGATATGCTTTAGAATGCGATGTGTCGTGTATCCGTCGATCAATTATTCCCTTAAGAGTGCTAGCTTTTTGCTTCAACCAGTCTGAGGTACATATTCGGATTACCCGGTTGTAACAATCGTAGAGGTGCTCCCTTTACGCCCTAGCCGAACAATCGGAAACGTAGGGGTAAGCACAGGAGCTAGGCAACCCAGCTTGGCCAGAACTTAAGTCATATTGATGCATATAATAGAAAGGATAGACTGTAAAAACATGCGATAATTTTAAGCAATAAGCTTTTATTGGTAATGGGCTTCGTTAGAGAAGCCCCCAAGTATATTTGAGGCGGGTACAATTGAGTGTGTACTCGTCATGTGATAGCTCGGTCGAGCCGAAGACTTGTCAATTGAAGAAAATGTAATGGGAAAGAAGGAAAGGAAACAAAAAAGTAACAGACAAAACTTAACTTATAAAGAGGAAGAAATTGCTACCGAACTATCCATAAAATCGTCGGAGCCTCGCAGCGTTCCACGGGTTCGGCTTGAGGTGGTTGTCTTGGGTAGTATGAAGGCGATAGGCTCCACCGGTGAGTATTTCGTCGATAATGAAGGGGCCCTCCCATTTTGGTTTGAGCTTATCCTTTTTCTTCTCCGGGAGGTGAAAAACAAGTTTGCTGACATTGTATGTCTTCGCCCGCACTTCTCTGCTCTGCTATCGCCTAGCCTGTTGATGGTAGAATACGGAACATGGTAGCGCTGTATCACGCTCCTCTTCAAGTCCATCTAGGTCGTCCTGCCGATCTAACTCGGCCTCCCTCTCCTCGTATATGTGCACTCTAGGTGAGTCTTGAATAAGTTCGCAGGGGTGTCGATTCACAAAAGTAGGGGCACTCTTTTACACCCCTTTACTTGTGCACGGGCAGTCAGAGCCACGCCTGCGACCATGCGTAACAAAGCAGAGGAGGGAAGCCAGAGACACAAAGTTACCAGAGCAACGCCAAGGTGGTGGCACAAGAAGACGGGATCTCCCCCAACAAGGACTCTTGTCGGGGCGGCCTGCACGCCCCCGGCAAGAACCCTTGCCGGGGCGATTCACCCAAATGCCTCTGTCGCAGCCACCCTTGAGCCTAGGAGCTCCAACGTCATCAACAACATTGGAACCAAGGCTCGGGAAGTGCCCACGTGATGGCATGCAGATCTTTGTGAAGACAAAGGTCTGTGGCTCACGAGATGAGAACCCAACGACAAGGCAATAGAAAGGCTTCTTGCCAAGGATGCCCATGAGGCACCGACAAGGCTCCTCGCCAAAGACACCCCAAAGCCCCGGAAAGCCTCTTGCGGAGGACGTTAACGGATGCCCCGGCAAGACCTTTGCCGGGAACAAACGCAGGACCCCGGCAAGACATTGCCGCCCCATCGTCGCCCCAGCTCAGCGGTCGACCCACTAGCCTAGGCAGGTACCCACGTGGCGGTATGTGGTTCCTAGTCTATGTAGTCAAGAACCTGCGTGGTGGCATGCAGATATTCGTGAAGACCCTACCACCACGCCACCTCAACTGCCTGCCCCGCTGGCCCGGACGCGTGTGGCAACCAGTCGGAGTGGCCATAGACGGGACGGGCCTCGTTTCCATCCCCGATAAAGCAAGTGGACACCTAACTAGTGCATTTAATGCATCTTGTCCCGTAATAGCATCAGATAAGCCTACGCACTGTACACCTTTCCACCTCATGTGTGCCACTGTGGCAGCCCCTTTGGACTATAAAAGGAGGCCCGCGGTATACTGGAGAAGGGTTCGGACCCTAGAAACTAGACATGCACTGTAGCTAGTTCAAGAACTCAAGAACACTCAAATATACACCAAAGTAGGACAAGGGTATTACGCACTCTCGCGGCTTGAACCTGGGTAAATGATCCTTGTACTGACTCTAAGACCCCCCTCTTTGCACAACCTCGTGCCCGGCAACCGTAGAAGGGATTCCAGTGATCCCATAGGTGTCGTTTCGTACCGACATGTTTGGCGCGCTAGGTAGGGGGCGCAGTTGTGAAAATCTGGTCTAGTAGTTAGTGTAGTAGTTCTCCATGGCCATGATTTCCAAGGAAGAGAATGGCCAAGTGCAAGGCATCATTAGCAAGTGCAGTGGACGCCCACGCAACAACAGAAAAGATAAGTCTCGCAAAACTTTGAGTAATTCCTTTTTACATAAGGTTATTTTCCTCGGAGATCTCGCTCTCTGTATGATAAACCTGTATGCAATGGGACCCTTCCACTATCGAGTCTCGCAAAGCCCTCGTCCTGTTTCGAGTCCGCTCAACTGTTCAAGTGGCTATGACGAGAATGGCAGGGTACCCTTTCCGCTACCGGCAACGCTTTTGACCTGTTTCGAGTCCGCTCAATAGTTCAAATGGCCGCGCTGAGAACGGTAAGGTGGTTTGCCCGACAGCAAGCACACCCATCAGGCTATTGAGGATCCGTCCTCAGAGCGCCGCGGCCTGGGTTTACACGCCGGCAAGCCTATCCAATTAAGCATAGGGTGGACATACAAAGAGAAATCAAATAGGAATGTAGCACACATTACTTCAAGGTACTGCAGAGTTATGTTACATCAGTTGTTACTGCGGTTCTAACTAAAGATAAAAATCGTCTTGGTTGTGAACCTGCAGCGACAGTAAGAAATGGGGTGCCCAATCCCAACACTGGCCCTCTATCCTCTGGATTCTGTCGACGTGACTGATGATGGGCTTGATACGCTCCTAGAGCGCCGTGAGATCTACATCGTCCGACAAGTTATCCAGAGCGACGTCGAATTCGAGGTCGGGGTTCCAGTAGGCCACCTTGTTGAGGACCTTGGCCAAGGCGCCCCGGCAGAGCCTCCGGGACTCATTGGCTAGATAAGCCGCTCAGTCGGAGCGGAGCTTTTGCAAGACCTCAAGGATGCGCTCGAAGAACCTGGTCAGGCTGGTGTGGATGGAGAGGTTCACCTCCCGGAAAAACCTGAAGTTTGGCATGCCCATGGCGGCCATCAGCGCGGTGAGTTTCTCCGTGACAGCGACAAAACGGTTGATCCAGAGGTTCTCTCCCTTCACGTAATCTGCCTGGCCAGCGGCGTCATCCTTCCGCGGCTGTTTCTCCTTCTCTAGGTGTCGGTACGAAACGACACCTATGTGATCATTGGAATCCCTTCTACGGTTGGCGGGCGCGAAGTTGTGCAAAGAGCAGGCCTAAGAGTCAGCACATCGATCGTTTATCCAGGTTCGGTCCGCGAGGACGCGTAATACCCTAGTCCTTCTTTGATGTGTATTTAAGTGTTCTTGAGCTCTTGAGCTAGCTACGGTGCCTATCTAGATTTTCAGGATCCGAATCCTCCTAGAGGATGCCGCGGGCCTCCTTCTTTAGTCTAAAGGGGCCGCCACAGTGGCACACAGGAGGTGCAAAGGTGTACAGTGTATAGGCTTATGCCATGCCATTACGGGACAAGGCGCATTCAATTCGCTGCTTAGGTGTCTATTTACTTTATCGAGGACGGGAAAGAAGCCCGTCCTGTCCGTGGCCGCTCTGTCTGGTCGCGACACGCGTCCAGGCCAGCGAGGCAGGCAGCTGAGGTGGCGTCGCGGTAGTGTCTTCACGAAGATATGGATGCCACCACGCAGGTGCTTAGCTAGCTGGCCCAGGAACCACGTATTGCCACGTGGGTGCCTGCCTGGGCCAGCGGGTCGGCCGCCGAGCTGGGGCGGCGACGGGGCGGCAAGAGCTTACCACAGACTTGCTTCTGTTCCACGCAAGGTTCTTGCCGGGGCCTCCGTGAGTGCCCTGTGGCAGGAGGCTCGCCGAGGCTTTGGGGTGTCTTCGTCAAGGAGCTTTGCCGGGGCCTCACGGGCGTCCTCGGCAAGGAACCTGGCGATCGCCATGTCTTCTGGATCTTACTTTGGGAGTCATAGATCTTTGTCTTTACAAAGATCTGCATGCCATCACATTGGTGCTTCCCAAGCCTTGGTTATAATGTTGTTGGTATCATTGGAGCCCATAGGCTTCAAGGTGGCTGCGTCGGAGGCGTCGGAGTGGACCCCCCCGGCAAGAGCCCTTGTTGGGTGGTGCGCAGGCCGCCCCGGCAAGAGTCCTTGCCGGGGGAGCCTGTCTGCTTGCATGGTCTTCTCATGTTGTATGTCTTGGCGTTTTTTATGATAACTCTGCGTTCCTGGCTTCCTCCTCCTGCCCTTTTATGTTCGGCCACAGGCGTGGCTCTGACTTCCCGTGCACAAGTAAGGGGTAAAAATGTGCCCCTACTTTTATACACCGATAGGAGCACCTGGGCCTGGGCCATTCATAAGCACAACGCGTTGTTGGGCTAGGCCCAGAACGGTGCACGGGCAGTGAAGCTGGATTCCTTTTACTGTAGTAACCCCTCCGATGGTTGCGCTTCCCCATGATCTGCGCTAACATGGGGGTCGTATGTGGGATGACCGCAGCGTTCTTGCGTCATCTTGTGGTTCCAAAAATAGTAAGAGGCGGTTCACGCCCTCTTGATAAAGAATAGAGAAAGTCATGGGGGCGCGGCCCATTTACTAGGTGGACTCGGGTCGACCCACGATAACGGGGGCGCGAAACAGCCATACCACGCGTCACCCAAGTCCCGATCCACTCGCCACGTATCCCTCATGCATCGGGGAGGGCAAGCGGCGGATGCGCAGGTCGTTGGCATTAATACTTTGGGGGGGACGCCGCTGATTGGATTAGCGGGTCGGTCCTGTTTCCTCTTTCCTCCGGCGTTTGGACTAGTTGATTCGGGCGGTCGCCCTTCTATAAAGAGGGGAGGAGAGGGGCGACACTTCTCACCTCTCCACCCATTTTCTTCCTGTTTGATTCCTTCCCTCCCCAAGATATGCCGAGAGGGCGTGGTTGTGGCCGTTCCTCCACAGAGGCGACCAGGTCGTCTTTCTGTCAGAGGGCGGCGGTGGTGAAAGAGGAGCCGAATGCCTTAGATGGGGGGCATTCTGGAGGAAGAAGCATCGGCCGAGGCCGCGGCCGGCGAGGCGGTCGAGGCAGAGGCAGACGGGGTCGAGGGACACCCGCGTCGTCGTTGTCTCAAACCTCCATCTCCTTCGTCGTCTCCTCCTGCCTCCCCACGCGGCCATGTCAAGGACACGGCATTGGAGTTCATCGTACAGCTGCGCGAGCTGCCGCGTAATTTCCTCTGCATTCCTGGAGCGTTCGCGAGGGCATTGGAGGTCGATTAGCCACCAAGGCTGAGGCTTCACATGGAGGGATGTTGCCATGGCGCCATGTGGGTGGACACCAGGTTTCCCACCCCTCATGTGATGCTTCTCCACCGGGGGTGGAAGACCTTTGCGCGCGCGCACTCCTTGGTGAAGGGGCACGTCCTCTGCTTCAGGCTAGCGGAGAGCGATCTGCTCTCCATCAAAGTCTTCGGGCGCTCGGAACACATGCTAGGGTGCTGTGTGGAGAGCTCAACCGACGATGGAAACTCCTCTTTGAGAGAGAGCGATGGGGAGGACAACGGCAGCGATGACGAGGGCGGTGGCCAGGAGGATGACGGGTCCGACTAGGCGGCGGATAAGACGTCCCTGGGTTTTGCTGGCAGCACCATCATCTGCACCGCGAGCCCCTCGAACTTCTCGGGGTCACCACCTTGGGCGGCTGGCGTTGGGAGGCCGGAGAAGGCGAAGAAGGTGGGCGGTATTCGTCATTTCACAGTACGTGGGCGTCACCCGTGCATCGCTGGCCCACTGCTCCATCTTTCGGCTCCTCTCCCGACGCCATCATCATCAGTCTCCTTTGGGACGGCCGCCGGGATTTTCTCGAGGTGCTTTCTGCTGCTTGCGCTTCGCCCAGGCGCTTCTTTTGCCCTTCACCATCTTGTTCCTTTTCCTGAGGAGAGGGACAAGAAAGGGATCACGTGCATCTTATCTCTTTTTAGTTTTTAAGCCTACATGCCTTTGTAAGATTTAAATCATGTAACCCCCATGCTTATGTATGCGTTCCGTATGGGATGCACTTGTTTACAACATATTTATGAAGAGAAAGGTGTTTGCCGGGTTTGCTTCTGCCGGGCAAGAGCCACACCAAGGAACGGATCCTTGTTATCTTAAGATAAGCAACGCGCCCCGGTAGCAAGCCTTGCCATTCCTTCCCTGCCCCATAACTGTATTAGCCCCCTTGGCGGGAAAAGTACCATGGTAGGGTCAGGCCCTTCGCTCGCTCCCTTCCCACCATGCTACTACCTAGCCCCAGTCCAAGACAAAGCTTGTTGGACACAAGGAAAGAAGGGAGAACGATGGCATAGGAGCGAACGAAGCCTTGTACGTTAAAGTTCCATACGGAAGAAAGGAGCGAGGGGGGGCGAAAGACTTATCTGCTTCTCCTTGGTCGTGCATCCCCCAGCAACCTTAGCCTTGGCGGGGTCGGAGCGTCCATGGATCCTGTGAATCAAGAGGACAGAAAGGAAACAGAGAGACGCAAACTCGACCTGTATGCTAGGGGTTAGCCACCGTTTAAGCACTATCAACCCTAACAGAGAAAGAGACTCAACCTAGCATGCATGCTAAAACTTAGGGTGCCAGCGCTTCATTTATTTATGCTCAGGGTCTGCGCCTGGCTTTGTACAAAGGGTTACATGCCTTGCCGGCAAGGCTTGTACAAAAGGGTGGCTTGCCGGGAGGCCTGGCAACCGCGCCTTACGGGTAAAACTTGCAAATATGTTCGATGTTCTAGGAATTACTCACTGGGATCCAATCTTCGGTATCCAGGCGGACTGCGCCAGGCCTGGTGACTCGTATTACCCGATAAGGGCCTTCCCACTTTGGCATCAACTTGTTGGAATTCTTGGCCGACTGAACATGCCGAAGAACAAGGTCGCCTTCCTCAAAGCTTCGGGCATGAACCTTGCAGCTATGATAGCAGTGCAAGGCTTGCTGGTAGTGTGCTGCTTGTACAGCCACCCGAAGATGATCTTCCTCGAGGAGTGTTGCGTCATCTTGCCTCAGTCGCTCTTGCTCACGCTCATCATAAGCGAGCACTCGGGGTGACCCGTATGTGAATTCTGTGGGGAGAACTGCCTCCGCCCCATAAACGAGGGAGAAGGGTGTCTGGCCGGTGGCTCGATTTGGTGTCGTCCTAATCGACCAAAGAACCACCGGAAATTCATCGATCCAGCGCTTTCCGCACTTGTGTAGCCTGTCAAAAGTCCTTGTTCGGAGGCCCTACAGTACTTCAGCATTTTCCCTTTTTGCCTGGCCGTTGCTTCGTGGATGTGCAACAAAAGCGAAGCAGACTTTGCCGCCGAGGTCTTGCATATATTGCATGATGGTGTTGCTTGTGACCTGCATACCGTTGTCGGTGATAATTCTATTTGGTACACCAAAACGGTAGACCAGGCCCTTGAAGAACTTGACGGCCGAATGTGCTGTCATCTTCCTCACTGCCTCCACCTTCGGCCACTTTGTGAACTTGTCGATTGCTACGTACAAGTACTCAAAGCCCCCGACAGCACGGGGAAAAGGGCCCAATATGTCGAGCCCCCAGACCGAGAATGGCCAGGAGAGAGGGATTGTTTGGAGAGCTTGAGCTGGTTGATGAAGTTTTTTCGAATAGAACTAACACGCTTCACACTTGGTTACTAGTGTCGTTGCATCCTGGAGGGCAGTGGGCTAGAAGAAACCCTGCCGTAATGCCTTGCTGGAAAGGGCTCTTGACCCTATGTGGGAGCCGCATATGCCTCCATGTATCTCTGCCAACAGCTCCAGTCCTTCCTCCCGGGTGATACACTTCAATTTCACGCCGTTCGGTCTTTTCCTGTACAGGACGTCGTCCATGAACTGGTACATGGCGGACCGACGGGCTACTTTCTCCGCTTCTTCCTGTTCTTCAGGAAGTTCCCCGGTCTGGAGGAATTGGACGGAATGCTGCGCCCATGCCGGAGCCTGGGGCTCGCGGCAAGGACCAAAGGCATTTCTTCTACTATGGGAGCGATTGCCTCTACGGCTAGGGCTTGACGCCCTGCCGGAGTCTGTTGCCCCATGGCAGGCTCTACGTCTCCGGCAAGACCTATGCCAGCCACCCCTGTGGGTTCGGCAGGAAAGTACTTCTCGGGGCTTGATTCCCTTCGCTTGCTCGGCTCAGTCGATGGTTCAACAGATGGATGAAATAATCAGAGCACAAAGGTACCTGGTTCCACAGGTAGTTCGAGGGCGGCGCGTTTCGATAGGCAGTCGGCGATGTCGTTCTTCGCTCGGGGGACGTGTTCAGCTTGTATACCATTGAAACGCTCCTCCAGTTTCCTTACTTCATCCACAGAGGCTTCCAATCAATGGGCTCTGGTAATCTTTCTTTACCTGCCTGACGATGGGCTGCGAATCTCCTCAGATGATGAGCTTCTTGATCCCGAGGTCCGCTGCGATCCGGAGACCGGCGAGCAGTCCCTCGTACTCGGCAGTGTTGTTTGTTGATACCTCCCTAGGGAAGTGCATCTCGATTACATACTTGAGGTTCTCTCCGGTGGGCGCTACGAGCAGCACACCAGCACTGGCGCCTTGCAGCGAGAAAGCCCCGTCAAAGTACATAATCCAGTCACGACTCACACCCTTGCTGGGGAGAGTAGTCTCCTGGATCTTCTCGTCGGGCGTTGAGGTCCATTCTGCAACAAACTCTACCAAGACTCTACTCTGAATCGTTGAAGTGCTTTCAAATTTCAAACCGAAGCTTGATAGCTGCAGGGCCCACTCCACAATCCTCCGAGTCGCATCTGGGTTATGCAATATTCGTTGCAACAGGAGGCGGGTGACGACGGTGATTTCATGTGCATGGAAGTAATGACACAGCTTCCTCGAGGCCATAAGGAGACCGAAGAGCAATTTCTACACGCAGGAGTACCTTGACAAAGCCCCCTATAATAGGGAGCTGACAAAGTAAACTGGCTGCCGCATCATCTTCTTCTTCTGCATCACTCCATTCGGTCGCGCCTCTTCAGCCCCAGTGGCATCATGTGTTGTCGCTGCTATCGCTTCTGTATTGACCTCCCTCTGGGCCACTAGCGCGGCACTCACCACTTGGTTCGTTGCCGCTAGATATAGCAGCAACGGTTCTTGTGGTTTAGGCGCGCGACCAGTACCAGTGTAGAGAAGGATTGGAGTATTTCTTCAAATCTTGCAGTGCCGCTTCGGCTTCTGGGGTCCACTCCATCAGGCCCGGCTTTTTAAAAAAATTGTAAAAGGGGAGGGCGCACTCAGCAGATTTGGAGATGAACCTGCCCATGGCGGCAACGCACCCAGCAAGCCGACGCACAACCTTGATTCGCCTGGGCGCTTCAATTTGCTCGATGGCCTTGATCTTGTCGGGATTTGCTTCAATTCCACGCTGTGACACGAAGAAACCAAGAAGCTTGCCGGACGGGACGCCGAAGACACACTTTTCAGGGTTCATCTTAAGGTTGATCTTGCGCAGATTTGTGAATGTCTCTTCTAAGTCTTGCACGAGCGTTGCTTTGTCCTTGGTGTTGACCACTATATCATCCATATAAGCTTCCATATTTCTATGTAGCTGAGGCTCAAAACCAATCTGGACCGCCCTCGCAAATGTTGAGCCAGCACTCTTCAATCTGAAAGGCATCCGCATAAAGCAATACGTACCACATGCGGTGATGAATGATGTCTTTTCTTCATCTTCTCTCGTCATGAAGATCTGGTGGTAGCATGAGTAAGCGTCGAGGAATGATAACAAGTCACACCCAGCTGTGAAGTCCACAATCTGGTCGATGCGTGGTAATGGGAAAGGGTCTTTTGGACAAGCCTTATTAATGTCTGTGTAGTCTATACACAGCCTCCACTTCCCATTTGCCTTACGCACTACTACCAGATTGTCCAACCTAAAAAGAAGGGACAGGAGGAGATGGCCAAGGTGTCCAAGGCCACTAAAGATGAAGGTCAAACTAATATGGCTTCATGATGAGAAGATCACAACAGAAGATATGGAGTTGCAGAGTTCCTTACTATTTTCTTTTTAAGTGTTACACTCTGTATGATTACCATGAGAGGCAATTTTTGTTAGTTGGTTGTAATGGATTGGAATGTGACATGTGCTACCTTTCTGTGGGAACTAAATATGCCATGACTTCTGCTACAAAGGCATTAACTATATACCATCAATTACCTTGGCTTTGGATTATTGGAATTCTATTGAAATGTCCATCTGAAATGTACTCTTCTATTAGCTTTGTTCTTTTTGGGGTTCAAAAAAGTCCCAAGTGCTGGGGTATCCACCAGGGGATGAACCTTGGGATTCAAAGAAATAAACTTTTTGTTCACAATGAATAACAACAGAACATGGAATATACTCAACTGGAATGTCAGAGGAATTAATTCTTCAGATAAATGGCTGGCTATCAGACAAAAAGTGGAAGAAAGTGATGTTGGAATTGTATGTTTACAGGAAACCAAAAGAGAGACCTTTGACTTAACATATATACACAAATTTTACCCACCGAAATTTAATAAATTTGAATACCTACCTTCCATTGGAGCATCTGGTGGCATCCTCACTGCATGGAATGGAGCCTTATTTTGTGGAGAGTTGATGTTTCAGAACAAATATTCACTTTCTATTCAGATCACTTGCAATACTTCACACAGATCTTGGATTCTCAAAAATATCTATGGTCCTTGCAATCATCAAGATAAGATAGAATTTATTGAGTGGTTTGGCAATATCCAGATGCCTAGTGAGGTGGACTGGATTTCTATGGGGGATTTTAATTTCATTAGAAAACCTGAAGACAGAAATAAGCCTGGGGGTGATGTCAATGATATGCTCATGTTCAATGAAGCTATTAGTGAACTTGGCCTGACTGAGTTACCTCTTAAGGGAAGACAATTCAGTTGGAGTAACATGCAGGACAGTCCCCTCCTTGAGAAGCTAGACTGATTCTTCACATCTGCTGCTTGGATGACCAGCTACCCAGACTCCACTGCTCTTCCAATGGCCAAACCTATTTCTAATCACCTTCCTTGCATGATCAAAATTGGGACAAATATTCCAAAGTCAACAGTGTTCAGGTTTGAAAATTATTGGTTAAATCATAGTTCGTTCAAGCAAGTGGTTCAGGATGCATGGCACATCCCAGTAGGACACACTGATTGTGCAAAGATGATAAATGCCAAGTTCAAAAATACAAGAAGAGCACTCAAGATATGGGCAAAAGGTTTATCATGCCATAAGAAACAGATTACAGAACTAAATGATATTATCTTCTTTTGGGACTTAATTGAAGTATACAGGGATGTTTCAGTGTTTGAAACAAACTTCAGAAACATGCTAAAGGAATTTCTATTAACTGTGCTCAATAATCAGAAGATATATTGGAAGCAAAGGGGAAAAATTAAATGTGTAAAGTTTGGAGATGAAAACACTAAATTTTTTCATACAAAGGCCTCTATTAACCACACACATAACAAAATTGCCATGTTGGTAAACAAAGATCAGGTTGAGATCACTGACCATGAAGGAAAGGTAGCTATTCTATGGGAGGCATTTAAATCGAGACTAGGACAGTCCAATGGCCATTCTATGCATTTTGACCTAGCAGATTTGTATGAGAACACAGTGTATCCACAGATTTTCATTAATTTGGAAAAGTCTTTTACCCAGGATGAAATTGATGAGGTGGTCAAGAACCTGCCAGCAGATAAATCACCTGGCCCAAATGGTTTCAATAATGAATTACTCAAATATTGCTGGGATATAATCAAAGCTGATGTCAATGAACTTATTAATGGATTTAATGCAGGAATAGTAAACCTTGAGAGTATCAACTCTTCCTACATTACCCTAATCCCTAAAAAAGAAGTGCCTCTATCTCCAAATGACTTTAGACCAATTTCTCTACTTAATGGAGTTCTGAAGATCATTACAAAACTTCTGGCTAATAGATTGCAAAGGGTTATCCTACAACTGGTGCATATCAATCAATATGGATTCCTTAAATATACGGTGATACAGGATTGCCTAGGATGGGCTTATGAATATATACACCAATGTCATAAATCAAGGGAGGAAATCTTAGTTATCAAACTAGACTTTGAAAAAGCTTTTGATACAATAGAGCATGAAGCAATCTTTGACATTTTTTAAGCTAAAGGCTTTGGAGACAAATGGATTTCCTGGATGAAAGCTCTTTTCTCAACTGCATCATCCTCTGTTCTGCTGAATGGAGTACCTGGGAAAAAATTACATCAAAAGAGGAGTGAGACGGGGGGACCCATACTCTCCTTTAATATTTGTTCTAGCTGCAGACATGCTGCAATCCATTCTCAACAAACCAATGAGGTTAAACCTATTATCTGCCCCACTTCAAGTCAACTCTTGCCCTCACTTCCCAATAGTTCAATATGCAGATGACACACTGGTGATCATGCAAGCAGACAATAGGCAGCTATTCTGTCTGAAGGCCTTACTCAATACTTTTGCTTCTGCAACAGGACTTAAAGTAAACTATGGAAAGTGATTCCTGGTTCCTTTCAACATTGCTGAGGAGAGAATTGAACTATTAACAAACACTCTACAATGTGCCAGAGGGGGATTCCATTTCACCTATCTTGGACTACCATTGGGTATATACAAACCAACCGTGGAGCAATGTCTACCTCTTGTTAACAGGATTGCTAAGAGACTAGCAGGGCTTTCCATTTTCATGACCCAAGCAGGCAAATTGCTCCTTGTCAAGTCAGTGCTCACATCTTTGTCTGTATTGTTCATGAGTTGCCTGGATATACCAATTACTATAAAGAAACAGATTATCAAATATCTTAGACACTGCCTTTGGAGAGGCCCTGACATGGAGGATAGAAGACCTGCACTAGTAGCTTGGCATATGTAACACCCCAAAAATTTAACCATGTTTTGATAATTAAAAGTTTGCCAGGCAATTAAATTTTTTCAGTTTTTGCTAGATGTTTCTTTAATTTCAGGATCCTTCTGTTCTTGTTGTGTTGAAATTTCTACCACTAATATAAACTTCCCAATAATTGTTAGACTCTCATATTCACTCATTAAAACTTTTCTGATATCAGTAGAATTAGTTATATAATTGCCTCCCTAAATATTCTCTCCTTTAGAAATGGTTTCCTTGGTTTTAGGGTGCCTTTTGAACTGCAACCCCTTGATAGGTTCATCTATAATTCCAACCAAAAATTTGAGATGTCTTGTGATGTTGTTGGATCACTTTTATGCAAGAATATTTATATTTCATTAAATAATATGAGCTCCACACCTTGATTTCCAATCTGGTCCAGTAGGCAGTTTTGCACTACAACCCCTTTAAATATTCCTGTAATGCTTCCACCAAAATTATGGGATGTTCATAGAAGTATATTGTTCAACTTTATGCTAAAACCCATTTGGGACCTTTGGAAAATTTGAGTGAAACAACCTCATTTCAATTCTGGTCCAGTTTGGTATTTTGCACTGCAACCCTAATTTATTTTGCTCCAGTGCCCTTGACCTTCCTCCTGCATATAACCACTCTTGCAAAACCCTTAAGTCCAGGAGAATGGGACCTTTGGAGGAATTTTGATACATGAAACAATGCCCTTCATTCCCTGTCCAGAACTGTAAATTTGCAAAACTTGTACTAGCAAGTTTCTGGTCTTGCCCAGCTAGCCTTGCCATCATCTCATCCACCTAAAGAGACACTCGTCTAGAGAATTTGGCCATCCCTAGAGTTGCCTAGTGGCCTCTGGCATTTTGTCAAACACCTGAGGTGCTGGCATGTCCACTGATCTTAGTTAAGCCTCTAACCAAAACCTGCTATTTCCCAGCCTTATCCAAACCCTGTGGCATGCTCTGGCATTTGCCGAGCAGTTCGCTCGCATGCTCTGGGCGCGCCCAGAGCCCACGTTTTGCACACGCGCGCACCGAGCCGCCGCGTCCCTCTGCCAACACACCCGCCCGTTCTGGCCGCTGCACTCACACCGTCTGCATGCCTGCACTCTCCCCCACCGCAGAGACAGCTCTGGAACACCACAGTGCCGCAGTCAGGTCGGCCGCGGCAGTTAGCGGGCGGCCACAGCAACTCCTGCCGTGGACAGCGCCGCCCAAGCCTCCAGCGCTCGCCACCTACCCCCTGGAGCAGCGCCAGGTCATCCACGAGTTCGTCCCCTAGCCCTCGTCGTCGCCACGTCGCCTTGAGCTACAGAATGGAGGTCGCCGGCGATCTTATCCACGGCCGCCGCGGAACCGCCATCGCCTGCCTATTTAAGGGCACCCCGAGCCTCTCCGCAACCTCAGACAGCCACTAGCTAGCCCGCAGAGCACCCCCGAAGCAGCAAATCAACCAGGGGAAGTTTTCTTCCCCAACTCCGGCGAATACAGCCGCCGCCGCCCTCCAGTCCAATACGTCGCAACCCGAGCCCCTTCCGCCCAGCCAGCACCATCATTCGACTCCCTATGCTCTTGCGGAGCCGCCCTTCATCTCAAACAAGCTCGGGAACCACCATAGGACGAAGCCCCAATTTCCCCCGAGGCCGCCGTCCGCCGCGAAGCTCGTCGTCGGCGTTTTCCTCCACCTCTGTCGCCCCCTCGACCACCGCGATGACCGCCCCAGTCTAACGAATCCATCCCCGCCCTCGGATGCCCTCAAAGATCCGTAGTTCGCCGGCGGTGATCGCTGGAGCCGCGCCTCTGTTCGGCCAAAGGAAGAAGGAGGCGGGGGCGACTGGTCAAACCTGACCAGTGGGCCCCCTGGGCCCTCTGTCAGCGAGAAAGCGCCCGCCCACGCGTGCATAAGTGAAGGCGCAAACCCCTGAGTACGTCTCCCCACTTCGAAAGCGTATTCATATCGAAACGTTTTCCTATTTCTGATTTATTCTAAAAGCATATTTGACTAAACTTTGTCTGGCAATATCTTTTTAAATATTAATCCAAATGATTTGATTCTTTTTCGGTTTTTTCCCAAATATTGTCTAGTTTATTTTCATATTTATATGAGAATTTTCCAGACAACTTTTTTGGGCTGCTTTGAGTCTATGTATTGATTGCATTTCATTTCATTTAGGATTTTGAAGAGGGAGAAAGCTTCCAAAAAGTGTTGGAATGCATTTCTCCTCCCCTCTACTTGAAGGCAAGCACTCTTGAACCCTCGTTCATTGCATGCGGTTGTTGTTGACACCATTGCTACAATATGATTGCGTTCTTTTTATTTCATGTGTGACAATGTGATCGTACCTATGAGTTTATGAGGAAAAACTCTTGCTGAGAATAATTTGTTTGCATGACGGTGATCCCCTCCGTATGCCTTTCATGCCTAACGGAAGGAAGTTGTGAAAGTCGCGGTCTTGTGTAGACGCGAGCTTGTCACTAGCTCCCCGTCGGGACAGTGGAATCCGGTACGGCTTGGTAAGGCATGACGGACGGTGTTTCCGACTGTTGTTGCAAAATATATCGGTTTTGACTAATCATATGAGTTATGTTGAAACCTCCTGAATCGACCGTAGATCGAGTCTTGTTCCAGTAACCCCCATACTTGTCATGTGCTACCACTTGTCCCTGCAGCAGGTAGGGTACGGTTCAGTAAGTGTCAACCCCTGTCCTAGCAGACACCGTACAGAGAGGCCAAGGTGGAAGATACCGGCTGCATCCGGTAGGCATGCCACCTGGTCCGGGGGCATGGGTGTTTCCGGTTGGGACCGAGAGGGGGCACCCCTTAGAGCGTGCAATAGAAATTTGATCCCATGCTACGCGAGGTTGTAGCCTCCCCGCTCAGAGTTTGTTTTGACAGGTGTCATGGGTGATTCCAGACACAGGTAAAGCTAAGCTGGTGTGTGCAAGTCAGGCGGGTTTTCGTCTAAAAGGCCGTAGACGGTATTAGTTCTGATGGACTAAAGAAAACCGTTACTCGTGGGTAAAGAGTACACCCTCTGCAGAGATACTAAACCTATTCGAATAGCCGTTTCCATGGTTAAGGACTGCAGTCTGGGATGGGTCGAGTGTCGGTCTTTGGAGGAGAAACTACTTAACCGGAACCTTGACCATGATCTGTAATATGTGGAATTTACAATTATCTTTGTGGACTAACCATTTGTGTCTTATGAATGAATGAGTATCCCTGGGACGGTTCTACCTCCTGGATATTCACCATGGATTATGTTTATTCCTTATAAGCCCTTTCTGCGATGTCGCTCAAACGTCCGACTGTGGCATTCTTGTTATTTTCTTTTAAGCCCTTTCTGTGATGTCGCTCAGACGTCCGACTGTGTCATTCTCGTTATTTTTCTTTTTAAGCCCTTTCTGTGATGTCGCTCAGACGTCCGACTGTGGGGTGCTTCTTATTTATTTTCCTTATAAGCCCTTTTTCCGTGGTGTCGCTCAGACGCCCGACTGTGGCATGCTTGTTATTTATTTTTCCTTATAAGCCCTTTATGTGGTGTCGCTCAGACGCCCGACTGTGGCATGTTTGCTATTTATTTTATTATCATTCTCTAATTGGATATGCCTTTTTATACAAATGACTTGCTTGCATTCAGGACCGTCATATCAGTATTATCATCGTGATCCGCATTATTCTCGAACATGTTTATAACTCACCCATGTTCAAAAATGTTTGCGAGTACATTCAAGGTACTCACTGGCTTATCCCTGGCTATTGTCTTAGCCAGATTCCTTGCACGGGAAGGAACGATGCGAGGACAACCCCGAAACCTACACTAATGGAGATAGCAGCCTCGTGAAGATAGGAGTTAGCCCGGTCAGCTGTTCCCGTGGGAAATGGAGTCCCATAGTCACCGATGAACCACAAACCGCTTCCGCCATCACTCACTAGAAATCTTGTGTTGTACTCACAGGCCAGAATGGTCTTGTACTACATATCTTGTATTTTGCTTGGAGATTCTGTAACCAGTTGGTGCCTCATCAGTTAATAGTTAATCCTGGGGCTGGTGAGCACAAGGCCCGCTTTTGGGAAGTTTATATCCCGAAAATCCGGTCCTGACAACCTTGGTATCAGAGACAGGCTGACCGTTGGCTAATCCTATCTTAGCTAGGTCAAAAACCTAGGTTAACCACCACACCAGACCATATCCTAACCCCCGGCCAAGCTTCTCGCGTAAGATACCCGCACAGAGGGCCGACACCTTTGGTAGGCGGTGCCCAACCTATCAGTCTAGCCTGTCGATCACCGCCAGTGATCGACACCCAAACAGTTCCCTTCGCAAGCGTGCAAAGGAAGACTCCGTCCTTTCCTATAAATAGGACGCGCTAACCCCCAACCCAACACAACCACTACCCAAGACCGAGCTGAAATGCCAGGACCCATGGTCCACAATGAAACCACAGCAACCAATCTTGGAGGTTTCGTGACCGTGCTCGCAAACCTCACCCGTCGTGCCTTTGCGTTAGAAGAGCCCCCAGAATATGTTTTGTATCAAGACTCCATGGGCGGTGAAAATTGTCAATTCTGGGCCACTATGCACATCTATGGTAGGGGTCTGTCGCCATAACGCCCCTACAGGTTCACCGGAAGGACAACTTCCTTTGAGCCGCAAGCTATCCAGCTAGCTGCTCGAGAAGCTATAGTTCAACTCCGGCAATTGTCGCCCAGAGTTAACTGTCGCTCATTCTACTACTACCCCAGTCGCAACGGGTATGGTAGGCCTCCTAGAGTTGCGAGCGGAGACCACGAGACAGATCCAACATTATTGCATCTAGTACGCTATGTTAATGTGCTCGAGGAACTGTTCGATCAAATCACCCTTGATCTGATCGCAGCTCGTGGAGAACTGCTTCGCCGAGCGCCAGCAAGAGGACGAGACGAGTCCGGCACTGACAACCCAATCGTGTTGTTCGGACAACCAATCGAGTCCCCGAGACCCGCCTCGGTCATTGATCAGAATGCCTTGGTGTCTCCAGAGGTGATGCGTCGCCTGTTTGGCGCACGTCCCAACGGGACTGTAGCCAATAATCCCCGCGAGGGACATCATCACTGCCCCGACTCTGCACCCCCTCAGCCACCAGCCAATCCCAACGATGAAGCTCTCGGAGAAGCTTCAGCATCCACAAGGCAAGGCCGCTTGGATATAAATGATGTTGATTAGATCACCCGAGTAGTACCAAGCTTTATCTTGTCCGCACCCTGTGGTCATGTAACCTGTATGCCGATATATATATATATAACAGTTTACTTTTGCACCCTTATAGCACCTGTGCAAAGCTATGTCAGTATTTTTCAGGTGTAACTTCCAGAGCACCTCACCGACAACCCCTACAGTAAACACGTCACTTTGCGAGACGTGAGTACCTGTAGCTTTGACCCCGACTCCATAAAGCGACTCCAACAGTATAGCGGCCCCTCACTGTGATTTTTTATAAACCAGCTCGGTTGCTATATAAAAGGCCACACTATGACCTTACCAAGCATCCCTCACCTGGAATTATGCTCTCACATCCATTTCCTACACCATGCCAATCCCTAGTATTTACCTGAGAACCCCAGAGGCATCCCCCGGTAGCTTTGTGAAGATATTGTGGGATTTTACCTGTAGTACCATGAGTGCTACCCATCCACCCCAGTATGAGCTGCTCCACTCGAGGATCACTCCATCCACCTCGAAATATTGGGCAGTGCTACACATCCCGCCCGCAAACCCAAACCAAGACCCTACAGAAGTTTCCTTCATAGGGAAATCCATGCCAACTCCCCAGATGGCCATAGAGGCTGCTGCTTTTGAAGCGCTTGCTCGCCTTCGATTCGCGGTGCCCTATGCCAGCGAACGAGGGTATTATTACTTTCCAAGCCGCGCAGCACCCGGAGAAACAACATCTTTTCCTGGTGGACGAATTAAGAGAGACCAAGTGCTAGCCAACCTTACACAATATGTCATCGCGCAAGAGCGTCTGACCCAGCAGATAATGGTTTATCTCCAGAACCTCGCCGATTTAAATCCTCGGATCACCATCGGCAGACCACTGAGGCCCGGGCAGGAGAAGCACATCCATCGACTAGTCAACCCGCTTCCACCGATGGAAGAAGAGTGCCCCCCAGCACCAGAGACTTTTTCACAGGACCCTGTCCATTTACCGTTTATGTTTTAAACGTAACTGTTATGTGGTTATCCACGTACCTTTTGTGGATGGGAGCTATGTATCGTATCGTGTGTTAATTAATTCTTTCCCTGAGTTGTTGCAACATATCTCTCTGCATAACATAGATATTTTTATCATTTACCTACTCGAGGACGAGCAGGAATTAAGCTTGGGGATGTTGATACGTCCAAAACATATCTATAATTTCTGCTTGCTCCATGCCACTTTTGGGTGATATTGCTATGATATTCATACACTTCCATACACTTTTGATCATATTTGGACTAACCTACTAATCCAGTGCACCCCGGTGCCAGTTTCTGTTTTCGGTTGTTTTTGTATTTCAGGTTTTCACGTTACGAGAACTGCCAGGAAAAATCCAGAAAAATTATATAAAAAATCAGCGTTCCAGAACCTACCTTGCGCCCAAAGGACAACAAGGGGGGCCACCAGGGTTCCAGGCGCCCTGGCGGCGCCCCCCCCCCCTGGGCCCCCCGAGCCCCGTCTAGTGCCCCCCTTCGGCATATATTTAGAGCGTCCTTCGAAATCCTCGGGACGGGAACTCTTTTTCGCGACCTCATCTCTGTACCGCCGCCGCCGCTGCTTCCAAGATCGGGAGCACCAGGAGAACTCTTCCCGGCACCCTGCCGGAGGGGAGGATCACCATCAGGAGCTTCTCCACCACCATGGACGCCTCCCGGATGAGTTGTGAGTAGTCTCCCATGGACCATGAGTCCATGACCAGTAGCTATGTGATGTTCTCCTCCCCTTCTTTTGCTTCACTAATTAGTCCTCGTGAGCTGCCCTACATGATCGAGGCACATATGTAATCCTTATGCTGTTGCTATGATGAGTTTGCTGGGATCCGATGGATTATGAGATTATGTTCATATTGATCTTGAGTAATATATTTGATCTACCTCTTTTATATTTATGTTCATAAGTAATTCTTGCATGTTCTCCGTTGTTATTTATTGCTTTGGCCAAGTAATACGTAGTGACTCCAAGAGGGAACGTTATGCTCGATTGTGGGTTCATGCCCCTCGATGACTAGCTTGAGTGACAGAAACATGAGTCTAGGGGATGTGCTGTTGCCACAAGGGGGAAAACAACGGTGCTTGTGCCCGCGCGTGCAAGGATTGTTTACTTTACGCAAAGTTCTTTTAATGCAGTTGTCTGTTGCTTCGAGTTTACACTATGGGTGGGACTCGCAACTTAATACCAGCGAGATGTTCTGGATAGATATCTCAAGGTGGATGATTAGTAGTAGATATTGATGGATTTCGGTCTACTTACTTTGGCGTACCGCCCATGCTTTGAACCTCAACCTTTCTTGCAATGTAGTCAGCATTGGTTTGCGTTCGTGGTCCTGTCAATTGCCCAGCTGTAATTTGTTTACCTCACATAGCTGTTTTATCGTCTTTTGGGAGAGAGACATCACTAGTGAACATCATGAGACTCCGGTACATATTACCATCATTGATCACATCCGCTATTTACTTTTCGCTTTTATTTAATATTGCAAACATTATCTATCACTACTATCATTTGCTTTTAATCCTTTGTGAACTACAAGGCCGGAGGGATTGACAACCACTCTGTACTCGTTGGGAGCAAAGTTATTTGTATATGTGTGCAGGTCCACGTTGATTGCTAATCCGCGCCGTTAGCAGTTGACACCTACTTGTTGAACCTAGGAGTTTGTGGGGATTCGATCCTTGGCATCTTTGCTAAGGGAAAAACTTCCACAACACTGCATCTTTCACCTTCCACTTGGGTTAACCAACGAGGGGTTAGAGGCCCATCAGTCCTCCGCGCGACAATGATGCTCATCGCGCAAGACCTGGGAGGTACACGCCGTGGGCACTACCGTGGGCGTCTTGGAAGTCGCCGCGTCGCGCGTGCGGGGTGCGACACCGCTCTTGGAGGGCCCCGCGCCGCCTGCGGGGGGGGGGGCCCGGCTCCAACCTTGGACTTGGTGGCGTGTGGCTCGTCGACTCATGCATGAACGATACCGCTTGCCAGGCTTCGGCTGCTAGAACGGCGCCGGTGTTCGCGGATCGCGCCTCGGTTCCCATCTGTGACCACCCCGTCCGTAGCCTGTGCCGGCATGGGTCATTCGGCTGCAGACGAGCCGACCATCGCGATCGTCTTTTTCTTAGGAGCCATGGTGATGAGGAATCTCTACCCTAACTACTAGACCAGGTTTTCACAATTGCACCACTACCTGGTGCGCCAAAGATGTCGGTATGAAACGACACCTATGGGATCACTGGAAGCTCTTCTATGGTTGGCGGGCGCGAAGTTGTGCAAAGAGCAGGTCTAAGAGTTAGCATAGCGATAGTTTACCCAGGTTCGGGTCGCAAGGACGCGTAATACCCTAGTCTTGCTTTGATGTGTATTTGAGTGTTCTTGAGCTCTTGAGCTAGCTACGGTGCCTATCCAGCTTTTCAAGATCCGAATCCTCCACCAGTACGCCGCAGGCCTCCTTTTATAGTCTAAAGGGGTCGCCACAGTGGCACACAGGAGGTGGACAGGTGCACAGTGTATAGGCTTATCCCATGCCATCACGGGACAAGGCGCATTCAATGCGCTGCTTAGGTGTCTATTTACTTTTTCAGGGACGGGAAAGAAGCCCGTCCTGTCCATGGCCGCTCTGTCTGGTCGCAACACGCGTCTAGGCCAGCGAGGCAGGCAGCTGAGGTGGCGTCGCGGTAGGGTCTTCACGAAGATCTGCATGCCACCATGTAGGTGCTTGGCTAGCTGGCACAGGAACCACGTATCGCCACGTGGGTGCCTGTCCGGGCCAACGGGTCGGCCGCCGAGCTGGGGCGGCGACGGGGCGGCAAGAGCTTGCCGCAGACTTCCTTCTGTTCCCGGCAAGGGCCTTGTCGGGGCCTCCGTGAGTGCCCTGCGGCAAGAGGCTTGCCGGGGCTTAGAGGTGTTTTCGGCAAGGAGCCTTGCTGGGGCCTCGCGGGCGTCCTCGGCAAGGAACCTCGCGATGGCCATGTCTCATGGATCTTACTTTGGGAGTCATAGATCTTTGTCTTTACAAAGATTTGCATGCCATCAAGTGGACGCTTCCCGAGCCTTGGTTCTAATGTTGTTGGTATCATTGGAGCCCATAGGCTTCAAGGGTGGTTGCGTCGGAGGCGTCTGAGTGGATCCCCCCGGTAAGAGCCCTTGCCGGGTGGTGTGCAGGCCACCCCGGCAAGAGTCCTTGCCGGGGGAGCCTGTCTCCTTGCTTGGTCTTCTCATGTTGTCTGTCTTGGCATTTGTTCTGGTAACTCTACGTTCCTGGCTTCCTCCTCCTACCCTATTATTCTCGGCCACAGGCGTGGCTCTGACTGCCCGTGCACAAGTAAGGGGTAAAAAAGTGCCCCTACTTTTGTACACCGACAGGTCCTTGTTTATAGTCTCCTCTCGAGCCTTGGCCTCCGAAAGCATCCCCTTGAGGCCCTCCAATTCTAGCTTCAGATCTTTGATGGAATCCTGGGCAGTGGACAACTGCTCTTTCTTGCCAAGAACCTCGTCTTGCGCCTCCGTCAAGGTAGCGTGGATCGTGTCCCTCTTTGTGGTCAGCCCCATGACCTGTTCGTTCAGGCCATCTCGCTCCACCTCCTGCTCCTTCACCTTGCTGGCATGGACCCGAGTGAGCATTGAGTGCCTCAATGTGCCTCTGTTCCAGCTCATGGGTCCGCTGCGTGACGAGCTTGTCGACCTCCTCGTCCTTGCCGCGGAGTCGAGCGGCGAGTGCCTGCTCGCGGGCGACGAGGTCTTCCTCCTGAGAGTCCAG
This sequence comes from Secale cereale, assembly GCA_902687465.1. Classification (NCBI taxonomy): domain Eukaryota; kingdom Viridiplantae; phylum Streptophyta; class Magnoliopsida; order Poales; family Poaceae; genus Secale; species Secale cereale. The sequence continues at coordinate 138,211,406 of LR738711.1, read as the reverse complement.
TTGAACCTTGCACTAGTTGTGGGCGGCCTCAAAATTGGCGGCGCGCTCCTTGTCCTCCTCCTGGGCCTTCTTGAAATCGGACTGCCAGCATGAGGTCTCGGGCGCGCTTATCCAGCTGATCCTGGGAAGCCCTCAGCTCACTCCGGGCCTCGGCAAACCATACTTTCGTCTGGGCAGCGCACTCCTGGAAATTGTCCTCCGCCTTATCGACCACAGCCGACCTGGACTTCGCCTTGTCAAGGCAGGCGCGGTGAAGCGCTTGGAGATTCTGGAAGCTGGCGCCCATGGCCCGAAGAAGCTGCTCCTCTCGAGAACCTTCGCCGCCGGTGCTCAGCTCCTCAACGACCTCAAGCCCGGCGGCGGCGAGCGCCTCATCGTCCAACACCTCCCCCTCGGTTGGTGCCCTGCTACTTGCCATCCATGGGAGGTGGACGAACAAGTCATCACTCACCTTCATGTAAAGACCCGAGCAAGTGGCGGCAGAGGAGGAAGGCTGGTCGTCAGCAGCAGCCTTGCCGACCTCCTCAGCAGCAGTCTCGCCGGCCCCCTGGCGGGCCCCTTGCTGGCCTCCTCAGCAGCAGCCTCGCCGGTCCCTCCGGTGAGCACTTTGCCAGCCTCCTCGGCATTGGCCTCACTTGTCCCTTTGACAGGCCCTTTGGCTGCCTCCTCAGCAGTGGCCTTGGCGGCCTCCTCGGCAGCGATCCTGTTGGCCTCGGCCTCAGCGTCCTTGGCAACCTCCTCGATGGTGGGCTCGAAATCTACCTGGTCCGCCGAGGGAGGGTCTAAAAAGTCAAGAGAAAAAGTGAGGCAAGGCCGAAATCAAAGATCAACTTGAAGAGAACAAAAACAAATCATCCATACCAGGCTGAGAAGGAGTGGCGCTCTCCCCGCCAACGATCGTTGCCGGGGGAGAGTCACCGACACTCAAGTTCCTTTCCTCCTCCTCCATGGGCGTGGGCTCGATGGTCGGTGCCCTTGCCGGAGACGCCCATCGGGGCGGTGTAGTGGAAGGAGGTGGCATGTTAGGGGTGGACCCCTGCGGGCCCTCTTGCTGTCTTTCCCCGCCTAAAAACCCGACAAGGTCAACATCAAGTATTCACGCCCCGGCATTCGTCCATGGAGGAGTAAGTAGTGAAATTACGTCGGGGGCTGTTGTCCAGGCTGCTCTCCACAACCAGTGGCATACCTGAGGTACCCGCCGGGGGCTTATCGGCGGACGACGCCCTAGCGCTTTTTGCTGCCCTCTGGGCCAGCGTCTCCATATCCCTACGGAGACAGCATCGGATCAAAAAGAGACAATGCAGAAATGAAGTCAGGAAATAATGTGAGGAGCAAAATACATACTCATCCTCTGTCTCCTCCTCCTCCTCCTCCTCTGGCTTCCTCTTCTTCCTCCTTGGGCTAAGAGATCCAAGATCAAAGTCGACATCCATGACGACATCTGCAGGAGGGGGAGAAGGAGATGGGGTCCGGCCACGCCTAGACGAAGAGGGGGCAGCTGCCGTCCTCTTCGCCATGACGGTCTTCCCTGCCTTCCTCTCCACCGCGGCCACTATTGACCTCGTCTCGCGCACGAGTTGCTCCGTGGGCTGCTGCCGCCGCACGATGTTGCCGGGTCGGACCGGCTCACCCGAGCCAGCCCGCCGGAGGACGCACCGCCTCCCCATGGCAGCAGGGTTGGCGGCCTCGGCCTTCTCATCAGTTGACTCCTCGACCACGCCCTCGACAAGGGGAGCGTCGGCTTCAGTGCCAGCACGGCCGGCCTCCCCGGTAGACTTCGCCCACCCGGCGAGCTCCTCTTCCTCGGTGGCCATGTTGGCCTCGTCCTCCACGTGACCAGCACTGTCGTCCTCCAGGACAAGCGCCGCCTCCGCCGCCCTGGCGGATATATAATCTAGTTCCGCCTGGGTGGTATTGTGGACGAGCACCGGCTTTTCGTGAACACGTCTCTCCGACGAAGTGTCGAAGAACTCCTGCACCCGATCCGTCGGCGGCTCGACCCAGGCTGGGTCAAGGCCATGCGCATTGAAATCCAGCATCATGGCGATGATGGTGGAATGGCAAGAGTTGTTTCTCAGTGGGACCACTCCCCCTGGCAACCCAAACAGGGGCCCCTTGATGGCCTTGCCGATCTTGGCGGCCATGCCTGTCCTCTCCGCCCTGTCGTCGTGGTCCACGTCAAGCTAGTAGAGCTTCTGGTAGAGATGAGCATGCTCCATAACCGTGAAGTTGTGCTTCACACAAGGGCAGAGCCTCATGACGTCGGCCGCATTCTAGAAAATCCAAGCCGGCCTCCCTTTGTTGTGCATCGGCGCTATTCGGCGGCGGATGAAATCGGTCCCAATCATCTCGAGGGTGAGCCTGGCCTGAGCAAGACGGTGGATCCTGGTGGTGGCTATCGAGAGCTTCTTGTCATTGGCATCAACGTACCCCCAGTCCTTGTGGACGACCGATAGGCTCTGACGAACTCGGCATAATTTCGGTGGGCCATCCTCCTTAATCCACAGCCACCAGCTCCTCCACTCATCCCACCTCTCCTTCTGCGCACCGTCTGGATACATACCCTTCTCCTGGGCCGGTGGAATCTAGGTGACGCAGCCACAGATGGTCTCCCCTGGATGCGAGGGAAGAAGTAATGGCGAAAGAGCATCGTGCTGGGAACCACCTTGACCAAACCCTCGCAGAGGTGGGCGAAGAAAGCCATGCACGCCACGGCGTTCGGCGTGCAATCAACGAGATGAAAGCCGTAGGTATGCTTGATATCATGGAAGAAATCGGAGAAAGGGGGACAGAGGCCACAATAGAAGTAGTCGATGAAGAAGGGATACCGATTCGGGCCGACCTCTGCGAATTGTTCATGGATGACGCGCGTGGCTGGATGCCCCGTCATCTTGCACCCCCACAGGGGTTGAAAGTAGTCCCTTAGATGGACCACATCGACCGTCAGGGGCAAGTCGGAGTGCTTCATCCGGAGCACCGCCAACTCGCTCTCCGGCAGCTCTTTCTCCCCCGCGTCCTCGACCGCTCCCTTGCGCCCTTGCTGGACTTGGGTGCCATTGCGGCTGGGGAAGAAGAGAGGAATTGGAGGTAAAGGGAAGCACGGCGGCGGCGAGCGGAGGCAAGAGCTTTGGCTTTTCACTTGGAGAAGAAGCAGAGGAACGACGAACCCGAGATTGGCGGAGCGCGGGAGGTAAATGAGCGGCATGCCTATGGTTTTTCCCCTTTTAATGGGGAAGGCGCGGGCCGCCCCCTTTACCATTTACTGTGACGTGACACTAGCGTGAAGCAACCGCCCCACGCATGACCCCCACGTCAGTGCAAATCGTGCGGAAGCGCAACCACCAGAGGAGTTACTGTGGTAAAAATGGTCCAACCCCACTGCCCGCGCACCGTCCTGGGCCTAGCCCAACAACGCGTTGCGCTTATGAATGGCCCAGGCCCGGGGGCTCTTGGCGGTGCACAAAAGTAGGGCCACTCTTTTATACACCTTTACTTGTGCGCAGGCAGTTAGAGCTAAGCCTGTGACCACGCGTAAAAAAGCAGAGGAGGGAAGCCAGAGACACAAAGTTACCAGAGCAACACCAAGGTGTGCTTGTGGGGAGAACGATATTCCTCCCGTAAATCCTATGGAAACTACTTCAAAGAAGTGGTGGAGGATGCGACTTTTGGATGGATCTGGAAGAGTAGATGTACAATAAAAATCAAGGTGTTTGCGTGGCTGATGCTGGCTGATCGTGTGAACACTATAAACATGCTCAAAAGGAGACATTACAATGTCTCGGATGGGGTGGAATGTGAGCTATGTGCGGGACGGGAGGAGGAAACTGTTGAACACCTTTTCTTCCGATGCAATGTTAGAAAAGCCTGATGGAGGCGTTTGTGATGGAATGGACGTACGGTGGGGATCGCCGGCAAATCACGCACTCCGGACGGCAATGCTGGGCAAAACCCATGTTTATGGAGGTCTTCCTGACGGCAGCCTGGAGCATATGGAAAGAACGTAACAACAAAGTGTTCAGGGCGGTCCCCCCTTCTGAAGCTTCTTGGCAGGAGAGATTCAAGAGAGACTTTGTCCTGCTTACGCATAGGGCTAAGCCCTCCCTAGAACAGTTTATTAGTGACTTCTTGAGAACACTTTTGTAATAGTAAGACAACTTGCATCAAGTAGAATTGGGGTGCTTGACAAAAAATGATGGGTCTTTGATCATGCCTTGTTGGCTGGTTTTGAGGCCCTCATACTGTCTTGCATGAGACCCCGAGGCACCATGTAATTTTGTTGATCTATGGAAAGTCAGTAGGATCCTCTCCTACTGTCATTGATTGTTCAAAAAAAAGGTGGTGGCACAAGAAGACCTAGCAAGAAGAGAGGCTCTCCCTGATACGTCTCCAACGTATCTATAATTTTTTATTGTTCCATGCTATTATATATACTGTTTTGGATGTTTAATGGGATTTATTATACACCTCTATATTATTTTTGTGACTAACCTACTAACCCAAGGGCCAGTGCAAATTGTTGTTTTTTGCCTATTTCAGTGTTTTGCAGAAAACGAATATAAAATGGAGCCCAAACGGTATGAAACCTTCGGGAGAGTTATTTTTGGAACCGTATCTACACAGATGACTTGGAGTACACGCGAGGGAACGAGAGAGGCAGCCACGAGGGGGTAGGGCGTGCCCAGGCGGGCAGGCGCGCCCCCACCCTCGTGGGCCCCCTCTGGCTCCCCCGGTGCCCTTCTTCCTCATATATATATATATATATATATATATATATATATATATATATATATATATATATATATATATATATCCACGTACCCTGAAAACATCGAGGCAACAGACGAAACCCTAATTCCACAGCTGCAACCTTCTGTTCCCGTGAGATCCAATCTTGGGGCCTGTTCTGAAGCTCAGCCGGAGGGGGATCCATCACAGAGTGCTTCTGCATCAACACCATAGCCTCAACAATGAGTTGTGAGTAGTTTAAAACAGACCTTTGGGTCCATAGTTATTAGCTAGATGGCTTCTTCTCTCTTTTTGGATCCCAATACAAAGTTCTCCTCGATCTCGAGGAGATCTATTCGATGTAATCTTTTTGCGATGTTTTTGTCGAGATCCGATGAATTGTGTGTTTATGATCAAGATTATCTATGAACGATATTTGATTCTTCTCTGAAATCTTTTATGTATGATTATAATATCCTTGCAAGTCTCTTCGAATTATTGGTTTGGTTTGGCCTACTAGATCTATAGGTCTTGCAATGGGAGAAGTGCTTGGATTTGGGTTCAATCTTGCGGTGTCCTTTCCCAGTGACAGCAGGGGCAGCAAGGCACATATTGTATTGTTGCCATAGAGGATAAAAAGATGGGGTTTATATCATATTGCTTGAGTTTATCCCTCTACATCGTGTCATCTTGCTTAAGGCATTACTCTGTTTTTATGAAGTTAATACTCTAGATGCATGCTGGATAGCGGCCGATGTGTGGAGTAATAGTAGTAGATGAAGAATCATTTCGGTCTACTTGTCACAGACGTGATGCCTATATATAATGATCATGCCTAGATATTCTCATAATTATGCGCTTTTCTATCATTCGCTCGACAGTAATTTGTTCACCCACCGTAGAATTCTGCTATCATTTAGAAAAGCCACTAGAGAAACCTATGGACCCCGGGTCTATTCTCATCACATTAATCTTCCATCTACTTTACTTTGCATTATTTACTTTCTGTTCTTATATCAAAAATACCAAAAATATTATCATATCCTATCTATCAGATCTCACTTTCATAAGTGACCGTGAAGGGATTGACAACCCCTTACTGCGTTGGATGCGAAGTTCTTATTTGTTTGTGCAGGTGCGAGGGAATACTGGATTGATACCTTAGTTCTCAAAAACTGTGGGAAATACTTACGCTAATGTGCTGCATCACCCTTTCCTCTTCGAGGGAATACAACGCAAGCACGAGAAGTAGCAAGAAGAATTTCTGGCACCGTTGCCAGGGAGACTCACGCCAAGTCAAGTCAAGATTTGATCTCCTGGCAACTTGCCAATTTCTAGCACCGTTGCCGGGGAGATCTGCGCAAAATTCATATACCAAGTAACTACCACAAACCCTTATCCTTCGCATTACATATTTTCCCTCTCGTTTTTCTCTCCCCACTTCACCCTTGCCATTTTATTTGCCCTTCTTTTTTCGTGTGTTTACCGTTCATTTGCCTCTTGTTTGCTTGTGTGTTGGATTGCTTGCTTGTCACTATGGCTCAAGACAATACCAAATTGTGTGACTTTTTCAATACCAACAATAATGATTTTATTAGCACGCCTATTGCTCCTATTACCGATGCTGAATCTTGTGAGATCAATGCTGCTCTGTTGAATCTTGTCATGAAAGATAAATTTTCTAGCCTTCCTAGTGAAGATGCCGCTACCCATCTAAACAACTTTGTTGATTTGTGCGATATGCAAAAGAAGAGGGATACATATAATGATATTGTTAAATTGAAGCTATTTTCGTTTTCACTTAGAGATCGTGCTAAAACTTGGTTTTCCTCTGTGCCTAGAAATAGTATTGATTCATGCAATAAGTGCAAAGATGCCTTTATCTCTAAGTATTTTCCTCCCGCTAAGATTATCTCTCTTAGAAACAATATTATGAATTTTAAGCAACTATATCATGGGCATGTTGCACAAGCTTGGGAGAGAATGAAATTAATGATACGTAATTGCCCTACACATGGTTTGAACTTATGGATGATTATACAAAACTTTTATGCTGGCTTGAATTTTGCTTCTAGAAATCATTTAGATTCGGCCGCGAGGGGCACTTTTATGGAAATTACTTTAGGAGAAGCTACCAAACTCCTAGATAATATTATGGTCAACTACTCTCAATGGCACACCGAAAGATCTACTAGCAAAAACGTGCATGCTATTGAAGAGATTAGTGCTTTGAGTGGAAAGATGGATGAACTTATGAATTTATTTGCTACTAAAAGTGCTTCTTCTGATCCAAATGATATGCCTTTATCAACGTTGAATGAAAATAATAATGAATCTTTGGATGTGCACTTTTATAGAGGAAACTTTAATCCTAGGCCTTTTCCTAGTAATTCCTCTAATAATTATGGTAATTCCTACAATAAATCTTATGGAAATTTTAGTAAGATGCCCTCTGATTTTGAATCTAGTGTTAAAGAGTTTATGAATTCACAAAAGAATTTCAATGCTTTGCTTGAAGAAAATTTGCTTAAGATTGATGAGTTGGATAGAAACATTGATAGAATTACTCTTGATGTTGATTCTTTGAAACTTAGATCTAGTCCACCTAAGCATTATATCAATGAGTCTCTCAATGCCATGAGAATCTCCATTGATGAGTGTAAAGAAAGAACCACAAGGATGCGTGCTAAAAGAGATTGCTTTATGAAAGCATGTTCTTCTAATTATCATGAAAATAAAGATGAATATCTGAAAGTGATTGATGTGTCTCCTATTTAATCCTTGTTTTCTAGTATGAATCTTGATAAAGATGGGACTATAAATGAATCTACTTTAGTTAAAAGGCGTCCGAATGATTTGGAGTTTTTAGATCGTGATGCTGAAATTATTAAAAGTGGGATTGAGGAAAAAACTTTACATAGCGATGAACCCACTATCTTGGATTTCAAGGGATTTAATTATGATAATTTCTCTTTACTAGATTGTATTTCCTTGTTGCAATCCGTGCTAAATTCTTCGCATGCTTATACTCAAAATAAGTCTTTTACAAAACACATAGTTGATGCTTTAATGCATTCTTCTGAAGAAAAACTTGAATTAGAAGTTTCTATCCGTAGAAAGCTTGATGATGAGTGGGAACCTACTATAAAAATTAAGATTAAAGATCATGAATGCTTTGCTTTGTGTGATTTGGGTGCAAGTGTTTCTACAATTCGAAAAGCTTTGTGTGATATGTTAGGTTTCCATGAGCGTGATGATTGTTCTTTAAATTTGCATCTTGCGGATTCTACCATTAAAAACCGATGGGAAGGATTAATGATGTTCTTATTGTTGCCAATAGGAATTATGTGCCCGTAAATTTCATTGTTCTTGATATAGATTGCAATTCTTCATGTCCTATTATTCTTGGTAGACCTTTCCTTAGAATGATTGGTGCAATTATTGATATGAAGGAAGGAAATAATAGATTCCAATTTCCATTAAGGAAAGGCATGGAACACTTTCCTAGAAATAAAATCAAATTACCTTATGAATCTGTTATGATAGCCACTTATGGATCGCCTACCAAAGATGGCAATACCCAGATCTATTCTTGTATCGTGCCTAGCTAGGGGCGTTAAACGATAGCGCTTGTTGGGAGTCAACCCAATTTTATTTTCTTTGTTTTTGCTTCTGTTTAGGAATAAATATTGCATCTAGCTTCTGTTTAAATGTGGTTTTGTGTTTTAATTAGTGTTTGTGCCAAGTAGAACCTTTGGGAAGACTTGTGCGAAGTTTATATGATCATGCTGTAAAAAACAGAAACTTTAACGCTCACGAGATTGGCTGTAATTTTTTACTGGAGAGTGCATTTTAGTCGATTCTTTTTGCATATGATTAATAGACAAATTCCTCACGTACACCAATTTATTTCAAAAAAATTAGCGTTACAGAAGTATTCGAAAGTTACAGATTACTACAGACTGTTCTGTTTTTGGCAGATTATGGTTTTCGTGTGTTGTTTGCTTATTTTGATGATTCTATGAGTAGTATCGGGGGGTATGAATCACGGAGAACTTGGAATACAGTAGGTTTAACACCAATATAAACAAAGAATGAGTTCATTACAGTACCTCTGAGTGGTGGTTTGTTTTCTTATACTAACGGAGCTCACGAGGTTTTTGGTTAAGTTTCGTGTTGTGAAGTTTTCAAGTTTTGTGTATGGCTTTGATGGACTATGGAACAAAGAGTGGCAAGAGCATAAGACTTGGAATGCCCAAGGCACCCCAATGTAAAATTCAAGGACAATGAAAAGCCTAATCTTGGGGATGCCCCGGGAAGGCATCCCCTCTTTCGTCTTTGTCGGGACCCCGATCCTAAGTCACACCGGTCTAGCATGTAACACACCATATCACTTTGCGGCCTCACGCACGGTATCCCCACGGGTGCCACCTTACCTGGCCCGGGACCATTTGCGCATTTTGGCTCACGTATATGATAGTGTCGCTAGCATCCATATGACAGAGAACCCGGGGCGACATGACCAGTTATAAACCAAAAGTGGCACTAAATTACAGAGACATGCATACATGACCCAGCAACGAACGTGTCAGTCATCAACGTATGAACCCAAGTCGTAGCAAGCTACAAGGACTTAGAGGAACTACGCGTGACATTTCCCCTATAGGACAGACACAGGAACAAAGAAGGACACATGCCGGTCAGCCTAAGTGTTCCGGAGCAGTAGCAAGCTATCAAGGCTCAGTGGAAGCACTAGGAGACATTTCCCTGTAAGATAGGCTACCAAGGGTAAACAACTGGGTGTCGGATCCCACACATACCAAGAATTTCAATAACATACAAACAATATGATCGATATGTGCAAATACAACATGGCATCACAACAAGACTCTAAGAAACAAAGTATTTATACATTAGGCTATGAGGAGCCAGATATTACAAACATGGGTCGCATGACCCAACATTCAGAGCATACAAGCAACAAGCGGAAGCACAACATGTCTGAGTACAGACATCTACAAATGAAAAAGGTTGGAGAGCCTGACTATCTACAACACTCGTCCACGATCGTAGCTGAGGTAACAAGCTATTTGTCGAAGTCCAAGCGGAACTACTAGTGATACATCAATCTCATCTGCAAAACATAAATTAAGCAAACATGAGTACAAAGGTACTCAGCAAGACTTACTTCAGATCCTCTCATACATGCATTTGTATCAAGAAGGCAAGTGGGGTTTAGTTGCAGCAAGCCAACATTGACTCAGTGGCTATCCTGTACTACGACTGCTGGTAACTCTTTTGAGGTGGCGCACACGAGTCCATTAAGCACCACACAATACACCACTATGGATTCATTCTCGTTTCCCTACGAGAAGGCCATCCATAGCACTCACATTTGTCTTGAGTATTTTAGAGTATCCACTTCAAGTTGTCTATGTACCACGTAAGCATCCAAGAAGTCCATAACCGTGGACCCGGCTATTCGAATAGATCATGTTAACCCTGCAGGGGTGTACTTCCTCACACACGCTCTCGCCACTTACCGCCATGTACATCTCGTGTATCTCGGTAACCTTCAAGCGGAAGCCTGGCGAGGGTGTCGGCCACGACCTGACTAACCACACAAGACTCTAGTCCAGGTTTATCGCTTATTCGGGTTCCATCCGTAAGGAGATCCGGCCGGGGAGTCGCTCACGGCCCCAAATGATGTGCGCAGGGTTCCCAAGCCCACCTCGCCGGATGGATCTACGCTTGGTACACCGTGCCACGGTGCCTAGTCTGTCCCAAGCCCACCTGGCCGAGTGCCACTTGGTACACTACTAACACTACCTACAAACACTAGAAACTAATGCAACTCCTGGACAGAGACCAAGTCAGTTAATAAATCGAGAGGGGAACTTAAGCATTCCAATGCGTGGTAGTAGCTGGTCATTGGACAACATACACAGTACTCAGTTCTTAGGGACGGTTCCAGTGAGACAACCCACCATGTACTCCTACAAGGCCTCTCACCGCTACCTTTACCAAATCGTGTTCACACACTTGACTGTCAGCATCAGAACATATCACTGCACTCCAATTCATTCCCGATGAATTAGACCTGACACACTCTAAGCAATAGCAAGCATGGCATGGCAAGATCACAACATGGCTTCAATCAACTCCTACAAATGCTAGTGGGTTTCAACTATTTACTGTGGCAATGACAGGTCATGCAGAGGTATGGGTTCAACTACCGCAGCATAAAGTAGCAGTTGAAGTCGTTGTTGTACTAATGCAATAACAGAGAGTAGGAGCGAGAGAGGGGTTGTATCGGAATGAACAAGGGGGTTTGCTTGCCTAGTAAAACAACGTGCAGAGCACTGCTCCTCTGACAGGTACTCTGGAACGGTCTCCGGAGCTGGACCTATCGAGAAGAACGGTGTCGACGATCAAACACAAGCATATGCAACAATATGATGCTTGAACATGGCATGAAGATGTGATGTTATTTGAGCTAATGCAACTAGCATTCTATTTGAAAGAAGTCCATTTGAACCAAGGGTTCAAATGCAATTCCAAAATTAACATTTAAAAGTGCCATTTATTTTTTTTCACCTATATAGAAGGTATAAGTTGGTTTAACATGCATGAAAATGCCATAAACATATTGCTCATATTTTTCTGATCATTTTTCATATATAAATTATTTCATTCTGAGCTACGGTTGAATTTCTGTGATTTTTTGAAGTTTAAACAATTTTCTGGATTTCCCTAAACAAAAACAATTCCAGAAAATTGTTTATTGCGTCAGCACTGCGTCATGCTTGCGTCAGCAAGTCAGCAGCGCTGACTCAGGTCAAACCTGACGTGTGGGGTCCACACGTCAGTGGCTCAGCAAACTAACTAAGTTAGTTAGCCATAACTAACTGGGTAGGGCCCACTAGTTAGTGTCTAAAGTGACTAACCTAACTAGTTAATTAGCACTAACCAGAGTAATTAGTCGGACGGGGCCCGCAAGTCAGTGAGAGAGAGGGGAAGTTAAACTGGCAGTGGGCGTCAACCCACGCCGGTCAACAGGTCAAACCCGCCGACGGCTCGACGCCGGCGTCCACAGACGCGGCGGAGGTGCTCGGGATCGCCGTTCCGGCGGTCATTTGGGTAGCGGAGACCACGGGCGAGGAGCTGGAGCTCATCCACGTCGGTTGGAGCAAGCGGGAGGGCACGGGGCGGCCGGAGCTCGACGGAACGGAGCTCGCGGCGGCGGTCGGAGCTCGGTGAGCTAGAGCAGGTGGCTGTAGGGCACGTGGGGAGGAGCTGGTGCTGGCTACGGGCTCCTGGAGATGCGTTGAGTGCGGTGGTGTGCTCAGCTTGGACGGAGGCGAGCTAAAGCGACAACGGTGACATGGCCAGCGCCGGCAAGGTCTGGACATCAGCGGAGATATGGCCTAGAGGTCGAACGCGACCAGGGAAGAAGGGGGAAACGACCCGGGGGCTCACCGCGAGTCTGTTGGGATGGTCAATGGGCTCAGGGACGCGTCGGAGGCGGCGAATTCGTCGATGGTGTCCGGCGGCCGTGCGGAGAAGATGAGCTCGAGGACGACGCCTCAGGGCGTCCGGGGTCCTGTGGTTCGGCGTAGAGGTGCACAGCAGCGAGGCGGAGCTCGGGGGCTCGTCGGAGAGGTGAGGGGGAGGCGGTGGCTACGGCAACCGTGCCCGGTGGCAACGGCGGCGCTCGGGTCCGAGCGAGGGAGAGAGCAGAGGAGGGGGATGAGGACGGGGGAGAGTGCGAGGGAGTCCGGGGGGGTGCGTGGCTCGGCCAGAAGCAGCCAGGCGTCGAGGGAGAGGAGTAGGCAGGCAGGAGGTGGCGCGACGCGGCGGTGCACGCGTCAGGGACACGCCCCTGGCCTTCTGGCGCGACGTTGGGGGTGACTAGCGCTGCCAGTCACCTGGGCCGGTTGCTGGGCCAAGTAGATGGGCCACCAGGTTAGCACAGGTAAGGTTTTCCCCTTTTTATTTTTCTTTTATAATTTTCTGACATTAGTTTTGATTTTAAAGAAAATCATTTAAATTATTCTGACAATTTTGCAGGGACCTAAGGATTTAACCCAAGCCCTTCACAAGTTTCCATAATTATTGGACATATATTAATAATATAATAAATATATATCTAGTGCAAATATTTATTGCATTAATTCCAAATGCCCATAATAAATATTTATGAGCTCCTAAAAATATTTGTTTGATTTTTATCTCTAGCCAATATTTTCAGAGAGTAGCATGAACATTTTCTTGGACCGTTTTGGAGCAATTTTTATCTGGTTCATTTTCAAAATAATTCTCAGGCTTTCACATGTCCTCAATTCAAATTCATTTGAATTTTAAACATGACGCAAACATCAAGACTAGCCTAGTGCATACCAGAACTAAGGTTGTGACAACTCGCCCCCACTCGAAAGAATCTCGTCCCGAGATTCAGGAGTCGGCAGAAAGAAGGTGGGGTACTCCAGTCGGAGACGATCTTCTCGCTCCCAAGTAGCTTCTCTCTCGGAATGATGAGACCACTGAACCTTGAGAAACTTGATGTTATGACGTCGAGTGACACGCTCTGCTTGATCCAAAATGCGAACGGGATACTCTCGATATGTGAGGTTATCTTGGAGATCAAGCGTTTCGTGGTCCACTCCGCGGATGGGATCCGAGAAGCAACACCTGAGGTGAGAGACGTGGAAGACATCATGAACTCGAGAAAGATGTGGGGGTAGTTCCAATTGGTAGGCAACCTCTCCTCGTTTAGTGAGAATGCGAAAAGGACCAATGTAACGAGGAGCCAAATTGCCCTTGATACCGAAACGATGGATACCCTTCAAAGGAGTAACCCAAAGGTAAGCTTTGTCGCCAACTTCATAAGCCACATCCTTATGATGACGATCATATTGCCTCTTTTGACGAGACTGGGCTGTTTTGAAATTCTCACGAATGAGGCGAACTTGCTCTTCTGCTTCCTGGATCATGTCCGGTCCAAAGAATTTTCTTTCACCGGTTTCTGACCAGTTCAAAGGTTTTCGACATCTTCGTCCATAGAGAATATCAAAAGGAGCTTTCTTGAGACTGGATTGATAGCTATTGTTATAAGCAAACTCGGTGAAAGGAAGACATTTCTCCCAATCCATACCGAATGAGATAACGCAAGCTCTAAACATGTCTTCAAGAATTTGGTTAACCCGCTGCACCTGACCACTTGATTGAGAGTGGAAAGCGGTACTGAAGGAAAGATGGGTGCCCATGGCAGTCTGGAAACTCTCCCAGAAATGAGAAGTGAAAAGACTACCACGGTCTGAATTGTTCTGTAGTGGAACACCATGAAGTGACACTATTCCAGAAATATACAAGTCAGCAAGCTGACTAGCAGTGATACTCTCTCGAACAGGTAGGAAGTGAGCCACTTAGGATAGACGATCAATGACTACGAAGATAGCATTATTCCATCTCTTGGTCCTTGGAAAGCCGGTGATGAAGTCCAGACCAACTTTATCCCATTTCCACTCAGGAATAGCTAGAGGCTGAAGGGTGCCAGCAGGTCTTTGATGCTCTGCCTTTGCGCGACGACAAACGTCACAGTTAGCAATGAACTGAGCGATTTCTCTCTTCATCCTAGTCCACAAGAACCTCTGCCGTAGGTCCTGATACATCTTAGTACTACCGGGATGAATCGTGAGAGGAGATTCATGAGCCTCCTTAAGGATCAATTGTCACAGATGTTGATTCTTGGGAACCACCAAGCGATTCTCAAAGAAAACAACACCTCGATCATCCATAGAGAAACATCCACCAACTCCCTTCTTAATGTTTCTCTTGATGCAGATAACACCCCTATCAAACTTCTGGTCAGAAATGATCTGATCCTCAAGCGTAGGTTTCGCCACCAAGGTAGAAAAGGATCCGTAAGGAGCTATGTGAAGGTTAAGCTTACATAATTCCTCATGGAGAAGTGGTTGGCCCTGCTGCAACATGAGATTGTTGCAATAGGACTTATGAATTAACACATCAGCCATGACATTTCCCTTGCCTGGGGTGTAGGTAATCCCTAAGTCGTAATCTGAGATCAACTCCAACCAACGTCTTTGCCTAAGGTTCAAATCTGGTTGGGTGAAGATATACTTGAGGCTCTGGTGATCGGTGTAGATCTCGCAACGGTTACCAAGGAGGTAATGTTTCCAGGTCTTAAGTGTGTAGACTACGGCTGCAAGCTCTAGATCATGTGTAGGATAATTGTCCTCATGTGGATGCAACTGTCGAGATGCAAAGGCAATCACATGACGATCCTGCATAAGAATGCAACCTAGTCCCTGTCGTGAGGCATCACATGTCACATCCCTAGTTTAGCACTTGCATTAGGGCTAGCTAGAGTGTGCATCATGTTTATTTATCACAGAAACTTGAAATGGGAATGACAGAAACCCCAGCACCCCTCTTCTAACAACTAGGGTTTGGTAAAATATTTTCCAATGTACCCAAAATGCCCTTCAAAAATGTTCATCATTTATGCCTTGGTCTCAAACCTTTGCTAAAAATGGTGCATAATTTTCTAGGACACTCAAGGGCTTTGGATTAAATCATATGGTATTTGAATTTGGGCATTTAAATGCTATAAAATATTTTAAATGCTCAAATAATCATAAACTATAATGTTCCCTACTGTTCATTTTATATACAGTGGGCATGACAAGTTTCATGAGTTATAAAAATGTTCTAGCATTTTTATTAATTAAAAAAAGTTGCAAAACAAATGAAACAGAAAAAGAAATAGGAAAAAGGAAAGAGAGAGAAAGCACTTACCTGAACCCAGCACTGTTTGCAGGCCGGCCCAGCCCACCAGCCCTCTTATGTCGCCTTCCTCCTCGCGCCAGAAGGCAGCGCGCGTGGCCGCCGCGCGCCAGCACGCGCCCGGCCACCTCTAGGCTGCTTGCCTGCATCCCGGACGCCCTGGAAGACTCCCCGCGACGCCACGCAGCTGCCCCGACCCCTCTCGCTCTTTCCACTCGTCCCAGTCGCCTTCCCTTGGCTCTCCTCTCTGACCATCGAGCCGCCCGTCGCCGCCGCTCGCTGTTGCCGCACCTAAAGCCTTCCCCTCGCCCCGTGAGCGTGTCCAAAAGGTTTGCCGCGACGCCCTCTACCTCCTCGCTGAGCCACGGATCGCCGGGAGCCCTGCAACGTCTTCACACCGTCGACCCCTTCCTCGGATCGCCGGAGCACCTCGCCGTCGATTGAGAAGCTGCAGCGCGTCCCCGACCTCTCCGTCGAGCTCGTTAGCACCGCAGTGAGCTCCTACGCCATTTCCCTCCTTCTTTTGCTTCGTTTGCGCCGTGTAGATGCCGCTCCGTTGATCACCGAAACTCACCGCCGCCGCGCTCGCCGCCGGCGATGCTCCGGTGACCATTTGGTCACAGGCACATGTCCATCTCGCTCGCCGCAGCACGTAGACAAGCTAGGTACCATGCACGCATTGCCTAGGCCACCGTAGCTACGTCTCCACACACACCCGATGCCGGTCGCCGCCGTTGAGCTCGTTGCCGTCGTCTCCGGCCACCACAAGTCCGGCGACCACCACCATCCGACGCGCAACGGCAAGGGCTTTCCAATGCGCCCAACCGCAGCTCGAACCGTGCCCTGTAGACGTTTTCCGAAGCAAGCCGCCGTGTTCTGCCTCACCGGCGTCACGTCGCCGGCGAGTTTGACTCGTTTGACCGGGGGGTTGACCACCCCTGAGTCACTGACGTGTGGGCCACCCTTTTCCTAATTAGCTAGTTTAATTAAATAAGTGTTAATTAAATTAGATAGTTAGTTTAGTCACTGACCGTGGGCCCAGACCCCACTGACAGCTAATTAGTTTTTAGTTTAACTCTAATTAACTTCATTAGTTAGCTGTGACACTGACATGCCGGGCCCACATGTCATGTTTGACTTGGACTAGCTCCTGTTGACTGGCTGACGTCAGCATGATGTCATGCTGACGCAGTAAAGGTTTTTTTTGGATTTTTAGATTTAAAAATAATTCACGAAATTCCAGAAAAATGCCTAAACTTCAAAAAATCATATAAATTCAACAGTAGCTCAAATGGAAAGAATTTATATATGAAAAATGATCAGAAAAATCCAATCTTTCCAATGGCACTGGTTTCATGCATGTTTGAGCAAGTTAACCTTGCTGTATACATTAAAACATGATAATGCACTTATTTAAATAATAGTTAAAATGCCAATTTGAATCTTTGATTCAAATAGGCTCAAACCCTTCTGGTTTTAGTTGCATTAGCCAACACACCTGCATCTTGCCATGTCATGAGCATGCATCATATTGTTGCATTTGTTTGTTTAATGATTGTATCACCGGTATTCTCTGTGTTAGGTCCTGCTGCCGAGGATACTGCTGCGTATCCAGTTGAAGAGCAGTACCCGACAACCACTTTGTCAGGCAAGCAATCATTGATCATTCCGATACAAACCCAATCTTCTCGCTCCTGCTCTCTTTTACTGCATTAAGGCAACAGCGTGTGAACTGCTACTTGCTGCGGTAGTTGAACCCTATTCCCTTGCATGACCTGTCATTGCCACAGTAAATAGTTGAAACCCACTAGCATGTGTAGGAGTTGATTGAGCCATGTGATGTGTGATCCACCACGCTATTTGCTTATGTTGCCTGCTATGCTTAGAGTTGTGTCTGGTCTGGTTCATCTGGGTGATGGATCAGAGTGAAATGATCATACCGATAAAGAGAAGGAAGTGTGGAACACGTTTGGTTAAGGTATCGATGAAAGGCCATTTAGGAGTACGTGGTGGGTTGTTTCATTGGAACTGTACATAGGACCTGAGATCTGTATGTGTGGTTCAAGTTCCAGTTACTACCATGTATTGAGCCCGAAACCAATGGACCCTCTCGACTTATTAATTACCCTCGATATATGTCTAGGAGTTGCAACTAGTTTCTGGTGTTTATAGTTTACTGGAGGTCGTGCACAGCGCTGACCCTCGGGGTGGGTTGTGATGCGACAGGTACGTGGCACGGTGTGCCGGTTGCCCGTTTGGTGACTCGGAAACCCTGTACACATCATTTTTCATATATAAATTATTTCATTCTGAGCTACGGTTGAATTTCTGTGATTTTTTGAAGTTTAAACAATTTTCTGGATTTTCCTAAACAAAAACAATTCCAGAAAATTGTTTATTTTGTCAGCACTGCATCATGCTTGCGTCAGCAAGTCAGCAGTGCTGACTTAGGTCAAACCTAACGTGTGGGGTCCACATGTAAGTGGCTCAGCAAACTAACTAAGTTAGTTAACCCTAACTAACTGGGCAGGGCCCACTAGTCAGTGTCCAAAGTGACTAACCTAACTAGTAAATTAGCACTAACCAGAGTAACTAGTCGGGCGGGGCCCGCAAGTAAGTGAGAGAGAGGGGAAGTTAAACTGGGCAGTGGGGGTCAACCCATGCCGGTCAATAGGTCAAACCCGTCGGCGGCTCGACGCCGGCGTCCACAGACGCGGCGGAGGGGCTCAGGATCGCCGTTCCGGTGGTCATTTGGGCAGCAAAGACCACGGGCGCGGAGCTGGAGCTCGTGCGCGTCGGTTGGAGCAAGCGGGAGGGCACGGGGCGGCCGGAGCTTGACGGAACGGAGCTCGCGGCGGTGGTCGGAGCTCGGTGAGCTGGAGTAGGTGGCTGTAGGGCACGTGGGGAGGAGCTGGTGCTGGCTACGGGCTCCTGGAGATGTGTTGAGCGTGGTGGTGTGCTCAGCTTGGACGGAGGCAAGCTAAAGCTACGGCGGTGACATGGCCAGTGCCGGCGAGGTCTCGGCATCAGCGGAGATATGGCCTAGAGGTCGAACGCGACCAGGGAAGAAGGGGGAAACAACCCAGGGGCTCACCGCGAGTCTATTGGGAGGGTCAGTGGGCTCGGGGACGCGTCAGAGGCGGCGAATTCGTCGATGGCATCCGGTGGCCGTGCGGAGAAGATGAGCTCGAGGACGAGGCCTCAGGGCGTCCGGGGTCCTGCGGTTCGGCGTAGAGGTGCACGGCAGCGAGGCGAAGCTCAGGGGCTCGTTGGAGAGGCGAGGGGGAGGCGGTGGCTACGGCAACGGTGGCCGGTGGCGACGGCGGTGC